>JAJPGS010000714.1:0-600000 GCA_028654335.1 Alnus rubra | reverse complement strand
TCCCAACATTTTTTTGTTAGAATGATCATACTTAAACTCCCATTTAAATTAAGTGGAAAGAAAAACTAAATAGACCCCAAACAACCACTACAAAAAAAGGCGTAAATCGCCACATGCAGTTCGCCGCGTGTACAGTAACTGTACACGTGGCAAACAGTTAGCCGCGTGTAATTAGCCGCGTAGATACACGCGGTGGACCTGGGTAATGCTAATTGCACATTTGGCAGCGTGTATTTTAATACACGCGGCTAATTTGCCGCGTGTACATTAATACGCGCTGCCAAATGGCAGCGTGTGTAAATAGACACGCGGCCAACATCTGGCCGCGTGTACATTAATACACGCGGCCATCTGGCCGCGTGTATAATAATACACGCGGCCAAATTTGGCCGCAGTATATTTTATATATATATATATAAATTCTATTTTTTAATTTCTTTTTATTTAAAATATATTTATATATTTTATATAAATATTATTTTATATATATATATATATATATATATATATATATATATATATATTTTTTTTTAATTCTGTTTTTTAATTTCTTTTTATTTAAAATATATATATATATATATATTTATTTTTTACTAAAATTCTCCAAATTTATTTTATCCAAAAATATCACAAAATCAAATTGCACAAATTAATCAAAACAACTTTTTTTAAAAATTCGAATACCATGTACTAATAAATATATTCATTACTATATATAACTACTTACACAACAATATCAACAAATTTGAGATTCTTAATTTAATAAAGTTATTCGGTACTAAAAAAAAAAAAATACAGAAAATATCTACAAATCTGGAGGACGTCTCTGCGGATCACGAGGTGCAGTCCCGGGCGTGAGCTCACCAACTGTCGATTGTCCCGCAAGAGATGGTGTAACGGGCGAAGGAGTCCCGAGAGGGGATTGTTGGTTCAGCAATTGTCCAGAATATTATTATATGCAAATTTAAACAAGTAATGAGAACAAATTAAAAATAAACCTAAGTGTATACATAATATTAACCTACATAATATTACTCACAATTTTTTTTTTTTTTTGTGATTTGTATGCTCCTTTGCCAAAATGTACCTGCATTAAAACATATTAGTCCCAAAATAATATCCCAAAACAACTAAAAAATTACTAATCACGTACAAGGCAGAGAGAGAGAGAGAGAGATAGAGAGAGAGAGCAGTGAGAGAGACCCGGAGAGGTTTCAGAGAGAGAGAGAGATGTAGAGAGAGATAGTGTCAGAGAGAGAGAAAGCTAGAGAGAAAGAAAGGGTTAGGGTTTAGTCTGTGGTTCGGTTAGAGAGAGAGAGAGAGAGAGAGAGAGCTACAGAGAGAGAAAGCTAGAGAGAGACAGAGAGAAAGAGAGAGAGAGAGAGAGAGAGCGAGAGGGAGATGTAGAGAGAGATAGGTCCGAACCTAGGGTTAGGGTTCCTGGTTCGGTTAGAGAGAGAGAGAGGAGAGCTAGAGAGAGAGACAGAGAGAGAGAGAGAGAGAGAGAGAGAGCTAGAGAGAGAGAGAGCTAGAGAGAGAGACAGAGAGAGAGAGAGTGAGAGGGAGGTGTAGAGAGAGATACGTCCGGACCTAGGGTTAGGCTTGCTGGTTCGGTTAGAGAGAGAGAGAGAGAGCTAGAGAGAGACAGAGATAAAGAGAGAGAGAGAGAGAGAGAGCTCCACCGTACCGATTGCCGAACACGGGTGGTGCAGTCACGGCGGAGAGGGAGCTGGCCGGAGAATACAGTGGATCCTGGTGGTCGGTGGACGGAGAGGGAGAGGAGAGAGAGAGAGAGAGAGCTGAGTGAGCGACGAGTGAGAGACGAGTGAGAGATCGAGCTGAGGGAGAGAGAGGGAAATGTGAGGATCGAGGGTAGCTTCCTCTGGAAGCTACCCGTTTTTTTTTTTTTTTTTTTTAATTAATTGAAAATCAGCCAGGTGGCGCGCAGGAAATGTCCCGCGCAGGTCACCTGGCCAAAAATTGGCCGCGTGGCGTAATGCCACCCGGCCAATTAGGGACGTGTATTATTATACACGTCCCTATCTGTTTTTAGTTTTTTATTTTTATTTTTTAAAAAAACGAAAAATGGTATATATATATATAAATATATATATATATATATAATATATATATATATATATATATATATATATATATATATATATATATATATATATATATATATATATATATATATATATATATATATATATATATTTAATATATATATAATCTATATATTAAATATATATATATATATATATATATATATATCTATATATATAATCTATATATTAAATATATATATATATATAATCTATATATTAAATATATATATATATATATATATATATATATATCTATATATATAATCTATATATATATATATATATATATATATATATATATATATATATATATATACTTTTGTATTTGTAAACACAAACACAAACCCTAATCCGACCCTAAGTGTATGTAATATATATAGTGTTAAGGTTTACGTAAACTCTAACCCATAAAACTAAACCCTAAACGGTAACCCTAAAACTAATTCTTAAACCTTAAGTCTGTGTTAAGTTTCATATATATATATATAGGTCCTATATATATATAGGGTTAGGGTTTTATTAGATTACTATTCCATTAACGTAAATCCTAATTAGAGTTAGGGTTTACTTATAAGTATACCATATATATTTAAAGTACTCAACACGTAAAACGTAAATATACTATAAACATATTGCACGTAGCCCATACCCCTAACACTATGTCTATATACTATATATAGTCATAAACCCTAACCCTAAGTGTATGTACTTTGTTATGTTGCATATTTTTATTTTTGTTCCTCGCCGTATAATTTTGCATATATTTGTAGCCCAAATTTGGGTATATACAACGTTATTATATATATCTATAAACTCTAACCCTAAGTGTATATATATACTATATATAGCTATACACAATATAGGTATATAAGTATACTATATATATATATATAGCCATAAACACCAATGTTAGGGTGTATACAAGTAACTATAAAGGTATATAGTTTCGGCACGCCGTTTACATGCATGCATGCATGCATGCATATATTATATATATGTATGTACATAATATGACAAGATAGTTTTGAAATACAAATACAAATACAAACACAGACACATGCAACCCTAAGTGTATGTAATGTACATTCTTGCTAAACCCTAAGTCATAAAACTAAACCGTAAACTATAAATTAAAACTAAATCCTAACCCTAAGTATATATATATATATACTATACTAAACACCGACCATAAAATTGAACCCTAAAACCCATAATCTTAACCCAAATCTTAAGTGTATGTACCATATATATGTAAGCCATAAACCCTAACCCTAAATATATATACTATATGTATAGTGATAAACCCTAACTCTAGGATAAAATGATAGTTCGACCAAGTTTTGAACATTGAACTCGATCAAATGATAGAGGCATGCAATTTTATACTTGTGTAAGGTATGCCATAATGATCGGGACCACAAGGCGAACACATTTAGATGGATGTTCAACGAACCCTAACCTGAGAGTATGTACTACATATACAATAAATTAAGTCCTAACGCATAAACCATATTCAAGAAACTCAACTTGCATGTAAACCCTAAAACATAACTATAAGTATGTGTAGCACAAATTTATTGTTGGGGTATATAATAGGAATTTTTAATATAAATAAATTTTAAAAAATTTAAATACAAGTATTGTATAAAACTAATTAGTTTATATACTCTAATTTGGTATAGGGTACATAGCAATTTTATACTCCAATTTTTTTTGTTTTTTTTTTTTTTTTTTTTTTTTTTAAAAAAGGGGAATTCCAAAAAAATGTTTTTCAGTTAGCCACGTGTATTAAATTACACGTGTCTG
Source organism: Alnus rubra (assembly GCA_028654335.1). NCBI lineage: Eukaryota > Viridiplantae > Streptophyta > Magnoliopsida > Fagales > Betulaceae > Alnus > Alnus rubra. Next base: position 596,086 of record JAJPGS010000714.1, on the reverse strand, counting down.
CCAGATGGCAGCGTGGAATTTATACACGCTGCCAATTAGCAGCGTGTATAAAATACCGCATCGGCAGCGTGTAATCTCTACACCGGCCATATGGCAGCGTGTAATTTATACACGCGGCCATATGGCAGCGTGTACTTATACACGCGGCCATCTGGCCGCGTGTACTTATACACGCTGCCATCTGGCCGCGTGTAGAAATTACACGCTGCCAATTGTTTGTACGCTACATCTGGCAGCGTGTCCAGAGAAACACGCTGCCATCTGGCCGCGTGTCTACAGTAACATGTACTGTAGACACGCGGCGATTTACGCCTTTTTTTGTAGTGAACACCTGGAGAGAGTTAATAAGTGTTTTACAACAATTATCCCAAATTTAAAATTAGAGAAACTACGTATATCAATCACCAAATATAATGTAAACAATAAATCAAGCACAATAATTTTATGATGAAGTGGAAATCCAGAAAACTCATGCACAATAATTTGTTCCACATTGTAACTCTATAACTTTCTGGACAATTCTTCTATCGAGTTTCGTCTTCCAGAAAATAATTGGAAAGGCATAGTAAGATCATATAAGCATATGTTGTTTTGTGTTTGGAAGTTTTTAAAGGGGGTTGCCTTTCAGGCTGGAGTTCGTGTTCTAGGATTGTTTTTTTCTTGATACATGCTATTTTCTATTGTTGTGGTGCCTTATCATTTTTATAGTGACTTTGTTTTCTTCATGCTTTGGATTTCATCAAGTGTTTATGGTTTTGTATTAACTTGCTTAAGCCAAGTTGAATTTAGATGATTCTACGAAATATCTGATATCTATGTTGAATTGGTAAGTCTATGTATCAATCAAATTAATTTTGTTAGGATGGGGGTCAATTCAATTACGGTCGGTTTTGAAACAATTCATTGCGTTTATATTTATATTTATAAAATCCAATATTCTTGATAAACCATTTTTTTTTTATTATTTTACCCATACACTGCAGTTCTGGTGGTGGATTGTTATGGTTTTTCGTATGTCTGTTGTGATCACTATATTTGTGTGCATGTTGAATCTTATTGAGATAGGAGGCCAGTAATCAGGTTTGTTTGATGGATTTACATTAGAAATGGAATAGTTTAATGTAAATTCTGCATTATATGGTGCTACATTCATTCTTGTACCTTAAAACAGCATTGCTCTATCATATGTAGCACGCGGTTTCTACAAATTCATATCTCCTTATTTTGATTGTAGCATCATTTTTTTTTATTTTATTTTTTTTTTCTGGTTTTTGATATAGTACTATTGGGCTTTCTTAGTTTCAAAAATGCTTTACTTGACCTTGTTTATGACTAGTATGGTCTTTAATGATAATGTAGACAATTGCAAAAATAATTTAAAAGATCCATTGTTTCTTGGATTCAACTTTGCTGATTTAAATGACTTTTGTACCTTCTTTGCTTCTTTAGATAATTAGATGTTGTCGAATTGGTCATACTCGGGAAATTGGTAGTGAAGAGTTGCAGGAATGCTATTATGGGATGAGACATATCTGAGAAATTCTTGAACGAAGAAAAATCCTGGAAGACGATTCTTTGAATGCCCTTAATACAGCAAAGGCCAACATTTCAAATATTTTGAATGATTTGAACCACGTATTTCTCAACATGGCGGCAAGCTTGCATGTGAAATGAGGGTGATGATTAAGACTATGGAATAATATATTTTAGAATAATATATTTTTTTAAAAAAAAATTACGCCACTGAGTAACGCTAACATCAGCTCAGGGCCTCATTGGCCGTTTTATGGGCTTCTCTTAAATCAGGTGCCACGTATTGCTTTCGTTAAAGTACTCTCAAATGCTTAATTAGCAAGAAAAATAAATTAGATTAAAGAAACATGCTTTATATTTATATATAACTCTATTATAATTTTTCTTATGCGCTTCAGAATGTGATTAGAGATCGTTAGGGGGCTTCAATCATATATTGATGCATTTTTCGATAAAAACTATATTTTTATCATGAAATTATCATAAATGCTTATACATATATAGGTTATTCCAAAAAAAAAAAAAAAAAAAATTGATTAGGATTAAGAAATAATGTTGTAAGATAATTGTAGATAGTCATGAGACTGACAAATCACAATAATCCATAAATTTTGGTAAAACGTGATTTATAGAACTTTCCCGTAATATTTAATTAGGGGAAAGGTTATTTTTTAATTTTTACTTTCTTTTTCCAAATAACCTTACAGCTATTTTTAACAGACAATATGTGGCGAAAATTAATCGGAATTTGGTAAATAGTTTAATTGATATGCAATTATTGAATTGTGAGCCTTTGTTCAATGAGATTTGTTAAAAGAATCGTACATGTTAAGATTTGAATACATCCACATTTTGGCCCGAAGAACAAAAAAAGGAGGATAGATTATTTATCTATTATTTATATCTCCACTTTTTTTCTTTAAAAAAAGAGTTTGGTTGTGTGGTGAAACTTGAATGTGGTTATGGATGCGGGCGTATCAGCTTTACTGGATTAATGCCGGGTCTCTCTCTTGATCGGGTCTTGGGTCTGGTCCGTACCAAATTTATTCTAGATCTATCAAATATCCTTAATTAGTTTTTCCTATTTTTTAACGATGCTAGGAATTGTAGCATCACAATTAAGTAGAACAAGATACACGTGGTAATGGTATTTGATTGCTAAGCTGCGATCATTTCCAATGGCTTAGTTATTTTTACTTTTAAGGTAAAATGGCTAATCAATTCACTCAAAATTTATCCATCCGATTATGCAAATCAAATACAAAATGCATCTATTTTTTATTTATTTATTTATCTTTCTTTCACACTCTCACTTTCCTTCCATCTCTTCACCAAAACTCATTTACGCCATAGCAATATTATAATATATTTCCAAATATATGAAATTATATTTTAGAATATGTCATTTTAAGTCACACTCATGCGAACCACTTCAGATAAGAACAAAAATTTTGCTGACTTTATAACAAATAATTAAAAAAGAAAATTACCATTTTTTTAAAAAAATGACTTATTGATGAAAGAAATATCTTAGAATTAAAATAAAGAAAGATAAAAAAAAAAAATTAAATGATATAGTGAAATAATAAATAATCGGATGTATGATACTTTTTGAAACCCATTAATTAAAATAGATAAAATATATTTTAATTAACCATTTTACATATAAAAATACATAAGTAAGGAGTGCTCTAAGATAACTTTCAACCTATATAGTATATAGGATGGATACATTCCTATCATGGAATTTAAAGTGGGCTTAATTAAGGGGATCTAATAAATAATAATAAAAAAAGGTGCATTTGGGCTTTTTATCCAAAAGACAAATGCTTTTCAAACACTTTTTTAGAGGCTTCAATATACGAAATGTTACATTGCAAATAAAAAACAGCCATTATATTAGGGACATACAAAAGAGATGAATCACACGGCAAATACACTCATTCAGCAAACAAAAGCTTGAGAGTGATGCGGTTATACAGAGAGAATAGAGCATATTGTTTGTATGGAAGTGAGGATCAACAAGAAAATAGCAGCTATAGTTGAAGCGCCCATCCAAGGACTGCGAAAATAATCCTGTTTCAAGGAAGCCCTCAAACCATGCGAAGGTTTCTCGTGGAAGCATTTCATACCGTTGAGAATATCATAGTATTTGGAGCTCATGGATGAATATACAATACTTGTGCCCAAACTGTTGATAAAAGTTGCATGGTTGTTACCTAGTTCATTAACCAAGATTCCCTTTCTACTAAGTAAATTCACATCTTTTTCATTCTTTATAAGGAAATGCAACATGAGAAAATTATCGGTAACATATGCCTTATTTGGATAGTGGCATTGTTCCAAAGCGATGAGATTTCGAGCATTAAGCTTTGGACAATCATCCAAGGTAACGCGTGGGATTTTCAACACTCCCTTCTTTTCATCTAGTTCAAGTTCAAGTAAGCGTTCGCTTGAATGATTCACCTTAAACTTCAATCCTATCTCGTGCAGCTGGGTTGCACCATACGTATACTCAACTACTACTTCAGATTTTTGTTTGGTAGACTTCGAAGAGGAGGCAGGTAAAAGTTTCTAAGCAAATCAGCGAAATGCAATATTTCCAACTCTGGATCATGAGATCTTTTTTGTCAGTTGTAAGAAAGAAAGTAATGGAAGGTAAGCTCAATGAAGGAAGGGTTTCGACCTAGGTCAAGACGTCTTAGCTTAAATGCAAATGCAAGGTTATATAATTTCTCAATAATGAAAAAAGGAAGTTGATTTTCAAGTAAAATAATGTCCAGCTATATCCTACCAGCCAACCATGGCTTTAATACTATAGTGTCATAAGAAGTCCATTCGTTGAACCTATTTTTGAAAAAAAAACTCAATAATGAAGCTCGCATCCATCATGACCATTTTCACAAAACCATCACTGCGAAGCGGAATAGTCTCTACATAACATTCACGAATACTTTTTTCTAAATACTTTATTGCGTGTATTAAATTCTCCAAGTTTATCTCAGCCCCTTCTGTGAATGACTTGAGATATTGCGCTTTATACTTTTCCATGGTTTTTAATTTTTTCTTGCTATGGTGAAAAGGTCCTATTGAAATAACTTGAGGAGTGTAGGCTTTTGTTTTCAACTTACGAAATGGATCCGAAACCTTGTAGATACAAGGTTCAAGTGATGAGAAAGGTTGTGCACTCTATATTTTTGTGATATCATTTGCCAACAACTTAGCCTGTTGAAGTTCAGTTTCAAAAGAATTTGCCTCTTCCATCTATCAAGTTGCCTTTCTTCAATTTCCTGATGACAAAGATCACAAGAGTCGTCACTAGCATTAAGAAAAGTGTTTGATGCTATGAATGACCAGTATCAAGTACGTACAAGTTATAATTTCAGCAAAAGAACATTTTCTTGTGCTTCCAGATAAAGGCAGTTCTGTATTATATTGGAATGAAGTTTTAAAGTATCAATTAAATTTAAGGGATAATTGCACCGTTGGTCCTATGATATACCATAATTATTTTTCATTCTCTATGGTTTAAAAAGTTCATGGGAGGTCATCGTGATATGCAATAATTACAAATCGATCCCTGACGTCAAATTCTGTTAAATTTTTTAACAGATTCCGTCAAATGCCACGTCAGCGACACGTGTCGCCAATAAGATGGCGACACGTATCTATCTTAATAAAAAAAATATAAATTTATTAAAAAATAAATAAAAATATATATTTTTTTTTAAAAAAAAAATTCAAAAGAAAAAAAAAAAAAAAAAAAAAAACTGAAGGCTGGGCCACCCCTTTGGGGGTGGCCTGGCTGCCCCCAGCCACTGGAAGTGGCCGCGCGCCACCCCCAGTGGCCGCAGGGGGTGGCGCGCGGCCACCCCCAATGGCTAGGGGCGACCAGGCCACCCTTTCAGTTTTTTTTTTTTTGAATTTATTATTATTTTTTTAAAATAAGTATTTTTATTTATTTTTTAATAAATTTATATTTTTTTATTAAAATGGACACGTGTCGCTGACATGGCATTTGACGGAATCTGTTAAAAAAATTAACATAATTTGACGTCAAAGATCGATTGATAATTATTGCATACCCCGAGGACCTCCCATGAACTTTTTAAACCGTAGGGAGTGAAAAATAATTATGGCATACCACAGGGACCAACGATGCAATTATCCCTAAATTTAATTCTGTCAGAGTTATTTATCTGCTTGCTTATTTTGGACAATTAGGGTCATTCTTTTTCTTATTTGTTATTTCTCTATTCCTAAATTATCTTTTCAATCTTCAATTATTATTTTATGATGCAATCATACGCTGTCATAACAATCTTAATTCTGCCCCGTGTCATTTATGTTGCTATCATATGCTGTCAAGACAATTCTAGTTCTGCTCGGCGTCAATTTTAATTAACTATTTAAATATAAATATGGATAAGCCATTAGAGATGCTCTAAGCCCTGAAAAATGAGGTGAAGGCGTGAAGCCCATTAGACATTTAAATATTTGTAAAAGAATATTTAAATGAAATAGTGAAAATGATCGAATAGCTAAAATGGTGAAATTGTTGGGGGTGCTTTAAAAAAGTACATAGTGAAAAGTAATTTTTAGCTATTTTCTCTAGTAAAATTTGGTAAACTACCATGAATGCTCTATATCCACACACAAGTTGCATTAGAATAATGTTTTATTAATTTTGTTGAAGGCTATTTCTTTACTTTTCTATCTTTTGTTAATATTTAAACAAAGAGATCCCAGGTTATCTCTCTACTTTTGAAGGGTTTATTTATTTATTTATTATTTTTTTATGAATGAGTTATTTCCATTTAAATACAACAAAGAATACATACCATACAAATTACAAAAAAGAAAGAAAGAATGAATACAGACCATACTAGATCTTAATCAAGAACCCACACAAAAAATAACACACTAAAATTAAAGCAATCTAAACAGAAAATAACTATACATATATAGATATTTAGCCATGTCATTGGTTTTTTCTCTCCTTCTAAGCGTTCTTTGTTTCTCTGGCTTTTTTTACAATTCAGATGGCCAGAGCCTTAAGGAGTAAAACGAGTTGAAGAGGCATATATCAAGATTATATGTTGTGATGGTGAGAAGCATGCTATTCTTCTTCTAACATTTATATTTTTGAACTTTTGTCTTTTTCTAGCTATCATATTTCTAAATATTTATCTTATTATAACAGTCATATTTTTAAAATTTTGTTTTTCCTGACGCTCATAATTTAAAATATTTATCTTATCCTAACGGTCATTTATATTTTTAAAATTTCTTTTTTTTCCTAACGGTCATTTTTTCAAAAATTGCCATTTGCTTTTAATATAAATTAAACACCTATAATCCTATGAAAGATGAGAAGTTTAAAATAACCATTCTGGATTGACCATTTTACTCTTATTCCCTTTGACCCACACATGTGGCCTAAGCCCTAAGGGAATGAGGAGCTGCTAGAATGACCATTTTACTCTCATTTCCTTCAGCCCACACTTGTAGTCCAAGAGAATATGAGATTGCTGGAATGACCCTTTTACTTTCGTTCCCTTTGGCCCACACCTGCAGTGGCCTAAGGGAATGAGGGTTGCTGAAATGACCATTTTACTCTTATTCTCTTTGGCCCACATTTGTGGCCCAAGATAATTGGAGGCTGCTCGAATGACCATTTTATTCTCAGTCTCTTTGGCCATGGCCGAAGGGATTAATGAGGACCGCTTGAATGACCATTTTACTCTTATTTTGTTGGCCCACACATGTGGCCCAAGTGATGATAGGGTGCTGGAAGGAAAAAACTTAACCCCTAAACTCAGTTCTTTCCCCCCAACTCAAAAGTCTTTGTACGATTAAGGACTAATCCGGTTTTGGTCTAGTAAGCGATAATATCTTTAGATTGTATAAAAGGGTGACCAATGTAAATGTAATAGTAGGTTGTACATATGTATTAGATCGAGATGTACGAGATATTGAAGAGATTAAACTTAATTATGGTTTGAACTAGTTAAGTTATTCTTACAGTTATTAATGTTCAAGCGAATCTAAATTTAAGTTATAGTAGTAGCGCCTCATGAAATTTATAGATGCAAAAAAAAAATATATATAATTAATTGCATTTAGGGCGTTACACATGCGGTCTAGATCTAATTCGGTGCATTAGTCACACTAAATGCATCATATATATATGCCTGCCTAATTAATGACGTCAATATAACACGACTTTAATTCATTTCATGAATGATAAATATATATATATATATATCAAAATTAATATCATAAATCTCAAAACAAAACAACTTTTATTTAAACTAAAATAGAATTCAGCACTAACATTAATCCTAGCACAAGCCTCTAACTCCCGCCAGTACAATAAAAACAAAAGAAAAAAGAAATGAAATCACAATGCAATCCAATACAGTTACAAATACACAATTAAACTTTATTGCTGCGGTAGTACTAGAGAGATAACAGAGCCCACTGTTTGTATGAAAGTGAGGATCGTAACAGTAGAAGCGACCACCCGAAGAGCTGTGCCAAAATAATTTCGTCTCATGTATTCCACCCAACCAGGCTCCTCGTAGAAATTTCTCAATTTGATACAAATATCATAATATTCGGACTCATGGATGAATAAGTCTTAAACCTGTGCCCAGATTGTTGATGAAATTAGTTACATACTTGTTACCAAACCCACTAACCAAGATCCCCTCCCGACGAAGTAAATCCGAATCTTTTTCACCATTGAGAAGGAAATTCAACAAGATAAAATAATCAGTAACATATGCTTTAATTGGATAATGACATTGCTCCAAAGCCAAGATGTTTCGCACATAAAGCTCAATGTTATTGTCCAAGCTATAAAGCATGGGATTTTCAATACTCCCTTCTTATAGTTTAAGTCAATGTCAAGTAAACAATTGCTTGAAAGATTCGCCTCAAACTTCAATCCTACCCCAACTAGTTGGGTTGCAGTACTGTACATATGTTCAATTATTATAGGCTCTCTTTCTGGTAGGCAACGAGGCAGGTAAAAAATTCTAAGCAAATCAGTGAAATGCAATATTTCTAATTCGATCAGGATCGGGAGACATTTCTTGTCTGTTGTAAGAATGAAAGCACTCAAAGGTAAGGTCAACGAACAAAGTGGATCCTGACCTAGATGGAAATGCAAGGTCAAATAATTTATCAATAATGAAGAAAGGAAGTTGATTTTCAAGTAAAATAATGTCTAGCTGCATCCTAGCAGCCAACCATGACTTTAATATTATCCTGTCGTTAGAACTCCATTGGGAGAACCTATTTCTGAAAAAAAGCTCAATAATGAAGCTTACATCCATTAGGATTATTGTCACAAAATCATCGCCGCTAAGAGGAATAGTCTCTTCATAACAGTGACAAACATTTTCTTCCAAATCTTTTATAGCGCGTTTAAATCCTCCACATCTATCTTGGCCTGTTCAATGAATGCCTTGAGATATCTCGCTTTATGAACTTCCATCTTTTGCAATTTTTTTTTTTTTGCCATGGTGAATAGGCTCTATCGAAATAACCTGAGGATTGTAGACCTCTTCATTCAATTTGCGAAGGGGATCCAGAACCTTGTAGTTACAACATTCAAATGATGGGAGAGGCTGTACCATTTTTGTGATGTCAATTACCGAACTTGCACCTTGATGTTCATTTTTAATTAAATGATCATTTGCTCCTTGCTGAATATTCTTCCATCTATCAAGTTGTCTTTCTTCAATTTCCTGAAGACAAAGATCACATGCAAGAGTCATGCACTAGCATTAAGAAAAGTGTTCGATGCTATATATGAATGACCAATATCAAATACAAGTTATAATTTCAGCAAAAAAAACATTTTCCTGTGCTTCCAGATCGATATGCCGATCGATCGAGCTAAACGTATTCTTGCGTAGTCTCCAAGAAATATTTAAAACTAAATATGGGAATTGATATGACAGCTCAAAAAATGTATGTGATGCTGGTGTAAATTTGCTCTTATCTTAAAAATAATAATAATAATAATAAAAATCAAACGAAATGATGAAAATTTGATCAAGTAAATAGTAAGGCCGTTGATGGCTAAGAATAACTAAAAGAAAAAGAAAAAGTTAAAGCCAGATCATCCTGTATCCAAAAAAGAAAGACCAAGAAACTCCATCGATCGTCATTGTTAATGCTGTCGGTATAACGTTAACCTTCCTCCTTCCTCGAACGTAGCATGGTGGTCGGTGGCGCATGTGTTGGTTTCACTAAAGTCAGATCTTCTTCCAAGATGAAATTTTAAATAGTAATCAAATCCAGGCCAGCTAGGCACTATATATATAGTTGTTATGCCAAAGATATTTTAAGATTTAGCCCCGTTTGAAATTCCCTTTTCCCTCTCCTCTTCTTTGGAATATTTTTTTAATGATTGGAAAATAAGATTGATTTGATATAAAGTTGAAATATTTTATATGGAAAAGTGAGAAAAATTTGTATTATAATGAGTTTTTTAGTTAAAATGTAATAAAAAAGTGTTGATGTGATAGAAAAATTGAAAAAAATTAAGAATGTTTTGAAATTGATGTTTTTTGGGAAAAGTGAAAAGAATGAGAGGGAGGGGAAAAAGGATTTCAAACGGGGCCTTATTCAATTAAGTTGATGCCAGGCTGTATATTCAAGTTCACTCAATCCCAGGTGGGAGCTAGCTAGCATCTAGAATTTGAGGGGCAAAATTGAAAAAATAAAAAAAAAAAAAAAAAAATTGAAGGGTAAAATTTTAAATTTTAAAGAATTATAATAATATTTTTAAAAAAATTTGGGAAAAATATGCCTTCAAGCCACCATGTAGCTATGCCCTGGACTAAATTTTCTTCTCTCTCTCTCTTTACATTTTTTTTCCTCTCAAGTTTAAGCACGTTGATTTGGATGTCGTTGGAGAGCCTTCGATCTCCTAACCGAAGACCTGCTTACGGTCATTTTCCAGTCTTGTAGGTGGTAAAGTGACCCATTCCGTACGCGCACCATTTTGGATCTAACAATATTAATCTTTATTCTTAGCAGGTATTTAATTAATTTTCTGCTCATATTAATGCAATCAAGTCTTTTAATAATATGCAAATTAAATGAGATTGTCAATGGTTGTTAGCTTATATCAATATTTATTATGAGAGAAAGTTTAAATACCATATTCTCATTCCGCATTATCTTACTATATATGCTAATCTACTATAATTAAAAATTAAGATTAATTTAAAAATAAATTGGCAATAAAACGTTAACATAGTAGAATGGGGTGCATCTGGGAAAAGCACGTATAGTGAAGTTATAGATTCAAGTTGTGCCAGTTCGACGTATGAAAAGTAATATGCATAATTTACTATTGTGCCAGCTGAATGCGTGAAAAGTACTATATATAAACGGATTAGGAGACTACTTATGAAACCCACCTGATCAAATAAAAATTGGACTGTCCAATTACTTATCCACATAATAAAATTAATTTAATAGTAAATTAATTTTTTTTTATAATTAAAATTAATTTAATAGTAAATTGATAATGCCACATAATAAAATGATAATAGAATGGGAGTATGCTATATGCACGAAACACAAGACAATGCGAATGTTTTTGTAATCAAGTATTTGACTGTAAAATGAAGTATCAATATATGCTTGGTAATTGCCTTTTATATCATATTATTTCTTCTTGACCCGCGTAATTTGGTGGTCTTCTAATAACTTGCACAAGTGGGTAAATTAAAATTTGTAAGTTGAGAAGGTTAGTTGGAATTCAGATGGCGGTATCGGCGCTCCGATCCCGGATCCATGCATGATGCATGCATAGATGGATTTAGTGAACTGCATAATAAGAAATCATATTATCATAATAAGAATCGATCACTTGCTTTAAAATTAAATAAATGTCAATTTAATAGACTAATAAATGAAAAACTTTATCCAATTATCATATTAATTTGGTCAACATGTAGCAGAACAACCTGGTGGGTTTGTGACTTCCCAGGTCGAAGTGCTTTTTTATTTTAGGTGGCCGGATCCATTTACTAATACTATTATCAGTGAACACCTTCCCTCAATTTTTCTATAACGTACATAGACTTATTGAGGCTAAGATTGTTATTAATCATGTAAAAGGGTTGGCTAATAATATATAAGAAATTATCATATGAAAATGGCTTCACCGGCTGTGACCGGGATCAGTCTATACACTTTTTTTTTTCTTTTTTTCTTTTTTAAGCATATGCACAATAAGAAATCATATTATGGAAATGCTTTTAAAAACAAGATGAAAAGCGACCCACTTAATTAAAGCATATACGCGATAATTATTAATTAACACTATAAAACACTTTCAAAACATTCCAACTTTAAAATTAATTTCTTTACCATAACAACTAGTGCCCGAATTTTGTTATTATTTAAAATCTCATCCTTATAAGAAGATCTAGCTTTGATTATGCTGGAGATTCTTGGTCGTTCTTCCTTTTTTTTTTTTTTTTTGAAAAGATCATTTCCAATATATATAAAAGAGACCAACGGTCCAATGTTCAGGGTTACAACAACTCCCTAATAAACCAAGTCAGAGGCAGGGTGTGAAGTTTCTTGGCCTCCACCCAAATAAAGTTAGACTTAGACCATTACATACCATAGCTGCTAAAGGATAACATGGACAAGAGAAGATGCCTCTACATTACATAAATACCCATAAAGATCTAGGATATGTCATACATTCTGAGCCATAAATAACTTTGAAGATAACACCACAGACGAAACAGAACTTGGATAGCCTTTCGTAGTGAAAAGCAATCGAAGGAGAGTCCCCATTAATCTTCAGCAGTCATCCCCACGCCAAGGTGGACTTTGAAGAAAAATATAATAGAATACAATTGTGAAATAAACTTGTATTTCTGAGATATGTGGTTTGTACAATGAAGTGACCTATTTATAATTGAATGAGGCCAAAGAAATAAAGAAAATAATGTAATTACATTATACAATAATATCAGATAACACCATAATTGATGGGAGAATATTTCCATGATATGCCGATGATATTCTATTACAAATATGGCAAGTATCGTATTATTATTATTCTAACATCCTCCCTCAAACTCAAGATGATGAAGTCAACTTGAGTTTGAAAACAAGATCACGTAGCCGACCAGGAGGATGAGACGGCTCAAATTAGTTTAAGTCGTTTTAACAAAAGCGACTCAAATTAAAGCCATTTTTTTAAAACGGCTTAATGAAAATCGGTTCGAAATAGAGCCGTTTTGATCAAAACGGCTCTAATTGCAGCCGTTTAAACAAAAACAATGTCTCAAATTAGAGCCGTTTAAACCAAAAAAGTCTCACATAGATCGTACTACGACCGATCACATTAATCGTACCACAATCGATCACATGATCGTACTACGATCCATCACATAGATCGTACTACGACCAATCACATAGATCGTATCACGATCACATTGGTCGTACCATGATTGATCACATTGGCAGTACCACGATCGATCACATGATTGTACCACGATCGATCACATAGATTGTACCATGACCAATCACATTGATCATACCACGACCCATCACATGATCGTACCACGATGGATCACATAGATCGTACACGATTTATCACATTGATCGTACCACGATCGATCACATAGATTGTGCACGACCGATCACATAGATCGTACCACAACCGATCACATAGATCGTACCACTATCGATCACATGATCGTACCACGATCGATCACATATCTCGTACCATGATCGATCACATGATCATACCACGATCGTTCACATAGATCGTACCACAATTGATCACATAGATCGTACTACGAACCATCACATTGATCGTACCATGATCGATCATATGGATCATACCACGACCGATCACATAGATTGTACCACGATCAATCACATTGGACGTACCACGATCGATCACTTTGATCGTACCATGATTGATTACACATGATTGTACCACGATCCGGATCGTATGATCATGTGTGATCGATCGTGGTATGATCTAAGTGAACGGTCGTGGTACGATCTATGTGATCGATCATGACACGATCTATGTGATCGATCATGGTACGATTTATATATCCTTCTTAAACTACCATTTAATTGTCAATGTTCTCCCAAATTACCAATTATGTCAATATCCCCCTCAAATTATTAAAAAATATCAATGTTTTCCCTGATGACAAAATATCCTTTATAAAATTATTAAAATTAAAAAAATATAAAATAACAAAAAATTCTAGAAAAAATAAAAATAAAAACTGGTTTTAATTTTTTTTTTCATTTGTTTATTTATTTATTTTTATAATTTTCAGTTTTTTTTTTTAAAAAATTATTTTTTATTTCTTTTATTTTTTTAATTTTTTTTAAAAAATATTTGTTATGTGTTCTTTTCTCGGTTTGAGCCGTTTTGGAAGAAAACGACTCCAATTGGAGTCGTTTTCTTGCCAAAATGACTCTAAATTTTAGGGTCCTGTGCGCAGGTTCCTTAAAACAGCTTCAATTATTTAGAGACCAAAACAACTCAAACCGGTTTGAGCAGTTTTTTCCAAAATGACTCCAACCAATTTGAGCCGTTTTAAAAAGCGGCTTAAATCGGTTTGCTCAAATTAGAGCCATTTTAGTCCACAACGGCTCAAACTAAGACTTTAATGTGCGATATGTTGAGCCATTTTAAAAACGGCTTTAAAAAAAGGGTACAAAACATTTTGAGCCGTTTTAAGGCCTTAAAACGGCTAAAACAAAAAAGGTGCTCTAAACACTTTTTTATTTTATTTTTTAATTCCTTTTTTCTTTCTTTTGTAGTGATTGAAGATTTTGATGTTGCTGTGCGAGCTGATTTTGTTATTGCAGTCATGCACGGTGATTAGTGACGCTACTGATGATATAATCAATGTGATGATTACTCATGCACGGTGATTTTGCTGTTGGTGAAGCTCATGCCCGCCTACTTGCCACTCTTACGAGTTACGACAGGTTCTTATGGGATTGATAATCACATTCTTGAAGGGGATGCAATCTACATTATCATAGATTTTCAGAATCTTAGTTTATTTTTGGACTGGAATTTTGCTAATGTAATTGCTCATATTAGTCTTAATTTAGTGGCTTTTCAAGACCGACAAGCTGTTAAAGTTTTTAAATGTGCATTTTTTAGCATAATTTTTAGGTAGATAGACCGCTTCCCACATTTTTGTTAAAGCATTTCCAATTAGCACCGGTTTGAGATTCCATTAAAAAGCTTAAAAAGTAATTTTTTTTTTAATCTTTTTTGATAACAGGGGGAAAAGGTAATTTTAATACATAGAAAGCTGTTCAAACACAAAAATAGGACTTTTTAGTAATAACCTCAAAAAATTATTCTTTGCTTTAAAAAACAAATACGCACTCTTGAGAAAAGCTTGAAAATGAAGTTCTTTCTCAAAAACTCTTTTTTACTACAAAAGTTCTATTTCTAAACGCAATCCCAAACAGGCATTTTGTCTTCCATTCTCTTTTTTCATTCTGATCAAAAAGGGTCTTCCCCTCATTATAACCTCTTTCCTCGTTTGAATAAGAAAAAAAGAAAAAGAAAGTGTTCTACGATTTTAATGGTTAAATTTCAATTAATGGGATAGTCTTTTCCCTTAACTGAAACCCTCATCTCCTGAGCGATCGACTATACCAAAACAACAAAGAAATGGCCACCGTACGTCGAACAACAACCCCTTTCCTTGATCGAAAGTTGCCCCATGATATGATCTTAAATACTGAATAAGTAAAATAGCACTTCGAGGGCTAGTCCTCCGCTCACAAGCTCACGGCTCTGTGATTCAATTCTCTCAATTGATAATCATTTCATTGTTCACCCGAATTAAATACAGAAACTTAGTGCAGCTATTTTAGGGAAGTGGTTACCCCTCAACTGCCCACTAAGACCCTCTACGCTACTGGGCTTTCGCCCACCTCCACGTTCGATCGGCACACTGAGGAACGTTTTTAGGGAATTAACTATACAACTGACACAAAGTAATTAAAATTACAATTAACCCACACAATTTCTCTAATAGACTACACTGTCCTTCACAGCTAGATTACACCACTTAACCTACTCCTCCTGTAAGAAAAAAAGGTGCAGGCAGCTATCAAGAGGACTTGAGCCCTCGTATCAAGTCCTCTTCTCCGAACACATCTAGCAGCTTCCACCTTCTCTTCAGTCAGTAAAGGGCATAACACCCCATTAATTAACTTGAATCCCTCAATCGACTACACCAAAAGCTCCATTAATTCAAGAGACAACGCAGCCCCGAACCACCGTGTAATAGTTTTGATTAATTGTTACTGATTTTAGTAATTTTTAGGGTTTGGTTTATGGAATTTGTAATAGAATTGGAATGGAAATGGAAGAAATCTGTAAAGAAATGGACGATTCGAAATGTCCGGTTTCCATTAACTATTCGAGGTGTTCAGCCTCTAATTCAAAATTCAGTATTCAAATTCAAGATAATCCTACGATTAGACTTATGAGACTTATATATAGACCTAGCCCTTACTTACAATTGACTTGCTCTCTTCATGCATTGGATTTTTATATGTATATTTTATTTAAAACTATGTTCTAATTGCATATAGTAATTATTATCATACTATTTGAGATAGCTAGCTAGCTAGCAAATCTGTATATTCTAGATGGAGCGAATTTTGATGTAATTTTTTTAACGAATAAATAATGGTTAATTAAATTCCAAATTCAAAGATTACGAAATAATTTGTTACTGTGCCTTCCCTTTTCTGGTTGGTTACTATATATTCTTTGAGAGTGCAACTTCTATCATGTCTTAGCATAAAATGGTTATTTTATGCCCTCCAATAATAATATATATGCCGCGTCGGTTTAGCACACCAAAACATTATAGGCTGAAAGACACCCGATCACACCAAATTCATGAAGAAAAAAAATGAAAAAATAAAATAAAATTCAAGCTCCCCAACCCCACCATGGCAAGACATGTTCCGATCGCGGTTTAACTTTCCTGGCATTTTGGGCAATCTCAGGTCCATGTTCTGCACGAAAAATGGGGAAATTTAGAGAGAAAGATTTCCTTAACATCCCTGCTTTCTCTGTTTTTATTTATTTTTCTAAAATTACCTTTGTCCCCTCTATGGTTCTCTATTTACCTTGCCAAAATATATCCCCTAAATCCCGAATCCCCCGTCACTTCCTTACCATATTAAACCTCTATTTCTCTCCCGGACAAACCTTCCAGATCTGAACCATAATCATCTGATTTTTCTAACATCACCCAAACGATGCTGCAACGCAGGAACAGTCGTGTCTGAGAGCAAGGGCCGTCAATGGTGGGCTGAGCGGTGATTTTCCTTCCGGTATTTGAAAGGGTGGGTCCGGAGGTGTGGTTGTGTGTGGTCATGGGAGTCAACCGTGTGTGGTACTACTGTTCTATAGTGGTAAAACAGGTGGGAGGAGATCGAGGGGAGCCACTTGAGGACAAGAGGGTGGGGACGAAGGGTAGAGAGCGTGCGGTGGAGGCGGTCGGAGGCGGTGGCGAGTTGGTAGGGGAAGACGCCCATCTCTCTCCCTCTCTTCATTTCGAGTTCGTCTATACGGCTCACCCTTGTCCCACTATCGTCTGACTTTTGTGCCATGTGGCACAAGTTTTTTTTTTAAAAAATATATCACAGCTTCTCAAATCATGAAATACACTAAACAAAATCTATCTCCCAAAAATTTTCAAACTCTCCCTCCCAACCCAAAACCCTCCGCCCACCGCCGCCCCACCCCCACCGCCTACCACCAAATTCACTCGAAGACTAGCCGACCACCGCTGGGCGACTAGTAGACCACTGCCGTTTCTCTCTCTCTCTCTCTCTCTCTCTCTCTCTCTTCGCCTTTTTTATTTTATTAATTTTTTTTTCATTTATCCGCTCACCGCTACCCAAATCCGCCCACCGCCTACCGCTCGTCGCCCACCGCCAACCAGTCGCACCACCGCCTACCCGATCTCTTTGAATCCTAGGTTTCATTTGGTTTATAGTGTTGGTTTGATTTGTTTGTGAGTTTTGATTATGAATCCTAGATTTGATTTGGTAGGGTTTTTATTTTGAATCTCAGATTTGATTTGATTTATGGGTTTTGATTGAAGGTGGTCTTTGGGGTCTCCATTGAAGCCACGGTTCCTCAATCCATTTCCACGTGTACACCTACATTAGTCTATTGCTTCATTTTGAAACTACTAGAATCGAGAAACTAACAAAACAAAGCTAATTGAATGCATTTTTGCTCCTTCGGTTTACTTGCTATTAATATTCCATTTTATTTATTTATTATTAATATATCTTTATAGCTTACAATAAAAGCTAAAATAACTCCATTTACTGTAAATAAAATCATCTAATGCTTTTAAATCATTTGTAACGTAAATTTATACTCTAAAACAAACTCACCTTATAAAATCAAGACCTATAAATTAAATTCCACTCATCAAAATATATCTTTATAAATATTCACATATCTCTAAAAATACTCTCGAGATTATTATTTTGTCCATAAAATATTCTAACAGGATTTTAATCCCGAAATCAAACTCTGAGTCATTATGCATAATATAAATATATATATATATATATATATATATATATATATATATATATATATATATATATATAAAAGTGATATCTCTATTTTGTAAATGCAATTACAAATATTACAAATAACTGTATTTACGTTCTCATATACACTCCTACCCGAATCTATGCATGCATGGATTTAGTGAACTTGAATATATAGCCAGCGTCAACTTAATTGAACAAGTCTTAAAATCAGTGCCTGGATTTTATTATTATTTAACATGTCATCCTTCAAAGAAGATCTGGCTTTGATTACGCTGGAGTTTCTTAATTGGTCTTTCTTTATTCAAGTCTTTTATTCACATGCTTTAGCGGTGGCTCCAAAAATTTTCAACCATTGCATGTGAACCTTCTTTCTTTTTTTGTGTGTACTAATGCTCGAATCCTGTGGCTCATTTTTAATGGTATTAGTTGTTGAATCTTATAGCCCAAGCGCGTTATAGCACATGCCATTGCGAATTATCTTCCAAAATCTACAAAGATTTATCGCACCTAATCTGTAACTTAATTTCTTTTTGGAGTTTTGAACAGTTTCTTAATGCTTTTTAGAAAGTATTTTTTTGGGAAAAAAAAAAATACAATTTAGCCCCTTAAACTACTACATTTTTTTTCTGGATGGCACCCCAAACTACCAAGGCTTGCACTCTGGCCCTCCAAACTACCAAAACCTTTGAAAAATGCATTTTTTTTTGCAAAATATCCCCATAATACCCCTGCCACGTACCATTTTTCAATTAAAAAAATTACAAAAAATAAATAAACTAAAATTTTATTTCTTATTTTTATTTAAAAAAAATATGGGTGTTTGGAGTGGTGTTATTTCCCTACCACGACCCGATCTTCCCGACACCCTTTCGATCACTGTTCGTTTGCACCGTGATGACCGATTTTATAGTCCGACTCGACGAGTTTCGATTTGCAATCATCAGCTCGCTGATCTCGGCCGAGCTCAAGTTCGCCCCCGCTTTGGAAAATACCCTCAACCTGAGAGAAAAACTTGTGATCCTTGAACTCCAGGTAGCTATTGGCCAACGTTTTAAATGCCAAAAAATCATATAGAGGAAAATGGATATGAACATCAACAAACAAGCTCACGGTCATTGATTTCTCCGTTAGAAACCGATCGAGGTTTTCCATAATGATGATAAACTTTCTCGTTGTTTGTAATAAAACAAAATTCAGATTTGAATCATTCATAACCTTCGAAAAATCAATATCATAGACATCGAAGGATAGAAAATTAGCCATGTCTGCGTTCGGAGAGGCGGGGACGAGTTCGCCGAGCTGTAGGCGTGCATCGTGCCCAACGACGATGCTGGAAAGAAGCAGTACTTCCTCAAAATAGAAATAAAATTTTAGTTTTTAATTTTTTAAAAAAAATTTGATTTTTTTTTGGAATTTTTTATAATGTTTTTGAATTTTTATTTGTAATTGAAAAATGACACGTGGTAGGGGTATTATGGAGATATTTCACCAAAATTGGCATTTTTCAAAGGTTTTGGTAGTTTGGGTGGCTATCCAGAGAAATTGTGGTAGTTTGGGAGGCTAAATTGTATTTCCTTTTTTTTTTTTTTTGTATTTGTATTTGTATTTGTATTTGTATTTGTATTTGTTTAAAAAAGTGTATTAGCTAGCTAGTGATGTTGTATGTGATATAATTTGTTTAAATAAATACTATTTTTTATTGACACGTTTTGATGTTCGATTTTTTTAAATCTGAATTCAACTATTATTTAGTGTGCAAATTTCTAGGCAAAAAAGATGTTTGGATGATTGATAGAGTTTAAATTGTATTTGAAATCATGTTTGGGTGATAGTTGTATAACTTGTATGAGAGTATTTTTTTTTCTTCATGGAAAACCATGGTAGGAAATGATTGGAGGTATGAAAAGTTATGTAGAATAATTAGAGTTATGAAAAATGTATGTTGGAATCCGGGTTAGAATACGGGTTGTATTCGGGTTAAATGTTGGTTGTATTATATATCCGGATTAAAAAAAAAAAAAAACCCCGAATACTATAGGAAGTAGAATTTGTTTTTTATTTGCATCCAAACATGCCATAAAAGCATTCAATGCATTAAATTCAACTTAAGTAAAACCTTTTGAAGTATTCAATGCAAAAAATAATATTAAAAAAAAAAATTAACATTCACTTTTTGGCTCTTTAAATTTAAAGAGAGATTCACATATGTTAAATTTAACTTTTGATAGAAAGTTTGTTAAATGATAAATTTTGTATGTTTTGTTAATTTTTTTTTTATTAAAAAAAAACCCAATTTAAAGAGCTCAATGGCACATTATGAATGCTCTTAATTAGCTACTAACGTGGATATCATAGACTTCATTAATTCACACTGTTAACAAAGACTCAGAATAATCTGAAAAATGAAGCTGTCAACGGTTGGCAATTGACTTTTATATCATTATCTTCTTCACTCGCGATCGAAACAAAATAATAAAAAATAATAATAATTTATTTATTTGCTAGTCTTTTAATAATCTGCAAATTATTTATGTTTACGCTCTTTGTTTTTCATTGGAAATTTTGACTCGATCTGTACGTATATACTTATTGTGAGATCTGAAAATTAATGCTTCGAGCCACCGCTAAACCATTTGAATAGATCGAAGACTTGAATAAAGAAAACCAATTAAGAAGCTCCGGCCAGCGTCATCGTTGATGATGTCATTACATCTCTTGGTAGATAGATTAGTCAACCTCGCTACGAGTCAAAGGAAAACCGTGTGTGTACGAGGGGAGAGAGAGGCAGAAACATTTTTCCTTTCTTTATAACCAAACCCTCGGATGTTTGAGAGCTACACAGCATATCTACATTTCATTTGCACCAGTGTGTACGCAGCTGTGTTTGTAAAAGGTGAAACCCCACTACTCTGATCTTCTTCTTCTTCTTCTTCTTAATTTCTTTTTTTCGTTACCAGGTGGAATTATCTTAATTATCTCTCCCTCTCACTCTCTGGTACTCTATACCGTGCATTCTTCTTTATTGCTCTTAGTTTGCAGTGGTTTAATATTCATTTGGAGATGTTGCTGTCTATGGTGCCATGGTACACAGTGCAGTACTCTTCACCAGTACCACGCATCAAGTTCATTAAGGAGGAGTGGCACTTCAAGAATAAGCCTATTGTCGTACGACCGACGAACCCACAAGATCAGACTGCGGAAAACAAAAATGCACTCCACTTGATTCAGCGACGTCAGGCCGTCCCTTTCACTCGGCGGGTCCAAACCCGGGCAAATGCGGGTCACCAGAATCCACCTGGACCTTATGAAGTAAAGTCTTTTTCACAACTCTAAATTAATGAATATATATACATACATATCTTTTTCCACAAGACTTCATGTATTTCTTGTGCAATCAGATCCAAGAGTACACTTTCCTCTGTGGGAGCGACAACAAAAATTGGATCAAACGATTTTCCAAGAGTGTAAATGTTGTGGCTAGAGATCCAGTCATACGGAGAGCAGGGATTTCCATAAATTTGTCTTACTTTGACATAAGCCGCAGGGAAAATGCAGGGGTACACACCAGGATCCCACCAGCATCCCACCAAAGCCGCAGATGGGAACAGCGCACCGACCTTTGGAGCCAGGAAATTAGATATTTATTGCTTCCCTTGGGCTTGGAGAATGAGCGTCAATGGGCTGTGTTGACCAAAGGGCCTACAAGCTTAGTCATTGCTCAAGGCCTGACAATTCTAAACGTCTTGGAGGATTTTCGAAAGTGGAAGATGAATGTGCCTAAGAGAGGCTTCGAGACTTCCCTCCGAAACTTCCATTGCCAGATTCTTTAAACTTGTCCCCTGCCAATGCTGCCAAGGACATCATGATGGAATGTCTGACTGCCGGCCTTGTATTTTGGAGGTGCACCATCAGCTTAAAGTGTTGCCACATTTACTGTTTTATTAAATAAGGGACTGATTCCCACCAAATAATTATATGATGTATTCGTTCAAAAAAATAAAATAAATTATGATGTACGTGCATGTCCAAGTTTGTAACCGGTAGTGTCACTAGTACTATTAGGAAGTTTGAATAATATTGGACGTATAATATTGCTACAATAAAGAGCATGCATCATATCTTTGATCACGATGCTAATCTTATCGGCTTGTAATTATCCCAATGTTATCGTTTTATGTTTTGTTGCAATTGGAGGGCGTCTTTTCTATGCATGAAAAAATTCCTTTTTTGTTAGAATGATCATACTTAAACTCCCATTTAAATTAAGTCGAAAGAAAAACTAAATAGACTCCGAACAACACCTAGAGAGAGAGAGAGAGAGTTAATAAGTGTTTTACAACAATTATGCCAAATTTAAAATTAGAGAAACTATGTTTGTCAATCACCAAATTAAATATAATGTAAGCAGTAAATTAATCAATAATTAAGCACAATAATTTTATGATGAAGTGGAAACCCAGAAAACTCGACCACAATAATCTGTTCTACAATTGTAGCTCCATAACTTCTGGACAACTCTTCTATCAAGCTTCCTCTTCTAATCTCAAAATTCTGGTAGCTAAAGGCGCTATTTGAGAATTCATATGTGATTTAACAAAAACTCTAAAAGACATTAGCTAAAATAGATAATTAAAGTAGCTTTTTGATGTAGGAGGATAGCAGTTGAGTTTCCCGACACTAACTAAATATTTTAACATAAAAGATCTGCACAAGAGTTGAAAGAATCGTGCATAATATTTGAGGATTATTTTTAGAATAATAAATTTTACTTTCACTACAAGTATTTTGTTTTGTCTCAAAGATTATGGTGTTTTTTTTCTTTTTCTCCAAATATTTTCCTTGGAAAGTACTCAAACTTGGCCTATAGAAAGGCGGGTCTTTATTATTTTTGAAATTCAGTTTTGAAGTATCAATTAAATTTAAGTCTTTCAGAGTTATTTTTCTGTTTGCTTATTTCGAAAAATTAAGGTCTTTATCTTCCCTATTTGTTATTTTCTCTCTTCCTAAATTCCCTTTTCAATCTTCAATCTTCAATTTTTAGTTTATGCTGCTCTCATATGCTGTCAGAACAATCTTAGTTCTGCATTGCGTTAGTTGGTAACAGAGCTTAGCGTCTTCTTGGGGTGAATTTTCATGATTGGAAGTCGTGGTTGGTGTGGGCAGGTTCCGAATGAGGAAGTTCCCTACCATGAACGCATTGTATAAGACGTAATGATTCAATACTTGCAAAAGCAGGTTGCGGAGTTAACCTAGCGTCTTGTGGCACAAAAAATGGAGATGTATCGCGATATTGACTGTAGCGCCCTAGATTTTAAACTCTAAAATATAGTGTCTTAAATTAGAATTTATGACTAAATAAAATGACTCCGATATTAATGGATATTTATAAAAATAAATATTCATTAGTTTTATAAACTTCGATTTAATAAAAATGGAATTATTATGAGACCCTAATAATATTGGTGAAAAATTAAATAGACAAATCTAAATATCCGATGAATTAGTTGGGATAATAATATTCTCAATATTATTATATGTGAAAAAAATAAAGATGACTTCTAATTAACTCTGTGTGTGTGTGTGTGTGTGCAAAAAAAAATATTAAATGCGGAATTTAAATGAGAAAAATATTTTGTTGACGAAGTGGAAACTCAATTAAGAGAAAAACCACTCCGAGGCAACCAAACCTAGGATATCCACTATTCAGAAGACAAAGCTAATTACAAAGCAGTAGCACTCACATACCCCTGATGCAGTGATCGTACCTTGAACTCTGACGTGAAACCCAACATGAATGCCTCCTAACTAGATCTTTTACCTTAAGAGGTCTTTAATGGAATCCTTTATCTTAGGGCTCCTCCCTAAGATAGACTTCACAGCTGATCAAATCATATATTGGCAATAGCTAGAGAGCTAGCAGATATTCAAATTAACTTAAACACCCTCTCTAAGTTATAGAGAAATCAATACCGAATTCTGTAAATAATACATGCCTAGAAGCCTCTATTTATAGCCTACAGAAGACCTAAATCGACATTGATTCGATTTTCTTTAGGCGGGGTTCGGACGGTAGCTGAGGCTTTCCAAATTCGCTAAAATTATTTCCTTAATAGAGCCGCGTCCGGATAGTGTTGCCCTAGCGTTTAGATGGTTACACTTCTGCTGTACACAATTTTCATAATAAGGTGTTAGCGTCCGAACAGTGTAGATTGACTTCCGGACGGTTAAATGTCTTTTGCACGACTTGCCTTATCAAGGATAGCGTCCGTACGGAATAACCATGTCGTTCGGACGATTGCAGCTGTCTTCCCATATATGTGTTTGCGAAGAAAATCTTTTTACTTGTCAAACATTGACTGGCGTCCGGACGATATTGCCACGTCGTCCGGACGAATGCACTTGAACGCAGGATTCTTCTAGAATTCTGAAAAGCATCCGGACGTGTAGCTAAGACGTCCAGACAGATGCAACCTTGAACTGCTCAAAGCTTCTTGACATTGATGGGAGTCCGAATGGTTTTGCCACATCGCCCGGATGGATGTTGCTGACTGATGAGCGTCCGGACGCTTTACTATGTCATTCGGATGCTAAACTGGGGATTTAACTTTTGCTGAGATGTAAACTGCGCAGAGTCTTCCTGAAGTCCGGAAATTACTTTCTTGATGCTTGTGACACTGATACTTGTCATATTAAGGCCCTTTCATATTAGAGAAATAATCTCTAAATATCTAAAGACTTTGAAATATATGGCATCTCTGTTAAAGCAGCAACATTATATAATAGTAATTTTGTCAAACAGAATGCAGCCAACACAAAAACTAACAAACACGGCTAAATTATAAGTCATCTTTATTTTTCACTTTTAATATAAATAAACGTTATGATAAGAAGTAAAAAATAAGCGAGAAATGAACGTTTTGCTTTAGGTGTGAAAAATAAATAAAAAAAAAGGGGAGAAAGAAATTTATAATTTTTTATTCTTTTGGTGAGTGACTGATGACTCACCAAACGAAAATCACCATTTTGGTGAGGCTATTGGGGAGGGTATTTTTTTGTGATTTTTAGTGAGTTGGCTCACCAAAATAGTTCAAAAAATTATTTTTGTGAGTCTACTAGAATGCTCTAAAAAAGTTCAAAAAAAAAAAAAAAAAAACATATAAGAGCATCTCTAGCAATAATAGATAAAATACCTGGTGAAAAAACAATAGTATACTTGGCCGTTGTTGAAAAGCTAGAAAACCACTAAACACCTATAATCCCATGAAAAAGATGAGAAGTTTAAACTAACTATTCTGGATTGATTCTTTTACTCTAATTCCTTTTGACCCACATTGGTGGCCTAAGCCCTAAGGGAATGAGGGGCTGCTAGACTGACCATTTTGCTCTCATTTCCTTTGGTCCACACCTGTGGTCCAAGGGAATATGGGGCTGCTAGAATGACCCTTTTACTCTTGTTCCCTTTGGCCCTCACCTGTGTTCCAAGAGAATAAGGGCTGCTTGAATCACTATTTTACTCTTATTTCATTTGGCCCACACTTGTAGCCCAAGGTAATTGGAGACTGTTGGAATGACCCTTTTATTTTAATTCTCTTTGGCCCTGGCCCAAGGAAATGGGGACTGCTTGAATGACCATTTTACTCTTATTTTGTTGGCCCCCACCTGTGGCCCAAGATGAGGAGAGGTTGCTGGAAGGAAGAAACTTAACCCTTAGAGGGCTCAGGCCCAAACTCAGTGTTTCCCCCCAACTCAAAAGTCTTTGTGCTATTGAAGAACGTGTCAAAGCTAGTTCAAAGCTTATTTCAATTGGTATCAAAGCTAGTTTGCTTTTGCCTTGTGTCTTGAGCATGTTCAAGCTTTGATTGATCGAGGACTAATTTGGTTTTGGTCTAGTAAGCGATAATGTCTTCGGATTGTATAAAAGGGTGACCAATGTAAATATAATAGTAGGTTGTACATATATATGTAATAGAGGATGTACGAGATATTGAATAAACTTAATTATGGTTTGAATTGGTTAAGTTATTCTTACTGTTATAGGTCAAGTGAATCTAAAGTTAAGTTATAGTAGTAGCGCCTCATGAAATTTATAGATGCAGAAAAAAGAAGATAATTAATAGCATTTAGGGCGTTACATATGCGGTCTAGATATAATTCTGTGCATTAGTCACACTAAATGCATCATATATGCATGCCTAGCTAATGACGTTCAATATAACACGACAACTTTAATTCATCTCATGAATGATCGATAAATATATATCAAAATTAATATCATAAATCTCAAAACAAAACAATTTTTATTTAAAAAATAAAATAGAATTCAAATTGGTTTTTGGGCATCGATCAGCACTAAGGTACATTAATCCTAGCACAAGCCTCTAACTCCCAGTACAAAAAAAAAAAAAAAAAAAATGAAATCACAATGCAATATAATCCAGTACAGTTACAAATTAATACACAAGCTTTAGTGATGCGGTACTACAGAGATAATAGAGCACACTGTTTGTATTAAAGTGAGGATCGTAACAGTAGAAGCGACCGACCGAAGAGCTGTACCAAAATAATTTCGTCTCATGTATTCCACCCAACCATGCGAAGGGTCCTCGTACAACATTATCAATTTGATACAAATATCATAATATTTGGAGTTCATGGATGAATAAATCATACATGTGCCCAAATTGTTGATGAAATTAGTTACCTGCTTGTTACCAAACCCATTAACCAAGATCCCTTGCCGACGAAGTAGATCCAAATCTTTTTCACCGTCGAAAAAGAAATTCAACAAGATAAAATAATCAGTAACATATTCTTGATTTGGATAGTGACATTGCTCCAAAGCCAAAATGTTTCGCACATAAAGCTTAGTGTTATCGTCCAAGATAAAGGGTGGGATTTTCAACACTCCCTTCCTATAGTCTAAGTCAAGGTCAAGTAAACAATTGCTTAAAGGATCCACCTCAAACTTCAATCCTACCCCAAATAGCAGGGTTGCAGTGTACATATGTTCAATTAATATAGGCTTTCTTTTTGGTAGGCAACGAGGCAGGTAAAAAATTCTAAGCAAATCAGTGAAATGCAATATTTCCAATTCAGGATCGGGAGACATTTCTTGTCTGTTGTAAGAATGAAAGTACCCAAAGGTCATCTCAACGAATGAAGGGGATCCTGGCAGCCTAGATGGAAATGCAAGGTCAAATAATTTGTCAATAATGAAGAAAGGAAGTTCATAATTTCCAAGTAAATTAAAATAAAGTCTAGCCTCATCCTAGCAGCCAACCATGGCTTTAATATTATCTTGTCGTCAGAACTCCAGTATTGGCGGAACTTATTTCTGAAAAAAAGCTCAATAATGAAGCTTACATCCGTCAGGATTATTGTTACAAAATCATCGCTGCTAAGAGGAATAGTCTCTTCATAACAGTGACGAACACTTTCTTCCGAATCTTTTATAGCGCTTTTTAAATCTTCCATATTTATATTTGCCCGTTCTAGGTGACGTGTAGATCAGCAATTCGTCAATCTCCCTTCTTGGATCTGCAAGCAAGAACAAACACAACGTCGGGGGGATGCCGACAATCCCACTCCGATGCTTAAGTAAGTGTATTGTTTGAGAGTAAATGCGCAGAGTAATGTTAGAAAGATTAATCTGCCTACCTTAATATTTGAGGGGGCCTTGGTATTTATAGAGATTGAGCAGTTGAGATAATTCTTTGTATATGCGAGAATCGGTAGTTGAAGAAGACGTGGCCTCAGGCGCACAGATATTTCGGGTTCCACGACTACTTATCTTGGGCGCACAATCTTATACAAGCGACATGACATTGGTGAAGCTCAGGGCGCACGATCTAGTTTCGTGTCGTGCGTCGTGTCCTTTAGATTCCGGGTACTCTCGAGATATACGCAGACGTTGGTATCAATTGGTACCCGGGTTGGCTATTAGGGTCGGATAGTCGGTTCGGTTGAACAGGTTAGGCCTTGATGATCTAGGCGGGCTCAGATAGACTAACTTTCCTTGAACCGCTTCAGCCCAGTCGGGTGAACCCAATGGGCCTTGTGTTCGGGCTAGGCCTGCTACCGAGGAGGACGGTATTTTCCCTAACAAATGCCTTGAGATATCTTGCTTTATGAATTTCCATCTTTTGCAATTTTATTTTGCCATAGTCAAAAGGCCCTATCGAAATAACCTTAATTAGGATTGTAGGCTTCTTCGTTCAATTTGTGAAAGAGATCCGGAACCTTGTAGATACAACATTCAAATGATGGGAGAGGCTGTACCATTTTTGTGATGTCAATTACCTGATGAAAAAGATCACAAGAGTCACTAGCATTAAGAAAAGTGTTCGATGCTATATATATATATATATATATATATATATATGAATGAGCAGTATCAAATACAAGTTATAATTTCAGCAAAAGAACATTTTCCTGTACCTGCTTGGCTGCTTCCATATATATATATATATGGGAATTGATATGACAGCTCAAATGTATGTGATGCTGGTGTAAATTTAATTTGCTCTAATCTTGAAAATAATAATAATAAAAAAAAAATCAAACGAAATGATGAAAAATTGAAGTAAATAGTAAGGCCGTTGATGGCTAAGAATAACTAAAAGAAAAAGAAAAAGTCGAATCCATGCAGATTATATATATCTAATTTCCCATCCACTTAAGACGAACAATAAGTAGTATATTAATCCATATATATCAACAATTTTGAGCTTTATATATGAAAAACGGCAACGTCTACGTTAAATCACTGAAAACAAAAGCAATAGAGAATTGTATAAATTAGGTAGATCGAGAGAGGTCAGAGAGGGAGAGATTATTACACAAAAAAAGGTTTTGAAGCTTTACGATAAAGGAAGGTATGCCACACGTACGCACACCAATCAAAAGCGCGCAACCTAATTACTTCCTTTTTGTAAATCAAATGTTGATCTGCTTTGCGGCCCTCAAACAAAAGAATGGCTAGCTAGCTGGGGTTTATAAAGAAGATCGAAGTTGCTCTCTCTCTCTCTCTCTCTCTCTCTAAAGCACGTGAATAAAAGACTTGAATAAAGAAAGACCAAGAAACTCCATCCTTATCGTTAATGCTGTCAGTACGTAAAACGTTAACCTTCCTCCTTCCTCGTAGCATGGTGGTCGGTGGCGCATGTGTTAATTGGTTTCACCAAAGTCAGATCTTCTTCTAATAAGGATGAAATTTTAAATAATAATTAAATCCAGGCACTGGTTGTTGTGGCAAAGAGATTTTAAGGCTTGTTCATTTAAGGCATCACCGGCTGTATATATATTAATCAAGTTCATTAGCATATTTGAGATTGCATTAAAGAGCGTCAAAAATAATTTCAGTACATAAAAGGATGAATCAAACAAAAAATTTGATTTGTTTGGTAAAAAATTCGATTTTATGGTAACTTCTTCTTTTTTTTTTTTTTTTCTTTTTTTTTTTTTTATATATATATATATATATATATATATATAACTTATTAAATATAGAATGACTTATTAATTAATAAAAAAAATTCGATTTTTTCTATTTTTATTTTCACCAAAAATGTTAATAAATTCCGTCTTACATAGAATAGTAGATTAATGTTAAAGTATTCTACATCGTCAAAAGATACATGACTTCTGGACTTTATAAGCCATGAACACTCTTTCTCTCTCAAGACGTCTTTTGAGAGTAAATAAAACCTATTGGACTTTTACAATTAATAGCATACTTTCAAGTCTCATCCCGCATTAAACTCCTATCCTGACCTACGAACGCGGGTTAATTTATTATTGAATTTTTTTTTATAATTAAAATTAAATTAATAGATTATTGATAATGACTGTAAAATGAAGTATCGATGGTTGGTAATTGGCTTTTATATCATATTATTTCTTCTTGGCCCGATCGAGTAATTTGGTGGTCTTCTCTAATAATTTGCAAAAGTGGGTAAATTAAAATCTGAAAGTTGAAAAGGTTAGTTGGAATTCAAATGGCGGTATCGGCGCTCCCGCCGGATCCATGCATATGCGTATATGGATTTAGTGAAATTGAATATACAGCTGGGATCAACTTAATTGACCAAGTCTTAAAATCAGTGCCTGGATTTGATTATTACTTAAACATGTCAACGATCATTATAAGAAAATGTGGCTTTGATTATGGGGGAGTTTCTTGGTCTTTCTTTATTCAAGTCTCTTATTGATCACGTGCTTTAGCGGTGGCTCCAAAAATTTTCAACCATTAATGCGAACCTTCTTTCTTTTTTGTGTGTACTAATTCTCGAATCCTGTGAATCGAGAATTATAGCACAAGCGCGTTAGCAGAACCATTGCGAATTATCTTTCAAAATTAATCTAGCAACAAAAAAATTAACGCACCTAATCTGTAACTTATTTCTTTTTGGAGCTTTGAGTAGGTTGTTAATGTATTTTAGAATGTGTTTTTATGTATTTGTTAAAAAAGTTTATTACGCACTCTGTTTATCATTGAAAATTTTGATGTTGCTGTGCGAGCTGATTTTGCTATTGCAGTCATGCACGGTGATTAGTGACGCTGCTGATGATATAATCAATGTGATGATTACTCATGCACGGTGATCGATTTTGCTGTTGGTGAAGCTCATGCCCGGCCGCCTACTTGCCACTCTTACGACAGGTTCTTATGGGATTGAAAATCTCATTCTTGAAGGGTATGCAATCTACATTATCTTAGATATTTAGAATCTTAGTTTATTTTGGACTGTAATTTTGCTCATGTAATTGCTGATATTATTCTTAATTTAGTGGATTTTCAAGATTGAAAAGCTGTTTAAAGTTTCTAGATGTGCTAATTTTTTAGCATACTTTGCAGGTAGATAACCGTATTCCACCTTTCTTTAAAAGAATTTTCAAATTTGAGATTGCGTTAAAAAGCTTAAAGAATACTTTTAGTACATAAAAAGCTATGCAAAAACAAAACTGGGTATGTTTAGTAAAATCCTCAAAAAAATATTTTTTTTCTCTATAAAAAGCCAAAATGCACTTTTCGGAAAAGCTTGAAAATGAAGTTTATTTTCCAAAGCTCTTTTTGACTATAAAAACTCTATTTCCAAACACAATCCTAAACAAAACGGGCCTTTAGTCTTCCATTCTCTTTTCCATTCTAATGTCTTCCCTCATTGTTACCCCTTTTCTCATTTGATTAGGACAAAAAAAAAAAAAGAGAAAGTGTTGTGCGATCTTAATGGTTAAATTTCAACAAAGAAATGGCCAGCGTCGAAGAACAAGAAGTTAACAACCCCCTTCCTTGATCGAAAGTTGCCCCGTTAATTAACTTGAACCCCTCAATTGACTACACTAGAAGCCCCATTCAAGAGACACAACGCAATCGCCGAACCACTACCACTGAGGTAGGTGTTGTTCAGATTTGATTTATTTTATTTTATTCTATTATTCTTTGACTTGCTCTCTTCATGCATTGGATTTTTTTTATTTTTTTTTTATTCAAAAGTATGTACTAATTGCATATAGTAATTATTATCATACTATTTGAGATAGCTAGCTAGCAAATCTGTATATTCTAGATGGAGTGAATTTTGATGTAATTTGTTTAACAAATAAATAATGGTTAATTAAATTCCAAATTCAAAGATTACGAAATAATTTGTTACTGTACGTGCCTTCCCTTTTCTGGTTGGTTACTATATATAAATGCTTTGAACTATGTTGTTCTTCCCACTCAAGCTTAGTCGACGAAGGACGTAGTCGGTTTTCATTTAACTACTAATTATATTAACACAGCTAAACAAGAAAATTAACCCTTTGAACTGATGCTCTCTACCTGATAGCATAGACACATCCAAAAGTCCAACAGCCTTTTATGTGCCTAACATTAAACTTATATTACAGTAAAACTGAATTTAGAGGTTGTACGTCTGTGGTCAATCTTAACGGGAGTAACTCCCGTTATATAAGTGGGCATTAATTGCCTCTTCCTCCCAAATCACTATCTATTTCTTGATTTTTAAATTGCAATTTTCGAATGATTTATTTTTTGCTATTTAGTTTAAAATAATAATTCCAAAGGCACTCGTAATTTGAATGTTCAACAATGCCAGCAACATGTGGAGGGTGTGCACCCGGCCCATTTGCCGGCATTCGAGTCTATCTTTCCAAGTCTCCCCAACAAGCACACCCTGATTCTTTTCGAGGTCATTTTAGGCTGGAATTGTAAAGGATTTTTCTAATGATAGATGGAATTGTATAAGAAAGATGTAATTGTTCTGGACTGTTATGGAACGAATGGAGGTGAATATGGAATTGAACTGAAATGTAAAAGAAGATGGGCAATTCGAGAACCATCTCCAAGCTAATTTGAGAACAGCTATTCTCTATTAATGAAATAGATTTTTTTTTTCTATATTAATTCTGATACAATTTTATCATGAGTCTTATATAGAGTTAGCCCCCAGACTCAAGCCTAACTGTTTGGGCCTTTCTCTTAACGAAGAAGATTTTTCCCAACTATTAAACGTTAGCCAAAGGCCAAAGGGCTAGCTTGGCCACTAACCTAATATATATACCCATTTACAGGGATAGAACCAAAATGATCGGGGAGACACAGCCCTATTCGCCATTTTGGAAGGAACGGAGCAGCGGCACTTTGCAGTTTGCACAAGTACGCTTGTCTTGCCCAACCCATTCCTGTAAGCATTAGCAGAGCATGGGTGGTTGGGCACCTCCGACCAATTTGAGTGGTTTGACTTTATTATTAATTTTTTTTTTCTTTTTATATTTTATATTTTTATTATAAAAAATATGTATTCTATTATTATTGGCACTAACGTGACATATTAACGGATTTTATCAAATTTTTTATCAATAATATATATATATATATATATATATATTTTTTTTTTTTGCTTACCCAAAAAGTTTTCAATCACTATCCGTATTAGCAACTAATTTTGCATTTTCCTCTTATGCTTCGTTTGTTTCGACGTAAAATGGTTTCCGTCGTAAAATAGTTTTAGGGAAGTCATTTTTCTGGAAAATATTTCTATCCGAAAGCATTTTTCGGTGTTTGGCGCGTACAGAAAATCACAAATATTTTTCATATTTTCATTCAATCATTTTAACCTATAAAAATTAATTTTTATTCAAAACGTACATATAAATATTAATATAATATAATATAAAAATCATCGATGGCGAGATTCGGTCACTGACCGACAAGATTCTGACCATTTTTACCTGATTCCGGCTAATATAGTCAGAATTCGAGATAAATGCCGAAATTCAAACAGTTTCGTCGGAATCTGGGATAGCCGGATTCTGGCGAAAGTGGCCGGATTCCGGCAGTTTCACCAAAATCCGGCACAAACGGCCGGATCTGGCCAGATCTGTCCGGCCAGCCGGCCGGGATCCGGCCTCTCTGGCCAGATCTGTCCGGCCAGCCGGCCGGGATCCGGCCTCTCTGGCCAGAGCCGGCCGGGATCCGGCCTTTCTGGCCAAGGCCGGCCGGGAACCGGCCTTTCTGGCCAAGGCCGGCCGGGAACCGGCCTTTCTGGCCAAGGCCGGTCGGGATCCGGCCTCTCTGGCCAGATCCGGCCGGAATCTAGCCTCTCTGGCCAGAATCCGGCTATCTGGCCAGATCCGGCCAGATGGCCGGATTCCGGCCAGATTGGTCGCCAGAATCTGGACTGACTGGATTCCAGTGAAGGTGGCCGAATTCCGTTGCCAGATTCCGACGACATTAACCGGATGTTGTCGGATTCTGATACCGGCAATATTTCGATGGTGGTCGGCTGCTTGAACGTGAAGGTCGACTGTGTCGTTTAAAATAGATCGACCGCGTTTGGCGTCTTCGGAAAACGATTTACGCTTTTAAAAAGCGTAAATCATTTTCCGAAATTTACTAAGCATTTTTGGTCAAACATAAATCATTTTCCAGTTGACTATTATTTTTGCCCCCACCAAACACCGAAAAATGTCGAAATCATTTTCCAGAAATCATTTTACGCCGAAACAAACGGAGCATTAGTATAAGATAAGATCAGGTGACCGTGGACCATAAGACCGGAATATTCCAACCAATTCGGGCAATCAAATGTATTTCATTAAAAAGAATGGATATTTTAAGAAAACCAAGCAATGTCCTAATTACGTAAGCATGCAAGGGAATGAGAAAGCAAATTAAGTGGCGAAGTTCTCCGCTACTACAAATATAAAACACCCTACTAATTCAACACAGCGCTAGCTGTTGAACTGCATCATTGCTATGATCTTAGGTTTTAAACTCCTTTTGAAGTGTTGAAATTTTATTACTAGCTAGCGATGTTATTTATATTCAACTTGTCTGGGCAGGTGACTTTTTCAATATGTAATATGCATATGCATATGCATATGCTATTAATTTAAGGATAAATGAGTTTGTTATTTGAACGTTATGCCCATCTTTAAAACATAATTATATTTTTATTAACACTTCAAGTCGTTTGAAGAACTCGTGTCACTAAAATGGTAATCCCATTCATTTTTTTTGGACTTATATAAAACTCATGTAGGCTAGGCTGCTTATCCAATACATACGGACATCCTTTGTTCAACCCAAGTGAATATACAGAAATCGGACAAATTATATACAAAAATCCAACTCCATGACACACGTGCTCAAAGAAGAAAAGAGTAAAACAGAAGATTGGACACATGCATGTTGCATGAAACTTGTGTGCTCCTCAGAAATGTCAAACGTGTAATCATCGCCAAGCAGACAGCTGAAAGCCAACGCTCAAGTCCAATAATTTTACCATAAATGATATTAATTAGTACAATGTATATAATTTATAATGTGTGGCAGCACTAAAAGATGATGGTACGTGCACCTCATTGATACAAGGACAATCAGACATTCCTCGATGCCGATGGCTGGGAACCAGTTGGAAGAAGCTTGTCATGGTACTCTTTGAAACAAATCTGGAAGCCTCTCTCACGCACATTCACCTTCCACTCTTCAAACGCCTCTAAGACCTGCAGAATTGTCGCCCATCTTTACTGATTACCTCTGAAAAATTGGTCATGAACACAGCCCATTTTCTCTTATTCCTCAAGGAACGCAATAACTCTTGAATTTCCTTGTCAAAATCCCGCTGTCTGCGGCCTTTTCCAACGCAACACAATTCGATGATAATGTTGACTTCCTGTATGAGCTGATCCTCAACCACAACATTTACTTTCTGTGAAAATTGTTCAATCCATCGCTTGTCCTTGCCTCCACAGAGGAAAGTGTATTCTTCGATCTGATTGCACAAGATATATACGTCCAACCTCAAATTTTATTTGAAAGGTGCATTATGAATTTTGCAGGCAGTATGTGCAAATGCGTGTATGCCAATTCATTAATAAAACGTAGAGGGTTTATTTAGGTTGTAAAAAAGACTTTACTTCGTAAGGTCCAGATGTTCTCCAGTAAGCCGACTCTTCCCCATATAAACGAGGAGTGAAAGGGAAGGCTCTCATTCCAGATCGCTGAATCAAGTCAAGTGCACCTTCGTTTTCCACGTCCCCTTGTGGGTTCATCAACAAGACAATAGGCTTATTGTTGTACCGCTCCTCAATGAACTTGATGGCTGCTACTGCTGAAAAGTACTGCACTATATACCATGGCATCTTTGACTGTAACATCTCAAACTTCCTTCGACAAGTTATTGGTCCACTGCTCCACAATTGGGATCCATACAATTTTGTATTGGTCCCCCTTCTTCTTTATTCCATTATAAATTGACATTAAATCCGATTTATCATTCCTGTGTATGTTCAGGCCTGAAATGAATAATAGAATATTCTTCTCTTTCAGCACGTCGATGCTAACCTGTTTGTGCAAGACAATTGAGAAAAATCAGCCCTAAACCTCTGGTTCGACTAATTTTAGTTGGCCCAAAAATGTTTTGGATTTGGACTCGGTCTTGATTGTTACGGCCCAAAAATGATATTGCTCGATCGACGTTTCATTTGAATATGCATAATTCTTGAAAGAAGATATAGTCTTAACCATATATGAGCTGCAATTTTATGTGGTGCAAAAGTACTGAGAAGAAAAAAAAAAATCCTAAAAAGAGTTTGTGTTCTCGTTTGTAGAGCTAACCTGTTCGTTGGTGGAACCGTCAATAAGAGGCTGCATAGCATCCTTGGCAAAAAGTTCCCTCAGTTTTCTTCTTTTGTACCTTTCACCTACAGTGAACAAGGTTCTTTGGTCAGCGTTGTGGCCCATTTCAAATAAGCCATTATATTGCATGTGCAACTGACTCAATAGAGCATGCTTCCTTGTGATTGAAATCGACTATGTGGCTAACCTATTGTACTTATCCTCATCCCTAGGTCGGAGAAGATGGACCGGATTTTGTTGATCAAGGGCGATAGATCCTGTGTCTTGTCCCTGAAATAAGGCAACCATATATGGTCATTATCAATAGATTAAAATAAGACCTATAATTGTGACATGACTGTAATATATATTTTCTACGCAAAGGATTAATTGAGCATATATATATGGTACATGTCTAGGACAAGAACTTACTCATCGCTAGTGAGACAACACATATGAGTTATGCATGTTACAATAATCCAGTAGACACCCACCGGGATATCTCCAGCTTCATCCGACAATAATGCTGGTTCATCCTTTGTATCCTTCTTAACCTTCCAAAAGTGCTTCATGGTGTACAACGTATTGATAATTGCGCCAAATCTTTCCAAGTCCTTTAAGGGAGCAGGTACATTGTTTGGGATATCCAAGAAATTTTCAAAATTCAAAGCATAAGCCGCTAGTATCAGAACAAGCTTAGCGTCCCATGAATAGTTTGAGAGTTTGTTAAGTATTGATATTATTACTTCCACAGTTGGAGCCTCGCATGCCATCTGACATTACAAATTAATAATTATGAAGAAGAAAAAAAAAATGCTAATTTGGTAACTATACAGTAAAAACGATCTTATTAATCTCAATCCTAATTTCTGCCGGCCACCAACATTGGAAAGAAACAAAAAAGATGAGCTATTGTGCAAGATTTTCGTGAGTTGAAAAATACCCTTCTTTATAATTACCTCAAATAAAAGTTGCTCCACTATGCATAATATTTGTGGATTGATGCTGTCTCTGAGTCTGGACACCTTTTCCTCAAGATTGTCCTGGTCCTATATATATTAAGTCATACGTAATTATGAGTGAAAGAAACCTCAATATCCAACATTCGAAAACCTTTTTATATATGGGAAGAATTCAAAGAAAGAGTTATGGCTCTGGACACCTTTTCCTTCGGGTTCTCCACGTCCTCCTCACTCTTAAAGCTAGCTATGGACATCCTTTCCTCCAAGTTCTCCATGTCTTCTTCATCGCTCTATTGTAAATCATAAGTAATTACGAGTGAAAGAAACCTCTAAAACTAACTCGAAATAACTAAAAAATAACATTATCCCATCCATTTTGTTCTGATCTCCTGGTATAAACGTGTTAAATCTTAATGCTCGACTATTATAATATCCCACCTTCGGACTAGATGAAATAGTGAACAAATTAAGAAAATCTTATGAAGAATATGATGTAGAAACATATATACCTGATAAACATAGTTACCAATTTCAATGTATGTTGCGCGCTTATAAATCTTTCTGACTGTTAGAAGATATGAAGGGCTAGAATATATGGAAAGTATAATATACTTTCCATATATTCCATATTTGATTGATATTGTAATATTCTACATTGATGGTGTGTTGTAATCAAATTATGAGGATTTAATTACTATATTTGATGAGAATTTGATTACCATATTTGTATTTACTTTACACCCTATAAATAGGGACCTCTGTATTGTAAACAATTAAGCAATAAAGAAGCACAATGTAGTCTATTATAAGCTTCCGCTTTCTCTCTTCCTCTCTCTCTTTCTTTATCTTTCTTACATAAAATTCTCTTGTCTTTATTCTATTATTCTACTATTTGTCTTTAAGTTTTCCATCCTATCATATTTTCTTTCATGGTATCAGAGCTATAGGCTAACGCCAGTGTTTCATCTAATGGTCTTGTGAATTTTTTTTTTTTTTTTTTCTTATATTTCATTTTTATCTTGATAGTCATTATTTTGCAGATCTCCTCACCATAAATTTTGTGTATTATTGACAAAAAAAAAAAAAAATATATATATCTCCTTTCCCCGCAGATGTCTTTTCTTTTTGTATTGTTGTTCCTTTTTTTTTTAATTCCAAAAAAAAAAAAAAAAAAAATCTCACTCCAAAGCAGAACCTGTTTTTGCTTCTTTTTTGTTTTTCTTCATTTTCTTTTGGTTTGTGTTTTCTTTTTCTTTTTTTTTTCTTCTTCTTCAAACAAGTTGTGCGCGTGAGTTGGAGATAAGCTTTACTCCAACCCACGCCACCTGTGTCTCCTACAATCCAAAACCCTTGTCTTGTTCTTAATCTTTCATACACAGCAAGCATCAGATATTGCTTCTCTCATACACAGCATGCGTCAGATCTTGCTTTGTTACTGTTGATCTCCGACAAACCCAGCCGACTGCACTTCACAGTCGGGATCGGTCTCTCTGCCGCCGTCCACTTCTCAGATTCGGCGCCTTCTCCTTCGGTTGTGCAGGCCCAACGTTGGCGCCCTTTCCTCCGGTCATCCATGGCCCGTCGCAAGTAAAGCTTCTCCTCACCCTCGCAGTCACCATCTTACCGCCCCTTTGCCGGCCGTCCATCAGTCCCACCGTCCCCTTCAAGGTTGTGCTCGTATCTACTTTTATTCCTGCGAATTCTTGTAGCAGTTATCTGGTAAAATGATTGTTGCTACTTTGGTTGTTGTTCAGGAGAAAAAAAAAAAAAAAAAAAAAAAAAAGGATGTAGTTTTGGCAGTGAATGCCCAATGGGT
The DNA here is from genome assembly GCA_028654335.1 of Alnus rubra. Lineage (NCBI taxonomy): Eukaryota > Viridiplantae > Streptophyta > Magnoliopsida > Fagales > Betulaceae > Alnus > Alnus rubra. Next base: position 557,001 of record JAJPGS010000714.1, on the reverse strand, counting down.
AGTCTCGGGAAGATGAAAAAAAAAATGAGAAAAAAAAAAAAAAAAAAAAAAAAGAAGAAGAAAATAGAAGTGAAAAAAAAAAAATCAAAAGAGGCCAAGTTGCCCATATTATTCTTGCCCATAGTTGGCTCATTTTCTTTTGGTCCATAGTTGGCACCATCTCTCTTTTCTTTTGGCATTTGAGGTATTCTCTAAAACCTATGCCCATTTCAGCCCATAGTTGGCTCACTTTCTTTTGGCCCAAAGTTGGCCTCATCTTTCTTTTCTTTTCACTTTCTTTGGCCCATAGTTGGCCCATTTTATTTTGGCATTTGAAAAGTGATATCATGCCTTATTTAGCTCATAGTTGGCTCACTTTTTCTTTTTGGCCTGTAGTTGGCCCAATCTTTTTTTTTTTTTTTTCTTTTCTTTTCACTTTCTTTGGCCCATAGTTGGCCCATTGATATTTAAGGCGCATCTTCACCGTCGCCGACTTCCTTCATTCATCGTTGTTGACTGTCGTTGATCGTTGTCATCTCCAAAAGAAGAAGAATAAGCATTTATTGCAAACTCAAGATTCTAGAATCTTTCACCTTGAGTTTGAAGGGGGATGTTAGAAGATATGAAGGGCTAGAATATATGGAAAGTATAATATACTTTCCATATATTCCATATTTGATTGATATTGTAATATTCTACATTGATGGTGTGTTGTAATCAAATTATGAGGATTTAATTACTATATTTGATGAGAATTTGATTACCATATTTGTATTTACTTTACACCCTATAAATAGGGACCTCTGTATTGTAAACAATTAAGCAATAAAGAAGCACAATGTAGTCTATTATAAGCTTCCGCTTTCTCTCTTCCTCTCTCTCTTTCTTTATCTTTCTTACATAAAATTCTCTTGTCTTTATTCTATTATTCTACTATTTGTCTTTAAGTTTTCCATCCTATCATATTTTCTTTCACTGACAACAACGAGAAGAGAGTCGGCATCAAAATTTTCTTCATCAGGAAGATGGTTTGCAGAAATCAGATACACGATCTGCTCCTTGGACATGGTTAACACTTTCAGCTCAGCCTCGATGGGTTGCTGTGCGGTAACTGGCTGCACTTCATCGCTGGCCATAGTGTTGTCTCTTGCAAAGCGTAAAGAGATTAGAAACTCTTACTAGTTTGGGGAAGAACAGAGAAGGTGTATTCTTTGTGTCTAAGCCATGTGTAAATCGTGTTCAGACTCGTACTAAAAGCAGAACGAACAGGATCCTCTCAATCTCTCAATCTCTCAATTTAAAGTAAATTGTGTTCAGACTCCTACTAAAAGCAGTGTATAAATTGCTTATCTTGTTATGTTATTTAAAACTTAAAATGATGTAAACATGACGTGAACACTGAACAACATGAAAATAATGGGAAATGATTCTTTTCCATTTTACTTTGAAACTGTCAATCATGTTCAGCTAAAGGACGAGAGCGGCAAAGGAAAAAGTGAAAGTAAGGGCACTCGAATCTTTAGAATAAGCTCCTTTTCAATACAGGCCGTAATGTTTTGCTGGTTAATTTATTATTTACTCTCATAATTCTCATATATTACATATCGGTTATGTAACTCCCATGCATTACTTTCATAATTCTCATATATTATATATTAATTATATAACTCTTCTAATTCTCATAGGTTATATACAGTGGCAGAGTCAGGATTTTAGTTGAAAGAGGTCAATAATTTTTTTTTTTTAATTTTAATAAATAAAAAAATTGAATTTAATAAAAAAGAAATAAAAATATTAAAAAATATAACTAACACAATAAATAAATAATTTAACAAAATTTAATTATCATTTAAAAAATATAAATGTAACTTATATATATATATATATATATATATATATTCATAAACATTTAATTTAAAAGAACAATTTAAATATAAAAGCTTAATCAATGTAAAAGTTTAATTACATATCTTTTAAGCTCTAAAACAAAATAGTTGAGCAATTGATTTGAATTGTTGAAGACCTTAGGTAGAAAGTAATACTGTTAAGAAATCACAAATTCCAAATTGTAGAATTGTTAAAACTTGAACAATGACTTTTAAGAATGACAATGAAGAATCACAAATATGATACTCAGTGTTACAAATAATGTTAAAGGTATTTTAAACGTAATATATACTATCTAAGAAAAGTCGGCTAAGCTAAGTCTTAATTTTTTTTATTTTTTTAAAAAAACCGCTTGTTAACATAGACAAGTATCATGACTCTCATCTAGCCTATCATGAAGAAGTCGACTAAGCCAAAGGCCTAAAGCTTTTTATTTTTTATTTTTTTATTTTTTTAAAAAAGAAAAAAGTAAGGTTAAATTGTTACTTTAGACGTGTCTCATTACTTCATACGTTTCCTTTCTTCTTCTTTTTTGTTTGAAATCTTCCTCCTTTTTGTTTTGTTTTTTTTTTTTTTTTTTTTTTTTTTTTTTTTTCATTCAGATATTTTCCTTCAAATCTATTAAAAGAAAAGCTAGTCTCATTACTTTAGAGTCTTATATGTGTCCTTCTTTCAAGTGTTTTAATTTAGACGTGTCCTCCCCACTTGCTGCAGCATTATTATATATATATATATATATATATATATATTTTGACTAAAGGTCAACAAATAAAAAACGAACGTCTTAACAAAATGGTGCATTTTTATCAAAAGAAAAAGTGTCATCTTCAACCTCATCTTCTTCAACTTAGTGACCGGTTTTAGGTTCAGAAATCAATGAAAAAATGGCAGAACATGGTGTAACTAATGAAGCTCAATCTTGGGGGCAACTATGACTTTCGAAAAAATAATTCTAAGAGTAGAAAATTTTTTTGGGAGGTGAGGGGGCAGTTGACCCCTCTCGACCCCCCTCCGTCCGGCCCGGGTTATATATTGATTATGTAATTATTGTATTTATGACCTCATTCAACTATAAATACACTATTTTATTGTGCAGTTTCTATCAAAGAATAACAGCAACAATTAATGTAGTCCTTTAAACTTTATCCTATAGACGTATATCATAGATCAAACCGCGTAAAATCTATTGTATCTTTCTCTTTATTCCGCTTTATCTTTGTTTTATATTTGATTGTTATTTCTTTCATTGCTTTCCTTGCACTTTATTTTGATATATACCTTGACATTTTTGGGTATCAGATCCTGGCCTCTTAAACAACTAAAGATACGAACTGATTATTTTTTCTTTCGGTCTTTCGATCACCTGATCAGTTCCATCAATACAAGCAAGTAAGCAACCCATCTATGTGTATGCTAATGGGTTGATGCTTCTCAGAGAAGATGTCGATGAAGGTGAAGGCTGAGCACTGCTGAATAAATTTTTGGTCTAACATATGGCTTGTTGGGGAAGCCACAAGCAGACAAGACATTACGTGTTTACGTTGATGCCAGAATGGGAGTGACGCAAGGCAAAAACCTAGAGATGCGATATTTTCTTACAAGTCTTTAATTACCTCTTAAAATCCTGTGGTCGCAATTCGAAGGTATTTTAGAATGCCATTAGTTGGGGATTAGGATCTCCACAATTATTTGTTTGAATTGGAGAAAATTCGGACAGATGATTGTGAGAGACTACTTAGAGCATTTTCAGCAACTTATGAAAATTTTGAGCCAAAATATGATAATCAAAACCTCTTTTTGCTATCGTAGCTAACCAATTTCCCAAACCCCCTCCAACGGCTTATCTAAAATTTTCTTTACTTTATTAAAATAATCATTTTTAAATTTTTTTATTCAACCAAAAACCAAAACATCTTCCACCTTTCAGATGAAAACCATAATAGACATAGCTAGCTAGAATTCCTCTTCTCCTTCAAAGTTTTTCTAGTTTCCCTTTCTTTCCAGACAACCAAACGGCAAATCACTGAAAATTTGCACAACAATTAACCAAAACTCAAGAAATTAACCCAAACTGAAAAGCCCCAACTCAGAAACCTCAACTAAACCACATTCTCACTGTCGGTGGAGTAGGTGTGGGTGTGGGCGTCGGTGGCATGGGCGTGGCCACGATGGCGTCGACGTTCTCGCTCCGAGCAGGATCTGCCTCTGAGCAGTTCTCGCCTAGCCTCGTTGCTGGAGGACTTGTGGAACAACGACATGGAGAGAGACGCGAAGACGAAAGAAGAAGAAAATAAGGATTTATCCGTGAACAGTGCAACGCCTCATGTGGCGTTGCACTGTTCACAAATGCAGCAAAAATCTATTGTGGTGTTGCTTTACATAAGCTGGTGGTGGGTGATTTTAGGAGTTTTGTTACCTATTCTATCCAAAAGTGAGTTTTACATAACCAACTGTGAGTGCTTTTATAGAACTCACCTGACCAAATAAAAGTTGAAATGTCCAACCACTTATCCAGTCAAGTAAGTCTTATAAGTAGTCTCTAACAATTACCTGCCCGAATTTTTTCAAATTCAGGCAAATCATTGTTGAAGAAACTTATCCTAGGCATTTTAGAATGCTATTTGTGCTATTTGGATTGTAATTTTTTGTTGTTGAATATGAACGTGTATTGGACATGTGTGTTTGATGCCATTTGTGCTAGTGATGTTGAATACTTGGAAGAAGTGGAGATCCAAAATTGAAAACAAAAAACACAAAATTGAAATTACCCAACCGTTTGTATTTTCTTCTTAAGTGGAAATTGTTTTAAAAACGATTATTCAAACACCTTAAGAACTATTTTCTAATTTTAGAAACCGTTTCCGAAAACAATTTGCAATGTTTTTTTTAATGAAAAAAAACAACAGAAAACGGTTTTTTGTTTTTGTTCTCGAAAACAGTTCTTAAAAAAAAAATATTGAAACCGATTTGCCGGCTCGTTTGGGTGTGCAATTTTTTTTGTATAGTTTTCTATTATTCACAATTATATTCAAAATTGTGAATACCAACAAAAATATTTTTTGAAATTATGTTTAGATGGTCTTAAGAATATAAAATAAAATTGAAAAAGATGTTTGAGAAGATGAATTAAATTGAATATATTTTAAAAAATATATATATATAAATTATAAAACTGAAAAAAGAAAAAACAAATTATTGGGGTGGTTCGAAAACCACCCCTAGGAGGTGGATCGGACACCCCTGCAACTAATGGGCCACCCCCAGCCATTGTTTTGGGGTGGCTCGGCCACCCCCGAATTAGACGAGGGTGGCTAAGCCAGCCCGAAACCGTTTGGGGTCGGGCACTCACGAAAATCGCTCGGGAGTTCCTTGACTACCCCCATTAATTTGGTGACCGGACCACCCTCAGGTGCCACCGCCCTTCGAAAATTTTTTAATTTTTTTTTATTGGCTTTTTTTTTTTTTTTCTTTTTTAGTTGGGTTGGATAAATTTGAGTTGAGTTGGGTTGAAAAAAGTTGAGTTGTGACAAATTCACACCCAAACATGCCCTTTAATTTGGCGACAGACTCACAAGTAGGCCCTTATAGTCCCAAGAAGATGATGATTTTATGAAATATTTATGCTACACACCTCGACTTTCATGCTTTCATATTCGTACTTTTTGATGACGTAGTTTTTAAAATTATCACTAGATTTGAAATGGATCACTATTTTATTTTTATTTAACAGTAATTTTAAAGGCCATATCATATAGTGTAGGAGTGAGAGTGTGTATAGCATTTTCCTTTCTTAAAAGATGCGCTACAAAAAAACCGCAAAGATAGATGTTCTTCCTTTCTTGTTGCCTTTTTTAGGAGAAATTGATAAGAAAAAACAAATTTAATCATTTAATCAATAATTTAACACACATTCTTACATGTGGGCCTAAATTATACCTTAATAAGTTAGGTCAAACACATGAAATATTTAGTTGAAATATTAGGTAAAAGAAAAAGTAAATTCAATCAAACTCCACCTTAATAACCGATGCACAACAAATGAAATATGTAATAGAAATGAGAGGTAAACTATAAATTCAATGTTCGAATTTAGGACTTAAAGCTTTGATACCATGTTAAGTCATCGCTTTTGTGACGACCCGTTTTTTTTTTTTTTTTTTTTTTTTTTTTTTTGAAAACGTACAAACGGATTTTCACAGTGGCACGACTACATGTCGCTCAGCCAACATATGGCACATGTCCCATAACATGCATCTGATAATCAGAGTTACATTTAACAGCGGAATATAGTAATCAATGTGTAGCAGAACACATATCATGAGCGGAAATACATCTAATATACCACAGTTAATACAACCAGAGTCATTTACAAGTCTATCTATTTAAGGCTTATATAACATATTACACTAATTACATTCTAAAATATAAGCTCAACAAATACATGTGCCACGTAGGACACGAGCCATAGATAAAATACCCAAAATGCGGACTACCCATGAGTCTGTGACTTATGACTGTCGCGATGTGCTCCAATCATAGTATCCCATACGCTAGGTGGACGAGTCAATATCTATATCCGCAAAACCTACAACCAAAGCATCAATGTCTGCACGGTTGCGGGGGTTGCCGCATCCGTACAGGTGGAATTATGAGCCCACCGCCTTAGCATAAATAAATACACTAAGACCTCAGAGGTATACTATTCACTGAGTTTTCGCAAAGAACCAACTTTTCATTTCTAGTCATGTGTACACTATAACAGCCACCAATTTTATAAGCTTTTGTTTGAAAACCCCCATAGCTGATATAGCAAACACCGACTAATAAAAAAAACATTTAAAACGTACTACGCAGCTGGGCATATACGCAGAAGTTCCATTGCTGGAATAACTACATACCTCCTCACCTACTATAATACTTTTGATGCAGTGAGACTTAGAAACCAATAGCATTTAAATCATGCAACTATCCGATAAAAATATACATAAGCTCTTTTCCATTGAAATTCTTATGCATATTAATACGTCTAGCATAAAACTACTATATATCAAAAACATGAAAACAATTCAATTATCATAAAACAAATGTTGTGCATGCGTGTCGTACGTTTGCCTAAGGGAATTGAACCCCGGTCTTGTTTGTGCCATGCTCAATGCTCGTGCTCAAATACTATACATTTAATTTCATAATCATGACTTTAACACATGCTTTCTTCATAAAACATAAATAGTCCAACATATCATTTCTTAGACAATTTGCATAACTTAAATCTCCAATTTATACTCACTCTAAAATCACATATCATATTCATACTTCAAAACATCATCATAATTTCAATATACTCAAAAGTACTCAAATCATCCAAAACATATCATAATCAACATACAGTTGGTTCAGATTTGTAAAACAATATATATTTTGCAATTCATCATATATGAAAATAATACTTCTCAGTGAGTAGAATACTCACCTGGCTACGCGGATATTAAGCACTAGGTCTCCTAGAGACCACCATGCAATGCATTACTGTAAAAACAATACATTGCACATTATTGACAACTTCTAATATTGGACTCACATTTAGCTCCTAAATTGCTCAAGAGCTAACCCATGGAAAACCCATAATATTTTAAGGGTTCCAAACGCCTACCCATAAATCCTAAACACTAATTAAAACTCAAACAATATTAATCTAAAGTATTCACTAAGGGTTAGATATTAACATCACTATTTAATTATTTACCCATAAAAATATATTAATTGCTAACCCGTAATTAATTCCACTAACCCATACATTATTTTCACTAACACTTTTATAATAATATTAGCCCTAAAATTATATTCACTAATCTTTAGATTATTTCTCGCTAACATTTTCTCAATATCATTAACTCTAATATTATGTTCATAAATCTTTTTACATCAATTACTAACATATTAACATAATTTAATTATCTAAATTTTAATCACTTAAAACTCCCAAATTAATTTAACCCATCGAATTAAGGTTTCTAAAATTAACCCATGGTTTATGAAACACTAACTTAATCACCAAAAATATTAATCTCACTCATAAACACTAATATATCTAGAATAACATTAACTCATAACTTAGGGATTAAAGAAACTTACCCAAAAATTTACCCAAATAATACCCGGTGTTTGGGGAATCTTTGCAAGCTCCAAATAACACAAAGCCTAAAGAAAACACTATATCAAGCTCATATTTTGCTAGATTTAATCAAAAATCTCAAAATATAAATTTAACTATTTACCTCAAAACGATCGGTAGAAACGTAGATCGGGCTTCGTAGATCACGTTACCCAAGTCGGATTTAAGTTTGGACGGTTGGATCTTCATAGATCATAATTTTTGTATGAAAAATCATTTCCTTCCTATTTCTTTTTCTCTCGGGTCAGATGACCCCTTTCCATTTTTTTCTTCTTTTCTTTTTGAGACAGTAGAGGCGCACGGCCTCTGCTTTGGAAAGGCCATTTGGCCTTTCCATTATTTGAGAAGGGAGGTGCACGTGCACCTCTCTTCTTTTATTCTTTTTTTTTTTTGAGAAAATATATATTAGCCCCCCAAACTACCACCCTTTCTCCGGATGGCACCCCGAACTACCAACACTTGAACTCCGACCCCCCAAACTACCACTTTCTAATTTTTTGGCCTCATCCGTCTATTTATACCGTTAATTCTAACAGAAATTGGCCAAATACCCGAAAATACTCCTCCCTTAACCGTGAGAATTTTGAAAGTGTAGGATGGGTATTTTTGGAATTCTGTTTAGAATTGACGGCATAAATGGACGGATCGGGCCAAAAAATCAGAAAATGGTAGTTTGAGGGGCCAGAATCTAAGCATTGGTAGTTTGGGGGGCTAATATATATTTTTCCCTTTTTTTTCCTTTACCTTTTTGACTTTTTGACTTTTCTTTTTATTTTATTTTATTATTTTAACGGCCATTTGGCCATAGCTTTCTTAATGGCCGTATGACCTTGATTTAAAGGCCATCAGGCCCTCTTATATATATATATAATTTTATTTTCTAATTTCTTTTATTTTCAATTTTCTTTCCTAATTTCTTTTATAATTTCATTTTTATTCTATTTTCTTTTATAATTTCTTTTTCTTTTCTATTTCTTTAGACTTTATACTTTTAGTGACACTAAATTAATTTAATAAATTATTTACTTAAATTTTATACTTTAATTATTAAATAATGTCCCGGACATTACAACTTTATTCCAAAAGTTTAAACTAATAAGAAAGTTAATTTAAGGAAAAAATACAATTTAGTCCCCCAAACTACCATCTTTTTCATGGCCCTCAAAACTACAAAGGCTTGCACTCTGACTCTCCAAACTACCAAAACCTTTGAAAAATATCTCATTTGGAGAAATATCTCTATAATACCCTAGTTACGTGTCATTTTTCAATTAAAAATAATAAAATAATTCAAAAATTTAAAAAAAAATAAAGAAAATTAAAAAAAAAACTAAAATTTTATTTTATTTTATTTTTTTGTTTTTTTAAAAAAAGATGGGTATTTAGGGTGGCATTATTTCCCAACCACGACCCGATCTTCTCGACACCCCTCCGGTCACCATCCGTTTCCAACGCCGTGATGGCCAATTTTATAGCTCAGCTCGACGAGTTTTGATTTGCAATCATTAGCTTGCTAATCACAGTCGAGCTCAAACTCGCCCTGCTCTGAAAAATATCTTCCACCTGAGAGAAAAACATGTGATCCTTGAGCCCTAGATAGCTATTGGCCAACGTTTTGAATACCAAAAAATCACAGAGACGAAAATGGATATGAATATCAACGAACAAACTCACAGCCGTTGATTTCTCTATCAGAAACTGATTGAGGTCTTCCATAACGATGATAGACTTGCTCGTCGTTTGTAACAAAACAAAATTCATATTAAAATAATTTATAACCTTCAAAAGATCAATATCATAGACATCGAATGAGAGAAAATTAGCCATGTCCACGTTCGGAGAGGCAGGGACAAATTCACCGAGCTGCAAGTGTGCAACGTGCCCAACTACGATGCTGGAAAGAAGCAGTATGTCCTTCGGTTGATCTCAATATTTTTTTTAAAAAAATAAAATAAAATAAAAAATGAAATTTTAGTTTTTTTTAATTTTTTTTTCTAATGTTTTTAATTTTTTCTTAATTTTTTTTTATCATTTTTAATTGAGTAATGACACATGGCAAGGGTATTATGGAGATATTTCGTCAAAAGATGCATTTTTCAAAGGTTTTGGTAGTTTGGGGGGGGCCAGAGTGCAATTCTTGGTAGTTTGGGGAGCCATCCAGAGAAAGCGTGGTAGTTTGAGGAGCTAAATTGTATTTTTCCCTTAATTTAATAATTTAATCAAATATTTAAAAAAAGAGTATGGTTGCGGCTCTATTTGCCACACAATGTGCACGGAAGTAAGCACTTCGGTTTACAAGAGGCATGGGAAGGAGCAAACCTTGAAAAGTCTCTCACCCCTTCACAAACTTCTATGAGAAAAAAGTAACAAACACTGGCAAGGAAACTAAATCCCAAAGAAGAAGAAAAAAAAAAACAGAAAATACAATGAAAACCATTGAAATACAACAAAAACCTAGAAATCAGTAGCAACATCGGCGGAGGAAATGGTGGGGACGTGTGGGCGCATGAGGTCTAGGCATAGGTGCAGGTGGCGGCGACGACGAGCGCAGCGGTCAGTGAAGATGGTGGTGAAGCGTGTTGGTAGGTGAAACTGACGGATGATGACAGATCTGGCTTGGAAGAAGCCAGATCTGTAAAATCAATGTCGAGAGAAACAGAGGTTGAAAACCTGGCGGAGGAGGAGGAGAATGGCGCAGTGAATCAGAGGAGACGACAAGGCAGGGGGGAGGATAAGGCTACTGAAATTTTGAGAAGATAAAAGAAAGATTGCCTAAGGTAATGGATAAGATATCACAAGAAGCGAAAAGTGAGCTTCTAGAAGGAAACTTCATGATGGAGGGGAGGAGGGAAGAACGTCCCCATCGCGTCTTCAAGAGAGAGAAAAAAGGTTTCGTGGAGAAAATATGACTAATTAATAAATATTAAAATTGTTAAAGATATATATGGGAATAAATGTGTCTTTTTACACACTTTGTACACACTCACATTTAGTGTGAGACCTATGCATGTGAGACTATTTTTTAATTAGACACTTTAAATTAGTATCAATTATTCGGGATTGCTACCATTGCCATTTTTGTTCGTAATTCTTTAAGTTTATTCTCATCTCTCTCTCTCTCTCTCTCTCTCTCTCTCTCTCTCTCTCTCTCTCTCTCTCTCTCTCTCTCTCTCTCTCTCTCTCTCTCTCTCTCTCTCTCTCTCTCTCTCTCTCTCTCTCTCTCTCTCTCTCGTATTATGGACACAATATAGTTGGTGCATCTAGTAATTAGATATATATGTTTCAACTGAAGGAAGGAGAAAAGGTTTCATGGGCTTGATATTTTTGTAGGATATTTTGTAAAATCTTTTTTTTGTCACTCTTTGTTGTCTGTATTATTTCCTTGATTTGTACCCTTCTCTATTGGCAATTGCCACTATGTTTGAAATGATTTAAAAAGTTCTTCATAGCTTTTGTCCGCATGAATACCCTAGGTTTTTTCCTCTATTTTTAAAAAACCCTTAAAGGTATCAATCAACATAATTGTTATAAGATACATTCTTATCATTGAATTTAAAGTGGGGCTAACTAAGGGTGTTAAAGCTTGAGAGGGAGATTGGTAATGAGCCATTATACAAACTTTAGTGATCAGGATATACAGAGATCATAGAGCATACAACTTGTATCAAAGTGAGGATCAACAAGATAACAGCAGCTGTGGTAGAAGCGGCCTTCCAGGGACTGCCAAAATAGTCTCACCTCAAGGAAGCCAGCCAACCATGCTTAGGGTCCTCGTATAATTTCTTCAATTGTATACAAATATCATAATATTTGGTGCTCATGGTTGAATATACAATACATGTGCCCAAATTGTTAATAAAAGTTGCATCGTTGTTACCTAGCCCATTAACCATAATCCCCTTTCGACCAAGTAAATCCACATCCTTTTCACTTTTGAATAGGAAATCTAACAAGATAAAATAATCAGTAACATATGCCGCATTTGGGTAGTGGCATTGCTCAAATGCCATTAGATTTCGAGCATAAAACTTTGTGGTATCGTCCAAGGTAATGTGTGGGATTTTCAACACTCCCTTCTTATAGTCTAGGTCAAAGTCAAGTAAACAATGCCTTGAATGATCCGCCATAAACTTCAATCCTTTCCCATCCAGCTGGGTTGCAATGTACACATGCTTAACTTTTTTAGCTGTTCTTTTTGGTAGACTTTCGGGCAGGTAAAATCTTCTAAGCAAATCAACAAAGTGCATTATTCTTGGCTCAGGCTCAGGCTCAGGATTGGGAGGCAATTTTTGTGTGTTGAAAAAATTTACTCAAAGGTAAGCTTAGAGAAGGAGGGCAAGTCTCCTTGAGATGCAAATGTAAGGTCAAATAATTTCATAATAATAAAGAAAGGAAGTTGATTTTCAAGTAACATTAAGTCCCGCTGCACCGTGGCAGCCAACCATGGCTTTAGTAATATCTTGTCGTAACGTGTCTATGCTGCTGCTCCCTGCCAATTTCTGTAAAAAAGCTCGACAATGAAGCTCGCATCCACCAAGATCATTTCCAAAAAATCATACCTGTTAAGCGAAATAGTCTCTGCATAACATTGACGAATACTTTCTTCCGAGTCTTCTATAACAGGTAATAATTCCTCCAAGTTATTGTTGGTCAATTCCATGAATTCCTTGAGATATCTTAATTTGTGTTTTTCCAGGTTTTGCAATTTTTCGTTGCCATTGTGAAAAGGCCCTATTGAAAGAATCTGTGGACTGTAAGCTTCTTTGTTCTACTTGCAAAGAGGATCCGGAAGCTTATAGATACAAGGTTCAGGGGATGACAGAGGATCTAAGCTTTCTAACGCACTTGTGATGTTATTTACCAAAGCTGCACGTTGATATTCTCCCATCTATCAAGTAGTCTTTCTTAAATTTCCTGATGGCAAAGACTAGAATGATCACTAGCATTAAAAAAAAGTGTTCAATGCTATGAATGACTAGTATCGAATACAAGTACGAATTTCAGCAAAAGAACATTTTCCTGTGCTTCCAAACATGCCGAGCTCAAGGTACTCTTCTTAAAAAAAGCTCCACATATGATCATCAAATTTTTGTAGAAAATATTATTATATTCTTAAAAAAATGAAGCAATCTTAAAAAGATTCATGAAGATCTCTACTAAACAGACCTACAGTAGGCAGTTGGATGAGCTTGATAAAAAGTCATATGCCCAAGCCAAAGCAATAATATTCATGAAACTATTTTCAGATTATTAAGATCGAAGAAATCAATTTCAACATCAATACTGAAAAGATTTCAATATGAGGAAACTTTTTCTTAATTTTATTCACTGATTTACACTCTAATTTATACATGTTTTACATACAATTCTACATAAGGAAAACTTTACACTAAGGAAACAATTCTTAGGTAATTATGCTGAGGTAGAACTTGGAAGGAAAGTATTTGTCAATCTTTCCTTGAGTGTATAGCATGCTGGTCACGTCTGTGAGTCAAGGTGAAACTTGCTGATTTGGGTTCTGTAGATTTGTCTTGGGGAGCAAGGTTGAGACAGTGATTGACTGCACTAGGATTCTCGAGGTGCTGGCTTGATATATTTCCTTTAACAGCATGATATGCAGCTGTTAAAGGGATTGTATCTGCAGAATATTGAGTGACAGCATGATATGTGGGATTAGCATTATATGCGAGATTCTGACTTGGTTGAGATGCGGGTGCACAATCTTGTGTGCCAGTGTCTCCAACGGCTAGTAGCCGTTGGGCATGATTAGTAGGCTTAACAAATACTAGCTTGGTCCATTTTTCTATAGAAGAAAATATAATTAAGCTGTTATTATGATAAGAATCACTCACAATTGAAGGGGAGTAGCTTGTGGAATACAGCTATCCCCAAAGTGTGTTCTTGGAGCTGGAAAAAACTGCTCAATCTCTGTAAGTTGGTTAAGGAGTTCATCAGTTTCAAAGTGGGAGAGGGTCATTCCATCTTTCTTTGGCTTGATTGTTGGCATCCGGCTGGGAGATTGTTGGACACTTATGGCTACCGTATTGTGTATGACACTGGTAGTAATCTGGATGCCCGTGTTTCCTCGATTCTTATTGATGGGCGCTGGGTTTGGCCTCCCGCTCGGTCTGATCTCCTTGTGGAGATTCAGAGCCGATTGTTTGATGTTGCTATTGGGGAAAGAGACATTCCAGTATGGAAGAATTCTCGAGGGATCTATTCCTGTTCTGAAACCTAGAATTGTCTTAGGACGAAGTTTACGGAAGTTGCTTGGAGTCATGTGGTCTGGTTTCCCTTGGCAATCCCTAGACATGCGTTTCTCTTATGGCTTGTTTTACGGGGTGCTCTTGTTATGAATGAGAGAATGTGTTGTTGGGGTTATGAGGGCAGCACTTTATGCAGATTCTGTTATGGGGGACAAGAGTCTATAGATCATCTTTTCTTCAATTGTAGCTTTTGTCGGCGAATCTGGAGAAATTTGATGGCCTTGTGTTTGGTTCAGCAGCCTTTTACTGATTGGGACAATGTTGTGAGTTGGTCATGTTCCCTTAAAGGCCGTAGCTTGCAGGTTCTAGCCTGTAAGTTGTACTTGGTGGCTACTTTTTATCATTTGTGAAGGTTGAGGAATGACTTGTGTCATGGGAATACCCCAACGACTGAAGAAACTCTTGTTGCCCAAATTCAATGGGAAGTGAGAAGTAAATTTTTGTTTCGTCGGAAGGGTGGGAGGTCGGCCATGGCTACTCGGTTGATGCAGATTTGGAGATTGTAGATGTTTGTAGTTATTTTGAGCTGTTGATAGATCGATTGCTGGCTGCTTACTGTAAAGCTAATTTAGCTTGCATTGATTTTGTTTTGATGAGATTCCAGTTTTAACTGGAGAGATTGGATGTACAGTGTTTGGTTTATAAAGTGTTAGTTCATCCAAAAAAAAAAAAAAAAAAAAAAAAAATCACTCACAATTGCTACTAAATTACATCATTTAGAGATATTATAATAACTAAGATTGCCAAGAAAGAAACGGTGATAAATTGGCCGAATATGACACAAGGATGCAGTACTGTACGATAATATAAAGATGCAAAGATACGAAATTGCGACTTAAATTTAGTTGGGAAAAAAATAAATAAACAAGGTGGTATCGAAAGAGAAGTGTTTACCTGCTCAATGAACACCCTTTTTTTTTTTTATGACAAATCTGCGAACAAATTTGATGAAGAAAGGAGTTCAAGTCCTCGTTCCGTACGTTGGATTTGCTGAAAGAAAGCAGTGATGCAGCAATTTGGGAACAAGTTATGTAAGGGCTATACTCCATCTGTATAAATAAGTTATATAAACAAGAAAACCCAAACAAAAAGATCTGTTGGATAGGTGGCCTTTGGACAAAATAAAAAATTTAAATTAGGGGCTACATGATATGATTTTTTTTTTTTTTTTTATCAAAGTAAAAAGAAAGGACTATCATCTCAGTATAATCAGATTTTTATGCCCACGCGCGGGATGAAAGTGTTTGAAAAGTTTTTATAATTCATCTCACCATAATATGTGCCACGTGGACCTTACACCACTACTCAAAATGTAGACGAAAAATATTTTTTCTGAACAAATTTAAAGGTAGAAAAAAAGAAACAAAAAGGAACAATTTCTCCAGTAAAAACTGGACACAAGACCACAGCTTAGGGACAATCCCCCTAGCCAGGAACAACACCAAATGAGCTAGACTAAAATAAATGGCTACAAAACCACAAGCAGTCTAGCAACAAAATACCACAGAGACAAAAACTCTTCTATGGCCAGAGCAAAACACAGCAACAAACAAGTAGAAGCTAAATCCAAAAAACCCCCACCCAAAACAACCACAGAACAACTGAAGGCAAAAACCGAACATCATCAACTACCCAGAAATAAAACCAAACACTTCGATCAGCTAAGAGCAGAAGGTTTTCTGCAACAAATTACAGCCGAATCAAAGTCTGGAGATTCCAAAGATGAACCAAGCCCAGTTTATTCCCAATAAGTTTCACAGAACCTTTAGCCCGAACCTGCCATTTAATATGGGAAACTATGGCATTTTCAAAACAAGGAGATCGAATTGCCATGAAACAAGTCGTTTCGGTGCCTCCAAAGATGATAAACAGCTGCCCCTAAGCACAGCTTGCAAAGAGCTGATTTCAAGCTCTTGCCCTTCACTCCCACTTTAAACCAGTTAACCACATCATCCCAACTCACAATCTGCCATTATCTCCCTCCAAATTCAACAGCTAAAGCTGCACCTAAAAAACAGATGATCCTTGGTCTCTTGAGACCCATGACAGAACAGACATACACTAGGACCAGCAATACCCCATATACACATCTTATCTTTGGTAGTTAGAGCATCCCTAAAAACCAGCCAAAGAATAAAAGAATGCCTTGGAATTGCTAGGGGAAACCAAACAACTTTAAACCAATGAACCTTTGGGAACTTCACTCTCAAATGATTCCAGGTTTCAGAGCAAGAGAACTTGCCATTGTAGGACTTCCAAACAGGGAGATCTTCACTGCCAATAGGAATCTTAGGCAATCGGCACTCTTCCAATGCCATTCTCCATTTCTGACAATAGAAGCTAGCTTAGGACCAATGTTAAGCCCTGCATCATAAGTTATTCTATATCCATATTTTTTTAATGATATGGCCTACACTCATCTTACACTCAAGCCAACGTGGCTTTTATTTTTTTTTCTTTTTCTTTTTCATTTCTCCTCCAACACATTTCAGCCCCTCTCTCTCTTCTCTCTCACTCTGGCCGGCCGACCGACCAGCTTTGTCAGTGCCGTCTCCACCGGCCAGATCTGTTTCGCCTCTCACTCTCTTTCTCTCTCTCTCTCTGACGGTGCGCAGGCCGGCAAGTCAAACCGCCGACAATGCTCTCTCTCTCTGCGACGGCATTGCTCTATCTCTGAAGGGAAGCCTTTTTCGGAGGTAATATGGTTTTAGAGTTCTCATTGGTTTTGATTCTGCTTGTGCTTGGGTTATTTTGGTTCCCCTTTTCTAGGATATTTTGTTTTAATTTTGGTGTATATATTGTTGTAGATCTGTTCTATTTGTTGGGCTGCTCTATTTTGGTGTATATTAGAACAACAGAGAAATGGCCGCTGTGGAAGGAAGGACATCGCTGGTTTTCATTTAACTACGTACGTACTTATATTAACACAGCAAAACAGAAAAACCCTTTGATTCTTTGAACTGATTCTCTACCTGATGGCATAGACATGCACTGAAGCTTGAGTGGGAGGAACACAATTAATCAACAAAACCTACTGGAAGAGAATGGCACCAGTTGAAAATAATTAAGCTAAAAAAAGAGCTAAATGAGTCCTGCCAAATCATTAAAATGAAAAGACAAATTTCACCCAAGCATTTCATTCAACACTTGGCAGGCTCTGAATACAAAATACACATATTTTATTTATTTATTTATTTTAAATAAGCAGTGCAATTCAACTTGTTTAAAATTGATTGGTGCGAATCAATCCGCTATTTACTAAAACAACCAATGTGTGGCAGCACTAAAAGCTGATGGTGCACCTCAGACATTCCTCGATGCCTATGGCTGGGAACCATGAGTTGGAAGAAGTCTGTCATGGTACTCTTTGAAGCAAATCTGGAAGCCTCTCTCACGCACATTCACCTTCCACTCTTCAAACTTCTCCAAGACCTTCAGAATTGTCGTCCCATCTTTACTGATTACCTCTGAAAAATTGGTCATGAAGACAGCCCATCTTCTCTCATTCTTGAAGGAACGCAATAACTCTTTAATTTCCTCTTCAAAATCCAGCTGTTTGCGGTCTTTTCCAACGCAAGACAATTCGATGATAATGTTGACTTCCTGTATGAGCTGATCCTCAGCCACAACGTACATTTACTTTCTGGGAAAATTGTTCAATCCATCGCTTGTCCTTGCCTCCATAGAGGAAAGTGTATTCTTCGATCTGATTGCACAAGATATATATGTCTAACTAGCATCAAATTTTATTTGAAGTTGCATTATGAATTTTGCCTAAAACTGCATGCATGTGTATGTGCAAAGGATATGCAAATGTATTCATTTAGAGTTGTAAACAAGACTTTACTTCGTAAGGTCCAGGTGTTCTCCAACAAGCCGAATATGCGTCCGACGTATGTATAGGCAGAGTGTAAGGGAAGTCACTCATTCCTAATCGATGAAACAAGTAGAGTGCGTCGTTTTCCACGTCTCCTTGTGGGTTCATCAACAAGATAATAGGCCCATTGTCGCACCAGGGGTCCTCCTTGGACTTGATGCGTGCTACAGTTGAAAAGTACTGTACTATATACCATGGCATCTTGATCTTAGACTGTAACATCTCAAACTTCCTTCGCAAGTTATTGGTCCACTGCTCCACAATTGGGATCCATACAATTTTGTATTGGTCCCCCTTCTTATTTTCTCTATCATAAATTGACATCAAATCCGATTTATCATTCCTGTGTATGTTCAGGCTTGAAATGAATAATAGAAGATTCTTCTCTTTCAGCACGTCGATGCTAACCTGTTTGTGCAAGATAATTGTGAAAAATCAAGTAAACTGTCCAATAAATTATTCTTAATATACATTCAGTTTTGTAGCAAGTGTAAATGATGAAGTTGTGAATGTAGTCTAGTAAATTGATGAAGGAATCATTACATACATACAATTGAAAATGAAAGTATTATTAGGGAGATGAAGTTGTGACTGTAGTCTAGTAAATGATGAAGGAAACAATACATACATACAGTTGAAAATGAAGTATTATTAGGGAGGGTCAGCCTAATGGCCCATCAGGCTAGCCAGTTCAGAATCTTTTGAATCTATGTTGGAAAGTTTAGCTCTGTTGGGAATATTATCATTCCCAAAGCCCAAATGAGCACATGAACGAGCTATGGGCCCGGTCGGTCCAACTGACCCAAAGAAAGACTCGTCCGGTCATAACAGTCTCGAATACTCCTTACAGAATCTTATGAATACCCTCGGTTGCCAAGACCAATGATTGATACGTACAGTTGATACGTTTCAGGACATCACTTGATGCTGAATGAAACAAGAATAAATTTATCATTCTAGTTTATTTAAATTATTAGTTTTATTTGAATTTAATTATGGGCTTAGCCCAAAGTTTTAAATTATTTGTTGTTTAATAATGGGCTTGGCTCTTGGCCCAAAGTGAGTTACATTAGGGTTAAGGTTAGGGTTTAATCTATGGGGTTATTTAAGCATATTGTTCTGTTGAAATAGACAGATTATGATATTATGATAAACAACTTTGTTTCTTTGAGGTGTGATTCCTCTATTCTTTTGGTGGTGAGACGCTGCCAAGGCCAGTGAGACACTGGTTTGTTCTTTCATCTTCAATAATTTGGTGAGACTCTAAATTATCGTAGTTTTATTTTAATTTTCTATTTGTTTTAATTCCTGCTGCTTCATCAATGTCTCGAGAACACAAGGAGAATGCATACGGAATGTCCATATCCAGTTAGCCCCGAAAACGGATTTCTCGGAACTACCAGGAGGCGATATGGATGAAGTATGCTGAAATACTTATCCCGGATTTATGCCCAATGAATATGGGCATTGGGTGGGGACCATGGGGTTATATTTGTTTTTGTGTGTGAAAAATTGTGTGTTTATTTGTTGGATGGGCTATTGGAATATTTGGAGCGTGCTTTTGTTTGATTTTGTTGTTCTGAATTTGGTAATATGTATAAGTATTATTGTTATCTCGTTTTCATCGATTGAGAATAAGAAAATTGATAATTAATAGGACATAGTGTCCGAAGAGTAGGTTTGATCAGGCTTCTCTTGGATATTAAAGTTTAGTCGTTGACTTATGTGGGCATTTAGCATACATATGGTTCTATTGTCATTTCCATATGTACGTTTTGGACATTCAAAGATTGAGATGTTGCACGCCCAAGTCAGTTGTCTGCATATTGAAATATATACCGGCATTGAGGAATCCTTTTAGTTCTTCTACTTTTGCTACATAAGCTCTCTTAATCAAAATATTAACTATTACACGAGTTTACATATTTTGGATGATGATTCATGTTGAAGAAGTGAAAAGGGCTGCAGGGAAGCATAAAATAAATGATCTTATTGTTAGAATATATTCTGAATGTATTCTCAGAATCTATTCTAAATCTATATTTTAGCATTTACCGTATATGTTGATTTACTGTAATTTATGTTTCATTGTATATATAAGTTGATTTATTCAACTATAAATAGGACCCTCTTGTACACAGTTTATTATACACAGAAATACAACATTTAGTCATTCATATATTCTTTAGTTATTTTAACATTGTATCAGAGCCAAGTTTTTAGTCTTGCCTAGAGAATTAGGAACTGGTTGGATCTTCTCACAATTTGAAGTCTTTTTCGACCTTGTTTTGGTATAAAAATAATACCAACCAGTTCTAAAAGCTCCGATCTAGAGCTTGGTGTTTTTAGATCGTCATTCCAGCACTCCACGCGCTCTCACACGCCATCAGAAGTTTCTGCGTGCCTCTGTCATGCAATCCACATGCCGCCACCGGCCACCACACACCGCTTATATTGATCAACTTCTGTTATGCAAACCATATTCGGGATCAAAATCAGCTGCTCTACCCGCCGATAGAGACTACATGCCCAATAACCATACCACGCGCCAGGAGAAAATTCTGCCTCTACAGATTCTGCCATCCCGCTGCCGGCCGTTTCAGTCAGTCTATCCACCTGGTTGCAGACTTACAGTCTCACTCCATAGCTCTGCCACAGAGCTATCCAGAAACATCCAAGAGGCCCCCATCAAAGATTTGACGCGCTGCCATGCCACAGGAGAATTTTCTCCCTCTTTTCTTCACGCTCCGACACTTGCCGCGCGTCCTTTTCACACGCCAGTATCCCTCTGTTGTTCCATGTCAGCCCTAGGCCACATCAGCCCTAGTGTCACGCCACCCCTAGTGCCACGTCACCGTTGACAAAAAAAAAAAAAACAACTGAGATGGTCATGGCCACTGATTCATGCAATATGCATGCTCCTATACAATGCTTCTACTGTCATCGATTTGGCCAATAGATCAGTGAGTGTGAAAAAAGGCTTTATCAAGGCAATCGCAGGACTCCTCGCCATAAGGTTACTGTTGTCACTCATCCTGATGCATCAGATATGCCTCTCACCAGCATTGCACCCTCACCTAGTACCCTTTCTCCCACAGAAATTGAGACACTTATTCATCAGGCTATCTCTAAGTCCAATCTCAATATCGCCATGGCCACCACCCTAGGTACTTTTTCTTGGTTATTGACTTTGCTTGTTGTAATCGCATGACAACAGACTCTTCCCTCTTTTCCTTCAAATTTGTTTTACCTAGTCCTACCCTTATTTACACTGCTAATGGTTCACATCTAAATGCTAACCACATCGGGTTAGTTTCTACTCAATTGTTTATGTCTGATACCTACCGTGTGCCTAATCTTTCATTAAATCTCTTATCTGTTGGTCAATTTTGTGAACTTGGCCTTGAATTACATTTTTCTAATTGAGGTTGTGATGTGTATGATCCGTAGACGGGACAGCTAATTGGGATTGCTCGTAAGGTTGGAAGTCTGGAAGTCTATTTGAGCTTTCATCTCTCCATCTTCCCCCTACTGTATCTTCTGCTATTCCATCTCGGTCGCCATCCACAACTCTCAGTTTATGGCATTCTCGTTTGGGTCATGCTTCTATTTCTCGAGTTAGTTCTTTAGCTCACAGTGCTTAGTTAGGGTTGGTTGGGTCTGAGTCGTTTGATTGTGTTGCATGTCAACTTGGAAAGCAAAGTGCTTTACCTTTTAATAAAAGTGACTCTGTTTCTTCCAATCCTTTTGATTTAGTGCATTCTGATGTATGGGGCCCTGCACCCATTCCTACTATGGGGGGATCTCGCTATTTAGTGATATTTGTGGATGATTTTTCTTGATACACATGGCTTTATCTTTTACAAAATTGGTCTGAACTTCCAAAAATTTATTCTGAATTTCAAAAGATAGTTCACACCCAATTTTCTCACAATGTCAAAATTTTTCGGTTTGATAATGCCATGGAGTATCGTTAATCTACATTTCTTACAACTCTTAAACAAAATGGCACTCTTCCCCATAATTCGTGTCCTAGTACTTCTCAACAAAATGGTCATGCTGAATCCAAGCACCGACACATTTTAGACATGGTTCAAACTTTGCTCCTTTCTGCTTCTATCCCTGAACATTTTTGGGGAGAGGTTGCTCTTACTGTTGTTTACACTATCAATAGAGTCTCTTCTCCCACTACCCTCAATAAGTCTCCTTATGAACTTCTGTTTGGTTCTCCTCCTGATTATCAATCACTTTGTGTTTTTGGTTGCGTTTGTTTTGTTCTGCTTCAACCCCATGAACACACTAAATTATAACCACATTTTCACCTTTATTGTTTTCTTGGTTATGACATTGAGCATAAAGGTTATCGTTGTTATGATCCTATTGCTAAACGTCTTAGCATATCTCGTCATGTCACATTCTGGGAGCATCGGTTCTTTAGTGGCATGGAGTCTTTTTAGATTCAGCTAAAGGGTAGTCCTATCCGAGTTGGACTCCCCAAGAGATAAGGCCTAATCCCACACAGTTTGGGATTATATTCCTAATTGAACTATAATTAGAGCATTCCCAACTGTATAAGAACTACATGCCTATATATAGGTTGCTACCCCATGTATCATAACTCTCTAATTTCTCTAATATTCATGTGCTCTTATATTCCTTAAAATTTTGTCTATTAGAATCTAGTTTAAGCATCGGAGTGAGACCTCGTCAGCACACCCGACAAACTCTTTATTGTTTTGTAGGTTGTGGAGAGAGCGTATCGAAAAGCGACATGTCACCAAACTGGAAATTGTACCAACAAGCCCTAAATCTCTGGATCGACTATTTTTCGTTGGCCCAAAATGATTTGGATTTGGACTTGGACTTGGTCTTGATTGTTATGGCCCAAAAATGATATTGCTTTGATCGAAGTTTCATTTGAATATTATTTATTTGCGTAATTCCTCAAAGATATAGTCTTAACCATGTATGAGCTGCAATTTTATGTGGTGCAAAAGTGTGACGTCCCACATCGCTTGGGTATGGAAATGGAGATGTGCTTATATGTATATTTGCATCCTTCTTGAAATAACGCGTTTTAAAGCTGTGATGGTCATGAACCTATAAAAACTCTTTAATTAAGCGTACTTCTGTGATAGTAGTACCAGGATAAGTGACCTCATAAGAACTCTGGTTTAGAGATAGTCAAAAGTAGACAATATTGTGTCATTGGGGGTAGGTGAGGTCGTTACAAAAAGTGAAGGAAAAAAAATCTTAAAAAGAGTTTGTGTTTTCATTTGTAGAGCTAACCTGTTCGTTGTTGGAACCGTCAATAAGAGGCTGCATAGCATCTCTGGCGAAAAGCTCCGTCAATTTTTTTCTTGCGAACATTTCCTCTACAATGAGCAAGAATCTTTTGGTCAGCGTTGTTGCCCATTTTAATTAAGTAAATATAAATGCATGTGCAACAGATTCAATGGAGCATGCTTCCTTATGATTGAAATCGGCCATGTGGCTAACCTATTTTACGTATCCTCCCGTGTAGGTCGTGGAAGATGGACTAGGTTTTGTGGTCCAAGAGCGATATATCTTGTGTCTTGTCCCTGAAATAAGGCAACCATGGTCACTTTCAATAGATTAAAATAACAATATTATTTATCAAATATGCTATTTTGACACCCCGAGTGGACACTGCACCTATTGAATTAGCTAGCTAGCCATGCAGTATGCAAATGCATTACAATAAGCCTTATAATTGTGACATGACTGTAATATTTTCTACGCAAAGGTTTGAGAATATATATATATATATATATATATATATATATATATATATATATATATATATATATATATATATATATATATATATATGGTACATGTCAAGGACAAGATCTAACTTACTCATTGCTACTGAGACAACAAATATGAGTTGTGCAAGTTACAATAATCCAGTAGACACCCTCCAGGAAATCACCAGCTGCTACATTCGACAATAATGCTGGTTCATCCTTTGTAACCTTCTTAACCTTCAAGAAATACTTTATGGTGTCCAACGAGTCATCAAATGCGCTGTTAAATGTAAGCATTTCATGGAATTTTTGGTGCTTTAAGGTGGCAAGTACATTGTTTGGGATATTCAAGAAATCTTCGAAATTCAAAGCATGAGCCGCTAGTATCAGCAATAGCTTAGCATTCCATGAATAGTTTGAGAGCTTGTTAAGTATTGACATTATTACTTCCACACTTGGAGCCTTGCATGCCATCTGACATTACAAATTTATAATTATGAAGAAAAAAAAATGCTAGTTTGGTAACTATGTATATAGTAAAAACGATCTTATTCATCTCGATCATCCTTATTCCTGCCACCAACATTGGAAAGAAACAAAAGCAACGAAAAAGATGAGCTATTGTGCAAGATTTTTGTGGGTTGAAAAATGCTATCCTACCTCAGAGGAAAGTTGGTCGAGTATGCATAATAATTGTGGATCGAAGCTGTCTCTGAGTCTAGACACCTTTTCCACAAGGTTCTCCTGGCCCTATATGAGTGAAAGAATTCAACATTCGAAAACCTCAATGTCCAACATTCGAAAACCTTTTTAAGAGAAGAATTCATAGAAAGAGTTATGTTCTCCACGTCTTTTTTTTGGATGAATGACTTCTTTATAAAACCAAACGCAAACAACAAACTCTCCAGTGAAAACTGGAACAATCCACCCAAAAGGGCAAAAAAACTGGCTATGGACATCTTTTTCTCCAGGTTCTCCATGTCTTCTTCGTCGCTCTATTGTAAATCATAAGAAATTATGAGCGAAAGAAACCTCAAAAACTATGTTGAAATAACTAAAAAATAACATTATCGCATCCATTTGTTCTGATCTCCTGGATTAAACGTGTTAAATCTTAAAGCTCGACTATTATAATATCCAACCTTCGGACTGGAAAAATAGTGAAAAAAGAAAATCTTATGAAGAATATGATGGTAGAAACATATATACCTGAAAAACATGGTAACGACCCATTTTAACGAATGCGCGCTCATGAATCTTTTGGACGACAGCGAGAAGAGAGTCGGCATCAAAATTTTCTTCATCATGAAGATGGGTTGCAGAAATCAGATTCACGATCTGCTCCTTGGACATGGTTAACACGTTCAGCTCACCCTCGATGGGTTGCTGTGCGGTAAATGGCTGCACTTCACCGCTGGCCATATTGTTGTGTCTTGCAAAGTGTAAGAGGGTTAGAAACTCTTAGTTTGGGGAAGAACAGAGAAGGTGGCTTTGTCTCCGTTGTGATATATGGTGGGCACCCTTTTATGTTGGACTATTCTTCAAATGGAATTGAGCTATTCTTTTGTGTCTAAGCCGTGTGTAAATTGTGTTCAGGCTCAAACGATCGGGGTTATAAAGAAGTTGCTCTCTCTCTCTCTCTCTCTCTCTCTCTGTCTGAAGCGCGTGAATGAAAAAGTTTTTCTTTTTGTGAGTGTGATCAAAAGACTTGAATAACGAAAGACCAAGAAATTCATGCTGTCGTTATAATAACCTTCCTCGTAGATTCCTCGTAGCTAGCATGGTGGTTGGTGGCGCATGCGTTGGTTTCACCAAATTAAGGGTGCGTTTGGGATTGCGATTTCATAAACAATAAGTGCGATTTTAAACCAAATCGCAGAACATAGATCGTTTGGGAACTGCGTTTTTAAAAATTGCAATTTGAAAACGCAGAAAATCTGTTTTTTTAAATCGCAGATAAGATGGTGCTTTTTTGAAAACGCAGAATTTTAGAAGGTAAATTCGCGATTTTAAAGGTTAAACTGTGATTTTACCAAACGCTTAACTGTGTTTTTAAAAATCACTTTTTTCAAATCGCACATTTTAAAATCGTTATTTTAAATTGCACTTTTTAAAATCGCAAACCCGAACGGACCCTAAGTGAGATCTTCTTCTAAGATGAAATTTTCAATGATAAAAAGAGTGGTGCAATAGCTCTTTTGTGTTTGGTGGATCAAGAATAAACATATATAGCATAAAAGCCAACATGACCACTTTATTTTGCATATTATTAAAAGACTACCGAATAAATAAAATATTTTTATTAAAAGACTACAACTTCTAACCAACAGATGACATTTTACACATCTCTTGGTAGATATAGATATTTCAACCACGCTATACGAGTCAAAGGAAACGCGTGTGTATGAGGGGAGAGAGAGAGGCCAGGAGACACATTTTTGCTATCTCTATAGACTGTAAGTCTATAACCAAACCCTCTATCTGATGCTTGAGAGCCACACAGCATATCTACATTTCATTTGCAGCAGTGTGTACGCAGCTAAGTTTGTAAAAGGTGAAACGGGGAAATTAGGGCCGGTTTGATAAATTTTGGGATTTGAGGGGATAAGTTTAAGTGAAGTTATTTTTTATATTTAAATATTAATTTATTTTATTTTATTTTAATATTTATGTTATATTTTTTTTATTTAATATGTTAATTAGAGTCCTTATTAGATATATTGTTGGAAATAATCCCACTCAAATCGGCCTTAGGGTCAGTACTGGTCCAAGAAGAATCAACAGCAGGACTCCTGGGCTTGTCCAATTTCGGGATATAAGTACTATGTAGCAGAGGCAGCAGGACTCCCGAAAAAGTACTAAGCATCATATGTGATTCGGCCACCCATAAGAACCAAAACCCTCCAATAATTTTTTCTTTTCTTCTATTTTTTCTCTTAAGGCCATAAGGGTGGCCAAACCATCCCCATAGGGAGCCACTTTTTTTTAAAAAAAATAAATAAATAAATAAAAAGTTTTTAATTTTTTTAAGTTTTACTAATTTTAATCTTTTAATTAATTTTTAAAGACTTTTTTTCTCTTTTTTATTTTTTATATTGTGCCACGTGTCAATCCTCATTCGTTGACATGTGGCAGTCTGTTAAAATTTGGATGGAAAAATAAACTGAGGTACCAAGTCTGTCTTTTTGCAAAACCTAAATATCATCTGTGAAGCGAAATGAAACTGAGGTACCAAAAAATAAAATTTTTAAATCACATGTACCAAATATTTCTTTAACCCAATAAATAAAAATACAAAATATAACAATAAACTTGGAGACAAAATAAAATTCTTGTAAAGAAAATAAAATATATTATTCTAAACATAATCTTCAAATATTTTGTATGATTATTTATTGAATATTCTTTCTATTTTTGAATTGATCTTATTCAAAAAATAATCTTTAAATTTTATGCCTGATTTTCTCGCATCAATAAATTACTTATCTTGTTATGTGGTTGGTGGCGAATGCGTTGGTTTCACCAAATTAAAGTGAGATCTTCTAAGATGAAATTTTAAATAGTAATTAAATACATTAGCATTTTTTTTTTAATTTTAAATAACTAGTGCCTGGATTTTATTATTATTTAAAATATAATCCTTATAAGAAGAGTGACTTTGGTTATGCTGGAGTTTCTTGATCATTCTTTAAATCTATTCTAGTCTTTTATTCACACGCTCTTGCGGTGGCTCCAAACAGTTTTTCAGATGTCACCATAACTATATATATATAGACTACACGGCCAAAATTTTCAATGATAAAAAGACCACTTTATTGTGCATATCATTAAAAGACTACCGAATAAATAAAATCACGCTTCGAGTCAAAGGAAAAGCGTGTGTATGAGGGGAGAGAGAGAGGCCAGGAGACACATTTTTCCTTTCTCTATAGACTATTTTTTTTTTTTATATAGATTTTCTTTATAGACTATAAGTCTATAACCAAACCCCTCTGATGCTTGAGAGCCACACAGCATATCTAGTTATCTACATTTCATTTGCAGTAGTGTGTACGCAAATGAGTTTGTAAAAGGTGAATCGCTGAAATGAGGTTTAAGGCGACAAGTTTAAGTGAAGTTATTTTTTATATTTAAATTTTAATTAAATTAAATTTATTTTATTTTAATATTTTTATTATTTAATGTCAATTAAAGTACTTTTTTTTATTTGTAAAATGTATTTTAAGATTTTTTATAAATAACTTATTAGATATATTGTTGGAAATAATCTCACTCAGATCGGCCTTGGGGTCAATACTGGTCCAAGAAGAATCAACAACAAAACTCCTAGGATTGTCTAATTCCGGGAGATAAGTACTAAGCAGCAGAGGGTTTTGGTCCTTGAAGGTGGCCGAACTATCCCCATGGGGTGGCTCAGCCACTCTTTTTTTTTTTTTTTTTTTTTTTTTTAAAAAAAAAGTTTTTAATTTTTTTAAGTTTTCCTAATTTTAATCTTTTAATTAATTTTTAAAGACTTTTTTTCTTTTTTATTTTTTTATATTGTGCCACGTGTCAATCCTCATTGGTTGACACGTGGCAGTCCGTTAAAATTTGGATGAAATAATAAACGGAGGTTCCAAGTTTGTCTTTTTGCAAAACCCAAGTACTATCTGTGAAGTGAAATGAAATTGAGGTACCAATAAATAAAATTTTTAAATCACAGGTACCAAATATTTCTTGTAAAGAAAATAAAATATATTATTCTAAACATAATCTTCAAATATTTTGTATGATTATTTATTGAATATTCTTTCTATTTTCGAATTGATCTTATTCAAAAAATAATATTTAAATTTTATGCTTGATTTTCTCGCATCAATAAATTACTTATCTTGTTATGTTATTTAAAATTTAAAATGATGTAAACATGACGCAAACAACATGTACATTATTAAATGTCGTAAAATAATCGGAAATGATTTTTTTTTTTCATTTTACTTTGAAACTGACAATCATGTTCCGTTAAAGGAGGAGGGATTATGCTAAAAATATGGGTCTCACCCCAATGTGCCTTAGGGTTGTGAAATAGTTGAGTTGAGGTTGTACATGAATCAGGGCCCAAAGAAGGAGAGTGGGCCGAGTGGCAAAGGTAAAAGTAAAAATAAAAGGGCACTCAAATCATTAGATTAAGCTCTTTTTTAATACAAGGCTGTGATGTTTTGCTCGTTAATGTCTTATTTATTCTCATAATTATTATACGATACATATTAATTATGTAACTCTCATGCGTTATTGTTTTCAATGGGTAGTTCAATTGGCTGGGGACTACGCCTCATAAAGCGGAGGTCACTAGTTCGAATCCTCCATCCCCCTCTTGTGTAGACATGTCAAAAAAAAAAAAAAAAAAACTCTCATACATTATCCTTATAAATTCATAATTCTCATATCATACATATTGATTATGTAATATTATATATATATATAATATATATTCATGGTTCCATTCAATTATAAATAGACCATTTTATTGTACAGTTTCTATTAAAGAATAAGAGCAATAATATAACCCTTTAAACTTTATCCTATAAACGTAAATTATAGATCAAATCACTTAAAATTTATTATGTATCTCTTTTTCTTTTTCTTTTTTCTTTGTCTTTATTTTTCTATTTGATCCGCTTTTCTTTCATTGCTTTCCTTGCACTTTATTTTGATACCTTAGCATTTTTATTAAGTTTTTTTTGGTCTTTTTGACGGAATGTTAGCTATGTGCACTGCATGCACGTGACTTTAAAGCCTTTAGTACTATCTTACTTTCAAGTCTCCGTGCTGGTTTTCCAAATCAACCCCGGCCACCAATTTCCAAAAAGAAAAAAAAGCTCAATAATGAAGCTGACATCCACATGATCATTTTCATAAAATCGTACATGCTAAGTGAAATAGTCTATGCATAATATTGACTAACTTTATTGTTGTTGAATATGAACGTGCATTGGACATGTCTCTTTGATGCCATTTGTGCTTTGAGAAATGTTACACATCTCAATATTCTTTTTAAAAAAAAATTAATTTTAACTTAATGTGTTACAATTCTATAAAATTGTTGTACACTTCTCAAAATGATAAATCTTATAAGATTGTGATACATTAAGTTGGAACCAAATTCTGAATTTAAAAAAAAAAAGAAAAAAAAAGGGAAAAGAAAAGAAATGTGTGTTTGAATATCTAGCATTCCTCTTGTGCTATTAATATTGTTGAATACTTGGAAGAAGTGTAGATCCAAAATTGAAAACAAAAAACACAAAGTTGACAAAAAAAAAATTGTTAAAACACAAAATTGAAATCACCCAACAGTTTGTATTTTCTTCTTAAGTGAAAACTGCTTTAAAAACGATTGTCCTAGCGCCTTAAGTATTGTTTTCTAATTTTAGAAACAGCTTCCGAAAACAATTTGCAATGTTTTTTTAACGAAAAAAAACAATAGAAAACGGTTTTCTGTTTTTGTTCTCGAAATCAATTCTCAAAAACAAAAGTTGAAACTGATTTGTCAATTGCTCGTTTGGGTGTGCAATTTTTTTTGTATTGTTTTCTGTTATTCACAATTGTATTCAAAATTATATATACCAAGAAAAATATTTCTTGAAATTATGTTTAGATGGTTTAGAGAATATAAAACAAAATTAAAAAATATATTTGGGAAGATGAATTAAATTGAACATATCTAACAAAATTAAATGAAAAAAATATATAAATTATAAAATTGATAAACTGAAAAAGGAAAAAACAAATTATTGGGGTGGTTCAAAAACCACCCCCAGCCGCTGTTTGGGGTGACTTGGCCACCCTCGAATTAAACGAGGGTGGTTAAGCCAGCCCGAAACCACTTGGGGTCGTCCACCCACGAAAATCGTTCGAGGGTAGCTCGACCACCCCATTAATTTGGTGGCCGATCCACTCCTAGACACCTGGGGGTGGTCCAGCCACCACCCCTCGATAATTTTTTTAATTTTTTTATTGCCTTTTGTTTTCTTTTTTCTTTTTTCTTTTTTTTTTCTTTTTTTAGTTGGGTTGAATAAATTTGAGTTGAGTTAGGTTGAAAAAAGTTGATTTGTGACAAAATCACACCCAAACATAAACTCAAAAAATAGTAAAAAATAAACTGACACCCAAACATGCCCTTAAATTTGGCGATAGACTCACAAGTAGGCACTTAGAGCATTCATAAGAGCTTATTTGGTGAAAACATACAAAAATCACTCTCACTAGCCTCACTACTATAACTAAAAAAATTTGGTGAGTGAACAGTACTCACCAACAATAGTGAGTATTATTCACTCACCAAATCATTACAAAATTATAAGAATCTAATCATTTCTCTCTCTTCGTTTTTTATTTTCTTTCTCACGCATAGCTCTGTTTCGTTCTACAATGTTTTGGCTAAAAGTGTATTTCTTTTTTCTCTTAAACTACAATATTTTCATACTTTAGACATCTAGTGCCGTACAAATTTATTGTTCACATATTCCAACAAGTTTTGTGGAATTGAAGGGGCATATTTAGGGAGCATTTTTTTTATATTTTTTTTAAAAAAAAATGTTTGTGTAGGTTTTTTAAATTCAAATTTTACTCAAGTTTTATCAAACATTTTCAATTTTGTCTTGGGATCTCTAAACCATCCAAACATAATTAAAAAAAAAAAAAAAAGATTCTCGATATTTGCAATTTTAAATATAGTAAAAAAAATAATAATACAAATTTAAATTAAATAGTGATAGTGAATAGTTAGAATTGTGAGCCTATTGGGGTGTATTAAAAAAGTAGTTCACCAGAATAAAGAAAAACGAATTTTAACTATTTTGGCTAGTAAAAATTGGTGAGGCTATTAAGAATGCTCTTATGGTCCCAAGATGATGATGATGATTTTATGAAATATTTATGCTAGACAACTCGACTTTTTGATGACGGTGCTTTTAAAATTATCGCCAGATTTGAAATGGATCACAATTTTATTTTGATTCAACGGTAATTTTAAAAGCCATGTCATATAGTGTTGGGGTAAGTGTAACGGGAATTTCTTAGGATGATTGAGAATATTTTAATATAAAAATTGGTATTAAATTAAATCAAATACATTTGAAGAAATATATTTGATGTCTAATTTTATATCTTCAGTTTGAACTAAGAAGTGAATAGTTTGAACTAGGCTCTGATTCGCACTATGGATAGTTTAACATTTAAAATTTAAATACTTTGACTTAAAATAGATTAATTAAAATAGTTTGAAATTTGTATAAAGTTTGTACAAAGATTAACTAATGGTTTTTTTTTTTTTTACCAAAAAAAAAAAAAAAAAAAAAAGTGTCACGGTCGGTGATAAAAATAAAAAATAAATAAATGAAGGAAGAAAAAATAAAAGAAAGAGAAGAGAAGTTGACTCAATAGTATGGAGGACTTTTCAAAAGAAAAAGAAAAGAAAGAAGCTTCAATTGTTGACAAGTCAAAAGTTTGTGAAGACTTTTCAAACTTCAAAAGAAACTTACGAGAAAAGTCTAAGAACGAAATTTACTAAAATTTTGATACCTCTCTAAGAGCTACTTTAATATATTAGAGAGGTATCAAAATTTTAACCTTTTGTTGAGCTACTTTTGTTGAGCACTCCTAATATATTAAAGTAGCTCAACAAAAGGTTAAAAACACATTCTATTAAATTATGTAAACCAAATCTAAAGTACATTTTATTTAGTTTCGTAAATAGTGCAACGCTAGATTTATGTGTTCTTGTGGCTTGTGGGCGAACGGCGTACTTGAGTTTGGGAAAGGGGATTCATATATGGCTTGATTTTTAAGCCGGTGTAGGGGTAGGTTTGGTGGTAGGCAATGCTATCGTGGATATGTACGTCAAGTGTGAGTGTTTGTTTGTCATCCTCCTTAAAAGGCTCTGTTTTGAGCTTCATCGACGCTTTTAATATCCCAATTCTGCTCTGATTTTTGGCGCTTTTGTTTTTTTCTTAGCCACCGGAATCGAGGGTTTTCGTTTTCTTTTTTCTTTTTGCTTGGGTTTCCTTCATTAATTAATCAGGGTCTTTGTTTGTTTCTCTTGCTGCGATATAAAAAGCAGCTTTTTTCTTTTTTCTTTTTTTAACTAATAACATGTGATATTATAAATTCTAAAAGCTTACATATTGATAAATGAGGGACATGCCCCCCATACTCTTAAGCCAAAAGAATTTGACTTAAAAAACAGCTGCCTATACAGAATCCCAAACTTTACTAAAATTACAATTAAGCTCCCATTACAAAGAACATTTCAATAAAATTTGAGCCATACATAGGCAAGCTGTACCTAGAAACTAAGGAGTACACAAACAGATTTAACAGAAAATCAACCCAAGTCGTCGGAAGAGACACTGCCATAGCCGGAAACCGGCGAGTGTACGGCACGCGCCTCCCCCGAAGCTACCAAACAACAGATCGGCCTCCCTGAGTCCTGGCACCACCGTTGTGCGGCGAGAAGAAGCGGAGCGTGACTGTCACGCGCAGCTCAAAGAGAAGACTTCCCTTGCGCGTGACAGCCACGTGCAGGTCACCAGTAACCCACATGGCCGCAGCGAAGAACGACAGAACCAGAACACGCCGAAGGACCCATCTGAGTGGCGCGTGTCTCTCAGAAGCCAATGGATAAGCGTAGATCTAACATCAAAGAAGCTTAAAAAATGAGGCTTGGAAACGCTCCACCGGCGACACAACAATAACAATATTCCCCACCGGACGCCTCAAGATGAACCTCTTGTCAGAGAAACGGGAAGAAGAAGAAGAAAAACCAACACAAAACTCCAAAATCCAGTAAGGATTCGAAGAAGCAAAGCTCCACAGCCCTAATGGCTGGGAGAAAACTACCTCCAATGATACACATCATGGAGGAACACAAAATACTCCATAGCCCGTGAAGGCTAGGAGGCACTACCATCGGGGAAGGGAGGCTAAGCTCGGCGAACATCAACTCAATAAAGGAACTTCTCTCACAAGAAAATAAGAGCTTCTCTCTCTAGACGGGTTGTTTGAGCCTAGTCTTGATTTGTGTTTTTTTCTTGCTTTTTCACATTCTCTCCTACAAGCTGCCCCATATCCTTAATTCTTTTACAAACATGCACTGTTTGGAGGTATGATATAATTGATAGTGAAAGGAGTTAAATTTAATTATTTAGTCAAAATTTTGACGCTTTTCTTCTCTTGCATGTGGGCTTAAATAAATGCTCAATACATGAAATATTTAATTAAAATGAGTGATAAAAATATGACCATTAGAAAAATGACTGTTTAAAAATTATTGTGTTAGAAAAATGACAGATTTAACAAAACGACCGTTGAAAAATATAACTGTTAGAAAAGTGGTTGTTTGAGAAAAAATAACGGTTGAAAAATTTGCATGAGAAAACTGACCATTTTTTTTTTTTGAATAAAAAAAATAATGACCGTTTTAACAAAATTACCATTGACAAATATGACAAAATATGATAGTTTGAATAATAATAAAAAAAGGATAATCAAAATATACGATAATTAAAAAAGAAATAAAAAATAATAAATAAAGAATATAGAGTTAAGAATAGATAATCGGATGTATGTTGCCTTTTAAAACCCATTAGCTAAACTAAATAAAGTGAATTTTGATTAGCTATTCTAGATTGAGATATACATAAGTTATTGAGAGTGCTCTAAAACTCTAAAGGCTAACGCATGGTGTGAAAAAAAAAAGACAGAATTTCGACGCCTACATTCTACAACATGTCTGCACCGACTAAACTTCTATGAAAATACTAATTGTGTCCCTAAAAACCGCTTGTAAATACCACAGCAATGCGTGAAAAAAAATCACTCTCTCACCTTCTCTCACTCTCTCTCGTACAGTCGTATGATCAATATATATATATATATAATTAAATTAAATTAAAAATTAAAAAAAATGTGAAAAATATTTAAGAAACCTTTAGAGCTACTTGAGGTGGGAGTGTTAGGTATAATTCTTTTATTCTGAGTTTATGTCCATTCTAATTATTAAAATTTAAATTATATTGATATAATGCTTGAATTGTCGGGAATGTGTGATTGAGTATCTCAGAGAAAAATATTATATTCAATCATTCTTTTAAAATTACAAATGCGTTGTTGTGCTGCCTAAATATTATTAGATATTTTACAATGGCACCATTGTAATGCTCAAGTAATGTTAGATGTTTAAATAAATATTATATTAATGCCTTAGTAATGCTCATATGAAAAATACGTGGAAATACTACATAATCGTTATGATACCCAAATAATACTAAGATATTTAAGATATGTCATTATGATACTCAAATAATATTAAGATATTATTTTAGATATATCGTTATGATACCCAAATAATATTAAAATATTTTAGATATGTCGTTATGATATCCAAATAATATTAAGATACTACTCATGTTGTAATGATGTCAAAATGGCATTATAACATTGTAAACATGTTGTTATACTGCCCAAATTTTTAGGATTTAAAATAAGGTTTAGGAATGAGAAATAAAGAATATAGACTAATATGAAGGTATAATGTTAATGCAGAAAGTCATTTAAGAAGTGTAAGCTTAAACTAAAAGTTCAAAGGAGAAATTACACTTTACCCCCTGATATATCCACCTTATGTCGATATGACACTCAATGTTTAAAAATTGGTAGATGACCCACGTAATGTAACCAACGTGTGGCAATTAAGACCGTCCGTCAATTTATCTGTCACTTTAGACGGAAATGACCTTTTAAGTAAATATTAAGACAATTTTGCCCCTCTTCCATTAAGAGAAATATTCAACGCTTTCTCAGCACTTACTTTTAGCTCTCCGGCCCTATACCTCATCACCTTTCCTTCTTCACCCTCCAGCACCATCCTAACTACCCTCTTAATCTCCTCCCTTACGACGACTCCTTTTTCTCCTTCCACCGCCGGCTTAATCGCCATTCCAACCTCTTCGACCAACATTGTTGCGTTCATTTGCTACTCAACATAAAGAGGCAACGCTATACTGTGAGTGATGTTATCCAATGTGAAGTTCCACCACACAATGAAGAAATTCCACATTGAAGCGATAATAATTCCTCAGACAAGTTGACTGGAAGGTAAAGGTGGAAAGCAAGTTCATGTTTTGAATTCGGTCCAGATCAAGAGTGAAATGATGACCTTAA
Organism: Alnus rubra; assembly: GCA_028654335.1. Taxonomy (NCBI): domain Eukaryota; kingdom Viridiplantae; phylum Streptophyta; class Magnoliopsida; order Fagales; family Betulaceae; genus Alnus; species Alnus rubra. Next base: position 520,851 of record JAJPGS010000714.1, on the reverse strand, counting down.
CTTGGGTAAGCTCACATAGAAGAGGTTCACATAAAATCATTGATCAGATTTCTCTTGGGCTTCACCTTAACTTCAACAAGGTTCTAGGTTCACATACAATCAGAGCTCATAAAGCACAGGGAGCTTACAGGTCACGCCTACTATTATACATCTTTATATAGAAGTGTGAATGAACTGACAAAGCTTCTGCAGGGCATTCTATACATGTTTTCCACGTCCTCTGTTTGAGAATTTGACATGTATATAAAAGTTGTTATATTCTATTATTCTTTATGCGAGTTTGTTAATTGCTAATTGCTAATTTACAAATATTGTGTTACTAATTTTGTTTTTATATATTTATTTCATCTTTAATCTTAATATATTTCTTATTCATGCTTTGTGCAAACACCATGCTTTTATAAAAATAATTTTTTTAATTAGACACTTTAACCTGGTATCAATTATTCGGCATTGCTACCAACTGCCATTTTTGTTCATAATTCTTTTAGTTTATTCCCATCTATTTCTCTCTCGTATTACTGGCACAATACAGTGGTGCATCTAGTAGTTAGATAGATATGTTTCAACTAAAGGATGGAGAAAAGGTTTAATTGGCTTGATATTTTTGTAGGATATTCTGTAAAGTCTTTTTTTTTTTTTTTTTGTCACTCTCTGCTGTCTGTTTTGTTTCCTTGATTTGTACCCTTCTCTATTGGCAATTGCCACTATGTTTGAAATGATTTAAAAAGTTCTTCACAGCTTTTGTTGGCATGAATACCCTAGGTTTTTTTCCTCTGTTTTTAGAAGACCCTTCAAGGTATCAATCAACATGATTGTTATGGGATACCTTCTTATCATTGAATTTTAAGTGGGACTAATTAAGGGTGTCTACGCCTCATTATGCTAACCTATTGTTTCATGTGAAACGTTCATCCAATAATTTTAATGCAATTGATTTTTGTAGTCATATTTTTTTAATAAAAAAGAAAAGAAAAGAAAAAAGAAAACAGTGTGGGCTTTTTATCCAAAAGATTCTGCTATTCAAACAATTACACAACGCTTCTAGATACGAATTGATTGTTACATTGCAAAAATAAAAAATAGCCAGTCTATTAAAGACATAAAAGAGAGGTATCAAACAGGGGAGCGTCCATTCACACACACCCATACAGCAAATAAAAAGCTTGAGAGGGAGATTGGTCATGAGCCGTTACACAAACTTTAGCGATCAGGATATAGAGATAATAGAGCATACAGCTTATTACAGCTTGTATCAAAGTGAGGATCAACAAGATAACAGCAGCTGTGGAAGAAGCGGCCTTCCAGGGACTACCAAAATAGTCTCGCCTCAAGGAAGCCAGCCAACCATGCTTAGGGTCCTCGTAGAATTTCTTCAATTGTATACAAATATCATAATATTTGGTGCTCATGGTTGAATATACAATACTTGTGCCCAAACTGTTGATAAAAGTTGCATCGTTGTTACCTAGCCCATTAACCATAATCCCCTTTCGACAAAGTAAATCCACATCCTTTTCACTTTTGATAAGGAAATCTAACAGGATAAAATAATCAGTAACATAGGCCGCAATTGGGTAGTGGCATTGCTCAAATGCAATAAGATTTCGAGCATAAAACTCTGTGGTATCGTCCAAGGTAATGTGTGGGATTTTCAATACTCCCTTCTTATAGTCTAGGTCAAGGTCAAGTAAACAATGCCTAGAATGATCCACCATAAACTTCAATCCTTTCCCATCCAGCTGGGCTGCACTGTACACATGCTTAACTTTTTTAGCTGTTCTTTTTGGTAAACTTTTGGGCAGGTAAAATCTTCTAAGCAAATCAACAAAGTGCATTATTCTTGGCTCAGGCTCAGGATTGGGAGGTAATTTTTGTGTGTTGAAAAACTTAAAGTACTCAAAGGTAAGCTTAGTGAAGGAGGGCAAGTCTCCTTGAGATGAAAATGTAAGGTCAAATAATTTCTTAATAATAAAGAAAGGAAGTTGATTTTCAAGTAACATTAAGTCCCGCTGCATCGTGGCAGCCAACCATGGCTTTAGTAATATCTTGTCGTAACATGTCCATGCTGCTGCTCCCCGCCAATTTCTATAAAAAAAGCTCAACAATGAAGCTTGCGTCCACCAAGATCATTTTCAAAAAATCATACCTGTTAAGTGAAATAGTCTCTGCATAACATTGACAAACACTTTCTTCCGAGTCCTCTATTACAGGTAATAGGTCCTCCAAATTTTTGTTGGCTCGTTCCATGAATTCCTTGAGATATCTTAATTTGTGTTTTTCCATGTTTTGCAGTTTTTCGTCGCCATGGTGAAAAGGCCCTATTGAAAGAATTTGAGGACTGTAAGCTTCTTTTTTCAACTTGCGAAGAGGATCCGGAACCTTATAGATACAAGGTTCAGGCGATGACAGAGGATCTAAGCTTTCTAACGCACTTGTGATGTTATTTACCAAAGTTGCACGTTGATATTCTCCCATCTATCAAGTAGTGTTTCTTAAATTTCCTGATGATAAAGACTAGAGTGATCACTGGCAATAAAAAAAGCGTTCAATGCTATGAATGACTGACTAGTGTTTGTGCTTCCAAACATGCCGAGCTAAAGGTATTCTTCTTGTATATATAGTCATTGTTCTTACCAAATTTTTAGTACAATGAACCAATTTGAAAGGGTTTAAGGCTTTTCGAAAGAATTACACCTTTTGTTGTAGCAGAATGAGGTAAAGGTTTGATTAATACAATTTTTTTTTTTTTTTGGACAGATACTAGTCATGCTAGTCATTAATAAATCCTATGTCCAAGTCGAAGCATTAATATTCATGAAACTATTTTCAGATTGTTAAGCAGAAATCAATTTCAACATCAATACTTGCTTGGTCCATTTTTCTATAGAAGAAAATATAATTAAGCTGTTATTATGATAATAATCACTCACAATTGCTACTGAATTACTATAATTTAGAGATATTATGATAACTACGATTGCCAAGAAAGAAACGGTGATAAATTGGCCGAATATGACACAAAGATGCAGTGTGCCAAAATATAAAGATGCAAAGATACGAAATTGCGACTTAAATTTAATTGGGAAATAAATAAATAAACAAGGTGGTAGCGAAAGAGAAGTGTTTACCTGCTCAATGAACAGCCTTTTACGACAAATCTGCGAACAAATTTGATGAAGAAAGGAGTTCAAGTTCAAGTCCTCGTTCAGTACGTTGGATTTGCTGAAAGAAAGCAGTGATGCAGCAATTTGGGAACTAGGGCTTCTTTTAGGGATGTGAATTTCCGGGTGCCCGAATTCAACCTTTATAGAGTGGGGGATCTAATTTTTTTTTCTCTGCTTTTTTTTTTTTTTTTTTTTTTAGTATGAACAAAAGACTTGAATAAAGAAATACCAAGAAACTCCACGTTGCATGATATATACATATATATATATCAGAAGAATACAAGTTGGTCACACACGTGTCGCGTCAAAAGAAAAATAAAGCGACTTCTTGGCAAATTCATGTTTTCAAAAAGTCTTTTTTTTTTTTTTTGTCTTACTTTTTGGTCCTACTTCTAATTCTTGCAAATTATTCACCATTTTTAAGGAATATCCACATGTACATGTACACGTACACGTGGATACCGCAAATTTAATGGTGAACTTATAAGGAATTTGGACAGGAGGAGGACCTTTTGTAACCGGAGACCTGCTTTGTCTTGTAGATGGTAAATTGACTCATTCCATGTGCGCACCTTTTAAATTATTTTCTGACCAGAGGTGTGAAAAGCACTATTTAGGTCTTTCTTTATTCTAAGATTTTTTTTTTTTTTTTTTTACACATCTAGCTGGCATTATAGTGAAGCCTTGCCGTGTAAAAAGTACTTTGCAACACTATTATACATAACTTTTCTATCAATGTGTGAAAAGCATTATGCATGATCTTCACTATTATGCTACATTAGTATTGTGGACTCATCAAGATGATGTACAGATCAAAGTTGTACAAATTGCATGAAACATGTAACAGCAGATTACTCTATAGACATGTGACACTATATAAAAATAAAAATATTTAAAAATAATTAAAAATAATATATACACCCCATGGTAGAAAAGAAAAAAAAAGAAAAATAAAAAAATTGTGGGCTTTGGCCCTTGGGAGTGGCCAACCACCCTCATGGCCCTAGAGTTTGCGGTGGTTGAGCCACCCCAAAGGGTTAAAAAAAAAAAAAAAATTGAGGTTTTGCCCATGGGGTGGCCGAACCACCCCTGTGGCTCATGGGGGTGATTCGGCCACCCCCAAAAGCCAAAACCCATCATTTTTTATTTTTATTTATTTATTTTTTCTGCCATGGCCGGGTGGCAAAAAAAATTATTATTTTTAATAATTTTTTTTAAAGATTTTTATTTTTTATTTATTTTTATATAGTGCCACATGTCAACCTCAGTGGTTGACACGTGGCGAGCCGTTAAAATTTCAACAGAAAATCTAACAGAAGTATCATATGAATTTTTACTCTTAACTCAGGTATCACCTATGATACAAATGAAAATTTAAATACTAAATTTAAAAACACTTAAAACTTAAGTATTAATGGGGTATTTAACCCAGTTAAGAAAGAAGTGGTTAACTTTGGATTGCAAAATCTCTAATATGAAAGGAGTCCGCTAAAAGTAAATAGCTCGACAAATAGTAGACAAGATAACAAGTGGCTCAAAGGAGGACTACCAAAGCAAAAGAACAAAGTGTACAGATCGATACGTAGGAAGTTTTTCACGTTCCATAAACCACTAGATTTTAAATGCATTAATCCATCCTACATACAAGGTAGGATACATAGAACAAAGATGAGGATGTCGGACCTATTACAATAACATGGACTGAGATCAGCCTCTTTTTGAAAAACATGAACTTAATTTTGGAGAATCCAAGATTTATGGTTTGGACTTTGGCTTGCAAATTCGGTAATAATGCATTAATGCATTAGGACAAAAATGGGTAATAACTTATAAAAAAAAAAAAAAAAACCAAAACAGAGATAGATCTCTGACTTTGTCAGACATAACGGAGGCTGTAAAGTTCATATCATATTATCAAGAGGCATTGGTTGGCCGAATGAGGAATATTGCTCCTAAAACCTAACATACTCCAGCCCCGCTAAACAACCTCAAGCAGCACCCACTAATAAAACTTTCTTTTTCGGTTTTTACCAGGGTAGGAGGGTATTGTTTACATTTCAGCAATGTGCACAGAACTTGAGCAGGGCCTCCTTTGAAGCAACGCGAACACACAAGGATTCCTAGCAGAGAGGTGAAACAAAAGCTCTCACTAAGGCAACATTGACCTACCAATGGACAATGGTAGATTTAAAGGCTTTTTTCTTTAATACCCTTTAACACTGGACAATTTCCTGTGCCCACTTTCATATTTATAGCTTTCATGACTTTATTGCTCTTTTTTTTTTTTCGGTTAGGTGTTTCTCTTGTATACTTTCTGTGTATTTTGGATTGCATTTGCGCTATAATGAAATTCAATTACTTATGAAAAAAAAAAAATTCATGGTTACTGCTAATACCTTAATGTGAGGGTGGAAAACAGGACGAGAATGAGAAGCAAGCACCAATCTAGCTAGTAATTATAAGAGCTTCAATCTTCAAATTTGAGGTAGAGGATTTGTCCTGGAGAAAAATTAGGGAAACGAGGGATAATTCGGCATCAAGGAAAAAACTAGACAAGTTTCAATGCACACTCTCAACGGTAGACAATTTACTCACACTTGATGCTTTTTCAATACCTGGAATGAGTGATCCAATGTGGTCTGCAAGGCAGTCTGGCAAGACAACCACAAGTTCCTTCAAAACAGAAAATGCACCAACCTGGTAACAAATGAAACATTATTAGGCATAATAGAAACATTACCTATATATGATCCCCAACGATATCAGTGATTCCTAGCTTTGTCTTGATGGATTTCTCACGTAGCTGCCTATTTATAGATTTAACAATCTTTGGCACTTCTTGCTTCAATAACCATATTGGAGTGCACAAAATGCAAAATTTTAGCATTAGCTTCTTCATCAATAACATCAATGCTAGCCAGGAAACCAAGCACCACCAGCAGCAATCAAAAAGTGTTGACGAAAAAAAATTAAAACTTGAAAAAACAAAAACAATGAAAGGACTGGACCTTAAACATAAAAATGCAGAATATTTAATTATTTCCTGTCAATCCCAAAAAAAAAAAAAAAAAAAAACTAGTGACTACTCATCGGAAAAGCTGGGACTTGCGGCCAACTATAATAACGTGCCCTGGAGGGTGGAGGGTTACCAGGAAACAAAGGATGGGTGAGGAGTCATGATCTTTCAGCTATGGACATAAAAGTGTTAGTGAACCACCTACTTTAATTGGTTTTCTTCACCTTATACACAAGTATGGGAGAGAAAAAGTCGCCCATCTTATCCCATGATAAAGCACATTATTCAAACAGGCATTATATATGGCTCCTATATACACCTTAGTTCTCAACAGGCCTGAAACTGCCTTAGGAGTCCAATTATTAAGATTAAACATGTCCACAAAATCATGTCTGCCTATGTTGGTCAGAAGGTAAAATTCCTTAAGACAGAAAATTATAGATTCAATCTTCTGATGTCCTCCACCCATTTAGCTATCAAGTTCTTAACATAACCATTGAGAGGTTAACACGAAAGCCCCACATCTGTTGGATTCTTAAGTGATTCTGAATCAATGTACAAAACCATCTGTGTTTGTCTTCTAGGAGTTATTCACTTTTATTCTATTTGTTACTGTTTAATTTATTTGACTTTTTTTCTTTTGGTTTGCGGGGGGGGCGGGGTTAGAAAGGCCCTGAGTCGACTGTGTGAAACTCCAATTTCAAAATGCTCAATTCAATAATAAAGAGAAACATGCTGTCACGTGGAATTAGTAAAATGCTTGTGATTACTTTATAAGAATTCCAACTGGCACCCGTTCATACACACACTAAAGTGGTCAAAACAAACAAACTAACAAAAAAAAATCAAGCCACTTTGGCACCAGAAGAACATAAGAATTGACTTGCCTCAAATCATTCCTGTCATTCTGCCATTTTGTAAAATTTCCAGTTTGCCGCAGTAGCTCAATGAATGTATTGAACACATCCATCTGCAGCATTACAATATTAGATAACCGACAACATCAGAAGTAATAAAATATCCAAAAAATAATTATAATTTGTCAAGCTTTACCTTCACATTTTCCTCCCTCTCTTTGAATCTATCGATCAATTTTGGACAAGCCTGTAAAAAAAAGAATCAAATGTTTAATGGAACATTCGATCAATTAGGCTCAAACCATATAGGAAAGCTAAGATCAATATCATGAAAGATTAAATTTTGAATATACCTCCTCATATAGCTTTGAGAGCAGTTTATCATTTTCATTTTCCCTCCAACACGTTTCAGCCCCTCTCTCTCTTCGGCCGACCTGCTCCGCCGACGCCGTTGAAGAAGCTTGTCTCCACTGGCGTTAGGAGTTCGGCGTGTCTCTCTCTCTTCAACGGTGCGCAGGCCGGCAAGTCAAACCGCCGACAGTTCTCTCTCTTTGCGACGGCATTGCTATGTTTCTGAAGGGAATCCATTTTCGGAGGTAATATGGTTTTAGAGTTCCCATTGGTTTTGATTCCGCTTGTCTTTGGGTTATTTTTGGTTCCCCTATTCGGGGATATTGTGTTTTGGTTTTGGTGTATATATTGTTGTAGATCTGTTCTATTTGTTGGCCTAGCTGCTCTATTTTGGTGTATATTCTTGATTATTATGTAGTTTGAAATTTTTGTAGTTTTTGGTTAATTTGTGCTGGATTTTTATGTATATATAGCCAATTGGGGTGTTTTTTGTTGGTTGACTATTTATGTTTAATTTTGTGGATGTCCTTCCGTCCATAAGCAATTTATAGAAAGCACCAATAATACGAGTCTTAGAAATGAAATTTTCTGGATATATTGTTGTTGTTCAATGATTACTGTTATCTCATCATGTCTACTAACTAATTATGAAATGAAATTAGAAATGCATGGTTTCCAGAGTGTTGAATTTGTGAAGAACCATGATGTTGTTCTGGAGCACAGACCACTGACAGACTATGACATTGAACCAGACCCTTACACTTATAATCCTCATTGCAAGGATGGCTTCATATTATAACCAGACCCTTTACACTTGTAATCCCTATTGTAAGGATGCATGGCTTCACATGAAAGCTACATCTTTTAAAGTTTACATGAATTTATATTGTACAGAGTAGTTTGACATATTTTGAATTGAACTCTGATTCTCCAACTTGAGTTTCATTTTGTTCATTAAAATCCATTAGATTCTGTAACAGCTCATTGTAGCCTTTCAGTTTCATTGTGGTTACTTGGATTGAAAACTTTGTTGTAACTTCATTATAATCAAATCCATTTAATTTTTGGTCTTTCACAAGACGTGGGCTTCAGGCTTGTGACCTCAAGGCAAAAAAAAAAAAAAAAAAAAAAAAACAGAGAGAGAGAGAGAGAGAAGAAACCAAGTTAAAATCAGGGATATTTTTGGTCTTTCAAAATGAAAGAGGGTCAAAACATAAAACAAAAATTTAGGGGGATAAAAAAAATTATTTTGGGGGACAAATTTAAAAATTTACATTTTTTAAAAAGAACTTAAAAAATTTTGGGGGTCCTCCCTAATATATATACAGCCTGGCTGCATCAACTTAATTAAACAAGTCTTAAAATATGTTTGCCATAACAACTAGTGCCTGGATTTGATTAGTATTTAAAATTTCATCCTTATTAGAAGAAGATCTGACTTTGGTGAAACCAACACATGGGCCACCGACAGACAACCATGCTACAAGTCTTTTGGGGCAACTTCAGAGAGATCGAGATCGAGAGAGAGAGAGAGAGAGAGAGAGAGAGCAACTTCTTCTTTATAATTAATTAGTGATCATTCTATAATTTGAGCCTGAACACAATTTATAAATTGAGAGATTGAGAGGATCCTGTACGTTCTGCTTTTAGTACGAGTCTGAACACAATTTTCTAATGGCTTAGACACAAAGAATACCATATCACAATTTATAACAGAGCCACCTTCTCTATTCTTCCCCAAACTAATAAGAGTTTCTAACCGGCCTCTTACGCTTTGCAAGTGACAACACTATGGCCAGTCATGAAGTGCAGCCAGTTACTGCACAGCAACTCATTGAGGGTGACCTGAACTTGTTAACCGTGTCCAAGGAGCAGATCCTGAATCTGATTTCTACAACCCATCTTCCTGATGAAGAAAAAATTGAAGCCGACTACTCTCTTCTCGTTGCCGTCGAACATGAGCGCGCAAAATTCCTTAAAAGTTGTCGCAACTTAATATGAAGAAAAAAAAAAAACTGAAATGTGGTACAATGAAAGTTCACAATGAAAGTTCAATTAGAGACCGCAGCTGTGGTATGGTGTTGAGGCTACCGGCGTTGTGCTATGGGTAGCGGCTAAGCTGTGCTTTCCGGTCCTGTTCCGGCAAAACCAACCGGCGCTCCCTTTGGGTGATTTTTACAACAGATTTGGGGTTGTTGATGTTGAGAATTTTGAAGGGTTGATTGGGTGTTCTCTTTCAGTTGTAGTTATTAATTGATTGAATTTCTGGGTTTGATTTTGGAGGTTCTTGTTGGGAAAGTGACTTGATTTATCAAGTCTTACCGGTGGGCCCCATCTCTTTCTTTATTTGACTTCTTTTCTTTCTCACACGTGAAGTTGTCTCTTGGGTGGAGTAGCCTGTGGGAAAAGAAGAAGAAAAGTTGAAGCCTTGAAAGATGGAGTGGCCTATCCCATGCGTACGTGTTGAGTGAGAGAGGGGCAAGAAAACCAAAAGAGGGGGCCTTTGTTAAAGAGAGGCAGAAGCCTCATTCGGTGAACATAAGGGGAGAGCAGGGGCAGAAGTTTTTCCCCCTCCCGTGAGAGGAGTGTGCGAGAGGCAGCTTTTTCCGGTCTTCTTTCTTTTGTGAACAAGGCAGTTCAGCCTTGAGGAAGAGAGACCCGTCCAGCACTGCAGTGTTTCAACAGCAAGCCTCCAGCCCTGCAGTAGTGAGCCTCCAGGTTTCGGCAGCAGCTCCTTGGAAAGAGATAAGTCCCTTTTGTTTTGTTGTCTCACTTGTATTTTCTCACAATTTGCAGTGCCATTTAGGGCTTAGAGAATTAGAGAAAGCTTTTCTCTTTTGTGTATTAATTGAGTGAGATTTGAGTGTATTGGTGCTTTTGGGTTTGAGTGGTTACTCTTTGTGTTGCACTTTGTACTCCATCATTTTGTTAGTGGATTTCTCCTGGATTGTCTCTACCAGTAGATGTAGGCTAGTTAGGCCGAACCACTTAAATCTTGGTGTCTCTTGAGATTGTGTTGTGGATATTTGCTATTCTGTTATTTTTCTGCTCTTTGGTGATCCTGGAATAATTAGTTTTGTCACAACAGTTCTGTGGCTGGTTCTTGGGTTGGCTTCTGGTGGATCTTGGAGCTTGATTTCGTTCTTTCCCCTGTTTCGGTGATTGAAGGTTGATTTGGGTTGTTGTATGGTTTAATTATTCCTCTGTTTTGGGTTTCAATTAGTTGGCTTTTTGATGGGTTGTGTTGATGACTTGTGAAGATGGGTTGTTTTAGGAGTTGAAGTTATGGCTTTGAAGGATTCATGGCTGAATGGAGGGATGATTTATTTGGGTACTTTGTGACTCTCCATCTCTCTTGGTGAACGACGCAGCACATGGGCATTTTTATTTTTTTTTTATTAATTTCTTTTTAGTTATGTGGCAGTGCCACACAAGATGAAATCTTTTCCATTAATTGAAACCCCTCATCTCCTGTAGCGATCGAATATAGTAGAACAACAGAGAAATGGCCACCGTGGAAGGAAGGACATCGCCGGTTTTCATTTTACTACGTACCTATATTAACACTGTAAAACAGGAAAACCCTTTGATTCTTTGAACTGATTCTCTACCTGACGGCATAGACATGCACTGAAGCTTGAGTGGGAAGAACACACAATTAATCAACAAAACCTATTGGAAGAGAGTGGCACCAATTGAAAATAATTAAGCTAAAAAAAGAGCTAAATGAGTCCTGCCAAATCATTAAAATGAAAAGACAAATTTCACCCGAGCATTTCATTCAACACTTGGCAGGCTCTGAATACAAAATACACGTTTTTTTTTTGTTTATTTATTTTAAATAAGAAGTGCAATTCGACTTGTTTAAAATTGATTGGTGCGAATCAATCCGCTATTTAATAAAACAACCAATGTGTGGCAGCACTAAAAGCTAATGGGCACCTCAGACATTCCTCGATGCCTATGGCTGGGAACCATGAGTTCGAAGAAGTCTATCATGGTACTCTTTGAAGCAAATCTGGAAGCCTCTCTTACGCACATTCACCTTCCACTCTTCAAACTTCTCCAAGACCTTCAGAATTGTCGTCCCATCTTTACTGATTACCTCTGAAAAATTGGTCATGAAGATAGCCCATCTTCTCTCATTCTTGAAGGAACGCAATAACTCTTTAATTTCCTCTTCAAAATCCAGCTGTCTGCGGTCTTTTCCAACGCAAGACAATTCGATGATAATGTTGACTTCCTGTATGAGCTGATCCTCAGCCACAACATTTACTTTCTGGGAAAATTGTTCAATCCATCGCTTGTCCTTGCCTCCATAGAGGAAAGTGTATTCTTCGATCTGATTGCACAAGATATATATGTCTAATTAGCCTCAAATTTTATTTGAAGGTGCATTATGAATTTTCCCTAAAACTGCATGCATGTGTATGTGCATATGTGTGTATACATGTATATGCAAAGGATATGTACATGTATTCATTTAGAGTAGTAAAAGAGACTTTACTTCGTAAGGTCCACGTGGTCTTCTGTAAGCCGATTGGCGTACCGGATCTATAGGCAGAGTGTAAGGGAAGTCACTCATTCCTAATCGATGAAACAAGAAGAGTGCGTTTTCGTTTTCCACGTCTCCTTGTGGGTTCATCAACAAGACAATAGGCTCATTGTCGTGCCAGGGGTCCTTATTGAACTTGATGCATGCTACTGCTGAAAAGTACTGCACTATATACCATGGCATCTTGATCTTAGACTTTAACATCTCAAACTTCCTTCGCAAGTTATTGGTCCACTGCTCCACAATTGGGATCCATACAATTTTGAATTGGTACCCCTTCTTATTTTCTCTGTCATAAATTGACATCAAATCCGATTTATCATTCCTGCGTATGTTCAGGCCTGAAATGAATAATAGAAGATTCTTCTCTTTCAACACGTCGATGCTAACCTGTTTGTGCAAGATAATTGTGAAAAATCAAGTAAACTGTCCAATAAATTATTCTTAATATATATTCAGTTTTGTAGCAAGTGTAAATGATGAAGTTGTGACTGTAGTCTAGTAAATTGATGAAGGAAACATTACATACATACAATTGAAAATGAAAGTATTATTAGGGAGATGAAGTTGTGACTGTAGTCTAGTAAATGATGAAGGAAACAATACATAAGTACATACAGTTGAAAATGAAAGTATTATTAGGGAGGGTCAGCCTAACGGCCCATAAGGCTAGCCAGTTCAGAATCTTTTGAATCTGTGCTGGAAAGTTTGGCTCTGTTGGGAATATTATCATTCCCAAAGCCCAAATGAGCACATGAACGAGCTATGGGCATGGTTGGTCCAACTGACCCAAAGAAACACTCGTCCGGTCATCACAATCTCGGATACTCCTTACAAAATCTTATGAATACCCTCGGTTGCCAAGACCAATGATTGATACGTACAGTTGATACGTTTCAGGACATCACTGTCTCGAGAACATGAGGAGAATGCATACGGAATGTCTATATCCAGTTAGCCCCAAAAATGGATTTCTCGAAACTAGCAGGAGGCGGTATGGATGAAGTATGCTAAAATACTTATCCCGGATTTATGCCCAATGAATATGGGCATTGGGTGGGGACCGTGGGGTTATATTTGTTTTTGTGTGTGAAAATTTGTGTGTTTATTTGTTGGATGGGCTATTGGAATATTTGGAGCGTGCTTTTGTTTGATTTTGTTGTTCTGAATTTGGTAATATGTATAAGTATTATTGTTATCTCGTTTTCATCGATTGAGAATAAGAAAATTGATAATTAATAGGACATAGTGTCCGAAGACACTACAAAAAAAAAAGCAAATTCTGGACGGTTTTAAACCGTCCAGAAATGCAAAAAAACCGTCTGGAATCAATTCCAGACGGTTTTTTTCAGACGGTTTTAAACCGTCTAGGATATATTGTCGCTAATTGAATTTCTAGACGGTTTGGACAAAACCGTCCGTAATTCTAGACGGTTTTGGCGAAACCGTCCAGAATCAGTTCTAGACGGTTTGGGCAAAACCGTCCAGAAAAATTATGGACGGTTTTGCCCAAAACCGTCCACAATTTGTTATTTTTTTATAAAAAAAAAAAATAATTTTTTATTTGTAATTTTTTATTTTTTCCAGTGGTCTCTTAAGCTTCTACGTGCGTTCTACCGGAAAATCCACCGGAGAATCAACCAAAAAATATACCCACAAAACAACCCAAAGCCGTTTCGGCCGGATCTGCTCCCTCATTGCACAACCCAACAACCACAGCCACGGCTAAACACCCCCCTTTCACAAATCAACCAAAAAATATACCAACCCAAAACAACCCAAAGCCGGTTTCGGCCGGATCTGGCCGGAAACCCCAAATCGTTCGACCATTTCGCCATGGACCCGGAGATCGCGAAGACCCAGGAAGAGCGGAGGCGTATGGAGCAGCAACTGCCTTTGGGTTGACCTCCGTCACCTTCGACACCGACCTATACTGCGGCAACGACCGCGACGCCTACGTCACGTCCATCCCCGTCAACGAGGATGACGAGAACATCGATACCATGGACAACGAGGTCGCCGGCGATTTCGGAGAGCACTGCTCCACTACGATGTAGAGAGTCGCTAAGACCGTGGACGCGTATCTGGGTCGGGCGAGATCGCCACCTAGTGAGAAGGATCAGAGAGACGAGAGAGAGAAGAGAGATTTGGGGAGAAGAGAGTTTTCTGGGGAGAAGAGAGTTTTGGGGGAAGAAGAAGACTGAGAGATCAGAGAGAGCAAGAGAGAGAGAGAGAGAGAGATCGATGGTTCTGATTTTGTTTGGGAAATAAATCTGACGGACGTGGTGAAATAAGAGGTATTACACGGATTGATGACATGGCGTGGGGGAAAAAAATTCCAGACGGTTTGGTAAAAACCGTCTATAAATTCCAGACGGTTTTAGCTAAACCGTCTATAAATTACAGACGGTTTTAACTAAACCGTCTGGAAATAAAATTTAACGACGGTTTAAAAAAAAAACCGTCTATAAATTTATAGACGGTTTTTATAAAACCGTCTGGAAATGAAAATTTTTAGACGGTTTTAACTAAACCATCTTGAATTTTATAGACGGTTTAATCAAACCGTCCATAATTAATTTTTTCTAGACGGTTTCAAAAAAATCGTCTGCAAATTTTATTTTCTAGACGGTTTTAGAAACCGTCTAGAAAAAAACCGTCCATAAATGTCTTTTTTTTAGTAGTGAGAGTAGGTTTGATCAGGCTTCCATATGTACGTTTTGGACATTCAAAGATTGAGATGTTGCACGCCCAAAGTCAGTGGTCTGCATATTGAAATATATACCGGCATTGAGGAATCCTTTTAGTTCTTCTACTTTTGCTACATAAGCTCTCTTAATCAAAATATTTACTATTAAACGAGTTTACATATTTTGGATGATGATTCATGTTGAAGAAGTGAAAAGGGCTGTAGGGAAGCATAAAATAAATGATCTTATTGTTAGAATATATTCTGAATGTATTCTCAGAATCTATTCTAAATATATATTTTAGCATTTACCGTATATGTTGATTTACCGTAATTTATGTTTCATTGTATATATAAGTTGATTTATTAAGCTATAAATAGGACCCTCTTGTACACAGTTTATCATACACAGAAATACAACATTTAGTCATTCATATATTCTTTAGTTATTTTAACATTGTATCAGAGCTAAGTTTTTAGTCTTGCCTAGAGAATTAGGAACTATACGGATCTTCTCACAATTCGAAGTCTTTTTCGACCTTGTTTTGGTATAAAAATAATACCAACCAGTTCTAAAAGCTCTGATCTACAGCTTGGTATTTTTAGATCGTCATTCCAGCACTCCACGCGCTCTCACACGCCACCAGAAGTTTCTGTGTGCCTCTGTCACGCAATCCACGCGCCGCCACCGGCCAACACACCGCTTATATTGATTGACTTCCGCTATGCAAACCATATTCGGGATCAGAATCAGCTGCTCTACCAGCCGATAGAGACTACATGCCCAGTAACCATACCATACGCCGGGAGAAAATTCTGCCTCTACAGATTCTGCCATCCTGCTGTCGGCCACTACATTCAGTCGATCCACCCGGTTGCAGTTTCACTCCATAGCTCCGCCACAGAGCTATCCGAAAACATCCAAGAGGCCCCCATCAGAGATTAAATGTGCTGCAATGCCTCAGGAGAATTTTCTCCCTCTTTTCTTCACACGTCGACACTTGCCGCGTGTCCTTTTCACACGCCAGTATCCCTCTGTTGTGCCATGTCAGCCCTAACGCCAAGCCACCCCTAATGCCACGTCACCGTTTACAAAAAAAAAAAAAAAAAAAAAAAACAACTGAGATGGTCATGGCCACTGATACACGCAATATGCATGCTCCTATACAATGCTTATACTGTCATAGATTTGGCCAATAGATCAGTGAGTGTAGAAAAAGGCTTTATCAAGGCAATCACAGGACTCCTCGTCATAAGGTTACTGCTGTCACTCACCCTGATGCATCAGATATGTCTCTCACCAGCATTGCACCCTCACCTAGTACCCTTTCTCCCACAAAAATTGAGACACTTATTCATCAGGTTATCTCTAAGTCCAATCTCAATATCACCATGGCCACCACCCCAGGTACTTTTTCTTGGTTTATTGACTCTGCATGTTGTAATCACATGACACCAGACTCTTTCCTCTTTTCCTTCAAATTTGTTTTACCTAGTCCTACCCATATTTACACTGCTAATGGTTCACATCTAAATGCTAGCCATATCGGGTCAGTTTCTACTCAATTGTTTGTGTCTGATACCTACTGTGTGCCTAATCTTTTATTAAATCTCTTATCTGTTGGTCAATTTTGTAAACTTGGCCTTGAATTACATTTTTCTAATTGAGGTTGTGATGTGCAGGATTCGTAGACGGGACAGCTAATTGGGACTACCCGTAAGGTTGGATGTCTATTTGAACTTTCATCTCTCCATCTTCCCCCCACTGTATCTTCTGCTACTCCATCTCGGTCGCCATCCACAACTCTCAGTTTATGGCATTCTCGTTTGGGTGCTTCTATTTCTCGAGTTAGTTCTTTAGCTCACAGTGCTTAGTTAGGGTTGGTTGGGTCTGAGTCGTTTGATTGTGTTGCGTGCCAACTTGGAAAGCAAAGTGCTTTACCTTTTAATAAAAGTGACTCTATTTCTTCTAATCCTTTTGATTTAATGCATTTTAATGTATGGGGCCCTGCATCCATTCCTATTATGGGGGGATCCCGTTATTTAGTGATATTTGTGGATGATTTTTCTCGATATACATAGCTTTATCTTTTACAAAATCAGTCTGAACTTCCAAAAATTTATTCTGAATTTCAAAGATAGTTCACACCCAATTTTCTCACAATGTCAAAATTTTTCAGTCTGATAATGCCATGGAGTATTGTTAATCTACCTTTCTTACCACTCTTAAACAAAATGGCATTCTTCCTCATAGTTCCTGTCCTGGTGCTTCTCAACAAAATGGTCATGCTGAACCCAAGCACCGACACATTTTAGACACGGTTCAAACTTTGCTCCTTTCTGCTTCTATCCCTGAACATTTTTGGGGAGAGGTTGCTCTTACTGCTGTTTACACTATCAATAGAGTCTCGTCTCCCACTACCCTCAATAAGTCTCCTTATGAACTTCTGTATGGTTCTCCTCCTGATTATCAATCACTTTGTGTTTTTGGTTGCATTTGTTTTGTTCTGCTTCAACCCCATGAACACACTAAATTATAACCACATTCTCACTTTATTGTTTTCTTGGTTATGGCATTGAGCATAAAGGTTATCGTTGTTATGATCCTATTGCTAAACGTCTTCGCATATCTCGTCATGTCATATTCTGGGAGCATCGGTTCTTTAGTGGCATGGAGTCTTTTCAGATTCAGCTAAAGGGTAGTCCTATCCGAGTTGGACTCCCCAAGAGATAAGGCCTAATCCCACGCAGTGTAGGATTAGATTCCTAATTGAACTATAATTAGAGCACTCCCAACTGTATAAGAACTACATGCCTATAAATAGGTTGCTACCACATGTATCAAAACTCTCTAATTTCTCTAATATTCATGTGCTCTTATATTCCCTAATGTTTTGTCTATTAGAATCTAGTTTAGGCATCAGAGTGAGACCTCGTCAGCACACCCAACAAACTCTTTATTGTTTTGTAGGTTGTAGAGAGAGCGTATGAAAAGGCGATATGTCACCAAATTAAAAATTGTACCAACAAGCCCTAAATCTCTGGTTCGACTATTTTTCGTTGGCCCAAAAATGATTTGGATTTGAACTCGGTCTTGATTGTTATGGTCCAAAAATGATATTGCTTTGATCAAAGTTTCATTTGAATATTATTTATTTGCATAATTCCTGAAAGATATAGTCTTAACCATGTATGAGCTGCAATTTTATGTGGTGCAAAAGTGTGACGTCCCACATCGCCTGGGTATGAGAATGAAGATGTGCTTATATGTATATTCACACCCTTCTTGAAACAACGCATTTTAAAGTTGTAATGGTCATGAACCTATCAAAACTTCGTAATTAAGCGTGCTTCTGTGAGAGTAGTACCAGAATGAGTAATCTCATAAGAACTCTGGTTCAGAAATAGCCAAAAGTGGACAATATTGTGTCATTGGGAGTGGGTGAGATCGTTCCAAAAAGTGAAGGAAAAAATATCTTAAAAAGAGTTTGTGTTTTCATTTGTAGAGCTAACCTGTTCGTTGGTGGAACCGTCAATAAGAGGCTGCATAGCATCTCTGGCGAAAAGCTCCTTCAATTTTCTTCTTGCGAACATTTCCTCTGCAATGAGCAAGGATCTTTTGGTCAGCGTTGTTGCCCATTTTAATTAAGTAACTATAAATGCATGTGCAAGTGCAACAGATTCAATGGAGCATGCTTCCTTATGATTGAAATCGGCCATGTGGCTAAGTTGCTAACCTATTTTACGTATCCTCCAGTGCAGGCCGTGGAAGATGGACGAGGTTTTGCGGTTCAAGAGCGATATATCTTGTTTCTTGTCCCTGAAATAAGGCAACCATGGTCACTTTCAATAGATTAAAATAACAATATTATTTATCAAATATGCTATTTTGACACCCCGAGTGGACACTGCACCTATTGAATTAGCTAGCCGGCCAGTATGCAAATGCATTACAATAAGCCTTATAATTGTGACATGACTGTAATATTTTCTACGCAAAGGATTTGAGCATATATATATGGTACATGTCAAGGATAAGATCTAACTTACTCATTGCTACTGAGACAACACATATGAGTTGTGCAAGTTACAATAATCCAGTAGACACCCACCAGAAAATCACTAGCTGCTACATTCGACAATAATGCTGGTTCATCCTTTGTAACCTTCTTAACCTTCAAGAAGTACTTTATGGTGTCCAACGAGTCACGGAATGCGCTCTTAAATGGAAAGATTTCTTGGAATTTTTGGTGCTTTAAGGTGGCAGGTACATTGTTTGGGATATCCAAGAAAACTTCGAAATTCAAAGCATAAGCCGCTAGTATCAGCAATAGCTTAGCATTCCATGAATAGTTTGAGAGCTTGTTAAGTATTGAAATTATTACTTCCACACTTGGAGCCTTGCATGCCATCTGAAATTACAAATTTATAATTACGAAGAAAAAAAAAATGCTAGTTTGGCAACTATATATATATATATATATAGTAAAAACGATCTTATTCATCTCGATCATCCTTATTCCTGCCACCAACATTGGAAAGAAACAAAAGCAACGAAAAAGATGAGCTATTGTGTAAGATTTTCGTGGGTTGAAAAATGCTATCCTACCTCAGAGGAAAGTTGGTCGAGTATGCATAATAATTGTGGATTGAAGCTGTCTCTGAGTCTGGACACCTTTTCCTCAAGGTTCTCCTGGCCCTGTGTGAGTGAAAGAATTCAACATTCGAAAACCTCAATATCCAACATTCGAAAACCTTTTTAAGGGAAGAACTCAAAGAAAGAGTTATGGGTCTAGACACCTTTTCCTTCGGTTTCTCCACGTCTTTTTTTTTTGGGATGAATGACTTCTTTATAAAACCAAATGCAAACAACAAACTCTCCAGTGAAAACTGGAACAATCCACCAAAACTGGCTATGGACATCTTTTCCTCCGGGTTCTCCATGTCTTCTTCATCGCTCTAGTGTAAATCATAAGTAATTATGCGTAAGAAACCTCAAAAACTAAGTTGAAATAACTAAAAAATAACATTATCGCATCCATTTGTTCTGATCTCCTGGAATAAACGTGTTAAATCTTAAAGCTCGACTATTATAATATCCCACCTTCGGACTGGAAGAAATAGTGAAAAAAGAAATCTTATGAAGAATATGATGGTAGAAACATATATACCTCAAAAACATGGTAACGACCCATTTTAACGTGTCGCTCATGAATCTTTTGGACGACAGCGAGAAGAGAGTCGGCATCAAAATTTTCTTCATCATGAAGATGGGTTGCAGAAATCAGATTCACGATCTGCTCCTTGGACATGGTTAACACGTTCAACTCACCCTCGATGGGTTGCTGTGCGGTAAATGGCTGCACTTCACCGCTGGCCATATTGTTGTGTCTTGCAAAGTGTAAGAGGGTTAGAAACTCTTAGTTTGGGGAAGAACAGAGAAGGTGGCTTTGTCTCCGTTGTGATATATGGTGGGCACCCTTTTATGTGGGACTATTCTTCAAATGGAATTGAGCTATTCTTTTGTGTCTAAGCTGTGTGTAAATTGTGTTCAGGCTCAAACGATCGGGGTTATAAAGAAGTTGCTTTCTCTCTCTCTCTCTCTGAAGCGCGTGACTGAAAAAGTTTTTCTTTTTGTGAGTGTGAACAAAAGACTTGAATAACGAAAGACCAAGAAACTCATGCTGTCGTTATAATAACCTTCCTCGTAGGTAGCATGGTGGTTGGTGGGGCATGTGTTGGTTTCACCAAATTAAGTGAGATCTTCTTCTAAGATGAAATTTTAAATAGTAATTAAATACATTAGAATTTTTTAATTTTAAATAACTAGTGCCTGATTTTATTATTATTTAGAATATAATCCTTATAAGAAGACTGACTTTGGTTATGCTGGAGTTTCTTGGTCTTTCTTTCAGATGTCACCATAACTATATAAATATAGACTACACAGTCAAAATTTTCAATGATAGAAAGAGTGGCGCAATAGCTCTTTTGTGTTTGGTGGATCAAGAATAAACATATATAGCATAAAAGCCAACAAGACCACTTTATTTTGCATATTGTTAAAAGACTACCGAATAAATAAAATATTTTTATTAAAAGACTACAACTTTTAACCAAGAGCTGACATTACACATCTCTTGGTAGAGATAGATATTTCTACCACGCTACGAGTCAAAAGGAAACGCGTGTGTATGAGGGGAGAGAGAGAGGCAGGAGACACATTTTTCCTTTCTCAATAGACTATAAGTCTATAACCAAACCCTCTGATGCTTGAGAGCCACACAGCGTACATCTACATTTCATTTGCAGGAGCGTGTAGGCAGCTGAGTTTGTAAAAGGTGAAACGGTGAAATTAGGGCGGTCTGGTAAATTTTGAAGTTAAGAAGACAAGTTTAAGTGAAATTATTTTTTATATTTAAATATTAATTAAATTTATTTTATTTTAATATTTATATTATATTTTTTTTTATTTAATATGTCAATTATAGTACTTTTTTCTATTTGTAAAATGTATTTTAAATTTTTTTATAAATAACTTATTAGATATATTGTTAGAAATAATCTCACTCAGATTGGCTTTGGGGCCAATACCGGTCCAAGAAGAATCAACAGCAGGACCCCTGGGATTGTCTAATTCCGAGAGATAAGTACTAAGCAGCAGAGGCAGCAGGATTTCTGAAAAAGTACTAAGCAGCAGATGTGGTTCGGCCACCCCAAGAACCAAAACCCTCTAATAATTTTTTTTTTCTTCTTCTATTTTTTCTCTTAAGCCCATAGGGGTGGCCGAACCTTCCCTATGGGGGTGGCTCAGCCACTCTTTTTTAAAATAAATAAATAAATAAAAAGTTTTTATTTTTTTTAATTTTTACTAATTTTAATCTTTTAATTAATTTTAAAGACTTTATTTCTCTTTTTTATTTTTTATATTGTACCACGTGCTAATCCTCATTGGTTGACACATGGCAGTCAGTTAAAATTTGGATGGAAAAATAAACGGAGGTGCCAAGTCTGTCGTTTTGCAAAACCCAAGTACTATCTGTGAAGCGAAATGAAATTGAAGTACCAAAAAATAAAATTCTTAAATCACAGGTACCAAATATTTTTTTAACCCAATAAATAAAAATACGAAATATAACAAAAAAATTGGAGACAAAATAAAATTCTTGTAAAGAAAATAAAATATATTATTTTAAACATAATCTTCAAATATTTTGTATGATTATTTATTGAATATTCTGTCTATTTTCAAATTGATCTTATTTCAAAAAATAATCTTTAAATTTTAAGCTTGAAAATAAAATATATTATTTTAAACATAATCTTCAAATATTTTGTATGATTATTTATTGAATATTCTGTCTATTTTCAAATTGATCTTATTTCAAAAAATAATCTTTAAATTTTATGCTTGATTTTCTTGCATCAATAAATTACTTATCTTGTTATGTTATTTAAAATTTAAAATGATGTAAACATGACGCGAACAACATGTACATTATTAAATATCGTAAAATAATCGGAAATGATTTTTTTTTTGTAGTTTACTTTGAAACTGACAATCATGTTCCGTTAAAGGAAGAGGAATTATGCTAAAAATACAACTTCAACCCAACTATTACATAACCCCAATACTATTGCATAACCCCAATGTGTTTTGGGATTGTGCAATAGTTAAGTTAAGGTTGTACATGAATCAAGGCCCAAAAGAGGAAAGTGGGCCGAGTGGCAAAGGTAAAAGTGAAAATAAGTGCACTCAAATCATTAGATTAAGCTCTTTTTTAATACTGCAGGGTTGTGATGTTTTGCTCGTTAATGTGTTATTTATTGTCATAATTATTATACGATACATATTAATTATGTATCTCTCATGCATTATTGTTTCAAATTGATAGTTCAACCGGCTAGGGACTACACCTCATGAAGTGGAGGTCACTAGTTCGAATCCTTCCTCTCCCATTTGTGTGGACATGTCAAAAAAAAAAAAAAACTCATACATTATTCTTATAAATTCATAATTCTTATATGTTACATATTGATTATGTAACACTTTTAATTCTCATAAGTTACATATTGATTATGTATATATATATATATATACACACACATATATATATATATATATAGACCATTTTATTGTATAATTTTTATTAAAGAATAAAAGTAATAATATAACTCTTTGAACTTTATATTGTCAACATAAATGACAGATGAAATCACTTAAAATTTATTATATATCTCTTTCTTTTTATTCTGCTTTGCCTTTATTTTTCTGTTTGATCCACTTTTCTTTCATTGCTTTCCTTGCACTTTATTTTGATACCTTAGCATTTTTATTAAGTTTTTTTTGGTCTTTTTGACGGAATGTTAGCTATGTGCACTGCATGCACGTGACTTTAAAGCCTTTAGTAGTTAGTACTATCTTACTTTCAAGTCTCCGTGCCGCATTACGTGAAGCAGGTACTGTTTGACTGTTTCCTTAAAAAAAAACAGCTTTGCTTCAGGCTTGCTTGCCGCTTCACTCTTCAAGTTTCTTCAAAAAAAAAAAATAGCAAAGCGGGTGGATTCAAAGTTTCCAACCAATAAGTGTGTCAGGCACATATACGTAAATCGTAGCCATTCATAAGAGAAAATGTTCAAAACCATCAATTGCATTCAATGTCATTTAATGCAGAAAACTCATTAATTCTTCTGAACTTTCGGTTGTTCAAATTTTAAATGCTTTGAATTTATTCTGCAACTACTTGATAGGCTTGCATTCAATCCAAGCCTTTAGATTTTTTTCGTCTGTTTCATCTTAGAAGCCTTGGCTGCCCTTAGATGGAACAAATGAAAAAAATCTAACGGCTTGGATTGAATGCAAGCCTAACATGTAGTTGAAGAATAAATTCAAAGCATTTAAAATTTGAACAACCGGAAGTTCAGAAGAAAAGTTTTCTGCATTAAATGACATTGAATGCAATTGATGGTTTTGAACATTGAAAAATAAAAGAAAATGCGGAAAAAAAAAAAAAAAAAAAAAGTTAATCCGCTAGTCTGCAATTTTTGTTCTAGTCCAATGAACAAATAATTATCTACACACTAATGTAGCATGAGCCTATACTGAATATTTTTCTGACCGTTAAAAATAATTATCAACTCTTGAGTTGTATTTAGACCGTCTGATCGTATCTATAAGAATGATCTCATATCTATTTCACATACCATATAATTTTGCACTCACATATTGCATTACAGCTGTTTTTCACATTTTTTCTTATGAATGGCTACGATTTACGTATATGTCCCTGACACACTTATTGGTTGGAAACTTGGAATCCACCCTCTTTGCTATTTTTTTTTGAAGAAACCTAAAGAGTGATGCTATTTTTTTTTTTTGAAGAAACCTGAAGAGTGAAGCGGCAAGCAAGCCTGAGGCAAAGCTGTTTTTTTTTTTTTTTTTTTTTTTTTTTAGGAAACAGTCAAACAGTACACTGCTTCACGTAATGGGAAGAATCACTCCTGTGAGTCCTGTAGCAAACTAAAATTAATAAATTATAGTTGCCCCTGAATTTTGTTATAATCAACATGCTTTTTTTCTTTATATATATTTATATTTTTTGAATTGTTAAAGACATATGCTTGAGAGTTGAGACAAATCTACTAATTTATTTATTTATTTATTTTAAACCAAAAAAAAAAACTGAATTTTTTTTATAAATAAATAAATAAACAAACAAACAAACAAACAAAAAAACAGTTTTTAATTTTTTTATTATTTTTTGAAATTAATTTTTGTTATTTTATACTGTTTTAATAATCTTTTTAGTTTTTATTTTATTTTAATAATTTTATGAAGGGTATTTTTGTCATTAGGAGAATACTGACATTTTTTTTATAGTTTAAGGGGGACATTGACACAATTGGTAGTTTATGAGGTACATAGACAATAAAGTGGTAGTTTTAGGAGATTATGTGCACTTTTCCCTTCAAAATTTAAAAAATTATTATTTATACTTAAAAATAATTAATTCTAACTTATAAGTTACATGTTGATATAATTATACATTTATACTTAATTAAATAATCTGTTAAATGTTAATTATAAATCCATAATTGGTATTTACACAAATTACATTTAATCATTATTCATTAATTCATAGGCTTAAGAGTAAAAGTTTACAAATTATTAATTATATTTAAACTATAATAATAATAATAATTTAATCATACTTAATTATTATTTTATACTTAAGCTAGAAGTATCAAGTATATATCAAAATTATCTAAGTAACAATATACTTAATCATTATAATTTATGTTAGTTACTTGGTGTGAATTGTATACTTATGAGTCATGACTTATGTAGTTATGTGACTATGTCATTATGTGGTTATAATAATTTGTTGTTATATCTTAATTTTTAATTATATATAGTTATGAATTATGATTCATATCATATAGTATGAGATTATTTATGATATGATATGAAAATTATGAATCATACTTAATTACTTATCCTAACTCTATTAGTAATTAATAATAACATTTATATGACATGATACAACTAAAATTGATAGAACTTAGATAACACATAATTCTACAATGATACAAAATAAGTATTTTTTATATGATTATTACATTCTACATTGTGTCATATGAGATGAGATTTAATATCATATAAATTGTCAAATCATGCTTAAATTAAATCAAATGAATTATTTGATCACATCATTTATTGTTGTTACATCATAGTACTGTTAGAACTTATATCACACATAATCATATAATAATACAAAATAAGTATTGTTTATATGATTGTTACATTATATAATAAAGATATAATATGTCATATCACTTAAGATTCAATATCATATAAATTTTAGATCATATACATTTCATATAAATTATAGTGATAATATATATGATCATATAATCTAATGATATGAATTTTAATAATTATACTTAATTTGTGATTATAAGAAACACATTGTTGATTTTAATGCTAATCAATTGATCTGAAGTTATACCAATTACATTGTCATTGTATAAGATATAATTATTTGAATAATAAATTAAGTATCAAGATTTTCATTAAATTATATGATTAACAATTTATTGTTAATTCAACAATCATTAGATATTTAATTATTAGACTTAGAGTCTTAGTCTCTTAGATCATATAAGATATAATCATATTAATTATTTTTTATAATTAAATTATATATTATATAGATACTTTTAAATATAACTAATAATTATATATTGTATAACAATAATTAATTATTGTTAATTAATAAGTGATATACATTTATTAATAAATATGTATATTAATAAATATATACGAGTCGAGCTAATAAGCAAGCCGAGCCTTTTTACAAGTATGTTTGCGAACTTTAAACGAGCGAGCCGGGTTTTATATGGGTATGTATCGTTTAATAATCGGGTATAATTTTATGTCGACGAATAGCTCATTTAATAACTGAGTTGCGCACGAGTCGAGCTCGAGCGAGCTCACTGATAACTTTACTTCGTTTACATTCCTATCCGTGCTGATTTTTCAAACCAACCCCACCAATTTCCAAAAAGAAAAAAAGCTCAATAATGAAGCTCACATCCCCGTGATCATTTTCATAAAATCGTACATGCTAAGTGAAATAGTCTATGCATAATATTGACTAACGCTTTACTGTTGTTGAATATGAACGTGCATTGGACATGTGTGTTTGACGCCATTTGTACAGTGGAAAATGTTAGACATTTCAATATTTATTTTTAGAATATGATTTGAATTTGATGTGATACAATTTTATGAAATTGTGGCATACTTCTCGAAATAATAAATTTCATGAGATTGTGACATATTAAGTTTGAACCAAATTCTTAAAGAAAAAAAAAAAAAAAAAAAAAGTGTTTGAATATCTAGCATTCTTCTTGTGCTATTGATATTGTTGAATTTTTGGAAGAAATGAAGATCCAAAATTGAAAACAAAAAACACAAAGTTGACAAAAAAAAAAAAAACTGTAAAAACACAAAATTGAAATCACCCAATTGTTTGGATTTTCTTCTGAAGTGAAAACTGTTTTAAAAATGATTGTCCTAACGCCTTAAATATTGTTTTCTAATTTTAGAAACAGTTTCCGAAAACAATTTGCAATGTTTTTTTAACCAAAAAACAATAGAAAACGGTTTACTGTTTTTGTTCTCGAAATCAGTTCTCAGAAACAAAAATTGAAACCGATTTGTCAATGGCTCGTTTGGGTTTGCAATTTTTTTTGCATTGTTTTCTATTATTCACAATTGTATTCAAAATTATATATACCAAGAAAAATATTTCTTGAAATTATGTTTGGATGGTTTAGAGAATATAAAACAAAATTAAAAAGGATGTTTGGAAAGATGAATTAAATTGATTATATTTAACAAAATTAAATGAAAAAAATATATAAATTATAAAATTGATAAACTCAAAAAAGAAAAAACAAATTATTGGGGTGGTTCAAAAACCACCCCAGTTGCTGTTTGGGGTGGCTTAGTAACCCCTGAATTAGACGAGGGTGGCTAAGCCAGCCCGAAACCACTTGGGGTTGTCCACCCTCGAAAATCGCTCAAGGGTAGCTCGACCACCCCATTAATTTGGTGGCCGATCCACTCCTAGACACCTGGGGTGGTCCAGCCACCACCCCTTGATTTTTTTTAAAATTTTGTTTACTGCCTTTGGTTTTGTTTTGTTTTCTTTTTATTTTTAGTTGGGTCGAACAAATTTGAGTTGAGTTAGGTTGAAAAAAGTTGATTTGTGAAAAAATCGCACCCAAACATAAACTCAAAAAATAGTGAAAAATAAACTGACATCCAAACATGCCCTTAAATTTGGCGATAGACTCACAAGTAGGCACTTAGAGCATTCGTAAGAGCCTATTTGGTGAAAATATACAAAAATCACTCTCACTAGCCTCACTACTATAACTAAAAAAAAAAAAAAAAAAAAAAATAGTAAGTGAACAGTACTCACCAACAATAATAAGTATTATTCACTCACCAAATCATTAAAAAATTATAAAAATTTAATCATTTCTCTCTCTCTTCATTTTTTCTTTTCTTTCTCACACATAGCTCTGTTTCATTCTACAATGTTTTAGGCTAAAAGTGTATTTCTTTTTTCTATTAAACTACAATATTTTCATACTTTAGACATCTAGTGCCATACAATTTTTTTTTTTTGTTTTTTGAACAGAAACAGAATCTATCATTGATGAATAGTCCAAAGCTTACAACTTGAAAATAAGGGACAAACCTTCCATTCTCTAAACCAGAAGGATCTGGCTTAAAAAACAGCTTCCTAAGCAGAAATACAACTTTTACAAGAAAGCCATTTGAGCCTATTTTACATTAACGCTCACTTTCTAAATAAAAGAGACCAGATCTAACAATTAGCCACCAAATATTCCCGTAAAAATTGAACCCAACACAAGCAAACTGTGACCCAAGAAAAGAGAAAAAAGCATACGACATTGAAGCAGAGACCCCCCAAAACAGGCTGCCGGCAGTGGAGGAAAAGGGCCAAGAAGCCGGACGACGGCGCGTGAGGGACACGCGCCAACACCGGTGCCACCCAGACAGAGAACCGACGCCGGACGACCGAAAACCGCCGAGATCGGCCTGAAAAAAGCGGCGCGTGGCCCACACGCGCACCAAACATTGGAGGGCCCACTAGCGCGTGGGAACCACGCGCCGGTCACCGGCGACCGACAGGGCTGGATCTAGCGGCGGCTGGGGCGGAAGGCGACGGAGAACGCGGCTGGGTGGCGCGTGTCAGTCAGAATTGGGCGAGGATGAGCAAATCTGGCTTCCAAAATCTGAAGAAACCAAGGTGAAAGAACGGGCCAAAAAACATCCAGCCGACGACACGAACACTCGGCCAATCCCCCAAAGAAGGCAACTTGAGATGAGAAATCCTGCCAAACAAAAGAAAACAAACAAATAACGACACATAAAAGCCACCATAGCCTAGAAAGGCTAGGGGAAGACTAGCCTCCACCGGATCTAGCTGGGAGGAATAAAAGCTCTACAACCTTAAAGGTTAGGAGACAAACTAACCCCACTGAACCAACTCAGGTTGAACAAAAACTCTCTGACTCACGAGGAGTCAGAGGAAAATCACCACTGGGAGGGGGAGGCAAGAAAACCACCCCCTCCCGAAGAAAACCAAGCTCTAGTGCCATACAAATTTATTGTTCACATATTCCAACAAGTTTTGTGAAATTGACGAGGCATATTTGGTAAGAATTTAAAGGAATCCTAATTTAATACGAAAGATGATTTATTAAGTAGGCTCGTGACTCACATATACCTCTTTTAGTAATATTTTTTTGCATAATTCTTACACAATTTTTGCATAATTATAACTACTACTTCTTCTTCTTCTTCTTCTTCTTCTTCTTCTTTTTTTTTTTTTTTTTTTTTTTTTTTTTTTTTTTTTTTAATGATTAACCATTAGATTTGTTTTGCTATATGTGGACTATAAATATTCAATGATTGATTTTTTTTAAAAAATTATTAGAGTTGTGTAAGAGTTGTGCAAGAAACACTACTTTATGTCTCTATCTGTCTAACTAGGTCCCGCCCCTATGTGAGAGGGTGTTGTGGTGTTGTTGTAAATTTATCATTTTCCTTTAGGCAAAGTGGTTGCAAAAGTTAGAGAAATGCTAGGGGTACCTAATCTTTTTTAAAGAGATAAGTAACAAGATGATGTTAAGCTTATTTATTGAAGATAATCAAAACAATTAATAAAAAAAAATGCTATAAATATCAATAAATAAGCTTTACACTATCTAGATACCCTTTGGAAGTTAAAAATTTGATATTTCAAACATTTCTACAAAAGTTAATCAAGTGTCTGCAAATGAATATTGGGTATGCATTTATCTTCTTGATAAGAATCCCACGTGCTACGTACCTTATTTTGTTTTTAATGGCCAACGGGAAACCAGCTGTCAGAATTTATCTTACTGTACGAAATGACATTGGTGGGAGGTCGCTATCATAATTCCTGTTTTCATTGCTTGGCAAGAGAAGCATTGAAAGCGGGGGGGGGGGGGGGGGGGTGGGGTGGGGCCGTGGGGGTATAGCTTTTCTAGGTTGAAGAAATTAATAAATTAATGATATACGGAAAGGCAAAGTCAGTGAGTTATTATTATTGTTTTTTGTTTTTTGTTTTTTTGTTTTTTTTCAGTTATCAATTGGTATTATTATTGTCATTGATTATGTTACTATATACTATTAATATTACTATTATTTTTAGTTAAATTAGAATTCATAAATTTTTATAGACAAGTTAAAGAAATGAGTAATATAATATATTCAACTCCTATCTCATGGTGCTGATGTGACATTGTCACATTAACTCAATGAAATAAGAATGAGCTGAGAGTAATTTTTTTATTTTTTATTTTTTAAATTATTATTCAAATGAGAAAATGTGGGTCTTTTTCATTTTTAATTCGAATGAAAGACCAATTGAGAAGGAATTAAGTATGTAGTGTTACTAATCAAATTATTGTATTAGGACATTTATCAGATATTTGAATTGCCGAAACCTATTCTATAGCACATTCTATACCTTTAAACAGATATTTCAACTTATGCACACATTGTTTTTTTTTGCTGTAAAATGTTTTTTTGTTGAAAAATAATTTTTATAATTTTAGGTGTTCGGTGTGACCAAAAATAGGAAAATGTTAGATTTACAACACCAATACAACAACTGTACAACAATCCCTCACATGAGGGTGGGTTCCACATACTGGGACCCACCCTCATGTGAGGAGTTGTTGTACCATTGTTGTATTGGTTTTGTACAAGAATCAAATCCCCCAAAAATAATAGTCAAATCGAAAATAACAAATTTCTCAACCCTAATTTGCTGATTTTGTGTCAGATTCATCAGTCATCTAAAAAAATTGAAAATTTTAATCCTAATTAAAGGAGCAGGGAGAATCAGCTGAAAGCAAAGAGTCAACATTCTCCACTACTACAAATATAAAACACTAATTCAAAAGATGTTGATGTTGTTTGAACTTGAGTCTTGGCAGCGTTGTTGAACTGCATAATTGCTATATATGATCACTAAACACAATTTAAACACCTTTTGAAAATTTGAAATTTGTATTATTGGCAATGTTAGATTCAACTTGTGTGGTACAACTTGTCTAGACTTCTTTTTAAGATTGTAATGTGCTTATGCTATATGGGCAGAAGGATAAATTAATTTTTTTATATGAACTTGAAGCCATATTGATAAGATTTAAAGTTGATATATCTAATGGTGTATACGAAGTTAATATTGACACACATTTTTAAAAAATTTAAATAATATAAAATCATATACACCGTTAAATGCATAAACTTTAAATCATGTCCATAAAATGATAACTATCAATTTCATTTGAAATAAAAGAGGATCCTTGTCCGCCAAAACTTGAAGGGTTATCAGCTCGGCCTATAAGTTTAAATCTTTAATGGAGAAGGCAATAATTTCATGTCGGTGTACCCAAAAGAGTTTTAATTAACCAAAGTTGCCTCATTCATTGCCTAACACATTTGCTGTGAGGTTTGCACGAAGAGAAGTAAAACCATCATAAGAAGCTAACCACAAAAATCACTTCAAACATCATAGCAATAGAGGAAGAGAGAGTGATACATAAAATATTATTGATAACATTCTCCAAAAATTCAAGCTTGTGGTGCGACTGGTTATGAAGTATGAATTTCTGCTTTGCTTTATCAAACACAAATTCCCTATATATGCCTCCAAACTATGACATAAATTAGGTTAGGACAATAAAATAAAGAAATTGTTGTAATCATGCACAATAATGATAAATAATATGAAATTAAAATGAGAGAGCAAGAGAAAATCAAGATACAGATTTACGTGGTTCGACAGTGTATCTAAGTACATCCACAAGAGTGTGGCTATATTTAATAATAATTTAAGATTTTATCATAACATATTTATAACAAAACCCTACTGTACGGACAAATATGGAAAAACCCCAAAATACCTTGTATTTTTATTTTATAATTATAGGTTCTAGGTTATTTTACCAAAAATATTTCAAGATGAAATTCATTTATTAAAATGAATGAGTGCAATACAATTATTACATTAATACTAATCGAAACAATTAGAGTAGCACAATTTTAACATCAAATTAGTTTGGAGAGACCATGTATAGTAAATTAGTAATTTTGGGGGCAGCCATGGCCTACAATTTTTTTTTTTCAAGAATTTTGGGAGGCCACGGTGGTTGTCGAGCCATGCCACGCTTGTCTCCACTATTGGTTTTGTTATATAGATAGAAAGATTAATATTTTAGAGGGTTTTTTAATAAGAATATAATATAGCATGATAGAATATCACTTAAAAGTTTAAGTATATGAATTTGGGTTCAACCATGTTATATTTACTACTTATACAGTAAGTGACATTTTTTTAATGTGCGTGCAACATAATCTTTTTTACACACACATATATATATATATATATATATATATATATATGAAAAAAATACAATTTAGTTCCTTAAACTATTACTATTTGAAAGGTATTTTAAGAATTTTCTTTAAATTTTATGAAGGATATTTTTACCTCTTAATATTGACATTTTTTTTTTTATAATTTAGATAGAAATTTTGGCATAATTAATAGTTTGACCGGCCCTATTGCTTCCAATAAAAATCGGTTGGGCAAGGAAAACGTACTTGTGCATAGTGTCATTTCTTCCAAAGGTACTAGTGGAAAGGTTTTCTTTTTTTTTAACCTTTAAATTTGTTCAAAAAAAAATATTTTGGTTTTTTTCTTTTGAAAATTGAACTTTCGTTTTACTTTGGCCAATATTTACTTTCTGAATTCAAGAAAGCTGTTTCCGAGTCAATAAGATCATATGGGGACCGATAGTCGACTCCATTTGGTTGTCTATGGGTTCACACTGATGGCCCAATTTCAATCCAACTGGCTAAGGGGTCTGCCGGTACGAAGGGCTAAATTAATGAAGGATTCGAGCAACCGCAGTGACAGTAGAGCTCCCACTCTATAAATTAAAGGTTGAATTCGGGCACCAGGAAATCCAATCCTCTCCTCATCCCTAAAAGAAGCCCTAGCTAGTTCCCAAATTGCTGCATCACTGCTTGCTTTAACCAAATCCAACGGAACGAGGACTTGAACGAACTCCTTTCTTCCTCAAATTTGTTCGCAGATTTGTCATAAAAGGCTCTTCATTGAGCAGGTAAACACTCCTCAATGCAGTTCTGACAGAGAGTTAGGTTGTTTTTGTTTGTTTATTTATTTCCCAAATTTAAGTTGATATCTCTAAATGATAGTAATTCAGTAGTAATTGTGATTATTATCATAATAACAGCTTAATTATATTTTCGTCTATAGAAAAATGGACCAAGTATTGATGTTGAAATTGATTTCTTCTTAACAATCTGAAATATAGTTTCATGAATATTAATGCTTTGACTCGGACATATGATTTATTAATGACTAGTATCTGTCAGAAAAAAAAAAAAAAATTGAATTAATCAAACCTTTACCTCATTCTGCTAGAACATAAGGTGTAATTCCTAAAATAAGTTTAAGAAGAAGGTTAATTCCAGCGAAATATCAAGCTCATCCAACTGCCTACTGCAGGTCTCTTTAGTAGAGATCTTCATGAATCTTTTTAAGAATATAATAATATTTTCTACAAAAATTTGATGATCATATGTGGAGCTTTTAACTTATATTCGTGATGCTGTTTCATTTTTTATTTTTTATTTTTGGTTTTGTAGTTTTTGAGAATCAAGTCAAGGGTACTCTCTTAAAACCTTCTCATTCGAAAAGCCTCAAAACCTTTCAAATTGGTTCATTGTACTAAAAATTTGTTTAAAACAATGACTATAGAAGAAGAATACCTTGAGCTAGGCATGTTTGGAAGCCCAGGAAAATGTTCTTTTGCTGAAATATATTCGTACTTGCATTCAATACTAGTCATTCATTCATAGTATTGAACACTTTTTTTAATGCTAGTGATCACTCTAGGCTTTGTCATCAGGAAATTTTGAGAAACACTACTTGATAGATGGGAGAATATCAACGTGCAACTTTGGTAAATAACATCACAAGTGCGTTAGAAAGCTTAGATCCTCCGTCATCCCTTGACCCTTGTATCTATAAGGTTCCGAATCCTCTTCGCAAGTTGAACGAAGAAGCTTACAGTCCTCAAATTCTTTCAATAGGACCTTTTCACCATGGCGACGAAAAATTGCAAAACATGGAAAAACTCAAATTAAGATATCTCGAGGAATTCATGGAACGAGCCAACAAAAACTTGGAGGACCTATTACCTGTTATAGAGGACTCGGAAGAAAGTGTTCGTCAATGTTATGCAGAGACTATTTTACTTAACAAGTATGATTTTTTGAAAATGATCTTGGTGGATGCGAGCTTCATTGTTGAGCTTTTTTATAGAAATTCGCAGGGAGCAGCAGCATGGACATGTTACGACAAGATATTACTAAAGCCATGGTTTGCTGCCACGATACAGCGGGACTTAATGTTACTTGAAAATCAACTTCCTTTCTTTATTATTAAGAAATTATTTGACCTTACATTTTCATCTCAAGGAGACTTGCCCTCCTTCACTGAGCTTACCTTTGAGTACTTTAAGTTTTTCAACACACAAAAATTGCCTCCCAATCCTGAGTCTGGGCCAAGAATAATGCACTTTGTTGATTTGCTTAGAAGATTTTACCTGCCTAAAAGTCTACCAAAAAGAACAGCCAAAAAGGTTAAGCATGTGTACAGTGCAGCCCAGCTGGATAGGAAAGGATTGAAGTTTATAGCGGATCATTCAAGGCATTGTTTACTTGACCTTGACCTAGACTATAAGAAGGGAGTGTTGAAAATCCCACACATTACCTTGGACGATACCACAGAGTTTTATGCTCGAAATCTTATGGCATTTGAGCAATGCCACTACCCAAATGCGGCATATGTTACTGATTATTTTATTCTGTTAGATTTCCTTATCAAAAGTGAAAAGGATATGGATTTATTTGGTCGAAAGGGGATTATGGTTAATGGGCTAGGTAACAACGATGCAACTTTTATCAACAGTTTGGGCACAAGTATTGTATATTCAACCATGAGCTCCAAATATTATGATATTTGTATACAATTGAAGGAATTCTATGAGGACCCTAAGCATGGTTGGTGGGCTTCCTTGAGGCGAGACTATTTTGGCAGTCCTTGGAAGGCCGCATCTACCTCAGCTGCTGTTATCTTATTGATCCTCACTTTGATACAAGCTTTATGCTCTATTATCTCTGTGTATCCTCATCACTAAAGTTTGTGTAATGGCTCGTGACCAATCTCCCTCTCAAGCTTTTTATTTGCTGTATGAGTGTGTGTGAATGGATGCTCTCCCGTTTCATACCTCTCTTTTATGTCTCTAAAAGACTGGCTGTTTTTTATTTGCAATGTAACAATTCGTATGTAAAAGCCTCATAATTGTTTGAAAAGCAAAATCTTTTGGATAAAGGGCCCCCACTTTCTTTCTTCTTTTTTTTTTTAATTATTATGACCACAAAAATCAATTGCATTAGAAATATTGGATGGACGTTTCACATGGAACAGTAGGGTTAGCATAATGAGCTGTAGACACCCTTAATTACCACTTTAAATTCAATGATAATAATGTATCCTATAACAATCATGTTGATTGATAGTGTCAGGGAGATTAATACCTTGAAAGGTCTTTAAAAAAAAAAGGAAAAAAAAGAAAAAAAAAAGAGGAAAAAACCGAGGGTATTCATGCCGACAAAAGCTTTGAAGAACTTTTTAAATCCATAATGGCAATAGAGAAGGGTACAACTCAAAGAAATGATACAGACAATAGAGAGTGACAAAAAAGAAGAAAGAAGATTTTAGTAGGGGTGTAAATTTGGACCAGTTATAACCGGCCGGAAAATCGGCTCTGGGCACTAATCTGCTTCGAGAAATCGGGTTGGTACCCAGTTATTTATAACTCGGTAACCGGTACCCAGAGTTGGAGCCGGATATTAATTTTTAAAACACCCGGTTATAACGGGGTAACCAGCTCCGGGTATATATATAGTTATGACCCAAAAATTATGGTTATTTTGATAGTAAAATTTTATGTGATTTATATATTCATGCAATGTTCTATGTGCAATGAAGATTTTTTTTAAGTTTTAAAATTAAATTATAATTAATAATCCCGTGGATCGTGCGGGTTATGAGCTACAGTAATAATGAACCACCTAAAAGCAAATTAAAACCCTCACGTTTTGAAGGAACTCGGCAAAACGTCAACGGGCTTGGAGGCATATTTTCCCCAATTTTTTTTTTTTTTAAAAAAAATGCTATTATTATTCTTTAAAAATTAAAATTTTACCTTTCAATTTTTTTATTTTTCAATTTTACCTCTCAAATTGTAGGTACCAAATCTTCTTCAGTTAGGTTCAACCGGAGAAGAGCCGCTCCTTCATTTTTATGTGAAATTATAATTCTACCCTTTAAATACAAGGATTAGCTCCTCTTCAGTTGAACCCAACTGGAAAAGATCCTTATGCAAATTGTATATAGCAAAAAAAAAAATAAAAGAAACCAACTTAAAAATCAGGGATATTTTTGTTCTTTCAAAATGAAAAGGGTCAAAACATAAATTAACATATTTTAAAAAGGATTTAAAAATAATGTACCCCCACGTTGCATGTATACAGCCTGGCATCAACTTAATTAAACAAGTCTTAAAATATGTTTGCCATAACAACTAGTGCCTGGATTTGATTAGTATTTAAAATTTAATCCTCATTAGAACAAGATCTGACTTTGGTGAAACCAACACATGGGCCACCGACCACCTTGCTACGAATGAGGAAGGACTAAGAGGAAGGTTATAAAATTTCATCCTTAATTATTAATTCAAGGCTTTTGTTCACACTTACCAAAAAAGAAAAAAAGAAAAAAATTTATAATTAGTCATTCTATTGTTTGAGCCTGAACACAATTAATAAACTGAGAGATTGAGAGGATCCGGGAGACAGAGCCACCTTCTTTGTTCTTTCCCAAACCAAGTGTTTCTAACCCTCTTAACGCTTTGCAAGAGACAACACTATGGCCAGGGATGAAGTGCAGCCAGTTACCGCACAGCAACCCATTGAGGGTGAGCTGAACGTGTTAACCATGTCCAAGGAGCAGATCCTGAATCTGATTTCTACAACCCATCTTCCTGATGAAGAAAAAATTGAAGCCGACTACTCTCTTCTCGTTGCCGTCGAACATGAGCGCGCAAAATACCTTAAAAGAGGTCACAAATATTATTTTCAGGTATACATGTTTCTACCATCATTCATAATCTTCCTAAGATTTTTCTTTTTTCACTATTTCTTCTAGTCCGAAGGTGGCCAAGGATATTAAAACAGTCGAGCATTAGGATTAATTTAACACGTTTATTCCAGGAGATGAGAACAAATGGATGGGATAATGTTATTTATTTCAACTTAGTTTTTGAGGTTTAATTTCTTTCACTCATAATTACTTATGATTTACAATAGAGCGATGATGAAGAAGACATGGAGAACCTGGAGGAAAAGATGTCCATAGCCAATTTTTTTTGCCCTTTTGGGTGGATTGTTCCAGTTTTCACTGGAGTGTTTGTTGTTTGCGTTTGGTTTTATAAAGAAGTCATTCATCAAAAAAAAAAAAAGACGTGGAGAAACCGAAGGAAAAGGTGTCTAGACCCATAACTCTTTCTTTGAATTCTTCCCTTAAAAAGGTTTTCGAATACGTTGGATATTGAGGTTTTCGAATGTTGAATTCTTTCACTCATATAGGGCCAGAAGAACCTTGAGGAAAAGGTGTCCAGACTCGGCTTCAATCCACAATTATTATGCATACTCGAGCAACTTTCCTCTGAGGTAGAATAGCCTTGCACAATAGCTCATCGATCTTTTTCGTTTCTTTTGTTTTCTTCCAATGTTGGTGGCAGGAATTAGGATCGAGATGAATAAGATGGTTTTTACTATATAGTTACCAAATTAGCATTTTTTTTTTCTCCTTCATAATTATAAATTTGTCATGTCAGATGGCATGCAAAGCTCCAAGTGTGGAAGTAATAATGTCAATACTTAACAAGCTCTCAAACTATTCATGGGAAGCTAAGCTACTGCTGATACTAGCGGCTTATGGTTTGAATTACAAAGATTTCTTGGATATCCGAAACAATGTACCTGCCACCTTAAACCACCAAAACCTCCGGCAAATTTTAAGCTATGATAGCCGAATTGATACCACGTTGCACACCATGAAGTACTTCTTGAAGGTTAAGAAGGTTACAAAGGATGAACCAACATTATTGTCGGATGTAGCAGGTGATATCCCGGTCGGTGTCTTCTGGATTATTGTAACATGCACAACTCATATGAGTTGTCTCACTAGCGATGAGTAAGTTCTTGTCCTTGACATGTACCATATATGCTTAAATCCGATCCTTTGCGCAGAAAATATTACAGTCATGTCACAATTATAAGTCATATTGTAATGCATTTACTGGCCGACTAATTCAATAGGTGTCCACTCGGGGTGTCAAAATAGATTATTTGATAAATAATATTGTTATTTTAATCTATTGAAAATGACCAGAGTTGCCTTATTTCAGGGACAAGACACAAGATATATCGCTCTTGAACGACAAAATCCATTCCTTCTTCTTCCTCCTACAGTGGAGGATAAGGGAAATAGGTTAGCCACATAGTCTTTTTCAATCACAAGGAAGCATGCTCTATTGAATCTGTTGCACATGCAATATAATGGCTTATTTGAAATGCGCGACAACGCTGACAAGAAATTAACCTTGTTCACTGTAGAGGAAATGTACACAAGAAGAAAATTGAAGGAACTTTTTCCCAGGGAAGCTATGCAGCCTCTTATTGACGGTTCCACCAACGAACAGGTTAGCTCTACGAACGAAAACACAAACTCTTTTTAGGATTTTTTTTCTTCTTCTCACTTCTGCACCACATAAAATTGCAGCTCATATATGGTTAAGAGTTTATCTTTCAAGAATCATGCAAATTAAATAAATAATATTTAAATGAAACGTCGAATGGGCACTATCATTTTTGGGCCATAATTAAGAATCAAGACCAAGTCCAAATCCAAATCATTTTTGGGCTAAAGGAAAATAGTCGAACTAGAGGTTTAGGGCTGAACTTTCCAACACAAATTCAAAGGATTCTGAATTGGCTGGCTTGATAAGTCGTCAGGCTGGCCCTCCCTAATTAGAGCATCCCTAATAAACTCTTTATTCTTTAGCTAAAAAATTAACCTTTTTTTTTTTTTTTTTTAATTTAACTAACAACTTTATAAAAGCACTATACAATAAACTCTTAACTCTCTAAATCTCACTCTATTCTATTTAAATATAAGTTTTATTCTAGCTTTTTTTCTTTTTTCTTTTTATTATTCTAAACATCACCCCACAAACCAAGAAAGAGTGAGACAATGAGAGAGAGTGTGAAAGTAAATATAAAAATGTATGAAAATGAGATAGAGAGAAAGATTGTTTCTACAAATATGGAGTACAAATCTGACAAGTATTATAATAGAGAATTAAAAAAAAAAAAAAAAACTTGATGAATAATGGTTTTTGTAAATTTTAGCCAAAATTTGATTAAACATTATTTTTGGAGAGCTCAATGGGAATACTCTAATACTTTCATTTTCAATTGTATGTATGTAATGTTTCCTTCATTAATTTACTAGACTACAGTCACAACTTCATCATTTATGTTGGTATAGTTTTCGGTACTGTGTGAATGTTCTTCATACTTCTCAAAAATTTCTGCAAAACAACCAAAATTAAGAGACCATTCCGGCGGTCTCATTTTGATGCCTAAGCCAGTTTTTGAGAGAAAAAAGGCTACTCAAAATCAAAGATTGAGTCGGTGTTTATACTCATTCTTGACTTAGGAGTACTGTCAGAGTTTTACTTGTATTCTAATCCCATATTAGATATCTTATCTTATCCTGAAAAATTCAGGACCAGGTTGGGTTAGGAGTCATATCTTGATTCTACCAGGAATATGATTATTGATCAAACTATACTTGGTTTAGGAGTCCTAGAGTCCTACCTCAATTCTTCCGAGATAAGATTGTTGGTCAAATTATGACTTCTACTTCAATCTGGTCTGAATGAGATTATGTTCAACAATTTACCCTTGCTACAAAAGTGAAATATATTAAAAATAATTTATTGGGCAGTTGACTTAATTTTTCACAATTGTATCTTGCACAAAAAAACAGGTTAGCATCGACGTGCTGAAAGAGAAGAATATTCTATTATTCATTTCAGGCCTGAACATACACAAGAATGATAAATCAGATTTGATGTCAGTTTATAATGGAATAAAGAAGAAGGGGGACCAACACAAAATTTTATGGATCCCAATTGTGGAGCAGTGGACCAATAACTCGCGAAGGAAGTTTGAGATGTTACAGTCTAAGATGCCAGGTATATAGTGCAGTACTTTTCAGCAGTAGCAGCCATCAAGTTCATTCAGGAGCGGTATGGCAATAAGCCTATTGTCTCGTTGATGAACACACAAGGGGACGTGGAAAATGAAGATGCTCTCTACTTGATTCAGCGATATGGAATGAGTGCATTCCCTTTCACTCCGCCTGAATTTGAGTACAAGTCGAGTTACTGGAGAACACCTGGACCTTACGAAGTAAAGTCTTTTTAATTACAACTCTAAATGAATACATGTACATATCCTTTGCACATACATGTATACACACATATGCACATACTCATGCATGCATGCTGTTTTAGGCAAAATTCATGATGCACCTTCAAATAAAATTTGAGGTAATTATTAGACATATATATCTTGTGCAATTAGATTGAAGAATACACTTTCCTGTGTGGAGGCAAGGACAAGCGATGGATTGAACAATTTTCCCAGAAAGTAAATGTTGTGACTAAGGATCAGCTCATACAGGAAGCCAACATTATCATCGAATTGTCTTGCGTTGGAAAAGACCGCAGACAGCTGGATTTTGATGAGGAAATTCAAGAGTTATTGTGTTCCTTGAGGAATGAGAATAGATGGGCTGTGTTAATGACCGATGATTCAAAGGTAATCAGTAAAGATGGGGTGACGATTTTGCAGGTCTTGGAGAAGTTTGAAGAGTGGAAGGTGAATGTGCGCGAGAGAGGTTTCCAGATTTGCTTCAAAGATTACCATGACAGGTTTCTTCCAACTGGTTCCCAGACATCGGCGGCATCGAGGAATGTCTGATTGTCCTTGGTATCGTTGAGGTGCACCATCAGCTTTTAGTGTTGCCACACGTATATTGGCTGTCTTATTAAATAGCGGATTGATTCGCACCATTTGATTTTAAGCAAGTTGGATTGCGGTACTGCTTAATTTGTCTTATCATTTTAGTGATTTGGCAGGATTCATATAGCTCTTTTTTAGCTTATTTTTAACTGGTGTCATTCTCTTCTAAAAGGTTTTGTTGATTCTGTTAAACCAAACTGGGTTAAGGGTCGTTGATTCGATCTGCCATTTTGGGTTCACTAGTGTGACTAGCTAGCTCTAGCTTTCTTGGAGGCTAGGGGTGAGTTTATTTACAAATCCCATAAAGAAAAGAAATATTGGCCAAAGTAATATTGAGTCGGAAACAACCAAATGGAAGATCTTATTGAGTCGTAAACAGCTTTATGGAATTCAAAAAGTAATATTGGCCAAAGTCAAACGAAAGTTCATTTTCAAAAAAAAAAAAAAAAAAGAAGCTTTGCACCAGTACCTTTGGAAGAAATGGCGCAGCGACACTCTGCACAAGTACGTTTTCCTTGCCCAACCGATTTTTTTTTTGGAAGCATTAGGACCGGTCAAACTATTAATTATGCCAAAATTTCCATCTAAATTATAAAAAAAAAATTAAAAAAAAAATGTCAATATTAAGTGGTAAAAATATTCTTCATAAAATTTTAAAAAAAATTCTTAAAATACCCTCCAAATGTTTCGGAAATTTAAGGTGGTTCGGCTATTCTCAATGCTCAAAAAAAAAAAAAATTGAAACGATGTCCGAACTATCCCTGTTTTTTTTTTTTTAATTTTATTTTGGTTAAATGCATTTTTGCCTATGAGTTTTAGCAATTTTTTTTTTTCTCTTAGTTTTAGCATATACTCAAAAGCTTCCGTCCATTTGTCGTCAAAAAAATTAATAAATTTTTCATCAAACTAATCAAAGCTTGACACATATCATATA
The DNA here is from genome assembly GCA_028654335.1 of Alnus rubra. Taxonomy (NCBI): domain Eukaryota; kingdom Viridiplantae; phylum Streptophyta; class Magnoliopsida; order Fagales; family Betulaceae; genus Alnus; species Alnus rubra. The sequence continues at coordinate 478,890 of JAJPGS010000714.1, read as the reverse complement.
CCTTATTAAAAAAATAATTTGATTGTAAAATGAAGTATCAATGGTTGGTACGTAAATGGCTTTTTTATCATTATAATTTCTTCCTGGCACGCGTTATTTGGCGGTCTTAGAATAGAATTCTGATTTATTGCGCGAATTTCGAAGTTTGACTTTGTGAGATAAAATTTGAAAAAATTTGAAAAAGTTAAATAAAATATAATTTATTTTTGAAAAAAGTAGATATAAATAGAGAAGAATTCTAATTCAACTCTGTTGACAAACATACCATTAATTTGTAGCTTGAAAAAGGTTAGGTGCAAATTCATATGTCAGCATTTACTTCAGCAAGAATTTTCTTCTTTTTTTTCTTTTTTATTTTTTCTTTTATTTTTTTAACAAGTCCTATTACTACTATTTACTAGTGCTAGTGCCTGAATTTCATAAATTATTATTTAAAATCTCACCCTTTGAAAATCTGACTTTGACTATGCTGGAGTATCAGGTCTAACTTTATTTGTTTAAGTCTTTTTTTTCACACATTCAACTAACATGATAGTGAAGATTTATATATATATATACAAGATATATGTTATTTATACTTAGGAAATGTTATATGTACTTACATTTTTATAAAGAAAAGTTTACAAACTAATATGGAGTTTCATTTGAGACTCCACGTCAATTTAATATTAAAATAAGTCAAAACAAATTTTAGTACATAGAGACAAAAATGTCCTTCCATCTCCGGTTGAACCCAACACACCGAAACCCACGCACCGGCCGGATCTCCCTCACCGACCGGATGTACTACCGCTTCCATCTCCGATTGAACTTAGCACAACAAAACTCACTCACTGCTCGAATCTACTATACCGGCCGAATCTGCTACAAGCTGGACATCGAAACCCAAGAGCCGGTCGGATTTGCTACTGGCCGGATCTCCCTCACCGGCCAAATCTCCCTCTCCTTCTCGACCATATGGGTATTGACCAAGTCTTCTTAGTCGGCCATGACTGGAGACAAGGATGGCGTAATTCTGTTGGGGCTAGTGAAGGGCATTTTTGTCTTTATAAAAGACGTCACGTCAGTTTGTAAGCCTCCCTTTGTAAAAGTGTTAGTACCCGTAGCATATCTCTTCTTACTTCAACCCTAAACTTCATCTTAGTACATAGAGACAAAAATGCCCTTCCATCTCCGGTTGAACCCAACACACCGAAACTCACACACCGGTCGGATCTACTACCAGTCAAATCTGCTACAGGCTGGACATCGAAACCCACGTACCATGTAACGACCCACCCCCAATGACACAATATTGTCCGCTTTTGGCTCCCCAAACAGAACTTCCCAGGAGGTCACCCATCTTGGGATTGCTCTCGCAACAGCTCGCTTAACTGCAGAGTTCTGATCGGTTCATGGCCATCACGGCTTAAAACGCATTGTGTCATAAAGGGTGCATTTATACATATAAGCACATCCTCATTCCCAGGCGATGTGGGACGTCACACACCAGTTGGATCTGCTACTAGCAGGATCTCCCTCATCGGCCGGATCTCCCTCTCCTTCCCGACCATCTAGGTATTGACCAAGTCTTCTTGGTCTGCCATGATTGGAGGCTAGGATGACGTAATTCTGTTGGGGCTAGTGAAGGGCATTTTGGTGTATATAAAAGATGTCACGTCAATTTGTAAGCTTCCCTTGTAAAAGTGTTAGTACCAGTAGCATATCTCTTCTTACTTCAACCCTACACTTCATCTTAGAGCATTCACAGCACCTTTCTTAAAGAAGGTCTGTTCCCTAAGTTTTAGAGAAAATTTTAAGAAAGTCACAAAAATCCCTCCACAGCAGCTTCCCTAAAATTTTTGTTTCCGTGATAAGTGGACAATGTAATGTCCGTAAAATTATTTAATAATTAAAATATAAATTTGAGTAAATAATTTATTAAACTTAATTAGGTGTATTTAAAATGCAAGAGAATATTTTTAAAATACCAAATTTTATAAAATGGGTTTATCATGATTAAATAAAAATAAGTTTATTTAGTGTGATAAGTGTTTTAGTTTTATCCTATGAACTTGAAAATGGTAGTTATGAAAAGAAAATATAAGTGATATTTTTAGTCCAAAGAAAATAAAATAAGAAATAAAAAGAAAAGAAAATAGAATAGAAAATAGAATAGAAAAATAGAAAATAGGAAAAGAAAAGGTGGAAAAGTCAACTATTACAAACCAAAAGAAATGACCAACGTTGAAAGAAATCAGGTGTTGAAGTTCAAAGTAAAAGACAAAAAAATAATAAATAAATAAATAATAAAAAGAAGCAAAACAAATATATATATATATATATATATATATATATATATATATGTCAAATGTGGGGCGATGGAGGAGTCAATGTTATTTTTTCCACTCTTTCTCTTTGGTTTTTTATAGAAAAACTATGATCTATGGAGATCCAACCGTCCAAACTCAAATCCGATTTTGAAAATGTGATCTACGAAACCCGATCTACATTTCTACCGATTGGTTTGAGGTATTTTTATAAACTCTTGGCCTTTGAGATTTTAAATTAAATCTAAAGATATATGAATTTGATTTTATGTGTTCTTAGGATTTGTTGTGAGGAATTTGCTAAACATTCCCCAAGTGTTGGATTTACATTTGGTAGATTTTTGGTGAGTTTCCGCAAACCTAAACTTTTGGGCTATGTATTTTAATTGCGATTTCATGTGCCTAATCCTAAGTAAACCTTATGGGTTAGTGTTGTTAGTGTTTAAATATCAATATTATGTTATGGGTTAGTAAAATAAATTATGGGTTTAAGTTTAGAAACTCTAATTTGATGAATTAAATTAATTTAGGGTTTTTAAGTGTTTAAAACATAGATTGTTAATTTGTGGATTAATTGTGGTTATAGTGATGATTAATCCCAAATTAGCTTTGGGTTTTGTAAAAATAAGTATTTATGAGTTATGTTTTAATGTTTGTAAAAAAATAAAAAATTATGGGTATCTAGTTTAAATAGTATTTGCGAAGTTAACCCTAAAACTTTCTTATGGATTAATGTTATTTTAAATGTGTTAATGGATTATGTTAATAAGTTAATAATTATTGTAAAAGATTAATGAAAATAATTTTAGGGTTAATAATATTGAGAAAATATTAGTGAAAATAATTTATAGATTAGTGAATTTAATTTGGAATTAATATTTGATGTTATAGGTAATTATCTTAGCTATCTATCTCTCTATCGTTCTCTCTTGCCTTTTCTTGGAGTTTCCTGGGTGGTAGGTTTAATTTTTTTTTTTTGTTCTGTTGGAAGGGATGCTTTGCCTATAGGGGTGTCGGTTTCGGCCTGATGGAGAGCCGGTTCTTTGTAGAGGAGAAGTCCTTCCAATTCTCGGTGGAACCAGGGTCTGCCAAGCTTTGGGTGGAGGAAAAGAGGAAAGGGTTTTCAAGCTCTACTGTTTTCGGGTTGAGCTGCACTGCTTGGATGCTGTCGAGGGTGGAAGAAGTTTTGGGTAATCTTGGGATCGAGGAATTCATTAAATCCATTAGGGAAGGGTCTAAGGCGACCATCACTCGGAGAGGTGAAAACAGGTATGGGAGGTTCTTGGAGGTAGCTGTTTTCGACGGAGGCCAGAAAGGACGTGTTCTCTTTCCTGAAGGTCGAGACGGGAGAGGGTGGAGCCGTGTTTTCGGGGAGCTGAGCAAAATTTTGGATTTTCTGGGAACCATGGTTGGGTCTTCGACTTCTGGCGCTCGACCTTCCTCTGGTAGTTTTCCGTCGGGCGTTAAGCTGGAGAAAGGATCAGGGTGTCCGTCGTTTGCGGAGGTGGTGAGTTCAGTAGCAACCGTCTCAGGAACTAGGGTTGCGGCAAAGATTGATAGAGATTGGCCTTTACCGGTCAAGTGCGACGTGGAGAAGACGCAGCTGCGAGGAATGGATATGGGGGCGGTCTGTCAGGTGAAAGACTGCTCCGTTCTGGAGGAGCAAGCGATTGGCCCCTCGGGTATGGACCATCGTGTAGATGATCATTGCAGGTCTCGTGGTTGTGTCTGTAGACTGGCTGGCGTGTCCAGGGATTCAGCTGTTGAGGGTGACGTTTCTCTGTAAGGGGAAGGCGTGTTTGGAGTGTTAGAGAAGGTTTTTGAAATTCTGGGCCACTTTTCCAAGGCATTGGTTTGGGCCTGTGGCTTTTCGAAAAAATTGGGCTCTAAGTCTTTGTTTGGGTTTAAAAGTAAGGTGGGTTTTATGGCGGGCCGGGTCCTTAAAAGGGTTAAGTTTGTTTTTAAAGGGTTTCGGGCTGGGGCTAAAGTGATTAAGCCCAATGCCAAGTTAGACGCTGTTTCGGGCCATAAGCTATCGGTTTCTGGTGTGATTTCGGGGCGGGGATCGGGTCCAGGGTGTCTTTAGCTTTCGACGGAGGTCAATGGGAGCGCTCTTCGGCCGGACATGACATCGGCGGCAGATCTTGGGGTGGATCTGGGTCTGTCACATTCCGAGGCTGGTTCTAGAGATCGGCAACTTGTTCCAGTGGTCGAGTCCATCAATCAGGCTATCGTTCTTCCCCCCTTTCCGACGCCGGTGTTGCATCCTCCGGTGCTTCTGAGTGATCTTCCATCTGGGGTGCGGTCTTCTATGGTTTCAAGTTCTTCCAGTTCTAGGCTCATCCATCGGCAGGCAGTGGTTCTTCCGTCAGCTGGCTCTGTCTTGGTGAGGTCGGGCGTTGAGGAATTTCAGTTTGGTGAGCTTGGTGCCTCGTCTGGCAATGGTGGGCATGCTTCCGTCAGCGTTGCTTCTGGTGCTCCTTCAGGATCTCTCCTTCGGCAGGCAGTGGTGCATTCGGATGCCCCTGCCTTAGTAAGGAGTTTTGGTGGGGATCCTCTTTTCGGGAAGTTTGGAGGTCCTCCCGGGGTTTCGGCTTCCATTCCTCCTTTTCAGTGGGTCTTGTTTCCTCGGTGGCCAAGGCCGTTCTCCTATGTGTTTGGGTGCCCCCAGTTACCTGGTTTGTCGTCTGGGGTCTTTGAGGTGGGGGAATCTTCAAAGGGGATTGATCCGAAGGAAAGTGTTGTTGTTTACCCTAGGCGCCAAAAACTTGTTGTGCAAATATCTACCTAAATAAATAGGCAAATACTTGTACGTTTTACTCGCAAGTGCACAAGATCAAAACAATAGTATAGCAGGCAAATACGAGATCATTCCCACGAGGATTGGTATAAATTGTATTTAAAGAGAAATTCCTAAAAGCGATATGTTGAATTAAACGGGATAAAAGATTGAATTAAAAATACTATGAAGAAAATGTAGGGCTTCGATATTCACCGCTAATCATACTCAAATAAGATTCGCAATATGCACAATACTACAATCATAACATGATGCTTAATGCTTACCAGCCACAAGGGAATGGTATCTTCTCCTAAAGCTATTGATTTCCCTAAACAACGAGTTAGGCATGGTATCTACTCTAACTCTTTTCTTCCTTGAAGGATTTAGCATGGTATCTACTAAGTTGTTCTTCAAGAAAGCATAAATCTATGGAAATCGGTAAACACACTCAGATTAGAATATGGTATCTATTCTAGTTGTCTTTATGTTGATTAATCCAAGAACCTGTGTCGGGGTTCTTTTGTTACTCTATTATGCCCAGGACTCGGTCATCCAAATTGACATAAATAACAAATCCATACCACATGCATATGATGGCCAAACATAAACATATGAGGAATTCAAGAAACTAGAATTAATCAAGTTAAACATCAATATATAAATTGTAGCAAGGCAAATTGAAAAACTTAAAAAGACATGATTAGGGCTTCAATCGAGCCCTAACTAAAGTATTAGTTACACATAATTTGGATGGAAATCATCCTCATAAGAAATTAATAAAGGAAAAGAAAGAAAATAAAAACTATAAAAAAAAAAACCTCCTTGATGTAGCCTTTGATTCTTCCTCAAAGCTTGTGTGTCTTTCTTCAAAGGCTAGAGGCCTATTTATAGGGATTAGAGAAGCTTTAGAAGCTCTAGAATTCCTATTACAATTCTAAGTAGGTTTTCTAGTCCAAAAAGAATAATTACAAGTCTTCTCAAATTTCTATCCAAGTAGGAAAAGGATTCCAAAATTCGTACAGATTTGTGGTCTTTTATTGCGGGGCAATTTTGGCATGGAAAAAGTCCGAATTAGGAAAAATCTATTTCTGACATATTTGTGTCCTTTCTTATTAGCTTTCCAACGCCACCAATTTTGTTGCAATCTGATACTTGAGCCGAAAGTTATGATTAAATTACTGAGACGTGCTCATTCTGGATTCTTTCCAAAGATAACGAATTTTTGCCAACTTCTCTTTAAATTCAAAATTGATTTGGAGTTTGAATCTATCCAAAAGTGAGTTTGCTGACTTCATTATAATCTTGGAATTTGATCGGTTTTTCTTCTAAAACCTGTAAAATATAAGAAAACACAAAAACAACACAAAACATCAAATTATAACAAAACTAAGAGCTTAACATATGTAAATTAAGGGGCTTGAATGTGTAACATTCAGCACTTATCAGTAGTGAAAGATAGTAGGTCGTGTTTTCTCACGATGGGGGTTTTGTTTGTGGGATCTGATCAGAAGGGATTTCTGGATTTTTTGGCTTTGATTGAGGATGAGCGCTATGACTCTGATTCCCCTCCTAAGAAGGAGAAGGAGATAAAAAGGAAAAAGGGGAAAAGAGAGGTCAAGAATCTAGAATGTTCTTTTAATTTTGATGCTAGGGGAGTGGGTTCTAGCCAGGTTAGGGGCAAGAAGTTAGGGGTTTGATGTAGTATTTCTTCTTTTGGGTTTTTCGGGTGTTCTTCTTTTGTTGTTGTTTTTTTAATGTGGTGTCCTTTTTTATACTTCATGTATGCTTAGAGGCGCCTTTCGCGCTTTTTTAATGTTTTTTTGTTTATTACCTATAAAAAAAAATGTCTAACCCCAAGTAGGGTTGGCAATTTTTGACACGAGCCGCGAACCCGGCATGAACACGACACGAAAAAATCGGGTTTGGGTTTAGTATTATCGGGTTCGGATCATAATCGGGTCAACCCGATTATGACCCGTTTATAATCGTGTTTCGAGGGTCAACACACGGATCGTTTAAAAAAAAATAGTGATTCAGAATTTCAGATTAGATTTCTCACACCACACCGCCCGCACGCCTTTTGGCCCTTTTCAGTGTTTTCAATTTTTCATCACCACACCTACAGAGTACAGACCCATCTCAAAACCACAATCTCCACCACGCTTCTCTTGTTTCTCATCTCCAGTGCTCCACCCAGAAATGGCCTCCTCCTTGTCCCTCTCCCAATCGTTCTCCAACTTCTCCTCCCTGCCCCACCAAAGTTACCAATCCAAACCTCCAGCCCTCTTAGCCCACGCAACCCAAAACCCCTTTCACCTACACACCCAGTCCCGCAAACGGCAAACCCATCTCCATCAAAGCCCTCTCCGCTCCAATCCTCACGCAATACGACCTCAAGAAGCTTGCCGTCGACAAGGCCGTGGACTATGTCAAGCCCAGCATGGTCCTCGGCCTAGGCACCGGATCCACCACCGCCTTCGTTGTCGCCAAGCTCGGCCACCTCCTCCAGACCGGTCAGCTATCCAACATCGTCGGAATTCCCACCTCGAAACACACAGAGGAGCAAGCCCGCCAACTGGGTATCCCTCTCTCGGTCCTCGACGACCACCTGCGCCTTCACCGGTGTGACTCGTGTGAGAGATTATTTGCCGTCAGTGTTCCTACTCAGACAATTTGCAAGATTCCAAGGACCAGATGACCCAATTGCATCTCCTACAGAGCCTTACAAGTCGTGGGTGATGATGGGTCTGGGGTCATGACCAAAAGAAACAAGATCCACCAGAAGTCAGAACTCCATAAGTTCAGAACGGGTCTCCAAATAACACTGAGTTCAATTGTGTTTAAGCGGGTCGGGTTCGTGTTACCCGGTTCACAATCGGGTCGTGTGTTTTGACCCGATTAATAATCGGGTCGAGTTCGTGTTGAACCCGTATATGTAATCGGGTCAGCCGGGTCGACATGAACCAGACCCGCTGACCCGAATTGCCAAGCCTAACCCCAAGTAAATACTTTGGGTTAGTGTTAATTGAATTTAGTTAGTGTCTAGATTTATGGGTGTGTAATTGGGACCCTTAAAATATTATGGGTTTTTCAAATGTTAGCTCTTGAGCAATTTAAGAGGTAAATGTCGGTCTAATGTTGGAAATGTCAAATAATGTGCAATGTGTATTTTTACAATGACGCATTGCAAGGTGGTGTCTAGGAGATCTATTGCTTAATATCTGCGCAGCCAAGTGAGTATTCTACTCACTGAAAAGTATTATTTTCATATATGATGAATTGCAAAATATATATTGTTTTACAAACTTGAACCAACTATATATTGATTATGAACTATTTTGGATGATTTGAGTACTTTTGAGTATATTGAAATTCTGATGATATTTTGAAGTATGAATATGATATGTGGAGTTTAAATGAATAGAGTCACTGTATATTATGGTTGGGAGTTTTGAAAACTGTGATTGCAATGGAACATGAATATGATTTTAGAGTGAGTTAAGTTATGCAAATTGTTTAAGAACTAACATGTTAAACTGTTTATAGATTTATATTGAAAGCATGTGTTAAAGGCATAATTCAAGAAATGAAACGTATTGTCTTAAGGCATAAGGCATAAGTATATGAACGCTAAATGTGCATTGAAGTGAGGTTTATAGCCCACAGGAAACTATACTTGGGTTAAATCCCATGAGGCTTGGTTAATTTTCATGAGGTACTTAGGCTAATTCCCATGAGGCTTGGATTAATTGCGATGAGGTACATGAGTTAATTCCCATGAAGTATGGATTAATTTCCATGAGGTATGGATTAATTTTCATGAGGAAACTTGCATGAGCATGTATAGCATTGTTTTTATGAGTGTAATGTTTTTATACTATGAGTAGTTTTGCTAGACGTAGTAATATACATAAGAGTCTCAATGGAAAAAAGTTTATGTATATTTCTATCGGATGGTTGCATGATTTAAATGCTATTGTTTTCTAAGTATCATTGAATCAAAAGTATTATAGTAGGTGAGGATGTATGTAGTTGTTTCTAACAATTGAACTTCTACATATAAGTTCAGCTGCATAGTATACTTTAAATGTTTTCTATTAGTCAGTGTTTGCTATATCAATTATGGGGTTTTTTCGAATAAAAGTTTATAAAATTGGTGGTTGTTATAGTGTACGCATGACTAGAAAAGAAAAGTTGATTCTTTGCGAAAACTCAGTGAATAGTATACCTCTGAGGTCTTAGTGTATTTGTTTATACTAAGACGGTGAGCTCATAATTCCACCTGTGCGGATGCAGCAACCCCCGCAACCGTGCAGACGTTTATACTTTGGTTGCAAGTTTTGGGATATAGATATTCACTAGTCGACCTAGAGTGTGGGATGCTATGATTGGAGCATATCGTGACAGTCATAAGTCACAGACTTACGGGTAGTCTGTATTTTGGGTATTCTATTTATGGCTCGTGTCCTACATGGCATATATATTTGTTGAGCCTGTACTTTTGTATGTAGTTAGTGGAATGCATTTTATAAGCCTTAAATAGATAGACTTGTGAATGACTCTTGTTGTTTATAACAGTTATGTATTAGATGTAATTCCGCTATTCATATGTGTTCCGCTGCACATTGATATTTATATTTCTTTGTGTTAAATGTAACTCTGAATATCAAGTACATGTTATGAAACGTGTAAGTTATGTTGGCTGAGCGACAAGTAGTCGTGCCACTGTGAAGATCCGTTTGTATGTTTTCAAAAAAAAAAAAACAAACAAACAAACGGTTCGTCACAAACACTGCTTCCCAATGCATAGGGAAACATTGTTTACTTCCCATTTAATTGTTTATTTACAAAATATATTATCTATCTCCTACTTTATCTTCTCTTTCTTACTTTTAATTAAAGTAAAGGTAAAAAATATATTATCTCTTTCCTACTTTATCTCTCTTTTCTACTTTTAATTAAAGTAAAAGTAAAAAAAAAAAATATATATATATATATTTTAATGATATAGGGAAAAATGAAGGGAAGCTATTATAGAGTTTTTTTTTTAAAGGGAAAAAAAATGGTTTTATTCCCTATGTATAGGGAAAATGCTTGAGAAGCTGTTGTGAATAATCTTACACTCAAGCTTACGGGGCTTTTATTTATTTATTTCTTTATCTTTATCTTTTTCATTCTCCCTCCAACACGTTTCAGCCCCTCTCTCTCTTCTCTCTCCGGCCGACTTGCTCCGTCGACGCCGTTGAAGAAGCTTGTCTCCACTAGCGTTAGGAGTTCAGCGTGTCTCTCTCTCTTCGATAGTACACATGCCGGCAAGTCAAACCGCCAACGGTTCTCTCTCTTTGCAATGGCATTGCTCTGTCTCTAAAGGGAATCCATTTTCGAAGGTAATATGGTTTTAGAGTTCCCATTGGTTTTGATTCCACTTGTGTTTGGCTTATTTTGGTTCCCCTTTTCTGGAATATTATGTTTTGGTTTAGGTGTATATATTGTTGTAGATCTGTTCTATTTGCTGGGCTAACTGTTTTATTTTGGTGTATATTCTTGATTATTTATGTAGTTTGAAATTTTTTTAGTTTTTGGTTGATTTGTACTGGATTTTTATGCATATATAGCCGACTGGGGTGTTTTTTGTTGGTTGACTATTTATGTTTAATTTTCTGGATGTCCTTCCATCCATAAGCAACTTATAGAAAGCACCAAATAATACGAGTCTTAGAAATGAAATTTTCTGGATATATTGTTGTTGTTCAATGATTACTGTTATCTCATGCATGTCTACTAACTAATTATGAAATGAAATTAGAAATGCATGGTTTCTAGAGTGTTGAATTTGTGAAGAACCATGATGTTGTTATGGAGCATACACCACTGACAGATTATAACATTGAACCAGACCCTTACACTTATAATCCTCATTGCAAGGATGGCTTCATATTATAACCAGACCCTTTACACTTGTAATCCCCATTGTAAGGATGCATGGCTTCACATGAAAGCTACATCTTTTAAAGTTTACATGAATTTATATTGTACAGAGTAGTTTGACATATTTTGAATTGAACTCTGATTCTCCAACTTCAGTTTCATTTTGTTCATTAAAATCCATTACGACGACTCCTTTTCCTCCTTCCACCACCGGCTTAACCGCCACTCCAACCTCTTCGACCAGCATTGTCGCGTTCATTCACTACTTAGTGTAAAGAGGCCACACCATCATCAGTATATCGTGAGTGATGCTATCCAATGTGGAGTTCCACCACACAATGAAGAAATTCCACGTTGAAGCGATAATAATTCCTCGGACAAGTTGACTGGAAGGTAACGATGGAAAGCAAGTTCATCTTTTGAATTCACTCCAGATCAAGAGTGAAATGATGACCTTAACTTGGGTAAGCTCCCATAGAAGAGGTTCACATACAATCATTGATCAGATTTCTCCGGGGCTTCACCTTAACTTCAACAAGGTTCCAGGTTCACATACAATCAGAGCTCGTAAAGCACAGGGAGCTTACAGGTCACGGTTGCTATTATACATCTTTATATAGAAGTGTGAATGAAATGACAAGCTTCTGCAGGGCATTCTATACATGTTTTCCACGTCCTCTATTTGACGTTCAAAAAACAGAGCATGATAACATCCGAAGCAGCAAGCCAGATACATACAATGAAGATGTAAATGCTGTCAGGATTTTGTTGTCGAATATGTAGTATTGATTCTACTTTGCATCCCCCATCTTCTCCAGAACAGATGGGATGAATTTCTTCAGAAACGGCTCCATTGTTGTTACACCTCCTGCAATCAAACAACGCACACACATTTTTGGCTTCTCATGAAAAATCTCAATCCCATGCATGCATGCATACATGTGTACGTAGAGAGTGAGAGAGAAGAAAAGAGTACTAACCGGAAATGCCAATATCATAGCCAAATATCAACCCAGCTGTACTCGCAACAATGCAGATTATGAGCAACTGAGCTGCCAGACTTAGGTGCTATCGGAAGGGCAGGGTGAGTCACTGGGATGTAACCGAACAACTCCGATGATCCGATGGGACAGACGAGAGAGAACAGAACTTCTTACCCGAAGGTCACATATTCGAGTGTTATTCAGTTGAAGAGGCTACCTCTGAATCCACGTCTCCAATCCAGGTCCGACCGTCTAATGAAGTTGAATTGCCAGAGGAGCCATAGTTGAGGAGAATGCTATCGACTAGCGTGTAAGGAGACGGTGAGCCAAAAATTTGAAAAGGTAGACAAGTTTCCAACTGGTTTTCCATTGATGGAGTAGGATAAAGCATAGCTGAGCTGTTCAGATTATACGTGTCTTGCTCTAATGCTTTATATTTCTCTATTCTAAATCTCCCCCCCTGACTTTTGGAGATACTAGAGTTTGCCAATATGGCTGAGAATGGTGAAGAGCGTGCAACATCCGAAGCAATTACAGAGAACATGTGGCTTGTGTGGACAAGCTTTATTGGTGGGGATGGAACAAGCAATGCACCAGAATCGTCCAAAACCTGGGAAAAACTACCTAGTCTTGATGGGAGAGATGGCTCGATGGAAATTCTACAATGGCTACCAAGTCTTGGAAGGTGGATATCAATGGGAGCTGAGGCCTGGGAAGAACTCCTTGATGGTATTAGCCTTGAAAACAATGTGGAACTTGCTAGTGCCACCGACGCCGGCTCTAGCTTACAAAAGACGAAAGGAAGAGTCAAGAAGGCGACTACACCGCACTACAGGGGAGTGAGGAGGTGGCCATGGGGAAAGTATGCTACAGAGATCTAAGACTGCTCACGAAAAGAGACCGTGAGGTCCAAAGGCGACACATATTTGAACATTCAAGGGATTTCTTCTCAAGCTTACTTGAGCAAAAAGGCTCAAGGATCTCAATCAAGCCGCCCACACCGTCTCTCGTCTGGGCCAGAAATGCTCTGATTTTGAACTTAACTAGTTCGATATTGTCTACAATTAATGATTTGAAGCTCGGAGTCATCGAAATAAGCAAGCTCGAATTCTGATTTGTTTTTTGCTCCCTTGTCCCACACTAGAGAGACAATCGGATTTTTTTTTTAAGACTTTTTTTTATGCAAATGAGGAAAAGAGAAAAGGGAGTGGAGTGCCGTTATGAAACTCACTGTTTTAAAGACACGAGGGAAAATTTGGAAGTTCTGGCTCTATTGCACGTGATCTCATTTTCGTCCAAAGTGATTGATAAGGGGATGGAAGGTCTTAATTACCACACGTTGGTTACATGCATTAGGTGGGTCATTTACCAATTTTTAAACATTTGACGCCAGATTGTCATAGGTAGATATATCAGGAGAGTAAAGTGTAATTGTAATTTCCCCAAGTTCAAACTTACTAACCCACCATTATTTTACAAAATTGTGTCACATATGTCTTCTTGAATTCTGTTATTTTGATTACACGTATGAATATATTTTGGGATGTTTTACATATGTGTTAAATAAAACTATGTTTTCAAAAGAAATGATTTATGAAAAGAAATTGAGTTTTGGAAGGAAAAATGTGGTTAGCGAAAAGTGATAATATTATATGAAATTTTGTATGAATATATGCAAAAGCCTAGCAATTAGGTGGGGATTATGCGCTTAACACCTCGATGTTAGTAATGGGAAAACAAAGTTGCCTAACAGTCTAACGGTTAAGTGGGGTCACACGCTTAGCATCTTAAACTTAAAAGAGGGATAAATTATTAGCAACCTTACGGTTAAGTGTGGTACCACGTAGAAAACTCATGAGGATAAGTGGGAGTATAAATTCACTTATTGTTATTATGAGATAATATGTTTTGTTCTGCAATGTTGTGTGCTTAAAGTATGACGATTTTAACTGATATTTTACTTATCATGCTATGAACTGTTTTACTGCTTTATATTATAAAATGTGGAGTTAATTATGTGGTAAGAAAAGATATTAATGTTTTATTACTATGTATCAAACTGTCTATCACATGGTTTACTATTTAGCCATACTTTTATTGAAAACAAATTTGTGAAAACCATGCATATGTGGCTGTCTAGTAAACACTAATGATGAGATATTTTATAAACAACTGATGACTCAAATTATAAATGACCAGTTTGCTTGAACTTGCTGAGCTGTGAACTCACTCTTCCATCTATAATTTTTATAAATACGGTTGAGGAAGAGGAAGAAAAAGACACGGACTTGTTTGAGGGTCCGATCTATAATGAGTGAAGCTGGTTGGGAGCCTCAGTTTTTAGAAAGACTGACAGTGAAAATACTTGTAGTGCTAGATGTGTGTATTTTAGTATTCCACTTATGACAACTTATGATCTATTGTGTGTTGTTAATAACCTTGTAAAAGATGTAGCCTGCTGTCTGTGGTAGTTTTGGTAAACTAAGTTCTTGGTTGTTGATATATATATATAATATATGAGGTTTTAATTAGATGCTTTGGTACAATTATACTCTTGAGGAAAACTTTGATATTTTTTTCTTAAAAAAAAAAAGGGTCTGCTGCTATTTTATGTAGTAGTGTTATGAGTAATTTTAGATAATTACACTTATGACTTGCTTAAAAAGTTAGGGCGCTACAGTGAGAGTGTGTATAGTATTTCCCTTTCGGAAAAGATGCATTGCAAAAAAGGCTCAAAGATAAATGTTCTTTCTTTTGCCTTGTCTTTTTAAGGAGAAACTAATAAGAACAAATAAATTTAATCATTAAATCAATACTTTAATATCTATTCTCACGTCTGGGCTCAAATTCTACTTTAATAAGTTAGGCCAAACATATGGAATATTTAATTGAAATGTTAGGTAAAAGAAAAATTAAATTCAATCAAACTCCACCTTAATAAGCGATGCACAACAAATGAAATATTTAATTGAAATTAGTGGTAAACTATAGATTCAAGGTTCGAATTCAAGACCTAAAGCTTTGATACGATATTAAGTCATTGTTTATCACTACAAAAAAAATTGTTTTTCGCCACTTGCAGGTCGCCACGTGTACGGTCACTGTACACGTGGCGAATTGTTGGCCGCGTGCAAGTCGCCACGTAAATACACGCGGCCAACCCGGTTGTGACTAACTGCGCAATTAGCCGCGTGTATTTTAATACGCGCGGCCAATTGGCCGCGTGTATTAAAATACACGCAGCCAACAGTTGGCCGCGCGTATTAAAATACACGCGGCCAACAATTGGCCGCGCGTATTAAAATACACGCGGCAAACTGTTGGCCGCGTGTATTATTATACACGTGGCAATATGTTTTTTTTAAAAAAAAATTAAAAAATAATTTTTTATTTAATTTAAATCTGTATTTAATTATTTTTTAAATAATTGATTGTATTTTTAATTTAGTTCTTTATTTTTAGAGGAAAAAAAATATAATAACTGGAAGAAAAAAAAAAAAAAAGAAAAAAAAGAAAAAAAAAAAGAGGAAAGATGCATAGAGAGAGAGACAGAGAGAGAGATACAGAGAGAGAGAGAGACAGAGAGAGAGAGAGAGATACAGAGAGAGAGAGACCGAGAGACAGAGAGCGAGAGACCGAGAGACAGAGAGAGAGAGAGCGAGAGAGGGAGAGCGAGAGACAGAGAGAGAGAGAGAGAGAGAGCGATACAGAGGAGAGAGAGAGAGCGAGAGACAGAGAGAGAGAGGGAGAGCGAGAGACAGAGAGAGAGAGAGAGAGAGAGAGCGAGAGACCGAGAGACAGAGAGAGAGAGAGCGAGAGAGAGAGAGGGAGAGCGAGAGACAGAGAGAGAGAGAGAGAGAGAGCGATACAGAGGAGAGAGAGAGAGCGAGAGACAGAGAGAGAGAGGGAGAGCGAGAGACAGAGAGAGAGAGAGAGAGAGAGAGAGAGAGCGAGCGATACAGAGGAGAGAGAGAGAGCGAGAGACAGAGAGAGAGAGGGAGAGAGAGAGAGAGAGAGAGAGAGAGAGAGAGAGAGAGAGAGAGAGATACAGAGAGAGAGAACACACCGTGAGAGAGAGAGAGAGCAACCAAAAATGGAGGAGAGAGAGAGAACGATAGAGAGAGAGAGAGAACGTGTATATAATGTTTTTTTTTTTTTTTTTTTTCGTTTGAAATTCTTGTATGTTCAGTGGCGCGCGGGACAATTCCCGCGCGCCACTGCCTTCAGCAATTCTGGCCGCGTGGCTTTAGGCCACGCGGCCAATTATATTATACGTATATATACATATATATATATATATATATAATATATATTCAGAAATTCTGGCCGCGTGGCCTAAAGCCACGCGGCCAATTATATTATACGTATATATAGATATATATATATAATAAAAACAATTAGCCACGTGTATTTTAATACACGTGGCCATATACAAAATTTAATAAAATTTATTTTTATTAATATATATTTGATAAAAACAATTGGCCGCGTGTATTAAATACACGTGGCCAACTGGCCGCGTGTAAAAAATACACGCGGCCAACTGGCCGCGTGTAAAAAATACACGCGGCCAATTGGCGGCGTGTAAAAATACACGCGGCCAACTGGCCGCGTGTAAAAATTACACGCGGCCAACTGGCCGCGTGTATAAATTACACGCGGCCAATTGGCCGCGTGTAATTAATTACACGCGGCCAACTGTGATGCGCCCCCTTCTAGTCACGTGTACTGTATACACGTGGCTAATTGGACGCGTGTCTACAGTAACAGGTACTGTAGACACGCGGCCAAATGTAGAGTTTTTTGTAGTGTATTCTAAAAATTTAAACTAATAAGAAAGTTAATTTAATAATTTAATCAAATACTTAAAAAAGAGTATGGTCGTGACCTTATTCGCCACACAATGTGCACGGAAGTAAGCACTTTGGTTTTCAAGAGGCATGGGAAGGAGCAAACCTCAAAAAGTCCATCAACTCTTCACAAACCTCTACGAGAAAAAAGTAACAAACACTGGCAGGGAAACTAAATCCCAAAGGAAAAAAAAAATACAATGAAAACCACTGAAATACAACAAAAACCCAGAAATTAGTAGCATTGGCGAAGGAAACAGTAGGGATGTGTGGGCGCATGAGGTCCAGACATAGGTGTGGGTGGCAGAGACGGGTAGTGGAGAGGCCGGTGAAGACAGTGGTGAAGTGCTTTGGTGGGTAAAACTGACAGAGGATGGCTGATCTGGCTTGGAAGAAGCCAAATCTGTAAACCAAATTAGTCCTAGCTAGGAGAAACAGAGGTTGAGAGCAACACGGTGGAGGAGGAGAATGGCGTAGCGAATCGGAGGAGAAGACAAGGCAAGGGGGAGGCTGAGGCTGCTGCAATTTTGAGAAGAAAAGTGAAAAATTGCCTGAGATGATGGATAAGACATCACAAGAGGCGAAAAGTGAGCTCCTAGAAGGAAACTTCATGATATGGAGGGGAGGAGGAGGCAATGACTGAGGGGGGGAGGGCGGTAGGGGCCATTCCCCACCCCGATTTCTTGAGAAAAAAAAAATTATTAGGTTTAAAAGAAAAGAAAAAAAAATCTAATATATATATATATATATATAACCCATTGGTCCATTCTCAAGAAATTATGTTGGCCCTACCCTATAAAAATTTTGGCCCTATTCACTAAATTTTTTTGGCCTTACAAAGTTAAACCTAAAAAGAAAAAGCCCTTTAGCCAAACTACATTCCATAGGACCACAAGCAAAAAAAATTATAGAAAAATATTTCAAAAAAGTCACCTCACCCAATTAAACTTAGAAAAAGCCATCTTAAAGCTCGTCGTCTATCGATTGTCATTGTCTTATCCCACTGGCGGTTGGCCACTGCTTCAGCCTTCAGTGCTTTCACCTTGTTTTAACTTTGTAAGTTCTCAAAACCCTTTTCTTTTTCTTTTTTTCTTTTTCTTTTTTTCATTTTTTCCTGTCATATGGTGAAGAACTGAAGAAGAAAACTGAAAACGTGAACAAGGTTACAGCCTACGAGGGAAAACTGAAAACGTGAACTGAATTCTGAAGAAGAAGAAGTGAAGAGGAAGATTGGATTTTAGAAGAGGACTCACGTCTCAATGTTTGGAAGAAGAGTCTAGAGAAGAGAGTACAATAGAAAATAGGATAAAAAAAGTTACACTGACCGACTATTGAATCATTGACTAAGGAGAAAATACTCAAATTTCGTGAACCGTTAGAAGAGTGAGAGAGAGAGTGATTATTTGTCTCATTTGTGTGACTAATTTGTGTTGTTGATAAATTATAATAATATTTAAAGTGGTATTTGAAATTTGAGAAAGTTTTACCTCTTAAAAAAAGGTGTAAAAGTGGAATTATTGTTAATTTGTCAATTTATGATTTGTGAATGAGTTTGTCTCTTTAAATTATGATATTCGTGAATAATGTTTTGGAAGTTGGGGGTTGGAAAAGCGGTCCAAATAGATTTTTTGGGTTAATTATAAAAGAAAAAATCAGTAAGAGTGAGAATTATTAAATAGCTTAAATGGTTTGTTAAGTGATTATTGAATGTCTTGTTGCCGATTTCTTTTTATTTATTATTATTTTAGTTTTTACTACAGTATTATAAATTTTGATTTTGAAAATTGTTGATTTAATTTGATTTTTACGACATAAAATAACAATTAATTTGCAACACAAAAGCTGTGCAAAACCACTCAACACACGTCGTACATTTAACATTTTAAGGTTAGTTTTCTAAACTCAATTCTTAATATAATTGGTATTGTAATTTGGATATTATGGTTATTTAATATTAATAAGAATATTGGTTATTATAGTTTATAAGTCCAAACACTTAATTTGAGAATTTGACATGTATGTAAAAGCTGTTATATTCTATTATTCTTTATGCAAGTTTATTAATTGTTAATTTACAAATATTTTTTCTTACTAATTTTGTTTTTATATATTTATTTCATCTTTAATCTTAATATATTTCTTATTTATGCTTTGACCCATATCATTATTTTAATATATTTGTAATTCATGACTTGACGGCTTGGCGCCCAAAATACTTTCTAGCTCTGTCCGTAAAAGGAGGGACCTCCTCCATCACGGCGTCTTCAAGAGAGAGAAAAAGGTTTCGTGGAGAAAAAACATGACAAAGTAGTTAAAATTGTGTAAGAGTTGTATAAAAGTTGTGCAAAAACCATTACTCTAATAAATATTAAAACCGTTATATATATATGGGAATTTAGTAATAACCCGAAACCTTATCTTTTTTTTTCTTTTTTTTTTTTTTTTTTTTTTTTGTTGAGAATCGAAACCTTATCTTTGTGCAAACACCATGCTTTTATAAAAATAATTTTTTTTAATTAGACACTTTAACCTGGTATCAATTATTCGGGATTGCTACCAATTGCCATTTTTGTTCATAATTCTTTTAGTTTATTCCCATCTCTTTCTCTCTCGTATTATTGACACGATACAGTGGTGCATCTAGTAGTTAGATATATATGTTTCAACTAAAGGATGGAGAAAAGGTTTAATTGGCTTGATATTTTTATAGGATATTCTGTAAAGTCTTCTTTTTTTTTGGTCACTCTCTGTTGCCTGTATTATTTCCCTGATTTGTACCCTTCTCTATTGGCAATTGCCACTATGTTTGAAATGATTTAAAAAGTTCTTCATAGCTTTTGTCGGCATGAATACCCAATGTTTTTTCGTCTATTAATTTTAAAAGACCCTTCAAGGTATCAATCAACATGATTGTTATGGGATACATTCTTATCATTGAATTTAAATTGGGGCTAATTAAGTGTGCGTTTGGAATTGTGATTTCGTAGACAATAAGTGTGATTTTAAACCAAATCGCAGAACATAAATCGTTTGGAAATTGCGTTTTTAAAAATTGTGATTTGAAAACACAAAAAATCTACTTTTTCAAATCGCAGATAAGATGGTACTTTTTTGAAAATGCAAAATTTTAAAGGTAAATTCGCGATTTTAAAGGCTAAACTGCGATTTTGCCAAATGTTTAACTGCGTTTTTAAAAATCACTTTTTTCAAATCGCACATTTTAAAATCGTTATTTTAAATCGCACTTTTTAAAATCACAAACCCAAACGGACCCTAAGGATGTCTACGCCTCATTATGCTAACCTATTGTTTCATGTGAAACGTCCATCCAATAATTTTAATGCAATTGACTTTTGTAGTCATATTTTTTTTTTTTTTTAAAAAAAAAAAAGAAAAAAAAAAGAAAAAAAAAGAAAAGAAAAAAGTGTGAGCTTTTTATCCAAAAGATTTTACTTTTCAAACAATTACACAAGGCTTCTACATACCAATTGATTGTTACATTGCAAAAATAAAAATAGCTAGTCTATTAGAGACATAAAAGAGAGGTATCAAACGGGGGAGCATCCATTCACACACACACACACCCATACAACAAATAAAAAGCTTGAGAAGGAGATTGGTCATGAGCCATTACACAAACTTTAGTGATCAGGATATAGAGATAATAGAGCATACAGCTTGTATCAAAGTGAGGATTAACAAGATAACAGCAGCTATGGTAGAAGCGACCTTCCAGGGACTGCCAAAATAGTCTCGCCTCAAGGAAGCCAGCCAACCATGCTTAGGGTCCTCGTAGAATTTCTTCAATTGTATACAAATATCATAATATTTGGTGCTCATGGTTGAATATACAATACTTGTGCCCAAACTATTGATAAAAGTTGCATCGTTGTTACCTAGCCCATTAACCATAATCCCCTTTCGAACAAGTAAATCCACATCCTTTTCACTTTTGATAAGGAAATCTAAGAAGATAAAATAATCAGTAACATATGCCGCAATTGGGTAGTGGCATTGCTCAAATGCCATAAGATTTCGAGCATAAAACTCTGTGGTATTGTCCAAGGTAATGTGTGGGATTTTCAACACTCCCTTCTTATAGTCTAGGTCAAGGTCAAGTAAACAATGCCTAGAATGATTCGCCATAAACTTCAATCCTTTCCCATCCAACTGGGCTGCACTATACACATGCTTAACTTTTTTAGCTGTTCTTTTTGGTAGACTTTTGGGCAGGTAAAATCTTCTAAGCAAATCAACAAAGTGCATTATTCTTGGCTCAGGCTCAGGCTCAGGATTGGGAGGCAATTTTTGTGTGTTGAAAAACTTAAAAGTACTCAAAGGTAAGCTTAGTGAAGGAGGGCAAGTCTCCTTGAGATGAAAATGTAAGGTCAAATAATTTCTTAATAATAAAGAAAGGAAGTTGATTTTCAAGTAACATTAAGTCCCGCTGCATCGTGGCAGCCAACCGTGGCTTTAGTAATATCTTGTCGTAACTTGTCCATGCTGCTGCTCCCCGCCAATTTCTATAAAAAAGTTCAACAATGAAGCTCGCATGCACCAAGATCATTTTCAAAAAGTCAGACCTGTTAAGTGAAAGTCTCTGCATAACATTGACGAACACTTTCTTCCGAGTCCTCAATAACAGGTAATAAGTCCTCCAAGTTTTTGTTGGCTCGTTCCATGAATTCCTTAAGATATCTTAATTTGAGTTTTTCCATGTTTTGCAATTTTTCGTCGCCATGGTGAAAAGGTCCTATTGAAAGAATCTGAGGACTGTAAGCTTCTTTGTTCAACTTGCGAAGAGGATCCGGAACCTTATAGATACAAGGTTCAGGGGATGACAGAGGATCTAAGCTTTCTAACGCACTCGTGATGTTATTTACCAAAGTTGCACGTTGATATTCTCCCATCTATCAAGTAGTCTTTCTTAAATATCCTGATGACAAAGACGAGAGTACTGATCACTAGCATTAAAAAAAGCTCCCCGGCCATATGATCATCGAATTTTTGTAGAAAATATTATTATATTCTTAAAAAAAATGAAGCAATCTTAAAAAGATTCATGAAGATCTCTACTAAACAGACCTACAGTAGGCAGTTGGATGAGCTTGATATTTCGCTGGAATAAAACTTCTTCTTTAGCTTATTATAGGAATTACACCTAATGTCTATTTTATTGATATTTCGTTGTACGTAGCAGAATGAGGTAAAGGTTTGATTATTACAATTTTTTTTTTAAATACTAGTCATTAATAAATCATATGTCCAAGTCAAAGCATTAATATTCATGAAACTATTTTCAGATTGTTAAGAAGAAATCAATTTCAACATCAATACTAGCTTGGTCCCTTTTTCTATAGAAGAAAATATAATTAAGGTGTTATTATGATAATAATCACTCACAATTCACAATTGCTACTGAATTACTATCATTTAGAGATATTGTAATAATTAACTACGATTGCCAAGAAAGAAACGTTGATAAATTGGCCGAATATGACACAAGGATGCAGTACTGTACGATAATATAAAGATGCAAAGATACGAAATTGCGACTTAAATTTAGTTGGGAAAATAAATAAATAAACAAGGTAGTAGCGAAAGAGAAGTGTTTACCTGCTCAATGAACAGCCTTTTTTTTTATGACAAATCTGCGAACAAATTTGATGAAGAAAGGAGTTCGTTCAAGACCTCGTTCCGTACGTTGGATTTGCTGAAAGAAAGCAGTGATGCAGCAATTTGGGAACAAGGGCTTCTTTTAGGGACGAGGATTTCCTGGTGCCCGAATTCAACCTTCATAGAGTGGGAGCTCTATTGTAGTGATTGCTTCAATCCTTCATTTAGATTTTAGCCTTCGTACCGGCAGACCCCTTTGCAGTTGGATTGAAATTGGGCCATGATCAGTGTGAACCCAAGACAACCAAATGGAAAAAACGCGTTTTCGACTAGACTAGAAAGTTCTAATTCTAAAATTGACTGGAAAACCGCGAATATGATCAGTACTGTCTCTTTCAAAACAGTTTCCACGAAAGTTTATCGTAACTTCCTTGACCATCCATGACGGCAATTAATTAATATTTTGCCCATTCAGTAACTGTTTGGGCCATTCTCTTACCGAAGAATATTTTGCCCAACTACTAAACTTTAGCCGAAGGCCAAAGGGATTAGCTACTAATTAATAGCTTTCCACTTGTAGGATTGGACTTCCCATTCCTCTGTGCAAGATCGGTGCTATACGTACGCCTTGTGAGCCCTATTCGCCATTTTGGAAGGAACGGAGCAGCAGAAACTTTGCACAAGTACACTTGTCTTGCCCAACCCATTCTTGTAAGCATTAGCAGAGCACGGGTGGTTCGGCTACTTCTGATGAATTTGACACTGGCGTGACTTATTAACGAAATTTACCAAATTTTTTATCAATAATTTTTTTTTTTTCGCTTACCCAAAAAGTTTTCAATCACAATTAATTAGCAACTAATTTTGAATTTTCCTCTTACGATAAGATAAGATCAGTTGATCGACCGTGGACCATAAGACCGGAATATTCCAACCAATTAATTCGGGCAATCAAATATATTTCATTAAAAAGAATGGATATTTTAAGAAAACCAAGCAATGTCCTAATTACGTAAGCATGCATCGGAATGAGAAAGCAAATTAAGTGGCAAAGTTCTCCAGCCGCTACTACAAATTTGGAAGATGTTGATGTTGTTGGGAATTGGACTTAATTGGCAGCGCTGTTGAAGTGTTGATCTGCATAATTGCTACGATCTTATTAGATTTTAAACTCCTTTTGAAGTGTTGAAATTTTATTACTAGCGATGTTATTTATATTCAACTTGTCTGGGCAGGTGACTTTTCAATCTGTGATGTGCTTAATTTTGCTATTAATTTGAGTATTAATTAAGGATAAATGAATTTGTTATTTGAACGTACGTACGTGATGCCCATCTTTAAAACATGACTATATTTTTATTAAATTAACCCTTCAAGTCGTTTGAAGAACTTGTGTCACTAAAATGGTAATCCCATTCATTTTTATTTGGACTTAAAAATTCATGGAGGTAAGTGGAGACGCGATTTGTGCTGGGTGTAAGAATGGTAAAGCACATCAACTACCATACAAATTAATTAAGAGTAAAATTACAGAGTGAAGGAAACGCTAGAGCTTGTTCACTCAGATGTGTTTTATTTGGACGAGTGAAACAACCATTTATCAATGGTTACAGATATATGGTGACTTTAATAGGCAATTTCGATTCCCAAGGTATATATGAGTTTATTTTCTAAAAGAAAAATTAGAAGTGCTTGATAAATTTAAAAATTTTAGAGAAAAGGTTGAAAGTGAAATCGGTAAGAAAATCAAGTCTCTGCGCACCAACAACGGGAGAGAATACACGTTAGACGAGTTCTTAGATTTTATGTATATATATATGAAGTTGTATGCCTGTTGTCCAAAGGTTCTTTGATACGCAAGTTTTATGCGCATCCAATGAGCGAGTCTTGGACGTATATATGACCTCATCATCCTTCACTGGAGGAGAAAGAGGAGGTGTTATTTTAAGATAAAGAGTTATTAGTAGGCATGTGAAATATAAGTTCATGACAATTTTTCTTTATGGAATTTGTAAATAAACTCACCCTCCAAGAGAGCTAGAGCTAGAGTCATGCACGTACGCTAGTGAACCCAAAATGGTAGAATCAATTACCCTTGACCCTGTTTAGTTCAACCACAATCAACAAAACCTATTGGAAGAGAGTGGCACCAGTTGAAAATAAGCTAAAAAAGAGCAAAATGAGTCCTGCCAAATCATTAAAATTATAAGACAAATTTCACCCAAGCAATTCATTAAACAGTACTTAATTAATTGGCAGGCTCTGAATACAAAGTACACATGTTTCTATTTTTTTTTTTTTTAAAAAAAAAAATAAGCAATGCAATTCAACTTGCTTAAAATTGATTGGTGCGAATCAATCCGCTATTTAATAAAACAGCCAATGTGTGGCAGCACTAAAAGCTGATGGTGCACCGTACCTCAACGATATATATATACAAGGACAATCAAACACTCCTCCATGCCGATGGCTGGGAACCAGTTGGAAGAAGCCTGTCATGGTACTATTCGAAGACATTATGTGACGACCCCATTTTTTTTTATTTTTTTTTTATATATATATATACAAAACATTTCGTAATCATTAATCCTTTAAATTAAAACGGATCTTCACAGTGACACGACGATATGTCGCAAAGCCAACATATGTACATATTCCATAACATGTACATGGTATATCAGAGCGGAAAACATAAACCTAATAGCGGAAATCACATCTTATACATCTATCACAATTAATTACAATAAGAGCCATTACATAACTATATGATTTAAGTCTTTCCTCAAATCGAGTACATAACATAAATGGCTTAACAAAGATTATGTGACACAAGCGTCACAAGCCATAATCAAAATACCTAAAGGAATAGGCATCCCGCGGTCTAACACATTACAACCGTCGCGTTGAGCTTCAGTCATAATATCCTCAGTATGCTTCTACAACACCATCTACTACGACCGGAATACCTGCAGCCAAAGAAACATCATCTATACGGTTGTAGGGGTTTGCCACATCCGTATAGGTGGAATTATGAGCCCACCGTTTTAGCATAAATAAATACACTAAGACCTCAGAGGTATACTATTCACTGAGTTTTCGCAAAGAACCAACTTTTCATTTTTAGTTGTACGTACACTATAACAGCTACCAATTTTATAAACTTTTGTTTGAAAAACCCCCATAACTGATATAGCAAACACCGACTAATAGAAACATTTAAATACACTGGGCAGCTAGTATTATACGTAAAAGATTCGCTATAGAACACAATGGCATTTAAACCATGCAACCATCCGATACCAATATACATAAATTCTTTTTCTATCAAGACTTTTATGCATACTAATACGTCTAGCAAAACTACAATATACTTTCATAAAAACATCACACAATCCGATACCAATATACATAAGTTCTTTTTCTATCAAGACTCTTATGCATACTAATACGTCTAGCAAAACTACAATATACTTATCATGAAAACATTACACAATTTAAACAATGCTATGCATGCTCATGATAGTCTTTTTGTTCATTATGAGCCTCACGCTCTCTTCGTTATTATGAGCATCACGCTCTCTTCGTTATTATGAGCCTCACGCTCTCTTCTTTATTATGAGCCTCACGCTCTTTTCTTTATTATGAGTCTCACGCTCTCTTTATTATTATGAGCCTCACGCTCTCTTCTTTATTATGAGTTCATGCTTTATGCTTTACAATTCAAATTTTATACTCATATTCTTTGCAAATCATGCTTTCTTCAAATACCATGAACCAATCAACATGAAATTTCATCATTCTTCTTTGCATAATTAAATCCCAACTACAACACACTTTCAAATACTTCAATCAATTGAAAACCTTTCATTCATGCATCATTTCATAACATCATTGATATTTCAACATAATTGAAACTACTTAAAACATCCAAATCATACATGTTAACATATCATTGGTTCAGTAAGAAAATCATATATCATTTGCATTTCTATAAAATACATAAAAATATCTTTTCTCAGTGAGTAGAATACTCACCTTGGTTGCATTGGACTCACGACTCAAACTCTACATTAGAGAACCCATTGAAGTCTCCAACCCGGACACTATCCTGCAAACATAGGTATTGTTAGACTACGCTATTAAACCCCATACCTTATGACACATAAACTACCCGTGTGCTCACACGTCGCATTACTCGATCACTAGAACCAATACCCATTCAAAATCAAAACACCCAACCGATATCAAATTCCAACTCATCAAATTCACAACCTCCATCAATGCAAATCCAAAACCAGCCACCACCACACATCACAAATCAGCCATTAATAACCAATCATCCATAGCTAACAAAAGTTATCCAAAATTAACATCAAAATCCCAATAAACTACCCACAAGCATCAATCACCATAGTAAATCAACTCAAACATCCTAAAAGAATCAATAACCCCATTAGAATTTCAACTAGAAATTTAATCACTCCTAGTCTAGCAAAACAAGCAAGGCCAATCAACCCAACACCATAAATCCACAACAAAGAATCCAAAATCATCCCTCATTCACACCATAATTTTATCAACAAAACACAAGAAAACACTATCAAAGAATCATACACATAAACCACCAAAAGCCCCAAAACATCCACCAAACCACTCACTCCATTCGGCGATAACCAAATAACCCAACCAGAATTTTCCACAACAACAATACCCATAAAAATTAGTCTTCTAAACCAAAGATCATAAAAACTCTAAGGTTCCAACTTAGATCAATCTCCAAAGAGACCCATCAATCATAATTCAAGAATACAAACCCGAAACCCATTTTAGAATCATCAAACACCAATATATCATCACAAAAACCGAAACCCATCACCATATTAACCTAAAATTCGAATCTAAACAAATCTTAAACTATACACATGGTTTTCGTGCTTTATAATCAATGGGTAACATAAAAACACAAGAAAATGCTAGAAATTACCCCCACAAAGGCCCATGGCCGGAACCGTGCGCCTACCCGGGAATTGTCCTGCATGCCTACCTGCACAATTTGGCCACGTCGCCAAATTCTTAATGGTATAGTTTAAATATATTTTTTTTTTATTATTATTATTATTATTATTATTATTATTATTATATATATATAATTCATAGTGTACAAATTTCCAAAAAAATTAGCCACGTGTATTTTATACACGCGTCCAAATGGACGCGTGTATAAAATACACGTGGCCACTTGGACGCGTGTATAAAATACACGTGGCTACTTGGACGCGTGTATAACATATACTTGTGACGTCCCACATCGCCTGGGAATGAGGATGTGCTTATATGTATAAATGCACCATTTATGACACAACGCGTTTTAAATCCGTGATGGTGATGAACTTATCAGAACTTCGCAGTTAAGCGTGCTTCTGCGAGAGCAATCCCAGGATGGGTGACCTCCTGGGAAGTTTGGTTTGGGGAGCCAAAAGCGGACAATATTGTGTCATTGGGGGTGGGTCGTTACAAATGGTATCAGAGCCATTGTCCAGCCTGAGATGGTGGGAGTGTGCACAAGCCCAATGAGGGACGCCAGCGGGGACGCTGGGTCCAAAGAGGGGGTGATTGTGACGTCCCACATCGCCTGGGAATGAGGATGTGCTTATATGTATAAATGCACCATTTATGACACAACGCGTTTTAAATCCGTAATGGCGATGAACTTATCAGAACTCCGCAGTTAAGCGTGTTTCTGCGAGAGCAATCCCAGGATGGGTGACCTCCTGGGAAGTTTGGTTTGGGGAGCCAAAAGCGGACAATATTGTGTCATTGGGGGTGAGTCCTTACAATACGTGGCCAGTTGGACGCGTGTTTAAAATACAAGTGGCCAGTTGGACGCGTGTTTAAAATACACATGGCCACTTGGACACGTATATGAATACACGCATCCATTTGGACACGTGTATTAATACACGCATCCATTTGGACACGTGTATTTTAAACACGTGGCCACTTGGCCACGTGTATTTTAAACACGCGTCCAAGTGGCCACGTGTATTTTATACACGCGTCCATTTGGCCACGTGTATAAAATACACGTGGCTAACTGTTTTTGGAAATTTGTACACTATGAATTAAATATATATATATAATAATAATAAAAAATATATTTAAACTATACCATTAAGAATTTGGCCACGTGGCCAATTTGTGCAGGTAGGCGCGCGGGACAATTCCCGCGCACCCACCTGCCCATAACTTTGAAATATATATATATATATAAATTATACTCGGTTTAATTAGAAAGAGATGCATCCTCTCTCTCTCTCTCTCTCTCTCAGTGTTCTCTCTCTCTGTCTCTCTGTCTCTCTCTCTCTCTCTCCCTCGCTCCAAACTCCGGCCGGCCATGTCCATGTCCGTTTGTCCAACTACAAAAGGAATTTAACAAAAATAAGAAAAAGAAAAAAAAATTAAATTAAAAAGGAATTTAACAAAAAAAATTAATTAAATGAAAAAGAAATTAACCAAAAAAATAAATTAATTAATTAACAAATAAATTAATTAATAATTTCTAAAATTTGCCACGTGTACAGTAAAACACGTGGCCACAAAGCCACGTATATTTATATACACGTGGCTAACTGTCAGCCACGTGTTTTACTATACACGTGGCTTTGTGGCCATGTGTTTTACTATACACGTGGCTGATTTAACACGCACCGAACACGTGGCCATTTACACGTGTCTAACTGTTCGTCACGTGTACAGTGTCCGTACACGTGGCAAAATGCAAGTGGCAAATTACAGGAATTTTGTAGTGGCAAGACAACGGTGAAAAATCAAGTCAATATATAGTCCAATAAATTATTCTTAATATTCAGTTTTTAGCAAGTGTAAATGACGAAGTTGTGACTGTCGTCTAGTAAATTGATGAAGGAATTAAACATTACATAAATACAGTTGAAAATGAAAGTATTATTAGGGAGGGCCAGCCTGACGGCCTATCAAGTTAGCCAGTTCGGAATCCTTTGAATCAGTTGTGTTGGAAAGTTCAGTGCTAAACCTCTGGTTCAACTATTTTTTGTTGGCCCCAAATTGTTTTGGATTTGGACTCAGTCTTGATTAATGTTTTATATGGCCCAAAAATGATATTGCTCGATCGACATTTCATTTGAATATTATTTATTTGCATAATTCTTGAAAGATAAAGACTTAACACATATGAGCTGCAATTTTATATGGTGGAAAAGTGAGAAAAAGAAAAAAAATCCTAAGAAGAGTTTGTGTTTTCGTTTGTAGAGCTAACCCGTTCGTTGGTGGAACCGTCAATAAGAGGCTGCATTGCATCCCTGGGGAAATGCTCCTTCAATTTTCTTCTTCAGATCATTTCCTCTACAATGAGCAAGAATCTTGGAGCCTCTTGCATGCCATCTGACATTACAAATTTATAATTATGAAGAAAAACGATATTATTCATCTCGAACTAATTCCTGCCACCAACTTGGAAAGAAACAAAAGAAACGAAAAAAGATCGATGAGCAATAGTGCAAGATTTTTGTGGGTTGAAAAATGTTTTTCTACCTCGGATGAAAGTTGTTTGAGTATGCATAATAATTGTGGATTGAAGCTGTCTTTGAGTCTGGACACCTTTTCCTCAAGGTTCTCCTGGCCCTATATTAAGTCATACGTAATTATGAGTGAAAGAAACCTCAATATCCAACAATCACATTCAAAACCCTTTTTATGGGAAGAATTCAAAGATAGAGTTATGGCTCTGGAAACCTTTTCCTTCGGGTTCTCCACGTCTTCCTCACTCGATCTTAGAGTTAGAGCTGCATGGCTATGGACATCTTTTCCTCCAAGTTGTCCTCCATGTCTTCTTCATGGCCCTATTAATTGTAAATCATAAGTAATTATGAGCTAAAGAAACCTCAAAAACTAACTTGAAATAACTAAAAAATAACATTATCCCATCCATTTGTTCTGATCTCCTGGAATAGACGTACGTGTTAAATCTTAATGCTTGACTATTATAACAAAGAAGGTGGCCTTGTCTCCGTTGTGATATGGTGGGCACCCTTTTATGTGGGACTATTCTTCAAATGGAATCAAGGTATATATTCTTTGTGTCTATGCTAGCCATGTGTAAATTTTATTCAGACTCGTATTAAAAGCATAATAAGATTTATCTTTTCTTATTAGTTTAAACTTTTAAGATAAGTAGTAATTTAACACATGTCATGATAAATATATATAAAAGTTAATTACCAACAATTGACTGTTTATTTTGCAGATTATTCGAAGACTTGTTACAAAAACACTCGCATTATTTTGTGTTTCGTGTACTAAGAGTAAACCTAGCTAGCTAATTGATATAATAAAAGCCAACAACCATTGACATGCAGCTTCATTTTGCATATTGCAAGTAAAAGACTTGATTGCGTGCAGGAATATGCCCACCAAAATAAATTAAATATTTGGGTTTCGTGTATTCAGAAAAAAGAAATATATTAAAAGCCAACAACGTTTGAGTATTTTGCAAAATATTAAATATATATCCAACGTACAATTAATAAATTAAATATCTTGCGTTTTATATATGGATCAAGAATAAATACTAGAAGAAAAGCTAACAACGACCATTGAGTGCTTAATTCATCTTGACTAAAAAATAACCATCCCAAATAAACCAAAATTCCGCATACAAAATGACAAGTGGTTTCACCAACTCTTTTTTATTTTTATTTTTTTCTTTTAAAATCGGCCACCTTCATTTGATTAAAATAAAGCCATAACACTTTTCACCAATTTTTTTGGGTGCCAAATCCAAGTTAAGTCATAAATAAATCATATGTCCAAGTCAAAGCCTTAATATTCCCGAAACTATTTTGAGATTTTATAAGGAAGAAATGACTTTCAAGTTTCAACATCAATACTTGGTAAAAAGTTTTATAAGTCACGATTTATAAAGAGTAATTCTAAATATTATATAAGTGTCCATAAAAAAATGAGGTGGCTTTTAAAATTACTATATGATCAAAATCACTATTTGATTAATCACACGCCCAATGATATCTTTAAAAGCCGCTTTAATTTTTTAATTGACACTTATATGACATTTATAATTACTCATTTATAAAAAATAAAAAAAAACAGAGAGAGAAAGAGAAGAAACCAAGTTAAAATCAGGGATATTTTGGTCTTTCAAAATGAAAGAGGGTCAAAACATAAAACAAAAATTTAGGGGGATAAAAAAAAAAAATTATTTTGGGAGACAAATTTATAAATTTACATATTTTAAAAAGAACTTAAAAATCTTTGGGGTCGTCCCTAATATATATATATATATATACAGCCTGGCTGCATCAACTTAATTAAACAAGTCTTAAAATATGTTTGCCATAACAACTAGTGCCTGGATTTGATTAGTATTTAAAATTTCATCCTTATTAGAAGAAGCCTGGCTACAAGTCTTTCGGGGCAACTTCAGAGAGATCGAGGGAGGGAGAGAGAGAGAGAGAGAGCAACTTCTTCTTTATAATTAATTAGTGATCATTCTATAATTTGAGCCTGAACACAATTTATAAATTGAGAGGATCCTGTAAGTTCTGCTTTTAGTACGAGTCTGAACACAATTTTCTAATGGCTTAGACACAAAGAATACCATATCACAATTTATAACAGAGCCACCTTCTCTATTCTTCCCCAAACTAATAAGAGTTTCTAACCGGCCTCTTACGCTTTGCAAGTGACAACACTATGGCCAGTCATGAAGTGCAGCCAGTTACTGCACAGCAACTCATTGAGGGTGACCTGAACTTGTTAACCGTGTCCAAGGAGCAGATCCTGAATCTGATTTCTACAACCCATCTTCCTGATGAAGAAAAAATTGAAGCCGACTACTCTCTTAATATGAAGAAAAAAAAAACTTAAATGTGGTACAATGAAAGTTCAATTAGAGACCGCAGCTGTGGTATGGTGTTGAGGCCACCGGCGCTGTGCTATGGGTAGCGGCTAAGCTGTGTTTTCCGGCCCTGTTCCGGCAAAACCAACCGGCGTTCCCTTTGGGTGATTTTTACAACAGATTTGGGGTTGTTGATGTTGAGAATTTTGAAATCTTTTCCATTAATTGAAACCCCTCATCTCCTATAGCGATCGAATATACTAGAACAACATAGAAATGGCCACCGTTGAAGGAAGGACATCGCCAGTTTTCATTTAACTACGTACTTATATTAACACAGCAAAACAAGAAAACCCTTTGATTCTTTGAACTGATTCTCTACCTGATGGCATAGACATGCACTGAAGCTTGAGTGGGAAGAACACAATTAATCAACAAAACCTATTGGAAGAGAATGGCACCAGTTGAAAATAATTAAGCTAAGAAAGAGCTAAATGAGTCCTGCCAAATCATTAAAATGAAAAGACAACTTTCACTCAACTCTTGGCAGGCTCTGAATACAAAATACACATGTTTTTTTTTTATTTATTTATTTTAAATAAGCAGTGCAATTCAAATTGTTTAAAATTGATTGGTGCGAATCAATCCGCTATTTAATAAAACAGCCAATGTGTGGCAGCACTAAAAGCTGATGGCGCACCTCAGACATTCCTCGATGCCTATGGCTGGGAACCATGAGTTGGAAGAAGCCTGTCATGGTACTCTTTGAAGCAAATCCGGAAGCCTCTCTCACGCACATTCACCTTCCACTCTCCAAACGCCTCCAAGACCTGTAGAATTGTCGTCCCATCTTTACTGATTACCTCTGAATCCACGGTCATGAACACAGCCCATCTTCTCTCATTCCTTAAGGAACGCAATGACTCTTGAATTTCCTCGTCAAAATCCAGCTGTCTGCGGTCTTTTCCAACGCAACACAATTCGATGATAATGTTGACTTCCTTTATGAGCTGATCCTCAGCCACAACATTTACTTTCTGGGAAAATTGTTCAATCCAACGCTTGTCCTTGCCTCCACAGAGGAAAGTGTATTCTTCGATCTGATTGCACAAGATATATATGTCTAACCTCAAATTTTATTTGAAGGTGCATTATCATGAATTTTGCCTAAAACTGCATGCAAGAATATGTGCATTTGTGTATGTACTTGTATGTGCAAATTAAAGGATATGTACATGCTGTATTCATTTAGAGTTGTAAAAAAGACTTTACTTCGTAAGGTCCAGGTGTTCTCGAGTAAGACGACTCCTCCTCAACTTTAGGTAAAAACGAAGTGAAAGGAAGGCTCTCATTCCATATCGCCGAATCAAGTAGAGTGCATCTTCGTTTTCCACGTCCCCTTGTGGGTTCATCAACAAGACAATAGGCTTATTGTCGTACCGCTCCTCAATGAACTTGATGGCTGCTACTGCTGAAAAGTACTGCACTATATACCATGGCATCTTAGATTGTAACATCTCAAACTTCCTTCGCGAGTTATTGGTCCACTGCTCCACAATTGGGATCCATACAATTTTGTATTGGTCCCCCTTCTTCTTTATTTTTTTTGGGTGAATAAAAAACTTTATAAAGCCCAAACACAAGTCTACAAACACTCCAGAAAACTGAAAATATGTGCGAGGGACCCCTTCTTCTTTATTCCATCATAAATTGACATCAATTTCAATATATCATTCTCGTCTATGGTCAGGCCTGAAATGAATAATAGAAGATTCTTCTCTTTCAGCACGTCGATGCTAACCTGTTTGTGCAAGACAACGGTGAAAAATCAAGTAAACTGCCCAATAAATTATTCTTAATATTCAATTGTGTAAATAATGAAGTTGTGACTGTAGTCTAGTAAATTGATGAAGGAAACATTACATACGTACAGTTGAAAATGAAAGTATTATTAGGGAGGGCTAGCTTGACGGCCTACCTACAGGCTAGCCAGTTCGGAATCCTTTGAATTTGTGTTGGAAAGTTCAACCATAAACCTCTGGTTCCACTATTTTTTGTTGGCCCAAAAATGTTTTGGATTTGGGCTCGGTCTTGATTGTTATATATGGCCCAAAAATGATATTACTTGATCGACATTAATGTTTTATTTTTAATAATATTTATTTGCATAATTCTTGAAAGATATAGTCTTAACCATATATGAGCTGCAAATTTTATGTGGTGCAGAAGTGAGAAGAAGAAAAAAATCCTAAAAAGAGTTTGTGTTTTCGTTTGTAGAGCTAACCTGTTCGTTGGTGGAACCGTCAATAAGAGGCTGCATAGCTTCCCTGGGAAAAAGTTCCTTCAGTTTTCTACTTGTGTACATTTCCTCTACAGTGAACAAGGTTAATTTCTTTGGTCAGCGTTGTTGCGCATTTCAAATAAGCCATTATATAGCATGTGCAACACATTCAAGAGAGCATGCTTCCTTGTGATTGAAATCGATTATGTGGATAACCTATACTACTTATCCTCCAGTGTAGGACGTAGGAGAAGATGGACCTGATTTTATTGACCAAGGGCGATAGATCGTGTGTCTTGTCCCTGAAATAAGGCAACCATGCACGGTCATTTTCAATAGATCAAAATGACAATTTTATTTATCAAATATTCTATTTTGACACCCCGAGTGGACACCTATATTTGAATTGGTCAGTAAGCAAAATGCATTACAATAATTAACCCTTATAATTGTGACATGACTCTAATATTTTCTGCGCTAAGGATTTGAACATATATGGTACATGTCAAGGACAAGAACTTACTCATCGCTAGTACTCATGAGACAACACATATGAGTTGTGCAAGTTACAATAATCCAGTAGACACCCACCGAGATATCACCTGCTACATCCGACAATAATGCTGGTTCATCCTTTGTATCCTTCTTAACCTTCCAGAAGTACTCCA
This sequence comes from Alnus rubra, assembly GCA_028654335.1. Lineage (NCBI taxonomy): Eukaryota > Viridiplantae > Streptophyta > Magnoliopsida > Fagales > Betulaceae > Alnus > Alnus rubra. The sequence continues at coordinate 443,581 of JAJPGS010000714.1, read as the reverse complement.
TGGTACACAACGTACAAATAAATGCGTCAACTGTTTGCGAGTGCTTTGAGGGAGCAGGTACATTGTTTGGGATATCCAAGAAATTTTCGAAATTCAAAGCATAAGCCGCTAGTATCAGCACTAGCTTAGCGTCCCATGAATACTTTGAGAGTTTCTTAAGTATTGACATTATTACTTCCACGCTTGGAGCCTCGCATGCCATCTGACATTACAAATTTATAATTAATTATGAAAAAAAATGCTAATTTGGTAACTATACGATAAAAACGATCTTATTCATCTCATTAATCCTAATTCCTGCCACCAACATTGGAAAGAAACAAAAAAGATGAGCTATTGTGCAGATTTTCGTGGGTTGAAAAATACTCTTCTTTATAATTACCTCAGATAAAAGTTGCTCGACTATGCATAATACTTGTGGATTGAAGCTGTCTCTGGACACCTTTTTCTCAAGGTTCTCTTGTCTCTTTCTCTGTACATGATTTTTAAAAAGTGGGTGTACCTGGGTGGATTAAGCCTTGATGAGTTGATGTTCAGAATTTTTTTTTTTTTTTTAAAAAAAAAAAAAAAAAAAAAAATGGCCTCTCAATAACAAAGAGACTCACGTACACTTTAATGATCAATTTATTTTTTACTCGACTCTTCACTCTTTTCCCGTACGAGTCATGATAGACTCAAAACAGTTTAATAATAAAAAACAAAAAACAAAAGTTGACCGTTTGACGAAATGCCACTTTTCCACACGCAAGTCGCAACGCTGCGTTTTAGAATTAAATGAAACGATGCGTTTTGAATCAAAACTTTTGTTTTGCAAACTCTTCCACACGCAACACTGCGTTTTGCAATTAAATGTACTGTTCATCTTCTTCAACCTTGGTTATTTCTTCTGAACATATTACACCTGAGCGACCTAATTTTAAAAAACGCAATAAATCGTTGCGTTAAATGGCTTGAGTCATAAATCACAGTAATTCTGAAAAAGAATTTGCCCCTTAACGAGTGGTTGAGGGTGGGCAACAAGGATATTAAAAAAAAAAATCACAAGGAGTAAAAAAAAAAATTTGGGAGGTGAGGGGGGGGCACTTGCCCCCTCTCGACCCCCCCTGCTCCGCCCCTGCTCCTGACCCTATATTAAGTCATACGTAATTATGAGTAAAAGAAACCTCAATATCCAACATTCGAAAAACTTTTTATGGGAAGAATTCAAAGAAAGAGCTACTTATAAAAAAAGACCTTTATCCCATCCATTTGTTCTGATCTCCGACCCAGCTTGAATAAACGTGATAAATCTTAAAGCTCGACTATTATAATATCCCACCTTCGGACTAGAAGAAATAGTGAAAAAAGAAAATCTTATCAAGAATATGATGGTAGAAACATGTATACCTGGAAAAAATTGTAATCAATTTCCTTTTTGCGCGCTCAAGAATCTTTCTGACGACAACGAGAAGAGAGTCGGCATCAAAATTTTCTTCATCAGGAAGATGGGTTGCAGAAATTAGATTCACGATCTGCTCCTTGGACATGGTGAACACGTTCAGCTCGCCCTCAATGTATTGAGGTGCGGTAATTGGCTGCACTTCATCGCTGGCCATAGTGTTGTCTCTTGCAAATTGTAAGAGGTTAGAAACTCTTAGTTTGGAGAATAACAAATTAAAGGTGGCCTTGTCTCCGTTGTGATATGGTGGGCACCCTTTTACGTGGGATTATTCTTCAAATGGAATCAAGGTATATATTCTTTGTGTCAATGCTAGCCATGTGTAAATTTTATTTATTAAAAGCATAATAAGATTTATCTCTTCCTATTAACTTAAATTTTTTAAGATAAGTAATGATTTAATACGGGGTGATGGTAGATATATATAAAAGCCAATTAATTACCAACCATTGACTGTTTATTTTGCAGATTATTCGAAGACTTGTTACAAAAACTGTAAAGACCAAGAAAATAAATAGGAGATTTATCAATTAATAAATTGTATTCATTAATAGATGGGCTTAATAATTATATTCTAGATAATAATAATGGTGTTATCGAAATTAATTAAGCTTAAGCTAAAATAATAGAAAGAGTAATAATTATTATAGTGTGGTTTAAATAAATATAGGGTCAAATATTAATTTTAAAATGATAGAAATAATATAAAATGGAGTCCTAATGTAATTTACATAAGTTGGGGCATTTAAATAAAATGTAATCCTCTTTACCACGTGTCCGCATTTGGTTGGCTATGAGAAGATAACACTATCTTCTCCCAACCACTCACATATGGACACATGTCCCACTCACCCTCTCTCTTCCATTTCTCTTCCTTTTTCTTTTGTTTTCTTTTCTTTTCTCTCCCTTTGTACCGGCAGAACCCTTAGCAGTTGGATTGAAATTGGGCCATGATCAGTGTGAACCCAAGACAACCAAATGGAAAAAACGCGTTTTCTACTAGACTAGAAAGTTCTAATTCTAAAATTGACTGGAAAACCGCGTATATGATCGGTGTCTCTTTCAAAACAGTTTCCACGAAAGTTTATCGCAACTTCCTTGACCATCCATGAGGGCAATTAATTAATATGAATTACTTCCATTTTTTTCCGTACTTTTAAAGTTTTAATCCCCTCCCCCTCTCCTCCCATTCCCTTATGGGAGAATCTTTTTGGTGAGTGAAAATAGAAAGTGATTGATGTGATATAAAGTAGAGAGAATTTATATGAAAAAGTGGAAAAAAAAATTTGTATTGTAGTGAATTTTTTTATTTAAATAATAATAAAAAATTATTGATGTGATATAAAAAGTTAAAAAGTAAAGAATGTTTTGAATTTGATGTTTTTTGAAAAAGGTGAAAGTAAGGGGGAGGGAAAGGGAAGGGGAAGGGAGGGAGTTACTAAACGGGGCCTTAACGTTTTTAATGTGATTGCTCCAATCCTTAGCTTCATTTAGATTTTAGCCCTTCGTACCGGCAGAACCCTTAGAGCACTTGTAGTGAACTCACCAAAGTTTAGTCAGATTTTGGCTAAAAAATGCACTTTAGTTATTTTAGCTACTCACTTTTCAAAGACATCAAATAACAAACTCTCTAAATATTCTCTATTTCAAATAAATACTATTTTTTTATTGGTTTTAAAACAACCACTTTTAACTACCATGAAACCAAAATTTATTAAAATTTCAATGTCCATACAGCTCCAACGTCCAACGCCCATACATGCTCCAACGTCATTTTGTGAATTAATGACAATTGATGAGTATAGCTCCAACGCTCATATAAGCTTCAACGCTCATTTTACTCTTAAAGACAATTGATGATCCGTACAAAAACCAATACCATTTTATGCTAAGAATTAATGGAAGTAGTTGGATGTTTGGCTCTTAATGACAATTTAATGAGCTGAAAAATGAAAAACCAAAGCCCATACACGCATAGGAGTAATGGAAGCCCCTGGATGCTTTAATACCAACGTTCATACATGATAAGAAGTAATGAAAGTGGTTGGATGTTTGGCTCTTAATGACCATTAATGAATTAAAAAATGAAAAACCAAAGCCCATTCATGCAAAGAAGTAATGGAAGTCCCTGGATGCTTTAATACCAACGTCCATACATGATAAGAAGTAATGGAAGTCCTGGATGCTTCAATACCAACGCCTATAAGAATTAATTGAAGTGGTTGGAACTACAATTTCCAACGTTTGTTCACATGAAAATTCAACGTCCATCTTGCTTTATTTATAGTGCACAACCTTTTGTTAACTACATACTCAGAAAATTACATATTTTTCACTTTTGATCTTTGTTTTCTTTCTATGGATCGCTCTCTTTTTCAAAAAATGCTTCTTATTGAATCTGACTCTGATGAAGAGCTAGAGATAATTGCAAAACTTGCTATGGAAGAAGAAAAATCAACATTACATAGTCCTTCTAAACGGCGTCGCACATTCATCATGCGTGATCGCTTGCAAGCTGGAAAAGATCTTTTTCGCGACTATTTTGCTGAACAGCCATTATATCCTCACAAATATTTTCGAAGGAGGTTTCGGATGAGTCGTCGTCTTTTTTGCCGTATTCAAAACGCGGTTGAAGCTCACGATATTTATTTTGTCCAACGAAGAGATGGTTCCAAAAGACTCGGTTTTTCTTCCATTCAGAAGATTACTGCGGCACTTAGGATGCTTGCATATGGTGTTACCGCTGACTTTATGGATGAATACTTGAAGATTGGAGAGCCCACTGTATTAGAGAGTTTAAAAAAATTTGTTAAAGCGGTGATTTCAATTTTTTCAGAAGAATACTTAAGGTCACCCAACAATCAAGACATCGCTAGATTGTTAGCGGAAGGTGAAAAGCGTGGATTTCCAGGCATGTTGGGGAGCATTGATTGCATGCACTGGAAATGGAAGAACTGTCCAACTTCGTGGCAAGGTATGTATTCTGGTCATATCCACGAACCAACTATTATTTTGGAAGCAGTAGCTTCATATGATCTTTGGATATGGCATGCTTTTTTTGGGTTACCTGGGTCTCATAATGATATAAACGTGCTAGATAGATCTTTTTTATTTTCTGACCTTGCTCAAGGACGTGCTCCTCCTGTTAACTACACAATTAATGATCATAACTATACAATGGGATATTACCTCGCTGATGGCATATATCCACAATGGGCAACATTTGTAAAAACAATTTCATCTCCCCAAGGGAATAGGAGAAAACATTTTGCTGCAGCCCAAGAGTCGGCAAGGAAGGATGTGGAGCGTGCCTTCGGAGTACTTCAAGCACGATTTGCAATAGTGCGTGGGCCTGCACGATTTTTTTACCCTGAAACGCTCAAAGACATTATGATAGCATGCGTAATTTTACATAATATGATTGTTGAAGATGAGCGGGATAACAATGGAGAAGAAGACTTCGAGTATGAACAATTCAACCAACCACTTGAACCAGTGACCTCTGGGCCTACAAATGACTTTAGGGAGTTCATTCAAAGTCATCATTGTATTAGAGATACGGAAACTCACTCTCAACTCCAGTTGGACCTTGTCGAGCACTTATGGCAACTACATAGTGAGGCATAAGAACTTGTTATGATCATTATTATTGGTTATTTAGACAAACTTTTGTTGTTTAGGATCTTCTCATGATCACTTTTGGTTTGTGTTAATGAATATGTACTAGTTTGCATGAGCAAATAGGTTTTCCCCTCTAGATTTCAATATCATATGTAAAACTAATTAATTATCGGTATGCTTTTCAATTTGCAAGTATATAGTTTCATGTCACAAGCACGGTTTAATGGTGAAGGCACTGACACGATCGGTTGGCTACAATTGCAAGCTTTTGTGCTAACTTCAGGGGATATTTCCCTTTAAGCCTCGGGTCCAATATTCGCTGGAATTTGTTCACATCTGATAGGAATGGCTTTACCCATTCCAGGAGCTTCTGCTCACTCTTGGGACGATTTCGGTCTAACAGGCGCCTACCTGTGATGAGTTCATACAGGAAAACCCCATAGCTCCATACGTCACTCTTAGACGTGAGACGTCCAGTTCGAATATATTCTGGAGCAGCGTATCCCATTGTTCCTACAACCTGATCAAAGTAACCAGTCATGAATGCTAATGGATCATTGGTAAGCGCTAGAGTATTGGGTATTCTGACAGAAGAAAATAATTACTTAAAAATTAATTTGGATGAAACCTCTTTAATTTTTTTCTTTATGAGCCAACCATTTTGGATGAAACCTCAACAATAACCAACAATGTTCAAAGTGAAATGTTGTCCCTTGAAACTCGTGATACATGAGTTTTGCCTTCCCAATCTGAAAAAATTAAAAAAAATTAACCTAATTAGAATCTTTTGGAATAAATAGAACATATTCCAAAAATATTGATAAGTAGTCATAATTAGAACATACCTTATCTTGCTCATTCATACCACTTTGGGGCCTTAATTCAACTTGGGCTAAGTAACCACAAAACTTATTTACCGCTTGTTGAATCACAGACCACCTATTCATTAAAGAGTTCGGAGTACGGTTCGAATTAAAGGTCTTGTGCCCATGAAAGTACTCCCAAATTCTACCCCAATATTTCTTATGTTTTTGTTCATTTCCTTGTACCGCATCCATGGTAATTTCAATCCACGAAGATATTAGCATATTGTCTTCGTCCATGTTGAAGTTGCCACCCCGTAATGGTTTTTTAATAATGACTTCAACCTCCTCCTCCATTTGGGGTGGAGGCTCTTCGTGTTCAAACATTGTGCTTGTAGTTTCTATGAAAATGTCATCAACACTATCAACACTAAGAAGATTGGTGAAGTACGGGACTTGGTTTGAATCCATTCCTAAAATCAAACATCCATGGATCACAAACAGATTTTATGGTCTCATAAAGTAACCATTCAACTTATGACAACTAAAATAGAAATGTATGAGGAAATCAACAAGAAGCAAAAAAATCCCTATCTATAAGAGATGAACAGGACAGAATTATATATGAAAAACAAAATAGGACAGAATTCATCAGATTTCAAAATGTGCCATTTAGCAATCATTGAATAATTAATGTATCATCACATTAAAATGTTCTACTCAGAAAGTGCAGTGATATAACCAAAGCTATGTATTAATTTTCTCCACAACTTAACTGTAAGTATCATTAAGGATCAAAAGCTTGTGCACTAATTCATTAAGGATCATGTGTCTGCATCACAATGAAACATGTAGCATGTATGGCACAATACAATGAGCTGGTCGACAATATGCTTCATAATGTATGCCACAATCATTGGCTACACTAAAATTAACCCAGTGGGGGCATGGCAGATGACTCAAGACCAGAAAGAGACTCCTATGGATTAAAGTATGCAGCCCAGGGCCTTCTCTTGCTTTCATTCATATGTTTAAAACTTGAATTGCAATATAAGTTCTCTGTTCACAGAACCTAAAATGCTATGCAAACTATGTAAAAAGAGGACCTATTCCACATTCAGAGATTAAAACTTGACAAGTCATTTGTTGGTTTCTACATATTGCCAGTTGTTTTGATGCCACAACCAAGCATGTTTAGTAGTATATCCCCTTTGAAGCCAAAAACTCAGGTTATAGCCTGAGACTATTACTCCTTTTGGTCCAGGAACAAGTTCTCAAGGTAATTTAAGAGTTTGTTACTATCTAAACAGGATTCTAAGTTTATTTTGTAAGGGGTAATCTGGTGATTTATGCAAAACCAGGCAGCAGCTACGTGAGTGGAACTAGGGTCTATTAGATACTAATAGGTCTCTATCATGTAGAACTTTAATTGGCTCAAACTTTCTAAAAGATTGTAGGTTGTAATTAAAACACTATGTCCCAAAAAATAGGGAAGAGTTCAACGGTGCTCCAAATAATTTGACACTTTTACTAATGAGAATTTGGGCATTTATTTTTTAAAAAAAATAAAATTATGAAGGTTCTAATTGAAAGAAGAAAGGAGAGTCCTCATGTCTCCTACTCCTGATCAATATTCCAGCAATTTTTGGAACACTGAAAGAATAACCCATAACATCCCCCCATCAAGCACACAACACTGTCAACAAATTCCCAACACAATGTTGTTACCGTTCTCAGCAGTCTTCATAACCCCAGAACAATCCAACTCTCAGCCTTTTCTAACCTTCTTTAAGCCCCAATTCTAACTCTTGTTTCTTATTTCTTCGCTACACTCAGATCACGAGATTTAATAACTTTCAATACCAGAAAACCTCACATTTCTAACCTATAGCCACTGACTGACCATAATGATATTTTTTTTATGAATGATATTTTTTTGATATATCAAAGGTTAAACAATAAAATGTCATAATGATATGTCAAAGTGAGGAATCCACAAGAGAGTATAACCATAGGGATATATCAAGGGTTGAACAATAAAATGTCATGTTCCATCATACAGCTGCATATTTTTAGAAGTGTACATATGTCTCCTTCATGGTTTATATATTTCAAGTCATCGATTGTATAATATTACATTCTTTCTTATAGAAAAAAATAATATTGCACTCTTCATTCTCACTATAAACATGTATTCTGCATGCAAAACCATGTTCCTCTTTTATCCTATAACTAAAAGGAGATTATAGAAACTCGGGAATCCATTCAGAGTTCTAGCTGCTGACATATATTCCCAAAAAGAACTTCAGAGAGGGTCTACTGAACAAAAAAATAATAATGAAAGCCTCTTCTCTCTTTCCCTCATTATAAAATGTTCCAAAGTTACGGACAAACATAAAAGCTAAAAAGTTGATCGCATCCACGGAAGAGGAAAAAAAGCTTGTTTGGTACTTGTTTGAAAAGACTTTGCTCTCTGTAAACACAAAAACACAATAAACATGTTTTTAAGCACACCACATTCACCAAATTGGCAAAGACAGAGAGAGTAGCAACACCAACGAAGACACCATTGCTTTTCGTCTATTTGCACCCATTCTCGCCCTATACCTTTGTTCCCCAACCGCAACATTCCAATGAAACAAATATATCCAAGAAACCCATAACCAAAACCCAGTAAATCATTTGTAACCCCTTCAACCACAAAGTTTCTGTTGGTGGGTTTACAATTAACTCAGCCACAGACAAGAGGAAGAGAGATTCAAAACCCACACACTAAAATCAAAATATGAGATTCAAAATCAAAACCCATAAACCAAATCAAACCAAACCCATAAAAGCAAAACAAACCTGGGATTCAAAAGCTTGCAGAGGTGATTTGTGAGAAAAGGTGCGAAGGAGCTCCAATTTCGCTTCAGGAGATCAAGAGCGCGGGAAGGGTAATAAACAAATGAAAAGTAAGAAGAGACGAGAGGAAATTGGCTCAGCAGAGCAGACGAGCCAAATCGGCACTCACCAAATTTCCTGTAGCAGAGACGAGTTCGTTGCAGACAGGAAATGGATGAAGCTCGTCTGATTTTCACGATTTCGTCTCTTTGGTGAGTTCACTACAAGTGCTCTTAGTAGTTGGATTGAAATTGGGCCATGATCAGTGTGAACCCAAGACAACCAAATGGAAAAAACGCGTTTTCGACTAGACTAGAAAGTTGTAGTTCTAAAATTGACTGGAAAACGCGCGAATATGATCAGTGTCTCAAAACAGTTTCCACGAAAGTTTATCGCAACTTCCTTGACCATCCATGACGGCAATTAATTAATAGGGATAATTGCACCGTTGGTCCCTGTGGTATACCATAATTATTTTTCACTCCCCATGGTTTAAAAAGTTCATGGGAGGTCCTCGTGATATGCAATAATTACAAATCGACCCCTGGCGTCAAATTCTGTTAAATTTTTTAACAGATTCCGTCAAATGCCACGTCAGCGACACGTGTCGCCAATAAGATAGCGACACGTGTCCACCGTAATAAAAAAAATATAATTTTTTTTAAAAAAATAAAAATACTTATTTTTTTAAAAACAAAAATAAAAAAAATTCAAAAAAAAAAACTGAAGGGGCCGGCCACCCCCAAAGGTATCCCCGAATAAAAAAATTGGCATTCACCCCAATCGTCTCGGCTCAGAGGTTGAGGCCATATTTTCAAGCTCATGCCATACAGGTGCTAACCGAGTACCCCATGAAAAAAGTATTGTAGAAGCTAGACCTCTCAGAAAGACTTCTGAATTGGGCAATTGAGCTCAAGTAGTTCGACATCGAATTTCATTCACAAACAACAATCAAAGGTCAGACCGCAGTTGACTTTCAAGTAGAATTTTGCAATGTTCCCAAGAGTGAAGGACTTCCCAAAGAGGATATTTGGGTAGTTTATGTAGATGGATCCTCGGCAAACAAGAGAAGCGGTGTCAGCATCACCCTTACTAGCTCGGAATAGGAAGAATTTCAATATGACATCAAGCTGGATTTCATCACCATAAATAATGAGGTAGAGTAAGAAGCTATCCTTACTGGACTATCCATAGTTTGGAAAATGGGTGCTGCAAATGTGGAAGTTCGAAGCGATTCCCAAGTAGTGGTGGGCCACATCAAGTGAGAATTTGAAGCTTAAGAGGACAAAATGATCAAACACCTTGACAAGATACATGAATGTCAGTCTTACTTTGACAGGGTAGTACTGACGAAGATTCTCAAACAGGACAACATCCAAGTTGATGCATTATCCCGATTGGGATCCAAAACAGACCAGAAAATTGAAGCATCGGCACAGGAAGTGATAATCATAGCCAAGCCCTCAATCGCTACACGACAAGATATGATGCAAGTAGATGAAGCAATGCACGACCCCGAATGGGCTACGGATGTCATTCATTACTTGAAAAGCAGATTGTTGCCCGAAGATAAAGCGCAATCCCAAAAAGTTAAACTTCAATCAGCACAGTACATGATAATCGGAGGAGCATTGTATCGAGGAGGGTATACATTGCCTATATTCTGAAAGAGATAGATTAATGAGTATGCGGGAATCACTCTCGGGGTTGAATGTTAGCACACAAAGCAATACGGGCCAGTCGAGCTGGTAAAGCGCTGTGACAAGTGCCCGAGATTTGTCAGTCATGAAAAATCTCTCAGAAGAGCTAAGTTTCATCTCTTCACCATGGCCATTCGCAAAGAGGGGCGTTGATATTGTCGGGCTGATGCCCCCCGGAAAAAGGAATCAGAAAATTCCTAGTGGTTGATGTGGATTACTTCACCAAATGGACGGAAGCAGAAGCACTTGCCACTATCACTACTGAGAATATAACGAGTTTCCTGTGAAAATCAGTCGTGTGCCGGTACGAAATACCTCATGTATTCATTATCGATAATGGAAAACAGTTTGACTGTAGACCGCTCCAAAAGTGGTGTGCCGAGTTTCACATTAGGAATTACTACTAAACTCTGATACATCCTCAAGCAATGGCAGGTTGAAGCAACTAACAAGAACTTATTAAGAACTTTGAAGAAGAAGCTTAGCCAAAAGAAAGGCGCTTGGGTGGAATTCGTCTGGCAAGTGTTATGGTCATAGCGAACGACGACTCGAACCCTAATCGGAGAACACGAGAAGAATGCATACAGAATGTCCATATCTAGTTAGCCCCAGGAACGTATTTCTCAGCACTACTACGAGGCGATATGGATGAAGTATGCTGAAATACTTATCCAGGATTTATCGCAAATAATTACATGAAGATCTTATTCGTAATCCCTAGAGAGTTTCAGAAGGATTCTATCCCAGATTTTTCGGGATGATCTTATCCCACAAGATATGGGATAAGAAGACTATTCAGATTCGGCTAAAGGGTAGTCCTATTTGAGCTGGAATCCCCAAGAGATAAGGCCTAATCCCACGTAGTTTGGGATAAAATTTATATTTGAACTATAATTAGAGTACTCCCAACTGTATCGGAACTACCTACTTATAAATAGGCTGCTACCCCATGTATCAAAACTCTCTAATCTCTCCGATATTCACACGCCCTCATATTCCCTAAAATTTGTCTATTAGAATTTGGCATAGGCATCAGAGTAAGACCTCGTCGGCACACCCGTCAAGCTCTTTATTGTTTTGTAGGTTATGGAGATAGTGTATCAAAAGGCGACATGTCACCAAACTAAAAACTGTACGTACCAACAAGCCCTAAACCTCTGGTTCAACTATTTTTCATTGGCCCAAAATTTTTTTGGATTTGGACTCGATCTTGATTGTTATGGTCCAAAAATGATATTGCTTTGATCGACGCTTCATTTGAATATTATTTATTTGCGTAAATCCTAAAAGATATAGTCTTAACCATATATGAGCTACAATTTTATGTGGTGCTAAAGTGTGACGTCCCACATCGCCTGAGTAGGGGGATGAAGATGTGCTTATATGTATATTCGCATCATTCTTAAAACAACGCATTTTAAAGTTGTGATGGTCATAAACTTATCAAAACTCCGTAGTTAAGTGTGCTTCTGTGAGAATAGTACCAGAATGAATGACTTTCTGAAAAGTCTAGTTCGAAAAAAGTCAAAAGAAAACAATATTGTATCATTGGGGTGTATTGTTAAAAAAGTAAGAACAATAAAAAATAAAAAATAAAAATCTTAAAAAAGAGTTTGTGTTTTCATTTGTAGAGCTAACCTGTTCGTTGGTGGAACCGTCATAAGAGGGTGGATAGCATCCCTGGCGAAAATCTCCTTCAATTTTCTCATTGCGATCATTTCCTCTACAATGAGCAAGGATCTTTTAGTCAGCGTTGTTGCCCATTTTAATTAAGTCACGATATTGCATGTGCAACAGATTCAATGGAGCTGCTTCATTATGTGGCTAACCTATTGTATGTATCCTCGAGTGTAGGTCGGAGAAGATGGACCCGATTTTTTTGATCAAGGGCGATAGATCTTGTGTCTTGTCCCTGAAAGAAGGCTGCCATGGTCATTTTCAATAGATTAAAATAACAACATTATTTATCAAATAATCTATTTTGACACTCCGAGTGGACACCAATTGAATTGGCCGGCCAGCAAGCAAATGCTTTACAAGAAGCCTTATAATTGTGGCATATGACTAATATTTTCTAGGCAAAGGATTTGAGCATATATTGTACATGTCAAGGTCAAGAACTTACTCGCCGCTTCTGAGACAACACATATGAGTTGTACAAGTTACAATAATCCAGTAGACACCCACCAAGATATGATCACCTGCTACATCCGACAATAGTGCTGGTTCATCCTTTGTAACCTTCTTAGCACACAAGAAGTACTTGATGATTTCCAACGCGTGAAAAAATATTTCAAATTCTAACATTGTCAAGGGGTATAAGGTGGCAGGTACATTGTTTGGGATATCCAAGAAATCTTCGTGATTCAAACCATAAGCATAAGCCGCTAGTATCAGCAGTAGCTTAGCTTCCCATGAATGGTTTGAGAGCTTGTTTAGTATTGACATTATTACTTCCACACTTGGAGCCTTGCATGCCATCTGACATTACAAAGTTATAATTATGAAGAAAAAAAAAATGCTAATTTGGTAACTATATATATAGTAAAAACAATATTATTCATCTCGATCCTAATTCCTGCCATAAACAATGGAAAGAAAAAAAAAAAAAAAAAATTGTTAAAAAAAAAACGAAAAAGATCGATGAGCTATTTTGCAAGATTTTCATGGGTTGAAAAATGCTATATAGTCTACCTCAGAGGAAAGTTGCTTGAGTATGCATAATAATTGCGGATTGAAGCTGTCTCTGGACACCTTTTCCTCAAGGTTCTCCTGGCCCTATATTAAGTCATACGTAATTATGAGTGAAAAAAACCTCAAAAACTAACTTGAAATAACTAAAAAATAACATTATCCCATCCATTTGTTCTGATCTCCTGGAACAAATTAACGTGTTAAATCCTAATGCTTGGCTATTATAATATCCCACCTTCGGACTAGAAGAAATAGTGAAAAAAGAAAATCTTATGAAGAATATGATGGTAGAAACAAATATACCTGAAAAACATTTTCAGATTTTTTATAGTATTTTGCGCGCTCATGTTCGATGACAACGAGTAGAGAGTCGGCATCAAAATTTTCTTCATTAGAAAGATGGGTTGTAGAAATCAGATTCAGGATCTGCTCCTTGGACATGGTTAACACGTTCAGCTCACCCTCAATGTGTTGCTGTGCGGTAACTGGCTCCACTTCATGGCTGGCCATAGTGTTGTCTGTTGCAAAGCGTGAGAGGGTTAGAAACTCTTTGTTTGGGGAAGAACAGAGAAGGTGGCTTTAATTTGCCTCCCTTGTGATTTAACACGGGTCAAGAAGAAATAATGATAAATATAAAAGCCAATTACCAACCATTGACTGCTTCTAGCTTTTGCAGATTATTCAAATTATACGGAACAAATGACTTTCAAGTTTCAACATCAATACTTGGTAAGAGGTTTGATAAGTCACGATTTATAAGCCACCTGATTTGACTTTTCTCGTCACGACCAAACAGCTGGCACACACTTGGATATTTAAACAAAAAGAAAACCCAAACAAGAAGATCTGCTTGGACAGGTGACTTTGGACAAAATAAAAAATTTAAATTAGGATATAATTTTTTTTTTATTAACCAAAGTTAAAAAAGAAAAGAATAGTGCTATAAGACATTCTATCATCTCATTATAATCAGACTTTTGTATCCACGTGGTAAATGTCGCAGTGAGATGAAAGTGTTGGAGAAACTTTTATAATTCATCTCATGCAACATGTGTCACATGGGCCTTATAGTATCAGAATTCTCTCTAGTTGATTTTCAATTGGAGAAGAGCTGAACCTTTATATTTAGGAGTATATTTATAATTTTATACTATGTGAAATTACAAATATATCCTTAAATATAAAAGACCGACTCCTTTCCAATTCCTCTCGATTAAAAAGAATCTGACCCAGTGTAATAGCAATACTCAAAAGGAAGACATAAAATATTTTTTTGAACAAATTTGTAGGTTAAAAAAAAAAAAAAAAATTGCATTAATTGTACCTTATGTTGTAGCAGAATGAGGTAAAGGTTTGATTAATACATTTTTTTTTTTGACAGATACTAGTCATTAATAAATCATGTCCAAGCCAAAGCATTAATATTCATGAAACTATTTTCAGATTATATATTAAGATCGATCGAAGAAATCAATTTCAACATCAATACTAGCTTGGTCCATTTTTCTATAGAAGAAAATATAATTAAGCTGTTATTATGATAATAATCGCTCACAATTGTTACTGGATTACTATCGTTTAGAGATATTATATAATAACTACGATTGCCAAGAAATTAAGAAACGGTGATAAATTGGCCGAATATGCACTACAAAAAAAATTGTTTTTCGCCACTTGCAGGTCGCCACGTGTACGGTCACTGTACACGTGGCGAACTGTTGGCCGCGTGCAAGTCGCCACGTAAATACACGCGGCCAACCCGGTTGTGACTAACTGCGCAATTAGCCGCGTGTATTTTAATACGCGCGGCCAATTGGCCGCGTGTATTAAAATACACGCAGCCAACAGTTGGCCGCGCGTATTAAAATACACGCGGCCAACAGTTGGCCGCGCGTATTAAAATACACGCGGCCAACAGTTGGCCGCGCGTATTAAAATACACGCGGCAAACTGTTGGCCGCGTGTATTATTATACACGTGGCAATATGTTTTTTTTTAAAAAAAATTAAAAAATAATTTTTTATTTAATTTAAATCTGTATTTAATTATTTTTTAAATAATTGATTGTATTTTTAATTTAGTTCTTTATTTTTAGAGGAAAAAAAATATAATAACTGGAAGGAAAAAAAAAAGAAAAAAAAGAAAAAAAAAAGAGGAAAGATGCAGAGAGAGAGAGACAGAGAGAGAGATACAGAGAGAGAGAGAGACAGAGAGAGAGAGAGCGAGAGACAGAGAGCGAGAGAGAGATACAGAGAGAGAGAGACCGAGAGACAGAGAGCGAGAGACCGAGAGACAGAGAGAGAGAGAGCGAGAGAGAGAGAGGGAGAGCGAGAGACAGAGAGAGAGAGAGAGAGAGAGCGATACAGAGGAGAGAGAGAGAGCGAGAGACAGAGAGAGAGAGGGAGAGCGAGAGACAGAGAGAGAGAGAGAGAGAGAGAGAGCGAGAGACCGAGAGACAGAGAGAGAGAGAGAGCGAGAGAGAGAGAGGGAGAGCGAGAGACAGAGAGAGAGAGAGAGAGAGAGCGATACAGAGGAGAGAGAGAGAGCGAGAGACAGAGAGAGAGAGGGAGAGCGAGAGACAGAGAGAGAGAGAGAGAGAGAGAGAGAGAGAGCAAGCGATACAGAGGAGAGAGAGAGAGCGAGAGACAGAGAGAGAGAGGGAGAGCGAGAGAGAGAGAGAGAGAGAGAGAGAGAGAGAGAGATACAGAGAGAGAGAACACACCGTGAGAGAGAGAGAGAGCAACCAAAAATGGAGGAGAGAGAGAGAACGATAGAGAGAGAGAGAGAGAGAACGTGTATATAATGTTTTTTTTTTTTTTTTTTTTCGTTTGAAATTCTTGTATGTTCAGTGGCGCGCGGGACAATTCCCGCGCGCCACTGCCTTCAGCAATTCTGGCCGCGTGGCTTTAGGCCACGCGGCCAATTATATTATACGTATATATACATATATTAATATATATATATATATATATATATATATATATATATATATATATATATATATATATATATATATATATATAATATATATTCAGAAATTCTGGCCGCGTGGCCTAAAGCCACGCGGCCAATTATATTATACGTATATATAGATATATTAATATATATATATATATATATATATATTATATTTAATAAAAACAATTAGCCACGTGTATTTTAATACACGTGGCCATATACAAAATTTAATAAAATTTATTTTTATTAATATATATTTGATAAAAACAATTGGCCGCGTGTATTAAATACACGCGGCCAACTGGCCGCGTGTAAAAAATACACGCGGCCAATTGGCGGCGTGTAAAAATACACGCGGCCAACTGGCCGCGTGTAAAAATTACACGCGGCCAACTGGCCGCGTGTATAAATTACACGCGGCCAATTGGCCGCGTGTAATTAATTACACGCGGCCAACTGGCCGCGTGTATAAATTACACGCGGCCAATTGGCCGCGTGTAATTAATTACACGCGGCCAACTGGCCGCGTGTATAAATTACACGCGGCCAATTGGCCGCGTGTAATTAATTACACGCGGCCAACTGTGATGCGCCCCCTTCTAGCCACGTGTACTGTATACACGTGGCTAATTGGACGCGTGTCTACAGTAACAGGTACTGTAGACACGCGGCCAAATGTAGAGTTTTTTGTAGTGATGACACAGATGCAAAGATACGAAATTGGCATGGGACTTAAATTTGGGAAATAAATAAACAAACAAAAACAACCTAACTCTCTGTCAGAACTGTAGTAAGAACAAGGTGGTAGCGAAAGAGAAGTGTTTACCTGCTCAATGAACAGACTTTTTTTTTTTTATGACAAATCTGCGAACAAATTTGATGAAGAAAGGAGTTCGTTCAAGACCTCGTTCCGTACGTTGGATTTGCAGAAAGAAAGCAGTGATGCAGCAATTTGGGAACAAGGGCTTCTTTTAGGGACGAGGATTTCCTGGTGCCCGAATTCAACCTTCATAGAGTGGGAGCTCTATTGTAGTGATTGCTTCAATCCTTCATTTAGATTTTAGCCTTCGTACCGGCAGACCCCTTTGCAGTTGGATTGAAATTGGGCCATGATCAGTGTGAACCCAAGACAACCAAATGGAAAAAACGCGTTTTCTACTAGACTAGAAAGTTGTAGTTCTAAAATTGACTGGAAAACGCGCGAATATGATCAGTGTCTCTTTCAAAACAGTTTCCACGAAAGTTTATCGCAACTTCCTTGACCATCCATGAGGGCAATTAATTAATATGAATTACTTTCATTTTTTTTCCGTACTTTATTGTTGCGTAAGCCGTACCCTCAAAGGACATGTTTGAAGTTCGCCTATATATATATATATGCCTTAACACATGCATTTAGATTCATGACCATTCCCAACTAAAACAATCAAGGAGGCTAGCTACACTCTAGAGCATATTTCTCATTTATATATGCTCTTCTGGTTTAATGCTTTTACTTCTTGTTTTCGTTTGTGGTTAAAGATTTAGATGATATTTTTGTCAAACTTCTGTCTAAAAATTGATATAAGTTTACGTCAATATTTTTAAGAAGCTGATACGTGTTCTATGTATTAAAAAAAAAAAATTGAAAAAAAAAAAAAAAAAAAAAAAAAAGCTTTAAAAAATTCAAGTCTATCTTCTCACGTCTATCTTCAAGCACACCCTGATTCTTTTCGAGGTCATTTTTTAGCTGGAATTGTAGAGGATTTTTCTAATGATAGATGGAATTGATGGGAATGATGTAATTGTACGTTCTCGACTGTTATGGAATGAATGGAGGTGAATATGGAATTGAACTGAAATGTAAAAGAAGATGGGCAATTCGAGAACCCAATGATATATCTCCAAGCTAATTTGAGAACAGCTAGTCTCCATTAATGAAATAGATTTTTCTCTATATTAATTCTGATACAATTTTATCATGAGTGTCATATAGATCGAGTTAGCCCCTAGACTCAAGCCTAACTGTTTGGGCCTTTCTCTTAACGAAGAATATTTTCCCCAACTACTAAACTTTAGCCCAAGGCCTAAGGGCTTGGCTACTAATAGCTTTCCACTTGTAGGACTGGACTTCCCATTCCTCTGTGCAAGCTCGGTGCTATACGCCTTATCAGCCCTATTCGCCATTTTGCAAGGAACGGAGCAGCGGCACTTTGCACAAGTACGCTTGTCTTGCCCAACTCATTCTTGTAAGCATTAGCAGAGCATGGGTCTGATGAATTTGACACTGGTGTGACATATTAACGAAATTTATCAAATTTTTTATCAATATATATATATATATATATATATATATATATATATATATATATACTTTGCACTTACCCAAAAAGTTTTCAATCACTATTCGTATTAGCAACTAATTTTGCATTTTCCTCTTACGATAAGATAAGATCAAGCGACCGTGGACCATAAGACCGGAATATTCCAACCAATTCGGGCAATCAAATGTTATTCATTAAAAAGAATGGATGTTTTAAGAAAACCAAGCAATGTCCTAATTACGTAATTAAGCATGGGAATGAGAAAGCAAATTAAGTGGCAAAGTTCTACGCTACTACAAATATAAAACACATTAATTCGGAAGATGTTGATGTTGTTGGGACGTGGACTTGGCAGCGCTGTTGAAGTGTTGATCTGCATAATTGCTATGATCTTATTAGATTTTAAACTCCTTTTGAAGTACGTGTTGAAATTTTATTACTAGCGATGTTATTTATAATATTCAACTTGTCTGGGCAGGTGACTTTTTCAATCTGTAATGTGCTTAATTATTCCATTAATTTGAGTATTAATTAAGGATAAATGAATTTGTTATTTGAATTGAACTTACGTACGTGATGCCCATCTTTAAAACATGACTATATTTTTATTAAATTAACACTTCAAGTCGTTTGAAGAACTCGTGTCACTAAAATGGTAATCCCATTCATTTTTATTTGGACTTAAAAATTCATGGAAATAAGTGGAGACACGATTTGTGTTGGGAGTAAGAATGGTAAAGCACATCAACTACGTACCATACAAATTAAGAGTAAAATTACAGAGCGAAGGAAACCCTAGAGCTTGTTCACTCATATGTGTTTAATTTGGACGAGTGAAACAACCATCTATCAGTGGTTACAGATATATGGTGACCTTTATAGACGATTTTTCAAGGTACATATGGGTTTATTTTCTAAAAGAAAAATTAGAAGTGCTTGATAAATATAAAAATTTTAGAGAAGAGGTTGAAAGTGAAGTTGGTAAGAAAATCAAGAGTCTACCACCGACAACGGGAAAGAATACACGTTAGACGAGTTCTCAGATTTTATGTATATATATGGAGTTGTATGCCTGTTGTCCAAATTAAAGATTCTTTGATACGCAAGTTTTACGTGCATCCAATGAGCGAGTCTTGGATGTATATATGACCTCACCATCCTTCACTGGAGGAGGAAGAGGAGGTGTCATTTTAAGATAAAGAGTTATTAGTAGGCATGTGAAATGTAAGTTCAAGACAATTTTTCTTTATGGGATTTGTAAATAAACTCACCCTCCAAGAGAGCTAGAGCCAGAGTCATGCACGCTAGTGAACCCAAAATGGTAGAATCAATTACCCTTGACCCTGTTTAGTTCAACCACAATCAACAAAACCTATTGGAAGAGAATGGCACCAGTTGAAAATAATTAAGCTAAAAAAGAGCTAAATGAGTCCTGCCAAATCTTATAAGACAAATTTCACCCAAGCATTTCATTAAACAGTACTTAATTGGCAGGCTCTGAATACAAAGTACAAATGTTTCTATTTTTTTTTTAAATAAGCAGTGCAATTCAACTTGCTTTAAATTGATTGGTGCGAATCAATCCGTTATTTAATAAAACAGCCAATGTGTGGCAGCACTAAAAGCTGATGGTGCACCTCAACAATATATACAAGGATAATCAGACGACATTCCTCGATGCCGATGGCTGGGAACCAGTTGGAACAAGCCTGTCACGGTACTCTTCGAAGCAAATCTGGAAGCTTCTCTCACGCACTTTCTCCTTCCACACTTCAAAGTTCGTCAAGATCTCCATAATTTTCTTCCCATCATCACTGATTACCTCTGAATCAATGGTCATGAACACAGCCCATCTTCTCTCATTCTTGAAGGAACGCAATTTTTTTTGAATTTCCTCGTCAAAATCCAGCTGTTTGTCGTCTTTTGACTTTTCTCCAACGGAAGAATATTCGATGATAATGTTGCCTTCCTCAATGAGCTTATCCTCAGCCACAGCCTTTACTTTATGGTAAAATTGTTCAATCCATTGCTTGTCCTTGCCTCCATAGAGGAAAGTATATTCTTCTATCTGATTGGACAAGATATATATATATATATGTCTAACCTCAAATTTTATTTGAAGGTGCGCATTATGAATTTTGCCTAAAACTGCATGAAAGAATACGTGCATATGTGTGTGTACTTGTATGTGCAAAGGATCGATATATATGTACATGTATTCATTTAGAGTTGTAAAAAAGACTTTACTTCGTAAGGTCCAGGTGTTCTCCAGTAAGCCGACAGTTCCTCAAATTCAGGCCGAGTGAAAGGGAAGGCACTCATTCCAAATCGCCGAATCAAGTAGAGTGCATCTTCGTTTTCCACGTCCCCTTGTGGGTTCATCAACAAGACAACAGGCTTATTGTTGTACCGCTCCTTAATGAACTCGATGGCTGCTACGACTGAAAAGTACTGCACTATATACCATGGCATCTTAGACTGTAACATCTCAAACTTCCTTCGCGAGTTATTGGTCCACTGCTTCACAATTGGGATCCATACAATTTTGTATTGGTCCCCCTTCTCCTTTATTCCATCATAAACTGACATCAAATCCGATTTATCATTCCTGTGTATGTTCAGGCCTGAAACGAATAATAGAATATTCTTCTCTTTCAGCACATCGATGCTAACCTGTTTGTGCAAGACAACGGTGAAAAATCAAGTCAATATATAGTCCAATAAATTATTCTTAATATTCAGTTTTTTAGCAAGTGTAAATGATAAAGTTGTGACTGTCGTCTAGTAAATTGATGAAGGAAACATTACATACATACAGTTGAAAATGAAAGTATTATTAGGGAGGACCAGCCTGACGGCCTATCAATTTAGCCAGTTCGGAATACTTTGAATCAGTTGTGTTGGAAAGTTCAGCGCTAAACCTCTGGTTGAACTATTTTTTGTTGGCCCAAAATTGTTTTGGATTTGGACTTAGTCTTGATTAATGTTTTATATGGCCCAAAAATGATATTGCTCGATCGACATTTCATTTGAATATTATTTATTTGCATAATTCTTGAAAGATAAAATCTTTAACATATATGAGATGCAATTTTATGCGGTGCAAAAGTGAGAAAAAGAAAAAAAAAATCCTAAGAAGAGTTTGTGTTTTCGTTTGTAGAGCTAACCAGTTTATTGGTGGAACCGTCAATAAGAGGCTGCATAGCATCCCTGGGGAAAAGCTCCTTCAATTTTCTTCTTCTGATCATTTCCTCTACAATAAGCAAGGATCTTTTGGTCAGCGTTGTTGCCCATTTTAATTAAGTCACTATAATGCATGTGCAACAGATTCAATGGAGCATGCTTCCTTATGATTGAAATCGGCCATGTGGCTAACCTATTCCATGTATGCTCCATTTTAGGTCGTGGAAGATGGACCAGATTCTGTGGACCAAGGGCGATAGATCCTGTGTCTCATCCCTGAAATATTGAATTGGCCAGTAAGCAAATGCATTAAAATAAGCCTTATAATTGTGACATGACTGTAATATTTTCTACGCAAAGGATTTGAGCATGTATGCTACATGTCAAGGACAAGATCGAACTTACTCATCGCTACTGAGACAACACATACGAGTTGTGCAAGTTACAATAATCCAGTAGACACCCACCGGGATATCACCAGCTACATCCGACAATAATGCTGTTTCATCCTTTGTAACCTTCTTAACCTTCAAGAAGTACTTCATTGTGTCCAACGCGTGACTAATTGCACTGTTAAAGCTTAACATTTCCTGGAGTTTTTGGCCTTTTAAGGTGGCAGGTACATTGTTTGGGATATCCAAGAAATCTTCGTAATTCAAAGCATAAGCCGCTAGTATCAGCAATAGCTTAGATTCCCATGAATAGTTTGAGAGCTTGTTAAGTATTGACATTATTACTTCCACACTTGGAGCCTTGCATGCCATCTGACATTACAAATTTATAACTATGAAGAAAAACGATATTATTCATCTCGATCCTAATTCCTGCCACCAAATTGGAAAGAAACAAAAGAAACGAAAAAAGATCGATGAGCAATAGTGCAAGATTTTCGTGGGTTGAAAATGTTATTCTACCTCGGATGAAAGTTGCTTGAGTATGCATAATAATTGTGGATTGAAGCTATCTTTGAGTCTGGACACCTTTTCCTCAAGGTTCTCATGGCCCTATATTAAGTCATACGTAATTATGAGTGAAAGAAACCTCAATAACCAACAATTAACATTCAGAACCCTTTTTATGGGGAGAATTCAAAGATAGAGTTATGGCTCTGGACACCTTTTCCTTCGGGTTCTCCACGTCTTCCTCACTCTTAGAGTTAGAGCTGGCTATGGACATCTTTTCCTCCAGGTTCTCCTCCATGTCTTCTTCATGGCCCTATTAATTGTAAATCATAAGTAATTATGAGTGAAAGAAACCTCAAAAACTAACTTGAAATAACCAAAAAATAACATTATCCCATCCATTTGTTCTGATCTCCTGGAATAAACGTGTTAAACCTTAATGCTCGACTATTATAATATCCCACCTTCGGACTGGAAGAAATAGTGAAAAAAGAAAATCTTATGAAGAATATGATGGTAAAAACATATATACCCACAAAAGTTCGAAATAATTTTCACGGTATTTTTGGTGCTCGTGTTTGACGGCAACGAGAAGAGAGTCGGCATCAAAATTTTCTTCATCAGGAAGATGGGTTGCAGAAATCAGATTCAGGATCTGCTCCTTGGACATGGTAATTAACACGTTAAGGTCACCCTCAATGGGTTGCTGTGCGGTAACTGGCTGCACTTCATCGCTGGCCATAGTGTTGTCTCTTGCAAATTGTAAGAGGTTAGAAACTCTTCGTTTGTAGAATAACAAAGAAGGTGGCCTTGTCTCCGTTGTGATATGGTGGGCACCCTTTTATGTGGGAGAATTCTTCAAATGGAATCAAGGTATATATATATTCTTTGTGTCTATGCTAGCCATGTGCAAATTTTATTCAGACTCATATTAAAAGTATAATAAGGTTTATCTTTTCCAATTAGCTTAAACTTTTAAGATAAATAATGATTTAACACTAGTCATGATAAATATATATAAAAGCTAATTACCAACAATTGACTGTATTTTGCAGATTATTCGAAGAATTGTTACGAAAACACTCGCATTATTTTGTGTTCGTGTACTAAGAGTAAACCTAGCTAGCTAATTGATATAATAAAAGCCAACAACCATTGACATGCAGCTTCACTTTGCATATTATAATGCTCCGTTTGTTTCAATGTAAAATGATTTCTGGAAAACGATTTCGGCATTTTCCGGTGTTTGGTAGGGGCGAAAATAATGGTCAACGAAAATCATTTTCGATTTGACCGTAAAAGCTTCTTTAATTTTCGGAAAACGATTTACGATTTTTAAAACCGTAAATCGTTTTCCGAAATGAAACTCTTCGTCCTTACATGCATGTTTAATATCCGATCGTCAGAATTTAACAATTATCGGTCGTCGGAATTCAGTCGGCGTCGGAGTCCGACAACATCCGGTCGTCGGAATCCAGTCGGCGCCGGAGTCCGAGAACATCCGGTCGCCGGAATCCTGCCGGAGCCGAAATCAGGTTACCGGAATCCAGCCACGGGATGACCAAATTCCAGCCGGAATTTACCGGTTTCCGGCCAAGCCGGCCGGATCTGGCCAAAACGGCCAGAATCCGGCCGGATATGACCGGAGCCGGCCATTGATCCGGCCGGATCTGGCCAAAATGGTCGGGATCCGGCCGGATATGACCGGATCCGGTCATTTATCAGGCCGGATCCGGAAGATTCCGGCCATTTTGGCCGGATCCGGTCAAACTTTTCGCCGGAATCCGGCGATGACGACCGGACGTTGCCGGATTCCAGCGACATTTGCCAAACTCTGATTTTTGCATTTCGTAATTTTTTCGTGCGAACCAAATACCGAAAAATATTTTCAAGTAAATCATTTTTTCTGAAAATAATTTCGTCGAAATCATTTTACGTCGAAACAAACGGAGCATAAGTAAAAGACTTGATTGCGTGCAAGAATGTGCCCACCAAAATAAATTAAATATTTGGGTTTCGTGTATTAAGTAAAAAGAAATATATTAAAAGCCAAGAACAATTGAATATTTTGCAAAATATTAAATATATATCCAACGCACAATTAATAAATTAAATATCTTGCGTTTTATTTATTTATTTATTTTTTTGACATGTCCACACAAGAGGGGGAGGGGGGATTCAAACTAGTGACCTCCGCTTCATGAGACGTGGTCCCTAACTGATTGAGCTACCCCTTGGAGACTATCTTGCGTTTTATAGATGAAGAATAAATACTAGAAGAAAAGCTAACAACGGCCATTGAGTGCTTAATTCATCTTGACTAAAAAATAACCATCCCCAAATAAACCAAAATTCCGCATACAAAATTACAAGTGGTTTCACCAACTCTTTTTTATTTTTATTTTTTTCTTTTAAAATCGGCCACCTTCATTTGATTAAATTTAAAGCCATGTCACTTTTCACCATTTTTTTTTTGGGTGACAAATCCAAGTTAGAGGTGTAAATCCGGACCGGATATAACCGGCTGGGAAACCGGATCCGGGCATTAACCGACTCCGGGAAACCAGGAAATCCGGTTGGAACCCGGGTACCCGGAGCCGGAGCCGGAGCCGGAGCCGGGTATTTATTTCAAAAAATTCCGGTTATACCCGGGTACCCGGCTCCGGGTAGGTTAATTAATTAAAAAAAAAAAAAAATTACCCCCTGCCCTTTTATCCTAAAACTACATGCATAGGAAGAGGGGGAGGACTGGAGGAGCATTTCGTCATTCCTCTGTTGACTGTTGCCCTAGGCTATCATCAAATTCAAGTGAATCAAGTATCAAAAGATTCAAAACCCTTCAATTGCTCATTGCCGCCGCTCCATTTCACTTCACCTTCAGACACTCAGACAGAAATTTCAAATCATCTCATCTCATCTCTTTCTCCATTTTATTCTCCATCACGGCATCACTGATTCACGGCATCACATTGTTCAGCCGCAGAGCCGCTCGCCACTCCTCGCCGACCGTCGCCAACTCCTCGCCGACTCGCCGCCTACCAGGTAACCGGACGTCTTTGCTTAGTTTCTTTTGTGCATTGATATGGTTAATATAGATAAAGCCCACACAGTTTACACAAGATTGATTAGGTTTTCGTTCAAGGGGAATATTAACAATGATAAAAATTAAACAAAAAGTTTGATTTCCCCACTCCCCTGCAAGGCCACCACCACCTTCCTTAACACACACTGTATTACCGACCTTTATATAAAGCCAATATTCCTTGCATTTTATAAACTTATTTGAAATTAGAAAAGACCCTGAAAACGTAATTGTGGAAATTGAAAAACTTAATAATTAGATTAAAATCAGAAAAAAAAAAAAAAAGAAAAAAAAAAAAGAGGGACTAGCTAGCATTATGGTAGCGGCCACCAGCTAGCATTATTAAAATATCACCATTGGATCTGACCGTCCATTGGAGGCGGCGTTGCCACTGTTTTGATTTGGTCATTTTCAGCCTGTAGACATGTTTGGTGAAAAGCTAAACGGAGGAGTAAAAATTTTCCAATTCGCACATTTGAAATGTTGGGTAGTGCTACGGAGAAGCACAATTTCCGGAATTCATTCGGAAATTGTGCTTCTCTATGGCACACTTGTAATTGTAATAATTACAAGTGTGCCATGGAGAAGCATTTTTTCCAGATGAATTCCGGAAAAAATGCTTCTCCCAAGCATTACCCTATATCACCAAACACCCCCTTAAGTCTCTTCATAAATTAAAGGGCAACTTTTCTTCTTTTTTTCATAAATGCCTTTACCGGCCTTTATATAAAGGGCAAACAAAGCACCATTTAATAGAACAATTTAAAAAATAAAAATAAATCTCTCTATGCTCAACATTGCCAATAGCTTTAGTTGACTTACAATCTTCACTCGTTTGCCGATCTAAATCTTTCTTTCTTTCTTTCTTTCTTTTCTTTTCTTTTCTTTTCTTTTCTTTTTTAAAAAAAAAGAACAATTAAATTTATGCATGTTTTATTGTTTTTCATATTATCGATGAATATGATTGCAAGAAACTTTGTATTATTATGTTGTTAATGTTGTTTTATATTATTATGGTTCTTCATTGTATGGTCAATACTATTAAGTGTAATATTGTTTTTATGCTCCAACTAGGCCTATTATGGAAAATGTCAATGACAATGAGTCACATGACAAGCCTCCAACTACAAATGTTGAAACCCCTTCGCCTTCCTTGCAAACTGAATTGGATCCCTCCAAAAACAAATCACAAGCTATGAATCGGTCAAAAGTATGGTTGCACTTTACAAAAGTGACACCAATTGACAAGGAAAAGCCTAAGGCAGCATGCAATTATTGCAATAAGATGTTAGGGTGTCACTGGAGACATGGCACTTCTGCTTTGAAGAACCACCTTACCTATAACTGTCCAACCTCTCCACTTAGAGATTTGGAAAAATCCAAGGTACCCAAAGGTCAAACTCTCTTGCAACAGTCATTTAAAAAAATGTCAGAGAGCGGTAGTTGCCATACCACTACCACCCAACTAGGATTTGTGAAGTACGATCCGATTAAAATAAGGAAGTTGGTTGTTCGATATTTCATCATGGAGGAATTACCTTTTAGGCATGTGGAGAGTTATGGGTTTAGAGAATTGATAAATAGAATTGAACCAAGGTTCAATTTACCATGTCGCATTACTCTACAAAAAGATTGCATGAAACTTTATGAGGAAGAAAAACTTAAATTGAAGGCTTCTTTGAGGGGTAAAAGAATTTGCATTACTACTGATACATGGCATCTATTCAAAATTTGAACTACATGGTTGTCACTGCTAACTACATAGATTCTAGTTGAAGAATGCATAAAAAAATAATCAAGTTTAACTTGATTTCAAGTCATAAGGGTGAAAATATTGGAAGAATGTTGAAAAATACATTGATAGAATGGGAGATTGAATCCGTGTTCACTGTTACAGCTGATAATGCGACAGTCAATGATGTGGCGATTGATTATATGAAAAGGAAGTTGAAGGACAAGAAAGGTTCTATTTTGGGAGGTGAATTCATTCACATGAGGTGTGCCGCGCATATATTAAATCTTATTGTAAATGAAGGCTTGAAAGGATTGGGTGATTGTGTTTCTAATATTAGGAACGCAATGAAATTTGTGAGGTCTTCACCGCAGAGAATGGCAAGGTTTAAAGAATGCATAAAGTGTGAAAAAATTCAAAGTACGAAGGCAGTGTGTCTAGATGTTCAAACAAGATGGAATTCTACGTACTTAATGTTGAGTGCAGCTGAGAAGTACGAAAAAGCTTTTACTCGACTTGGGGAAGAAGATGGTAATCCTTTTGTTGTTCCTAGCTATGATGAGTGGAAAAATGCTAGGGAATTTGTGAAGTTTTTGAAACCTTTTTATGAAGCCACATTAAAGTTTTCTAGTTCAACTCATGTCACCTCCAACTCATATTTCCTTCAACTTTGTATTATTATAAAGATATTGGCCGATGGGTGTATGAGTTGTAATCCTATCATTAGTGCAGTGAGTTGGGATATGAAAAAAAAAATATGAAAAGTATTGGGGGACTATAGAAAGGATTAACTTATTGTTGTATATTGCTCATGTTGTTGACCCGTGTACCAAGTTGAAGGCGTTAAAATATTACTTGGTAAAATGTAGTGGCTCTGATTGGGCGAAACAAATCGAGACAAATGTGAAAGACCTCTTGAACCGTTTGTGGGAGCAATATGATAAGTTATATGGGAGGCATTTGTCTAACCTTGATGCGGGTGTGGAAAGTTCAAGTGTTGCTTCTATAGATGTTAGTGTTGATGATGATGATGATGATGCACTTACAGAGACGAAATATATGAAGTTTTTCATGAAACACCTTGAGGAAGAGAACAACTCGGAGTGTATGTCGAAGGTGGATCGTTATTTTTTGGATGGGTGTGAAGCATCAACAAATGAATTTGACATCTTACTTTGATGGAAGGTTAATGCACCTAAATATCCTATCATCGCAGAGATAGCCCGTGATATATTGGCCATTCCTATTTCTACAGTTGCATCTGAGTCTGCATTCAGCAATGGAGGACGCATATTGAATCTCTTTAGGAGTTCTTTATCTCCATTGACAGTTGAGACCTTGGTTTGCACACAAGATTGGTTAAAGAGCAATGAAGACTTGGAGTATGAGAACTTTATTGAAATGTTTGATGAACATGGTAAATGTTTATACATTCATTTTAGTTTTCATTATTATTAATTCATTTTAGTTATTTATTCATTTAACTAATTCTCTTCTCTTCTTCTTCTTCTTCTTCTTCTTTTTTTTTCTTTTCTTTCTTTTTTTTTTTTTTTTTTTTTTTTTTTTTTTTTTTTTTCATTCTATTGTAGTTATAGATGATTGAGAGCAAAACTACAAAAAGCCAGAAACCGGACCATGTGGGAAACTTTTGGTTATGAACTTTTTTAATATGTTAATGGACTTTTTGTTATGAACTTTTTTAATATGTTTATGGACTTTTGGTTATGAACTTTTTTAATATGTTTATGGACTTTTGGTTATCAACTTTTTAATACGTTTATTGACTTTTAGTTATGAACTTTTTTAATATGTTTGTGAACTTTTGGGTTTGAAGTTTGAACTTTTAATATGTAATATGTTTATCAGTTTATGAGAATTCATGCATTCTAGTGGATTGCATTTTTTCTCTCTGTACACATTCAGGGGTGGTTCAATTCATTTATTTTATATCAGTAATATAATGCCTATTGCATTGAGTGATTGACTACCATGCTTAATGTTGTAACTTGATATGCATATTATCTCATCTTTCTATTTGATAGGCATAACATTATAAACTTGCAGCATCAATGACTAAGTGGCCTAGTTCTATGACGTATGCATTATTGTAAATAGAAATGTCAATGTTCTTTTTCCCTCTTCAGTGACATTATGAGATTTCTGTAAATCAGTGCATGAAATTAATCCCTTTCATAGTTAGAGTAAGGGCAGTGTGTATAGCTCGAAAGATGATTTTTGGAAGTAGGAACAAAAGTGCATGACATGAGCAAATCCACATCGCACGCAACACAAGTTGTCCTAATAAAGTCTTTCGTTTGAGTGGATTTAGACTATGAAGATCTGAGTTACATCTGGATATTCAAATGGGAACTTGGCAAGGCGTTCACAATACCAACCTAATCAAATATTTACAGCATTCAGTTTAAAAAAGTAGGCAAAAAATTAATTTTTTTTTTTTTTTTAATATGCCACCCGGACCGGATAACGGGTTTACCCGGTTATCCGGGTAAAACCGGGTATCCAGACACCCCGGATAACCGGGATACCCGGGTCCGGGCCCGGGTGTTTAAAGCATAAAACCCGGGGACCCGGAGCCGGTTCCCGGGTTTTACCCAATACCCGAGAACCCGCTCCGAATTTACACCCCTAATCCAAGTTAAGTCATAAATAAACCAAATGTCCAAGTCAAAGCATTAATATTCCCCGAAACTATTTTGAGATTTTATAAGGAAGAAATGACTTTCAAGTTTCAACATCAATACTTGGTAAAAGGTTTGATAAGTCACGATTTATAAAGAGTAATTCTAAATATTATATAAGTGTCCATAAAAAAATGAGGTGACTTTTAAAATTACAATTTAATCAAAATCATTACTTAATCAATCACACGCCCAATGATAATGTTAAAAGTCACTTTATTTTTTGATCGACACTTATATAACATTTATAATTACTCATTTATAAACCACCTCATTTGACTTTTCTCGTGAAGACCAAACATCGGGCACGCACCACTTCTTAGCATGTATATGTATGTATTATGTTATATATATATATAGGTAAATGAAGAAAAATTACAACTAAAAATATATTAGTGCTGGGCAGCCTAACAAAAAGCACCAACATAGTAAAAGAAAATAGAAATTAAACGGAAATGCATCAAATAAAAAGGTTGAGAGGGATATTGGTCATGAGCCATTACACAAACTTTAGTGATGATGAGGATATATAGAGATAATAGAGTATACAGCTTGTATGAAAGTGATGATCAATAAGAGAACAACAGCTGTGGTAGAAGCAGCCTTCCAGGGACTGCCAAAATAGCCCCGCCTCAAGGAAGCCAGCCAACCATGTGAAGGGTCCTCGAAGAATTTTTTCAATTTTATACAAATATCATAATATTTGGAGCTCATGGTTGAATACACAATACTTGTGGCCAAACTATTGATAAAAGTTGCATCGTTGTTACCTAGCTCATTAACCATAATCCCCTTTCGACCGAGTAAATCCATATCCTTTTCACTTTTGATAAGAAAATCTAATAGGATAAAATAATCAGTAACATATACTGCATTTAGGTAGTGGCATTGCTCAAATGCCATAAGATTTCGAACAAAAAACTCTGTGGTATCGTCCAAGGTAATGTGTGGGATTTTCAACACTCCCTTCTTATAGTCTAGGTCAGGGTCAAGTAAACAATGCATTGAATGATCTGCCATAAACTTTAATCCTTTCCCATCCAGCTAGGTTGCACTGTACACATGCTTAACTTTTTTAGCTGTTCTTTTTGGTAGACTTTCATGCAGGTAAAATCTTCTAAACAAATCAACAAAATGCATTATTCTTGGCTTAGGCTCAGGATTGGGAGGCAATTTTTGAGTGTTGAAAGACTTAAAAAGTACTCAAAGGTAAGCTTAGTGAAGAAGGGTAAGTCTCCTTGAGATGCAAATGTAAGGTCAAATAATTTCTTAATAATAAAGAAAGGAAATTGATTTTCAAGTAACATTAAGTCCCGCTGCATCGTGGCAGCCAACCATGGCTTTAGTAATATCTTGTCGTAACTTGTCCATGCTATTGCTCCCCGCCAATTTCTGTAAAAGAGCTCAACAATGAAGCTCGCATCCACCAAGATCATTTTTAAAAAATCATACATGTTAAGTGAAATAGTCTCTGCATAACATTGACGAACACTTTCTTCTAAGTCCTCTATTACAGGTAATAAGTCCTCCAAGTTTTTGTTGGCTCGTTCCATGAATTCCTTGAGATACCTTAATTTGTGTTTTTCCATGTTTTGCAGTTTTTCGTTGCCATGGTGAAAAGGCCCTATTGAAAGAATTTGAGGACTGTAAGCTTCTTTGTTCAACTTGCGAAGAGGATCCGAAACCTTATAGATACAAGGTTCAGGTGATGAGAGAGGCTCTAATCTTTCTAACACACTTGTGATGTTATTTACCAAAGTTGCACGTTGATATTCTCCCATCTATCAAGTAGTGTTTCTTAAATTTCCTGATGACAAAGACTAGAGTGATCACTATCATTAAAAAAAGTGTTCAATGCTATGAATGACTAGTATTGAATACAAGTACGAATTTCAACAAAAGAACATTTTTTTGTGCTTCCAAACATGCCGAGCTCAAGGTATTCTTGTATAGTCGTTGTTTTTACCAAATTTTTAGTACAATGAACCAATTTGAAAGGGTTTGAGGCTTTTCGAATGAGAAGGTTTTAAGAGAGTACCCTTGACTTGATTCTCAAAAACTACACACCAAAAAAAAAAAAAAATGCATTACGAATACAAGTTAAAAGCTCCACATATGACCATCAAATTTTTGTAGCAAATATTATTATATTCTTTAAAATAAATAAATAAATAAATAAAATGAAGCAATCTTAAAAAGATTCATGAAGATCTCTACTAAACAGACCTACGGTAGGCAGTTGGATGAGCTTGATATTTCGCTGGAATTAACCTTCTTCTTATGCTTTGTTTGTTTCGGCGTATAATGATTTCTGAAAAATGATTTCGGCATTTTTCGATGTTTGGTAGGGGCGAAAATAATAGTCAACCGGAAAATTATTTATCTTTGACCAAAAATGCTTAGCAAATTTCAGAAAATGATTTACGGTTTTTAAAAGCGTAAATCATTTTCCGAAGACGCCTAAAAAAGTGTAAATCATTTTCCGAAGACGCCAGATGCATTCGACCCCTTTTAAACGACACAGTTGACATTCACGTTCAAGCAGTCGACCATCACCGAAATCTTGCCGGTACCAAAATCCAACAACATCAGGTCAATGTCGCCGGAATCCGGCGACGGAATCCTGCCATCTTCGCCAGAATCCGGTTAGCCCGGATCATGAACGGCCAGCCGGATTTCGCTAGAAAATCCCGGCCAGAACGGCCGGATCCCTGCAGATTGGCCGAGATCTAGCCAAAATGGCCAGAT
This sequence comes from Alnus rubra, assembly GCA_028654335.1. Taxonomy (NCBI): domain Eukaryota; kingdom Viridiplantae; phylum Streptophyta; class Magnoliopsida; order Fagales; family Betulaceae; genus Alnus; species Alnus rubra. The sequence goes on along the minus strand of JAJPGS010000714.1, from coordinate 410,835 downwards.
TCCAGCAATTCTGGCAGATTCCGGCCAGTATGTCGGAGTCTAGCCGTTCTGTGTCGAATTCCGGCAGTTTTGGCTGGAATTCGGTCACTTTCGCCGGAATCTGGCCAACCCAAATTCTGACGAAACTGTCCGGATTCCGGCCTTTATCTTGGATTCTGGCTATATTAGCCAGAATCCGGTAAAAGTGACCAGAATTCTGTCGGTCAGTGACGGAAACTTGTTTTCGGTGATTTTTATATTATTTTACATTAACATTTATATGTTTTGAATAAAAATTTATTTTTATAGGTTAATATGATTGAATAAAAATATAAAAAATATTTGTGATTTTCCGTACACGCCAAACACCGAAAAATGTTTTCGGCGAAAAATACTTTCCAAAAAAATAACTTCCCTGAAATCATTTTACGACGGAAACCATTTTACATCGAAACAAAAAAGAGCATTTATGCTCTGATTGTTTCGGTATAAAATAGTTTATGTCGTAAAATATTTTCAGATAAGTCATTTTTCAAAAAAAAAAAAAATTCCGTCAAAGTCATTTTCCGGTGTTGGCGCGTACGAAAAATTACAAATATTTTTTTATGTTTTTTTTTCAATCATATTAATTTATAAAAATTAAATTCTATTCACAATATAAAAAATATTAATGTAAAATAATATAAAAATACTTTTGCCAGAATCCAGCCATTCGTGCCGGATTCCGACGAATATCCAGCACAAATCGGCTAGATCCCAACCACAATATCGCCGAAATCCGGCAACGTTGTGACGGTCGCCAGACGTCGCCGGATTTCGGCATACTTTTTTAGATTTCGACACTAATCGATGCCAAAATTTGGCTTGTTGAAATCCGGTGATAGTTGACTACTTGACGTAAAAATCAACTGTGTCGTTTAAAAGAGGGTTGACTGCATCTACCATATACGGAAAATGATTTACGCTTTTAAAAATCGTAAATCATTTTCTAAAATTTACTAAGTATTTTTTGTCAAGCGGAAATCATTTTCCGGTTAACCATTATTTTCGCCCCTATCAAATACCGATAAATACCGAAATCATTTTTCAGAAACCATTTTTCGCCGAAACAAACATAGCATTAAACTTAAAGGAATTACACCTTATGTTGTAGCAGAATGAGGTAAAGGTTTGATTACTACAATTTTTTTTTGGCAGATACTAGTCATGCTAGTCATTAATAAATCATATGTCCAAGTCAAAGCATTAATATTCATGAAACTATTTTCAGATTGTTAAGCAGAAATCAATTTCAACATCAATACTTGCTTGGTCCATTTTTCTATAGAAGAAAATATAATTAAGCTGTTATTATGATAATAATCGCTCACAATTGTTACTGGATTACTATCGTTTAGAGATGTTATATAATAACTACGATTGCCAAGAAAGAAACGGTGATAAATTGGCCGAATATGACACAAAGATGCAAAGATACGAAATTGGGACTTAAATTTGGGAAATAAATAAACAAACAAAAACAACCTAACTCTCTGTCAGAACTGTACTAAGAACAAGGTGGTAGCGAAAGAGAAGTGTTTACCTGCTCAATGAACAGCCTTTTTTTATGACAAATCTGCGAACAAATTTGATGAAGAAAGGAGTTCAAGTCCTCGTTCCATTGGATTTGCTGAAAGCAGTGATGCAGCAATTTGGGAACTAGGGCTTCTTTTAGGGATGAAGATTTCCTGGTGCCCGAATTCAACCTTTATAGAGTGGAGCTCTACTCGAATCCTTCATTTAGCCCTTCGCTCCGGTAGACCCCTTAGCAAGTTAGCAGTTGGATTGAAATTGGGCCATCAGTGTGAACCCAAGACAACCAAATGGAAGATTAAAACTAGGACTACCGGTGCGGGCTTCGTGGAGTCAACACCCAACGCATTACTGGTTGCGCACTTGTTTTTTATGTTTTTTTTAGATGATCCCGACAAAGTGATTAACATTTCAGATAGGAAAATATTTAAAATCAGCCCATATGATTTTTTTTTTTTGGGTTAAATACTATACTTAAATAGTATCTCCATCCATTTGCTATAAAGAAAACTAACAAAATTTCATGTCAAACTAATCAAATCTTGACATGTGTCATGTATCATATTAAAAATAATAATAAAACTTAAATGTAAAAATCAATAAAAAAATAAAAATAAAAATTCAAAGGGGTGGCTCGAGCAACCCCATGGTCGATCTTGGAGGTGGCCACGCCACCCTCGTTAGTCTTGGAATAGTTTCAATCACCCCTACAGCCACTTTCCAATTGGCCAAATACCTACCTTTTTTTAATATTTTTTTAAAAAAAAATAGTTATTTTTATTTTATTTTTAAATTTAAGTTTTAATTTTTTAATTTTTTTAATAAGGTATATGACACGTGTCAATTTTGATTGGTTTGACGTAAAATTTATTAGTTTTCTTAATTGCAAATTGATAGAGGTACTACTTAGATATATGCCCACAAACAAGGTACCCAAGAACGGAGCCAAAAGCTTTTATGAGCAGGGCCAGTTGCCAAAAATAAAATTTGGTAGAGGCCGGTATGCTAAATTTTTATTTTTTACCTTTTAATTTTTTTTTAAAAGATATTGGGAGGGGGCATGGCCCTGCTAGCCCCCTCCCTAAAGGTACCATATGTGATCGAATGTAAAATCAATGAGAAAAAATAAAGTTCTTTTTTTTTCTGTTTTGGGTTTTTTAGATTTAGGTTTTTTTTTTTTTTTCAAATTTATAAAGATATTTTATCTTATTAAATTTTTATAAGTTATTTTTATCTTTTTACTTGACACTGAGGCCTGAGAGATATTGTCATTTTTTATTTTATTTTAGTAATAGATAGTCTAACAAACTATTGGCAATGAAATAATAGTTTAAGTGAAGCGTATATAATTTTTCTTAAAAATAATAAAAATATAGTTGCCAAGTATAAGAAAAAGCGAAAATCCAACTCCATGACACACACGTGCTCAGAGAAGAAGAGAGTAACAGAAGATTGATTATTCAGACACATGTTTCATGAAATTTGTGTACCCCTAAGAAATGTCAAAACGTGTAATCATCACGAAGCAGACAGCTGATAGCCGATTCTTCATCATCATCCAATAAAAGAAAGAAAACAGCTATGTGGCGTTGCTGCGGATATCAGTTGAACTTCCAATCACAGCAAGCCACAGAAATATTTAAACCGTCCAACGGTCCAAGCACCACCCAAAGGGGTCCCACAAAGGGTACACGTTCCACAGTAAAACGAGCAACACAGAATTCGGGAATCGGGCCTCGCCAGCCAGCAGAATCTTGGATTGCATCGCATCTTGAGCAGCTCATCATCCTCCTCAGTAGCTCCGTTCATAAATGTCGCCGCTTCGGTAGGCCAACCAACAACGACTCACAATGCGCTTCGCTGCGTTACAACCAAAGTTTTCCTTTCCATCAACTAAAGCAGTTTGTTTGTATAAATAAAACCCCTCTCACTTTGATCTCAGAATTCCTAATTCCTTTTGAATTTCGCGATGGCTCATCCTCCTATCAAATTGAAGCAATCTGCGTCGAGCTCAGCGGCGCAGACTCTAACGTCGTCGTCGTCCGCCCAGGATGCCCGACTCCTCGTCCGCGAAACGCTGCGTATCAGCGCCAATCTCGCTGATTCGGCGGCTCAGCCGCTTTCTTCTTCTTCTCCTTTGTCTGCTGCTTTGGTTGATTCGTCGGAGTTCGTGAATTCCAGCTTGAGGTTGATCTGCTCCGAGGAAATCGACGGCCGGAGATGGAGCTACGTGGCGGAGAAGGACGCCTCCGGAAGGTTCAAGAAGGGCTCTTCCATTCGCGCCCTTAGTTCCCACAATCCTCATACTCCTCCCATTGAGGTCCAATTTTATAAATTTTCTTTTTTTAATATGTTCATTTGTATATTTTTTGCTCAATTTGGTATTCGTATATTTCTATATTTTTCAATCTTTTGCTGTTTATGGCACTTAGAGTTGACCTCTGCCTACAAACTTTACATAATCAATCTAAAACCTACAAACTTTCATTGTTGAGAACAGCCTGACCAATTATTTGAATTTATTAATACTCATTGACTACTTAATTTGCAACTTTGATTAAACATAATTCGCATGCCTTTTACTGATGCAAAGTGAATGAAGCGACGCTTGGAATAACGCTACACTTATTATCTGCGTCCAAGCAAAAAATTTGTTCTGTAATGTTGAATAGTGGCGTTGAATTGGAAGTTGAGGATTTGGTGATTATATTATTGAATTGTTGGTGCAGGAGGTGATGTCATTTGTGAGATCTTATGTACTTCCGGAAGGTTTCCCCGATAGCGTTACTTCTTCATATGTCCCGTATATGACATGGAGAGCTTTGAAGGTAGTTATCTTACTTTTTTCTCTGAACCACTGCTAAGAAGGTGGTTTTAAGGGAAATGGGTACACTGTCAATGAATGAAAGAGTGAATTGGGATTGAATACTTTTGGCACTTTAAAACGCTGTATTTAATTATTACCTTATTTGTTGTAGCACTTCTTCGGTGGAGCAATGGGTGTTTTCACGACTCAAACACTTTTGAGTTCAGTTGGAGTCTCTAAGAACAGAGTGGCTCCAGGAGCTGTCGCTATTAACTGGATTCTCAAGGTGAGGATGCCTCTTATATGTTTCATGGTATATGTATTGCAAATTGAATTATAGTTGCAAGTTTTTTCAGTATACTAGTTTCTTAAGGTGGTATACATGACTAGTACTGAAGTTCACTTGAGAATGAAGTGGTTCAAACTATCTTAAATGGCATGTTACCATTTGACGTATTCCTGCCATGACATCTGATTTGTGCTCTGTTTACCAAGAGTTCCATTCATTGAAGTAACACATGAATCCGAAACATTGGAAAATCTGTGTTGTTTCCATTTTAGATATGGTCATCTGAACTTCACATCTCACCCTCCCATTGAACTATTTAACTAGTTCTAGGAACATGTATCTAGTGGGTGGTTTGCCCATGTATAATGAAGACCTGTTCCTGCATGGGTGTTAAAGTGTTCTTTTATTGAAGGTATGGAAAGGAGAATAAGAAGGCCAGTGAGGAGAGATATGATCCTAAGGATTTGGAGGATATACATGGCTCCAAATACAGCTAATGCCAGTAAAGCCTCTTGGTGGCCAACTCCAAACATTTCAAATCAAGCCTTTGTTTAGTTGAGTAGCCAACCTCACACTAACGCCATGCCTGTGTTATTTGTCATATGGCAAGGAATTGAAACGCTACCTCTCCAATTGAACAAAATTATTATATTAGAATGTCTTTAAGAGAACAATCGGGACGTGTTTTGTTTTAAATGATTAGACACGGTTCTCTTAACGTGACATTTTATATCGACATCTGGAATATTGGGTGTTTATTTAATTTCTGAGGTATAGGGTAATGTTTGCAGACACTATATTTCTGAATAGAGAGAACAAAGAAGTTGAATGGGTGCCTCAATGGATTTCTAGGAATGAGGAACTGCTGCTTCGTATGGTTTTCAGTTAGGTTCTTAAAAGGTGATCTCATCTCTATTGTGCTTTGCACACTGAGCTGTAGGTCTCCACCTAAATGGTGTGTAATGCTTAGGGATGGTTACTGACTCGAAGGGGCCGGAATTTCACTATTTCTGAATTCCGACCCCGAGCCAAATTTCGTCATTACCGGTAGTGTCATTTCGGGTCACTTGGGTCGGGTATTTCGTTGGAAATTCTGAGAACTTGAAATATTCAAATCTTGACTAAAAAATGAATATTATTAAAGAAAAAAAAATTGATTTGCATAAAAGCAAATGAACGTAACAAAATTTACTAATAAACAGCCACAAGAAAATTGAAGGAGCCACCAGATACTGATACGGAATGAGCACCACCATCTCCTTGAATATACCCAATACGAAAATAAAAGAAGAAAAGAAAAGGAGCAGATCTAACATAAGGAGGCTCTAACACAACCAACAATTCATACAGAGGGAGAAAACCAAGCCCTCACTGCCGGATTGGCGCATAACATAGCAGAGAAAACCCATAAATAGAGAGGAAAGCTTATCTCGATGAACAGCTGTGGATCGACAATGGTTGGGCTATTCAACAATGGCAGAGAGAGCGCAAAGGGAACGGCTGGGGGAGTGAGCGGCAAAAGAGGGTTTCTGATTTCTCAGGAAAAAAAAACGTATACATATCACCCCTATTTTGTATGCCTACAGGTTTCTCTAATTTTGACTATGTTTATTTTTCCTTGGTTTCTGTGCCCTACTACCAGTATAGAGAACCGTAAGAAAAGGAAAAACAGAAATTATATGGCTGTGGGCTGTATTGCTCACTAGTTTCTCATTTGAGTGCTATCCTGTTACCATTCTTAAAAATAATTTACGTATCAACTTGGGGATTATGCACCTCTGCACTTTAATAAGATTGATTCATTTATTTAAATCCTTATGCTCAAGATTATGAGTGATTTACTCTATTGCTGACATCCAATTGGAGCTTAGTGGATTTTTCTTGGCAGTACCAGAAAGGGTTCTCTTTTGACTGCAATTTAGTTCCTTCTTTTGTTTTAGTTTATTGCTTTTCATGCCTTCTCATTGAGTTTGAATGTGGTCTTAATTTTTTTTTTAAAAAAAGGTGAGCTGATTTGCTGATTTTCACAACGTTACATTTATGTTATGTAGGATGGCGCTGGTCGTGTTGGAAAAATGATTTTTGCCCGCCAAGGAAAGAAGTTTGATTATGACTTAAAACAGGTAAAATTAATTGCTGTTCTGCTCAGTTTTATGGTTGCATTTCAACTAGACATCTCCCAGCTTTAGTACCGTCTGTCTGAAAATTATTATGTGTTGCAGCTACGGTTTGCAGGTGATCTTCTTATGGAGGTGGGTGCTGCTGTGGAGTTGGCAACTTCAGCTGTGCCACATCTTTTTCTTCCTTTGGCTTGTGCTGCTAATGTAGCAAAGGTGTGATAGTTTTTCCATAACACAATCTATCATGGTCATGCAGTTTTGCATATCTTATTCTTTATTCTTTGCTTCTAGAATGTTGCTGCTGTAACATCAACATCAACTCGTACACCAATTTACAAAGCCTTTGCTAAAGGAGAGAATATCGGGGATGTCACTGCTAAAGGAGAATGTGTTGGGAATATTGCAGATCTGGTACGCTTATGAAACTTGCCTTTCTATTTTTGCAGAGTGATATCTGTAGAAAAGGGACTGTCAGACCGCTCTATCTAATAAAATCAATTGTGATATGGGTTGCCGAAACACTGTCTTGACGCTAGTATATCTAACATAAATACTTGCTGAAATGGGTCTGAGCTTGTAACGGTTGCTCTGTCACTCTCTCTACAGATTTATTTTTCCCTCTACATGGTCTCTTTCTGGTTTGGTGAAGCATTTATTGTTGGAGGCTATAGCCCTTTTATCAATTCACGCGTGTCAAAAGATCGGAAAAGGAGTTAGAAATATTAAATCATTAGCTAGAACAAAATAAAAATTGTGTAGGACAAACAATTGTAATTGGATTGCCTTTTAGCAAAAAGGAGCTTATATCTGTTGGGTCTATTTAAAGTTTTCCTTTTTCTTGTGGGGGAAGATGGGGGGAGGGAGCTCCTGTTTCTATTGATGGGCTCAAGCTGGGGCAAATCAATCTGAAGTCCAGTTTAATCCTTGGCATATATCTACATAGAGCCAGGTTCAAGTTACCTATGGTGAACTCAATAGTTAGCGGATATATGCCCTTAACACATGCTAAATTTTGTGTCAATTGGATGTTATTCATTATCCAATTCTTAATATTGATCTAATTTGTATATTTCAAAATGTAAAAAAATTATAATTTTGAACAATCTATAGATAAGACAGTCCTGATCTTTGATCATCTTGGTATATAGCAAGCCTGGAGGATATGTGGGGAACATGTAATCCATGATTGGTTTGTCAGACTACTAATCTAATAACAACTTATTAAGTTGCTAACATTTATAGAAGTTATACCAAATATAACTTGAATCTTACCGATTCTGTCTCAGATTATGGTGGACATATGGACTGAATAAAGCCCATATCTGACTCTATTCCCGTTGTATGAAAAAAATCGTATCAATAATACTCTTTTCATCCCAATTTAAATGTCTTACTTTCCTTTTTACGATGCTTCAAAATACTGGTCTATTTTCTAACCTGCTATATCGTTTTCCGTTGTGATTGATGTAACTGAACCTTTTGTCTTTTGAAGCTAGGAACTGGGCTGAGCATAATGATCTCAAGAAGAAACCCCTCCTTGGTTACTACATTTGCCTTCCTTTCATGTGGATATGTCCTCAGCTCTTACCGAGAGGTTAGATTGTGTGTAAAGATTACATATTTTTGTTAGCATTCTACCATGTCCCTTTTGTTTGCAGAGGTTGATATAGTCATGCTAATTTCATTTATGTTTTCCTTCAGGTTAAATCTGTAGTGTTGCACACATTGAACCGGGCAAGATTCACTGTGGCAGTAGATTCCTTCCTTAAGACAGGTCCTTACTCACCATAAGTGTTCTACTGTAGATGCGCAATGTTTCCTCCCCTTTAGTTTTGAATGCATCTGATGTTCATTTCATGTTATTCTCAATGGATCACGTCAGTTCCCTACATAAGCACAAGACGTATGTTTTATGATGCATAATGGCTGAATCATACTTTCTTTCCATTTGCAGGACGAGTCCCCTCATTGCAGGAGGGGAACATGAACGAGAACATATTCAGTTTTCCATGGTTGAAAGAGAAGCCTGTTGTTCTTGGTATGTGTAAGAAATTGTTATTGCAAGATTTTACACCTGGTTATGGCCCTCTTTTTCCTGGTGGTTCAATCTGAGTTTGTTCAACTGTTTGGCAGGATCGAGATTTAGGGATGCATTCCAAGACCCAGGTGCATATCTTGCCATAGAGCCTCTCTTTGAGGTATGCCACTTTTTGTGAAGAAACAAATTTTAAGCAAATCCCACTCATGGATTCAGTAATATCTTTTTCTTGATTACTTCTGTATCTCGAGTGTATTCATTATGTCCTTCTTGATCGGTGACAGAAAGAGAGATATATTGTGACATATAATCCTTCAAAGGGTAAAATATATGCACTGCTCAAAGATCAGGCAAAGTCAGACGACATTCTGAAAGCAGCCTTCCATGTGAGATACATGACTTCTCTGTTTGTACTTGTTGCACCAATCATTATCATTTTTTCTTCATATATTTAATGCTTAAGATGTAATTCACCTTCTATAACAGGCTCATGTGCTTCTGCATTTTATGCAATCATCAAATGAGAGTCGATCTCCTGCTCGGAAGCAGAGGGAGTATGACTATCCGGATATTGTGTCCACAGCTACTGATCTCGAGGCTCGTATTACTGAGTCATGTAAGATGGTCTCAACCTCATATGGGATTTTCAAGAGCAAAGCTGCAGAGCAGGTAGGTGGAGATAAACTTATCTTATTTTTTCCTGAGAGGGTTCCATATTGTTAGTTTAAGCTGTCTGTGCATCTTGTTGGCTCACACCTGAGGAGCTTTTGAAGTGTTTAGCTTATCAGTTTGATGACATCTTCAAAAGTGAGAAATTTATTGCTCGTACCCTGAAAGTAATGCTGACTGGCAAAAAAACTCTTGTGCATTTTTTTGAAAACTGAAAAGCATTAGGGAGTTTAACTGGCCTGCTTCTAAACATATATATCAAACTAAACATGCTAATGTGTAATGAAATATGGAGGGGGACTTACCGGAAAGAACAAAGGGGTTTGATCTCCCGACATCGTGACATATACACTGGAAGGGCTTGGGCTCCTGATCAAGTGCTCAGGAGGTTCCATGATGCCCTGATGAAGTTTAACTGCCAATTGGTTGCCCTCATTTTAGTTCACTGCTGCTATTTACTTGTTGATCCGAAATGTTTGTTTTGCGCTTGGTTGATCATAGTGCAAGTGGTTTAGGTCGAGAGTAAATTGCAGAGGCTATGATGAAATAATTTGGTTTAAATTACATTTTGAAACAACATATAGGTGGGCTTTTTTTCTTTTTCTTTTTCTTTTTTTTTTCTGTAAAAGTACTTTTCAAGAATATTTCATACATTGTCATACTTATATGTGGTACAGTACTGTGTGAACTTGCCTTATATATCTCATATGGAATGATAAAATAAAAAAAAACAAAATCAAAAATCAAAGCAAATTATAGCACGTAGGATTGCACACAATATTGCATGGAAAGTGGTTCCAGTGGATATCAATCCTATACAGCATAATTCTAACAAGATGCAATTGTATACAAATTCCAAATGGACGAAAATGGCCTGAGGCAACGCCAATCTACCCTTTTATGTTGATACTGAAAATGGCTTAACAAAATGAATGTCTTCAGTGCCTCTTACAGGCTATTGGATGCTATTCCAGTAATTATCTTCCAAGTTGTCCAAAAGCACCTGAAGGTACTTTGAACTGGATTTACGAGGTTGTCTGAGGTGTGGAAAGGATTTTGCCTTTCAACTTTTGAAAAAAAGGCCAGCTCTGAATTCTTTCTTACATTTGAAAGGCATGGTGGGCAAAAATCTTGACGAACAGAACTAAGCACTAGTAAAAAAGAAGTCAACTGCATAAGGCTTATGGCTATATGGACTTATGTTTAATCCTGAATGAGTTGTATCTATAATGATGGTTCACAGATTATTGGATGTGATTAACTGATTATTGGATATGCTACACACCTCATTCTAAAAAACGTTTTTTTTTTTCTTCACTAGGGGTGGAAGATGTCAGAATCACTTCTTAATCCTGGCCGAGCTCGGCTCCATGGGAGTGATAAATTGCGATGAAATGCTCACATTTCTGCATTAGTACGCAAAGCTGGGCTTTGACTCTAGTAAGGTGCTTGGCAAATGCTTCTACTGCCTCAGACACACAAAAAAGTTGATCAGCAGACGAAGAGAGCCCATATGACAAAGAGGGCTGGTGGCACTATACCTATGGGGGACCATGGAAACCATGGACTCTCATTAAGGTGCAAAAGTATGATGCAGCGTGCGCCCTCTGCTTGATGAAACATAAACATACTCGAAGATGGCATGGTGCAGTATTGAGTTATAAAGGGATGTTTTGTTAGCTTGGAGTTGCATAGTAGTTGCACATAGATACGTATAGTTTTTCTGTTTCTCCTTTTGGTCGGGGGTTCCTTTTTGCTTTGGGGTGTGGAGGTTTTTTGTCTTCATTTTTATAGTCTTCTTAGTGTCGCCATGTTATATTTATGCTGAATACCTTGGATTCTTTCTTTAAATCAATAAAATTTTACTTGAGAATAGGGTGAAGGCTTGGTTTGGAGCATAGAGATTCCAAAGAAATGAAGAATCACAGAGACAGGTACACACTGTTCTTTTTTCGCCTAATGTAAATGTAAAAGAAATAGGAAAGAAATTGAAACTCGTATCAGCATGCTCGAGTCATGTATTCAGTGGCTCTGTGGCAAAGGCACCAGCCTCTTGGCATAGGGCATCACTTTATTGACTTCCGTCACATCTACTATGAGTTGTCCTTCCTGACTTCGGTCACGTCTACTGAGTTGTCTTGTAAAGAGGTTGTATGTACCGAAACCATAAAGTAAAGCTTTAAATTATATATACCCACTATGTTCGGAACAATGCGTGCACCACTATGCTGCACTGATTTTAAGAACAGAAAGCATCAATTCGTTTGTAGTAGTTGTTCATCTCTGCGAAGTAAGATGCATACCTCTTCAAATTTTGAAATTTTTTTATATTAATGTGCCAATCGCTCCATCTTTTTGGCTGTCTTATTGTTAGCTATATATCTTTCTGTTTTTCACATGCTTTCTATATTGTTTTATGTTAATTATTAAATCATGTAAATTGCATGATTAGTATTTAGGTTCACATCTATCATCATTCTTTCCCATGGATTGAGATCCCCTATAATTCTTTTACAGGGCCTGCAATGAGAGGCCGAGGTCTTATTCATTCCCTAAAAGTTAAAACCTCCATCGACCATAGTCTACAAGCGAACCCAAAACACCACAACCACCAACTCTCTCAACCAACAATAATCTTAGGGCAGAAAATACATACAAAATTTCCACATTTATAAGAAAGCTTTTCAAAAATAAAAACAACTCAATTTTTGTTGTGGTCTCTTTAGTAGCTGTCACGAATCTACTTCAAATTGGACACAAAAATGTCTTATCATTGAAAGTTAACCAAGGAGAGCTCTGGGTGATTTCCTAAACCCACTATGACCAACATCCTCTTTCTTAGTGGAGCCGCTCCCCCTCCTCTGATTTGGGGAGAATGGTAATGATGGTGAAAATGGACTGGTTGGGTGATTCAATGGTTAGTGGTCAACCGTGAGTGCGAGTGACAGTTGAGAACGAGGGGAACCAAAAAAAAAGGGGGGGAAAGAAGAGTAGCGAAAGAAAAAAAAAATGGAATCTAAATTTGGGGGTTTGGACTGCACTGAATTTTTTTTAGAAGGCCATCATAAAAATAAAAATAAAATAAAATAAAATTTTAAAAAAATCCGATTTTTTTTTTTTTTTGAAGTTATTTTTTTTTCAACAACTTTTAGGGGAGGACGGAACGGATAGAGATTCTAAATTGCTAATAATTTGAGCAGCAAATGTAAGAGAGTTTTCATTGGACTCATATGTCCGAACAGGTCTCGAACTGTCCACTCTCTAGCAATTTGTTGTCTGAATTGTTAGTTCCAGTTATTTGTTGTACGAATTGCTAAGATCCAAATTCAGACTAAACGGGATAAAATCCGTTTGGTATTTTTTTTTCTAGATTTTTTTTACGTTTATTTTAGGATTTTTAGTGGATTGATGATGGGGGTATAAAACCTTGGAGCTTTCGGTGTAGATAAATGGTTGAGATATAACGAATTGTAGACCAACATGCAATACTCCACCTATAGGCCATAGCCAATGACAAGAAGCTAGCGAAGCTGACCTTTGGAGAGATGTAGGCGGGTGGCATAAATAAAGCCATCCTCTATTGTTTAACTCTGAACAGGCTCTTTTGATAACGATAAGATAGACACATGGGGAAAGGTTCAAGGTCTGTTCTTGGACTCTAAAGCCAAATTAGGACTCATTTTCTTCGCCCAAATCTTTGAAGCTTGTGGTGTATATATTTTTGGGTTCATATTTAGGATAGGCCACTTCGACAAATCTTCTGGAGAGGGATGCTTTCGTAGGAATAGGTTTGCTCCATTTTATACACATCTCTATCTCTATGACCTACAACTTCTTTTCCAGATTTTTTCTGGCCAAATCTTTAGCAATTTTGTTGTTTGAATTGCTAGTAATTAAAATAGAAAATACGAGAAAGTTCTTGTGGAAATCAGATGCCTGAGTAAATTTTGGACAACTCACTCCTCTGTTCGGTCGTGAATCCTATAAGAACTCTCTTATATTTACTATTTAAATTGTTAACCATCCGAACAGAAAATTATTGAGAATCCGAATCTAATAGAACTGTTGCCGGGCAATAAGCCCCTCCACGCCTGTGTGAATTGTAAGGATCCCGATGCATAACAGCACAGTAAAATTAGAAAGATAATATATAGGAAATTATAAATAAAAGTGTGTAAATTAAATCATATTATCCATGGTCTTGTGTATAGGTTTCCTGTTGATGATAAGATGGAAGAGGGCGTATATGTCATTTCAAATTTTCAATGCATGGCAGCAACGGCACATTAAATATTAGGTCAAGCATATTAAATATGGGTCGGAAGATGATGATTCCAATTAAATAGGCCTCTGAAATGTGGTGGTGAATTGTCACTCTTAAGTCTTACCATCCAAAGTCAGACAAACCTTCTTTTGGGGGGAAGCAATGCAAAAAGGGTGAGAAAACAAAACTTCAGCATAACAAATGGGGGGTTGGTTTTGGGGTCCCCCTCTCCTCTGCAGCTTTTAGAGGGGGTGGGGGAGGGGATTAGCAGATGGGCGCTGGAAATGTCATTGCCAATAGTTAAGATGGTCACGGGACTAGTCATTTTCATGGCAATGAAACTATTTTGACAACCTAAAGGTGGAGAGCATCTCCTCATTCTCATTGTAACATTCAAGGGAAATGCATGACTAAACTGTTGAGCGCTTAACTAGCCGTTGTTAAAGTTTATGGGCTCGATCAATTCACTCTCAAAAAACGCCTTGAAAAATGATGGGACACCATGACTTATAAAGAGGCTAGGTGAATATAAACTAACCATTGTATGACATTTTAAGACGAAGCCCAACGGGGGAAGGGATCGGAGAAATCCCAACAATTGAAAAGAACTGGCTCTAATACCATGTTAAAGTTCATGGACTCAATTCACTCTCAAAAGACGCCTTGAGAGATAAGGGGACACTATGGCTTATAAAGAGGCCAGGTAAATGTAAACTAACCATTGTGAAACACTTTAAGAGCCGTGGATGCGATCGGGTGCAATGAGATCGATTAGATGGTCCATTGCATTCACATGTCCGAGCTCCTACTCGAATACGGCAAGGCTCAAACATTCTCTCCCGTGAGACTACACATTGTACATTCAATGGACAGCCTCATTACACCCGTTCAAAAATATATTCATGATATGCCTAAGGCACGTAGTTAGGTTGAATCTACCACAAGAAAATAAGACAAAAAAAAAAAAGAAAAATGGTAGTACAATGAAAATGTGTCTTTTCAAGGGACCTACGTATAAACATATGAAAAAATTACAAATTGAATGGATTTGTGTGTTTTAATTGGAGGCACAAGAATGCATGTGAAGAAATGCAGATGGAGAAGCTAGTAATAAGCTTCATACAGTTAGGCAGGGTCTTTAATCACGTATATTAAATGACACGTGATCTGGACCAGATATTGTTTGCTGGGGATCGAGTGTTGAGATATATATTGAGTAATATCCACATTTTTGCCTGAGGTTATCATATTTTAAATTTTAATTAAATATTTTTTATTATTTTTACTGTTTTAAATGAGGGACAAATTAATGATCAGTATATATATAATATAAGGTCGTGTTTGGAGTATATAGTGACTTTTTGCATGTGGACTTTCTTTCCTTGCTTTTTGCTAAAATAAACTTCCTGCATAAAAAAACGTGCATCCAAATTCCAAACTCAAAAGTGACCTTCTTTTTCTTTTTAATTATTATTATTTTTTTAAAAAAAAAAAATTTACTTGTTTTCACTTTTTGTTTAGGGAAGGGGATGGGGGCCATGGGGCGTTAAATATTAGGGAAAAAAAAAATCAAATTTAGTCAATGTTTTCGTGTGATTTTAATTTAATCTCACAATTTTTAATTTCAACACACAATTAGGTCTTAGTTTTTCTTAGGTTTTGCTCACAGGAGAGGGGCCTTCCTCACCAATTGTGAGTGATTGTCCAACTCTCTCTCTCTCTCTTTTTAATTTGTTTTAATTTTATATTTGTAATTTAAAATAATTGTACAACTATAGCTAATACATTATGTGTCAAATGAGAATCACATTGCATTAATTGATTGGTCTGATCAAATGGTATACCGTTACTTAATTAGACATGGATTAATGGAGTGACATAATTGGAACAGGAGAAAATCTTGGAGACCTAATTGTTAAAATTAAAAACTCTAACTAAATTGAAATTAAAATTTTAGTGACTAAAAAAATTTGATTTTTCCCTGCATATTATGCCAAAACATAATTAACAGCACGACCTATGGATTAAACAATGAGAATTTCTAATTTTAGGTCATGAATACATTGAGCAGTAATATGCATAACAATTAAGGAACATAGGTTTAATCGAGAGTTTAGGAGCCTCATCCCATGCATAATATAATTTCGTATTGTTGTATTTAATAGTGTAGATGATCGATGCTACGTTATAAATATATTGACATGTCATTTAAAAAATTTAAATTATTCATACCGTTAGATACAACATCATGCATTAACTCTTGACCATAAAATAACCCGTCTCAAGAAATGGAGAGAAAATCCTTGTCCCTGGCATATATACCCACAGATAGAACCCAAACAGATGCTATAAACATAAATGTAATAAATGGCTTCCTCTTTGCAGTAGTGATCATGATCAGAAAGGTCCCTCCTCCTACAACAAGTACACAAACTAGGAATAGAATCCAAAGTTTTATGAGAGGACATATTAGATCCAAGGCATGGTTTGGTTAGGGAAAGAGTAATATTGTTGTAGGTAGAATGGATGCTTTTAGGGTCCTACAATTTTTATTACAAATTGAGAATTTGAGAATTGGTAAAATGATTAGGTAAAAAAGTTTATTTATTAATTTAATTATAATGAAAAATATAATATTCCAAGCATTTTCAATTATAAAGTCCTCATGCAATTAAGTGACTTAATTTTGATGTAAGTTGAAATGCTCTCTTGTCAAAATACAGAAATAATTCAGGTGATCATCATCCAGGAAACAATATTACAACTCAATTTTCATGTTGATTTCTGGATAATTAATTTCAATATTTTTTGTTGGTTGTTTCCCCCTTAATGGGCAAGATTAATTATTCTTTATTTTCTTTGTTTTAGAAGCAAAAAACAAATATTATTTTCAAAGGAAAGAAAAAGTACTAAAAATTGCTTAACATTAATAGCATTCTTCCCTGATTTCAAACGTACTACAAGCTAGTTTGCATAATTCACTCGGCTGCATTAATTTGTTACAGCATATATATAGAAATGTTTTTCAAAAACATTTTTTCTCATTTTTCAATATTTGGTACAAACAGAAAATATATAATTTTCGATCAATAACAAGTTTGTCACTATGAGTTTTGGTGGGTGTTTTTTTTTTTTTTTTTTTTTTTTTTTTTTTTAGCAAAAGTTGGTGGGGGCTGGCAATTTTGAGTAGTTTTCAGTTAAAGGAGGAAAAAAAAAATCGAACCAACCAAAACAATAAACAACATTTTAGATATTATTTTCAGGATCTCAACCAAATAATAAAAAATTATTTATTTTCTCTAAAAATATTCTCAATAAATAAGCTTTTTCGTTTTCACGTACACTCTGAACGTATAACTTAATACAAAAGCTTATATTAAAAACTAAAAGATAACAGAAAGAATATTAGTTAATTAAGAAAAGCTCTTCTCCTAACATTGAAGATTAATTAATACATTGGCGTATCTCAGTCTGAATAACTCAACTCAATCCTGCACTGAACATTGAACAAGAACATCAACCACAACTCAAACACTACCAAACCCAATTTGCCTAAGCTACATTACATATCATATATAACCACTATTATTACAAACAGTAAGAGACCTCAAGTAACGTACTCAAAAGAGAAGAAAATGATTAAAAAGATAGGGTGTAAAGAAAATAAGAGAAACAGATTCATTCAGCTGAGATCATGTGGAGTTAAAAGCACAAACTAAAAATATGGTTAACTTAAATCTGTGGAGTGATTTTTCTTGGCTAGATTGTGCTTGTTGTTGTGCATCCAAACCTTGAGGACTCTTCTCTTGACTCCAATCTCTTGGCAGAACTGTTGCACCACAGCCTCTTCTTGCTTCTGGATTTTCCACCCAACTTTCTCTGCAAAGTTGAGCATTTTCTCCTTCTGTTCTTGTGTGAACTTGGTCCTGAACCTTTTCTTCACAAGCTGTGGAGCATGCCTGGCCATTAGTGCACCCCCACCATCTTCCTGCTCATCAGACTCCGAAGGGAGGGAGCCCATGTTATAGGGCATTATAATTTGGTGGGGTGCTGCTGGTCTTGAAGATATGAAGGTACCTGTAGCTGTAGGGTACCCTAAGGCCTCAGGGGTAAGTATATTTTTATGATGGCCAAGCATGAATTTCCTCCCAACCCTGTTGAGATGTGGGCTATTATGGTGGCAGTCACATGATGAGGGCTCACCTTCAACTTCTTTTCTGTGGAAGTTTCTGTGACAATTGCAGGCAGAGCAATTGAGTGCTTCTATTGTACCCTCTTCACCATTGGGCATGAATTCACCACAGCCATCAGTGGCATTCCCTCCCATTGCTGCTGCATGGTTCTTGAGGCATTCTCTGTACCTCACCACTTTCTTGTAAGGCACATGATCCTCTAGGCCATTGGAGGGGATTTGGGTTGCTGATGAAGGGATGATGTGGTTGTGGGGTGCAGGATCATGATGGATCAAGTGCCCATGCCCCACACCATATGTACTGTTTATTGGGATTGGGATTGGGATTGGGATTGAGATTGGGATTTCTCCTTCTTGACTTGAAAGTTCCATCCCTTGTTTTCTCTCTGCTGCTTCTCTGGCTATTATATTATTTTGTGTCTTGTTGTTGGTGTGGTGACAGGAAGAGAAAGAACAAGACAGGATATAATTAGGAGGCCTAAATCATTAATATTAAAAGTGGTTGCTTTCTTATATACTCCTGGGACCTTTCTTGACAATTGTCCACTCTTTTAGAACCAACACAAACTAGAAAACCTTACTATTCTCGCAGACAGAAAAGATAGGGAAAAATATCCACAAACTCTTTGTTTTAGGTGACTAAATTGCAGTTGCTTTGAGAGAGAGAGAAGGTGTTGAAATGATAGGGGAGATCTGCTGGCTCTAAGAGAGATATCACAAGTTTAATGATCAGGAGAGCAAAGCAACAAAAGGGTACCCCAACCGCATAGACTTTGAGTATCCACCTTATTTTCTCTCGAGAGGTCAACTTAGAAGGAAAAAAGAAAAAAGAAAAGACAAACAAATTCAGTGACACTGTGTCCAGGAGCTAGCATCGATAAGAGACCGATTTCTATTTCTAGAAAGTGAGAGAGAGAGAGATATAGAGAAAGGGGGTCAAACAATCTCTGAGAAAGAAAATGATGGAGCAAGCTGGGAGACGACTGTAGTAAGCCTTCTTTGTTCTTCTTTCGACTCGTAATGGAAACGGAAAGAAATGAGAAAGAAACTGGATTACCTACATCAATTTCTCTTGTGTCCAAATCTTGAGCTTTAAGCACCTTCCATACTGAAAGGAGAGGTTCTAAGATAGAATAGAAGTTTTGGCTTACAAGGTAGACTTAGAGTGAGGAGGATTTGAATTATAAGTCTAAGCAAGTGTGTGTTTTTGTGTGTGAGAGAGAGAGGGAGGGAGAGAGAGGGCTGAGTTTTTTTTTTTTTGAGGTGGGTTTTGCTAGCGAAGCACTAAACAAGGGCTTATAGAAATAGTGAGGAGGCAAAAAAAGAGAGAGGATAGAAAGAAAAGAAAGCAGGTTTTTTTTACAGACAAAGAGGAAAACACAGTGAGTTTAGGGAGAGCAGAAAAGGTGGGGTGCTTGCTTTGCTTGCACTATCAGGCACCGAGTTTACTCCATATGGAGAGCAGTGTGTCAGAGAGTGGAGAGGACAAAGGAAGAAGAGAGAGAGAGAGAGAGGGAATTATGAAAAGAAATGTTCTTCAAAAGAAATTAGCAAAATGGCCTTTTTCTTTAAGTTGGACTTGGAGCCTTCAAAAGGTTTTTGGATGGACATATTTGCCCATAATTAGATGACTCTCTCATACCAGTATTGTGTAGGTTTGTGCATGCGTGTTGGGGAGGGGTTGCATGTGTAAATTTGGTAAGAGATTCTTAAGTTTAGACTAGTTCTCTAATATTTCTTTTTGATATGGCAGTGAAAATCGTTATTAAATCCAAATTTAGTGGTGATTTATCTAAAATTTAATAGTGATTTTGACTGCCACATTAGAGAATAAGCATTTAAGAATGTAAACTTGAGAGTTTGTATAGCATTTTTCTTGTTAATAATTAATTGTGTTATTTGATGCAATGCTTCATAGCAAGATTTTCTTTCTAATATATATACTTTCTTGGTTTGCAAGATTGGTTACTTTCACTGCCTCAATGCAACCATACCGCCCTTTGTATCCTTGAGTTGCAGTTAAAAGGGTGTCATGCTACTCATGTGAAATGATTAGTTTTGATTCTTTTGAACATAAAATATGGGAAATCTTATGAACACAGCAGTAGTTTTGAAGTATGGTCAAAGAGGGCAAGAGTGATAAGTAGGTCTTTGGCAGAAGTAGCAAGCTTTATTAGTGGATTCTTCCTTCAAGCGCCAGATTTACTGTTGAGGGAATACAAATTAAACCCCAATTCTTTAAGAAGAGGCCATCAATTATTTGCAACAGATCATGAATATACCCTTTTCTTATGTGCATTAATTTCTTTGTGGTGTTGTATTATCAGAAAGGATTACTCAATATGACAATGATGTCCCCTTGGAATACAAAGGACAATGCCATTCCAATTCATTCACACCCATCACATGAAAGGTTGGAGAGAGAGAGAGAGTAACAGTTGAGACCTGAGAATAGTTCAACTTTCTAATCCAACAGTGATGTATAGCATAATGAGTATCAATTACGATATATATTTTTTAATATATTCACTTATTATAGGTTTGACAGAATGAATCTTAGTTTTTAGATATAAAAAAACACTATTATATCTTGTCAAGCCAGAGGTTTATCGTTTGTATATTTGTTGGCTAAAAGCTTCACTTCAACCCAATATCTCAACTCATATATATATATATCCATGATACTATTGGTGTTTTACTGATATATAATATTATTACCAGATAATTTCATGATTTTATCTGTTCTTTGGACTTATGATCGATCATGTACATGCAGGTAATTAAGATGCATGTGTAGTAATTATATAATATAAACAGTGCCACAAATAATTAACAAAATTCCTTAAAGACTAATTAACATGGTCATTATGTCGTAATTAATTCTGAAAGTGTTACTGAAAATCTATAGATATAGGGAGATGAAAGTAGATTAACCTTTTTAGGTAGAATTATAGAATATAACCTGGATCGTAAAGAAACTTTGAAGCTGTTCAGATTTTTAGTTAAGCTATTGTTGTTCTGGTAAATTTTCCTTTTCACATTCTACATGGAGGGAAAAAAGAGTTAGTTCCTTTATTAAATTATCCAAATCACTTTATTCTTTATTATCTTTGCCTTTATTCCGCACCCCCACATTTAAAAGCTTTATCCCTCTTTACATTTTTTGTTTTTATCTACGTTGTCTCTTCTTCTAGTAATTCTAGGACTACTACTTTTCCTTTGTCACTTTTCTCCCTTTTTTTTCTTTTTCAAGTTTCACATAACTATATATCTTTTTGTTTAATTATACAACAAAAAAATATATTACCATGTACATAATATATAGCTTGAAAATCAGAAACTTCTTTTTTTTTTTTGGCGATTTTTAGATTTTAATCTAATATATAATTGAAGTACTTCTAAGGATAGATTTTACAAAGTGCCCTAAAATAAACTGATTTTACTGCATACTTTTTACTGCATAAATTTATATTTTTTAAAAGGATTATTGTAAAAACAGTTCATGCATGAATTAAAATTAATTTATCCTTATAGCAGGTAATGATAAGTCTCTGAAATTGAGAGAGAGAGAGAGAGATAATTATGGTACTGTGGACTGTGGTGAAGGGGCCACAAGAATAAATGGTGTTGATGACACACGACACACCATTGATCACAATTTTCAAGATGTTTCAGAGCTCAAAATTTTCTTCCATCCTTTAGCTAAAGCACACAAGCATCCATCCATCCCAATCACTGCAAAATCCAACCCCATTTTTCTTTACGTCTTGGACTCACAGAAAGTACTTCAGAGTTGTATGAAAAAATTAAGGTGTAATGCGGATAAATTGGGGCACCATTGTCCCACTTTGTAATAAAATGGCATGATATATACATTATTTAGGGCTTTAAATGCTAATTACCTACTTATATTTCTGATTTTTTTTTTTTTACTATTTTTGTGTAAAAGCTTAATTATTTTGTCATAAATCACTATCACAAAAACAAGCTGGATCATGTGTAATATTAGCTTCAGCTTCATATTGTATGTAATACAGACAGTTAATGTAAGAGAGTAAGCAAGCCCTGCACCAGTCGAGCGGGCAGATAATTGCACCATATTCAAATTTCACAAGAAAACCGAATTTTAAAGTATGTTTATTAAATACAAGCAATCGTGTAATTATAATTAAGATGCATTAATCATTTAATTGCATAGTTAAGCCGGGAGTTGCATGTACGTGCATCCCTTATTAAGCTAAACAAGATTCAAACAAGAGACCTGAAAAATCATCCTCTAATTCTAGGAAAAGCCATTGGCCTCATCATCATTGTCTTCACTCAAAATTTGGCCTGCGATCGAGCTAGGTTGGAGTATAAACTAGTCCTTCTAGCTAGGCCGACAGTACTTGTTAACGTCAACAACAATTGAACGTACATATAGCCTCCAACCTCGTTGAATCAGAAATATATATATATATATATAATTTTATTTATAGCACCAGTAAATTAAACCCTCTCCTAGGAGGATCACATATTGTTTAATTTGTACTTTTAACTTTTAATTAACCCGAGAAAAACACAAACAAACAAACAAACCCTTCTATTCTTTTAGCGAACAACGTTCAAATACACAAATTAAAATATTAAAAGTTATTTTTATTTTTATATCACGTCATAATATTTTTTCAAACAAAAAATAAAAAACACTAACAAATTAAACGGAGCCAAAGATGAAGCTGCGCAGAAACAATTAATTACAAAAAAAGCTTGATATATATATATATATAAAAAAAAAATTAAGTTTGTGATGAGTTTAGGAAAAGTAATATATAGGTAGGAATAACACAGGTGACTAGGTGAGCATGTGATTGAAGACATTATTTAACTTCCTTTTCCTCTCCCTTTCTATCAACCAAGCAAAGAGACGAAGAGATATATATCATATCATAAAGATTCATTGATTCTAATATTCGCTAACATTTTTTTCTCAAGAGCAGTCGACCTTTCGCTGTACTAAAAGCATATTATATTCTTGGTCAACTAAATTTTTATCCTCAAAATAATCAACAAGCTGTCCCTAGCTAGCTTACATTTTGCTTTTGAAGACACCAACTTTCTTCTAATAATCACCAACCTCTTTCTTATAGGTGCCTTGTCTTAGGAAACCGACCATAACTTCCTTTGATCAGATTCCAATCATTCTCCATTTACAAATAAAATACGTAGTTCAATCAACTTTTTGCACTCCCTTTCGATTCTATATATCTTAGAGTTGCTCCTCATGATCAAGACAACAAAAGAGTATAATTACTATTTTTCCACTACTTATAATTAATAAACATGCACATAAGATAATAATTAAGCTTTCTTTTTTGATAATAGCAGCTACTTAAAACAAAAGAAGCTTTGGCTTTTGTTAGAGATGGAGGCACTCAATGATCAACATATATGTTGTACATTATGCAGTGGAAATGAAATGAAACAGTAACAGCTAGCAAAGGGTGACCACCACCACCAATTACGATTTTGTATCATTCTTGCTAAATTCATACTCATGTTGGAATGTTGCCACCTTTTCTCCCACTGTCCCTCTCTCTTATGCCCTCTTTTCACTTTTTATAAGGCAGAGAGGATCATTTTTTTTTCCTTCTAAAAGTGTATAGCAGCTCTGGATCATCAAGGTTTTTGGTTCCTTGAGCTTCAAATGTTCTGAATATAGCCATTTCTTTTCTTACAATTTTGGGATCTGAAACTGGCACACCATCCCACATGCTGCATTCCCATTTCCCACTCATGATGTTTAGATGATTAATTTGCTTGTTTCTTTCTCTTCTTCTTTTTTTTCTTTTCCTTATATATATAAAGTCTTGTTTTCCCAAAATTCATATAAATAATTATGCATATTTTTAGTACTTCTGTGAATAATATGTAATGCACATAAAAATATTTACATGCAGCAATTAATGCTTTAATTAATATGGTCATATATACCCTCAACATTTTGTCCATCGACAAAACATAAATGAACAACAACGAAACAAGAGTAATGTTACTCTTCATATTCATTTTATACCGGTTAACGTAACGTATTTTAAGTTGTTTCTATCCCTTTTTTTTTTATAGTAAATGACATGAAAAGCCACTTAAAATACACAACGTCAACCGATATGAAATAAGCAGGGCCGGCTCAATATATTTTGGGGTCTTAGGCAAAAAGTTTAAATGAGGCATTTTTAAAAAAATAAATAAATAAATATTAATTAATTTAAAAAATAGAATGGTAAAACTTGATTTGTCAAAGGAAAGACAAATTAGTGTTAGAATATTTCCTGAAACCGAATAAAAAAAATTAATGCAATCGATTAATTGAGTTTTGGTAATTAATTTTTTTTTTTAATCACTAATCAGATATGGAATGATTTTAAGAACTTAAATGATGAGCTATTGGGAAATAATGAAAATTGAGAAGAGAAAAATTCAAATTCAAATAAGACTTGAATAGGGAAATTGAGATTAAAAAAAAAAAAAAAAAACTTATAAAGAATAGGATTTAAAATGGAAACTAAGAGACTTTTCATCTTCTTAGCATTTATTTTTTATTTTTTCATTTTATTTCGATTCTTGAACATTGGACTTAAGACCTTCAATTTTTTGAACATTGAACATAAAGCCTTCAATTTTTAATGTGAGTAATTAAGGCCTTCAATTCTATTTTGAACGTCAACGTTCAAAGAAATTGAAGACCTTTAATGCAGAGATTTTTCATATCTCATAAATCACAAGTCGTTGGTAATTAGACGTACAAAAAATTAAAGGCCTTCAATTTAGACTTTTCATATCTCACAAGTCGTTGGTAATTAATTAAGGCCTGAATTTTTTTTTTTTTAACCTGCAGTTTTTTGACAGGAGAAGGCCCCTAGGCAGCATATTTTAAGGCATTGACTGGGGGCATTACCAAAAACAATGTTTTGATGATTCGTCTTTTTGTAAGCACTTTTTTTCTTAAAATAAATCTTTATTAATTGAGGCCTTATTAAATTGGGCCCTGCATTATATTATTGCCTTTTTTAATTTTATTTTTACCAAGATTTGGGGCCTTATTTAAGTGTATTGATCATATTTAATGCCTTAATTTTATTTTATTTTTTAGAAATAAATCTCTATTAATATTTTTAAATTAGGGGCCTTATTAAATTGGGGGCCTTAGGCGGTCGCCTAATCTGCCTAAGGCTCCAGCCGGCCCTGAAAATAAGTGTACGTAAAGAATAACATTATTCACGAAACAAAGTGATAATATATATATTTTTTTGAGGTTTCTTAATTGTGGCATATATATTTTGTAGGGTACGTTTGGGCATGGGTGTTTGAGGTGGAATATTAATGCAGTGATTTGGACATGCATTAGGTGGGGGAAGTGCTTTCTGTCTTTGGGCCCCTCCCCTGCTTTAAATTTTGAAAATGCAAAGCAAATGGGTAGCCGTTGGGAACATTCCACCACTTTTAAAATTTTGTCTGGAGTTAGAACATAGAACATTATAAGGTTAGGAACCCAACATTCTCTCCTTGGGCATGGCATGGCATAAGATTAAAGCAAGGGAACTGAGAAAAAGAAAAGACTGCCTTTCCTTTTACACAATCCGTTAGTATCCATTGCCTCCCCCCCCCTCCCCTCCCCTACCCCACCACCACCACCACCACCACCTTCCTTCTAATGTATGATCCACAATATATATTGTGATAAGAAAATTTTCGATAAAGTAGAAAAAAGCAATTTGCTTTCAATTCCTGACATTCTTCTTCACGCCTACTTTACTTTGTCGTATGAATATTCCTTTCTTTTGTTTAACATTTGCTTATTGTAATATATATCAGATTGTTTTACCCTTTTATTTGTATTTTATTTATTCTCTCTCTCTCTTGTTGGGTTTTTTTTTTTTCATTCGATAAGGAAAAAAAAGGGATACAACGGAGGGTTTTTTCGACTCTTGATTCAGATGGAAGAAAGAATGTAAGGCCAATTGAAAATGCTTCCAAGCATAAGGTGGGAAACAACTCATTTAACTCACAAATGTTATCTAAAGTTAGCACAACGAGAAACTTTCAAAGCTTTCCGGCCAACTTAATTTGAAGAAAATGAAAATAAAAAATGTAAATCAGAGATTATGCTAAAGAAGTTCCAATCAGAAGAAAAAAAAAAGGATTGGGGATGTTGATGGCTAGAATGATAATAAGAGCATCTCCTTCGATTAAAAAGGAATTACATCCACAAGAAGCAGCAAGCAGTACTGCTGCGTGGGCTTCACCAATTAATGGAGGCATCTGAAGTAGGAAAGACGCCCGTTGACACAGCTTCGATCAATAATATTGCCATGATCAGCATCACTGAGCATGTACAGTAACTGCTACAGCAAATTCAGGTCTAAATGTGGCTACATCAAAGTTAGCCTTTAGAGTGCTAGCAGGCTAGGGGGGACGGATGGAAGAGTTTGGAGAAGAACTCTATATAGGAAAAGTGAAATGAAATAAGAATTGCCATCTAGATGTAATCATCCAGGAAAAATATACACTAATAACATTTGTGTTATTCCTCTAAAATGGCTAGCTAAATATATAATACTTAATTGAAACTTCTTTAGAATCACTTATAAAACTCAGTCTCACCTATTAAGAACAAATACGAGACTTTCACATTCATAAGCTCATATCGGTGTACTTTTCATATTTCATTTTCCAGCAAATATCATATGATCATTTGGATTTTTTGCATATTCAATCTGCATTCTTTTTCTCTCCTTTTTTTTTTCTGAGGAATTGAAATAGAATTCAAGAATCTGCATTCACAGTAACACGACGATTGCATTTTCTTATCTAAATAAATTGACAAGCAAGGATCACGTATGAGAGAGAGAGAAGTTGGCCAATTGTTTGGGTTGGGAACATTGACTGTGTTGTATAATAGGGGGACCATACAGCTCATAACCCAATGCTTTAATAATCTCATCTTCATCAATATATATCCAATCCAATAAATTAAATAAATATGACAAGTGTGATGATATATATGAGCTCATTAATTAATAAAAGATTTATCTTTTATCTTTTCCTTCAAAAAATAAATAAATAAATAAATATTGAAGTGGGGAATATTACTTTGCTTCTCTTTTTTTTCTTAATTAACCATTTGTTTAGATTTGTAATTTCAATACATTCGATTCAAAAATAGCAAAATCTTAAAACGTACGATTTTTAAATTAAAATTAATTAAGCATTTGATAAAATTGCAGTTTAACCTTTAAAATCGTACATTTTTAACAACGCACTCTTACCTACGATTTGAAAACGCTAATTTTTCTACGTTTTCAAATTACAATTTTTAAAAATTACTCTCAAATGATACATAATATACGATTTAGTTTAGAATCGTACTTGTGGTCTGCAAAATCGCAGTCCAAACGCACACTTAATGTCTCAAGTCACATCTCCCTCGCCTCCAACACGCCCATAGTAAAAGTGAAATGGGATAATAGTGCAAAACTGTTCTGTTCGATGTTACATTGTTCTCCTCATGTTCGATCTAGTCCTTTTCAATTACAATTCGAAGAAATGATGTTTGATTTCGATTATCCGAAAAGATTGATCTCATATGTGTTGTGAAATAAGGGATCACAACTTTTCCTTTGGGTATATTATAATCTTAATTCTGTTAATTAACCAAGAAATTAAATGGCATCACTATTAATGTTGTTCATTTGGTGACAAATCACACCAAGATATATAAATTTGCACCCTTATTATTCAATGGTGTTTTGGAACATGGAATATATGTTTGCCTTTAATTGCATGACAATTGACATGTGTCTTTCTTTGTGTCTGTTTGTTTCCGTACGTGTTCGGGGTGAGTGTGTGTATATTTGGTTGTTGCTAGTGGCTGCCGACGCAAAATGCAATATATGATGCATGACTGATCAAGCTAGTTATGATGATTAAAGAGGTAGGGAGAAGATAGTATAGATTGAGGATATCAATTGCATGTGCTTGATCCAAGAGTTAGACAAAAGACACTAAGGTCGCATGCTTATTGCTTAAAACCCACATAAACAGTCCAAAAGCTAAGGGCTTGTTTGAGAACGCCTTTTTGGGCGTATGTTTTACTTCTTACGGTCCCAAAAGGCAAAATACACTTGTGTTTGCTAATGTTTCTCTATTCTTTTACTTTTACCTATATATATCTTTTCACTCAAGTTTTTAGAAGATGTACATTGACAATGGCACGTAAAATTCTTGTTGAAGAGAAATAAATATAGGTATACGTACATTGATGCCTTGAAAAGAAAGAAAGTGGGGAGCCATTTTTGTCATTGGGTATGTAGCTACAAACCCAAGTTTTTAGGTATTGCAAGTCAAAGAACACTAAAAACCCAAATTCAAATTGAGAAACAAAAAATTTCAGGAAAGACACATTTTCGAACAAGCCTATTCTCATCTTTTGTTGGTGGAGTCGCCCCCTAATTCTCCGTTTTGCTTTTCTTTTGACAGTTCTCCACATCACTATTTTGTCTCACCCTTTAGTTCCAATCTTATTTCTTATTTCCATTCAAATTATGATGTTAAATACCACATTTTTATTTTACAATTATTCCGCAATGGTCCAATCAACCATTGGACCTTATTTATTTTTTAACAAAGACTAATTCAAACATTGGTTAAGACTGTCACGTCAATATTGTTAAACAATGATGAGATAAAAAAAGTGATTTGTAACATTACTTTTTCCCCTCTTTTACAAATGTAGGTTCCGAATTACATGTATAAGTCTCTTTTTCGATAATCGATCCTTTCAGTCGTATTACACTATAAGTGCTGTGAGTGCACTTATAAGGTTTGTATCTCACATTAATCGGTAAAGTATAAAGAAAATATGTAATTAAAATATACATATTAAGTAGCATCCTAATTAATATGTATATTAACTTATTCACTCCCTTGCTCCTAACAATAAGTGTACACATACACATTTGTGTTTATGGTTTAACATTTTTTTCTCTCAACTCGATAGGCTAGATTTGCACATCATCCCTAGAACATTAAATTCCTAAATTTGTGTTCAAAACCCAAGCCAAAAATGAAAAATGAAAAAAAAAAAAAAGAGAGAAAGAAAGAAATTAAAACAAGAAACAATTATATATATATAATAAAATAAAAAGAATTGGTGGTTGTTTATTTGGGAAGAAGGACATCAGCCATGGCAGTGTTGCAGGGGGGAGATCGAGGGATCGGAGTACTTCCCCTTGTAAATATATGCATATTTTCCTCATGTGGGTAACCTCTCTACGACCTCTGCCATTGAAGAAGGGAAAGTACACGGACGCGCCAAAAAGGCCTTTATGGGCCAATCATATTGCGCGTGGGCAAGCTTGTCGGCCAAGTGTAAATCCCAATATTGCATATTTGCATGACAACGATGTTACCATGTCCATCATATTATAATATATAATTATAATTATAATTATAATATGGGTGGTTTTTTTTATTTTGCATTTGTTTTGGGGTAAAGTTGTTAATTGGAATAGATGTCGGGTGTAATAAGAAAACCCTGAAAGAAATGAACAAGTGACCTGTCTTCACTGTTCACCCACATGATCAGCGATGGAATTTAGGTTTTCAAAGTAGAGGAAACTGACCTTTCTGATCCCATCCACAGCCTAAACACTGCTCTCGATCTCTGCAACGTACACCGCCCCCTTGATAACTTTGCACACACTTGTTGTTTCTGTTGAAGTTGGACATTAAGATTGAAAAGTTATCCAGAATGAATAGATTCAACGTCCAGAGCCTGCACACACACAAATTCAAATTCCAATGTGTGGAACTGGAAGGCTTCAGAAACCATCAAAATCACCACCATTTAAATCACTACGAAACTCAATTTCTTTAAAAAATAAAAAGAAATTAAATACTCTCTCATAAAATTTGTTTACATATATATAATGGGACGTTGAAATGAATTACCATAAATGCAATGCAGGGAAAATGAAGATATAAATGGTCTGGTCTCACCGCTCACGTGTACCAAATGCCAATGCCAATGGGGCCTGCCTATATGGTGACGTGTTGTGAGGCTCAGAAAATCTTTAAGGTTGTTGATTAGGATTTGTCATGGGCCCAAATGGCACTACGCCCTTGCTATGCTATGCTATCTCCATCTGTTTTCACTCTGCTTGAGGGAGAGGCTCACTATAAATTAGAAATCTGGCTGCTGCCCGCCATTAAAAGAACAGCAGATGATTCCTTGTCCCTTGTTGGCACAACAACCCAACTCAATTAGACACTTCAGGTGAATTGGTAACATCAAGCTATCTAGTTTGCCCTTAAGAGAGAAGGCTGCTAATTAAGGATAGAGATCTCCGGCAGTTTTACTACCCAAATCGATAAAATTCGAACAATAAATGTGAGAAAGCTTTTAAAAAACCCACCTGCCGCAAACAAGTTTTGAACAATCCACCTACCTGTTAGGGCAAGTAAGCCTTATAAGGACTCACATTTTCTAATCGAATTACTAGCAATTCGAAGAAAAAAAATTGCTGAAGAAACGGATCCGGTTGTAGAACCTACGTACTTCAAGCAGCTTAGAGTGTCGAACCACCTACCCAAAACAGAACAGATACGCCCGCAACCCCTCTCCTGTAAAATTCAAACAGCTTAATTTTAGTGAATCCCAATCCCAAGTTGCGGACGTTAGTTAGTGATTGATAGATAGCTCGGATCTAGTAACTTGCCCAATGAAAATAAATTCAGCCCTATTATTATCCTTCGTTGGGTCAGTTAATAGTTTTACACACCCCCCCTCCCCTATTTTTGGGTTATTGGACTTGTTTGGCTGATAAGAATCCCATCTTTTCCTTAATGTCTGAAGCTTTTTACTCTAGTTGAAGGTTCCTTCAAGAACTTTGTTCCCGTAGCCTTGGACGGGGGCCGGAACAACACTTTCAGCACTTGCTAGTACAATTTAGCGACTGCATAAAGTAGAAAAATTGTTAACAAAGCAAAACCTGTGAAATTCCAAACCACATTTTTGCTCTGTTATGTATACAGAATTGTCATTCACCCAGAACAGAACTTTAGTTTTTCATAAACATTTTTCTGAACTCATCATTGGACTTCGGCTTTTCATCTCCCTCCTCAGTCTTGGGTTTATTTGCAGTCCAACCAAGTGCTCTAACATTTCTGGGCACTGCAAATGTGTTCTTCCCCTTAATCTGAACATCGTCACCTCCACGCTTACGAGCAGCAGATTGCGATGCATGAGTTGGCCCCTTGGAGGTTTCAACAGATTCATTAGAGGCAGATCCCCCACCAGCAGCATCCACTGCCAATTTAACTTCAGAAGTGTGAAAAAGATTACACAAAGGAGCAGGACCAATTGCATAGAAGGGAAAAACATCAGGACCCCTAAATACAGCACACCAACGAGGATTGAAAGCTTTAATGAAAAGCAGAACAATAATCAGAACATGAAAACAACTTGGAAAAAAAAAAGATAAAAAGTCCAGTGAAGTTCAGAGATGCAAACATATTCACTAAACATTTGGTATGTGCAATAAGCCACACGTAACAATTATATGTATGTAAGTCGACAGAAGTGAAACTGTTTTTAAGAATTGGAACCTGAGTTTGACATCAAACAACAAAAGCAAAAACGAATAACTATAGCATATCAAAGCAAAAATACATGCATGCAATACACAAAACGTTTTTTAATTGTTTTGAGACTTGGGAGGTACTTAGGGAGAATATGCCTACTGTTTCTTGGTGGAAAACAGTGTGGTTTTCTAAAGCTATTCCTAGACACTCATTCATCCTTTGGCTTGCTTTTCAGGATGCTCTCCCAACTAAGGCAAGAATGAGTACGTGGGGTTATGGGGGAAATGTTCTCTGCCCTTTCTGCTATGGTTGCATAGAAAGCAGGGACCACTTATTTTTCTCTTGTAGTTTCAGTCGTAGAATTTGGAAGATATTGCTGTCTGCCTGTCTTGTTAGTGATCCAAGGCAGGAGTGGGATGATGTAGTTGAGTGGAGCTCTGCTGCTCTTAAGGGAAAAAGTCTCTGGACCACCTTATGCAGACTTTGTTTTGCGGCTGCTGTCTACCACATCTGGAGGCAGAGAAACGATTTACTTCATGGGAATGTTCCTAGGACTGAGGAGCAATTTTATTTTATTTTTTTTGATAAGAGGACTGAGGAGCAAATTGTAGCTCACATTCGTTGGGAAGTGAAGACTAAGATCATGGCTAGTTGCAGAATCTTGGATATGGCTTCTAATCAGAGGCTAATTCAGGAGTGGAATTTCTGAATGTTGTAGTGTGCTTTGTTTAGATGTATCTGTTTCTGGTTTATTTGGTTTGTATTTGTTTTGTTTCCTGCTAGTTAGGCAGGTCTTCCCCTTGTAAGGGGTTTGTATCCAGTTTTTTACTGGAGGGAATGTTTTGAGATGAGTTTGGTATAAAAAGGCTTCAGTTCACCTAAAAAACAAAACAAAAAACACAAAACGTTTTGTACTGAAGAACAACAAACTGCGTGACTACAAAAATTGGCAGAAAGGCAAGCAAGCACTGCCATACACTAGACATTTTTAAACTGTGATAAGGGGAAATTAATTCCGCAACCGCAACTAAAGAAATTGGCACAAAGTATTTCAAGCATCACCACACACTCAGGTGTGCACACACAAGCATGCTTGCCCTGATGTGTGCACACAGTAAATAAACAATATAAATGCATCAACCTACCATGTTCCATTTGGTTATCACGGCCAGAGGAATCTTTTCTGCTTTTGTTTGGATTTGACCGAGCAATGCTCAACTTCTTTCCAAGTAACATCTGTTTGCTCTTTGCTACAGCTAAAGCAAGGTGTGCATCATCTGAGAAATCCACATATGCTAGTCCCTTCACAAGTCAATTTATGGAAAAATTTAAACATCACAATGCAATGTTGTCGACACAAGTCAAAACCAAAGCATGTTAAAAGAGCAACCACCATTAGAGAGACCTTTACCCAATCTTCTTATACAAGTATATTAAGCTTAATATTCTGCATGGTCGATTAGCTTGAATTCAATTACCACAAATTTAAATGGCAATATAGTTTTAATAGTATTCATCTAAAAAAATGTATATATATATAATTTTAAAAGGGCACTTCACTTTTTTGTCATACGGAAATGTCCAATAAATCTTGACCATCTGGTTCCAAACACAGTGTCTCGCTACGGATACCCAGTCAAAGTTTAATTCCAATAAAGCATGATTTGTCGTATTATTTACAACACTACTAAGAAGCATCAACCCTAGGTGCAGTGCAGAGATCACACTATTATAGATACACAAGGAACATAGATAAGAGAAACTACTGTAAATGGCCCAAAAACCACACCGAAAACTTAGGACAACATGAGTTTCATGAAGCTTGATAGCATGACAAGCCATCTGTGTAAAATGCATTTGAATGAGATGAATGCTATTGGTCAGTCTCTCTATTGAACATATTACTACTTCTATCCACGTTATTTTAAGTCTCTCTCAACCTCTTTTCACTCTATCAACCTAAATAGATTACTCTTTCTCACCAATACATTAACGGGTCTCCATTGCCATGGTCAAACGTTTTAAATGGTTCTCCCACATCTTTTCCTCAACATGAATCACTTCTATCTTTGAATGGCTTACTTTATTCCTTATCTTAATCTTCCTAGTATTCACATTCTTTTTTTTTGATAAGTATCTTCCTAGTATCCACATTCAACCATCTTAACATTATCATTTGAACATATTGCTTCTTTACTTTCAAACATTCCCAAATCTTAGCGCATAGCTGATCTTATTGCAGTCAAATAAAACTTTCCCTTTAACCAGTATTATACGATCAATAATACCCGACTTACTGCTCCACTTCATCCACCCTACTCTTATTTCCTGAGTTACATCCTCCTCAATCTTTCTATCCTCACAAATTATTAAACAAAGAGGGTGAAAATGATGACTCCTTGGTACCTCTTTTGACCATCAAGTTTTACCATCTGTCTCATCTAAAATTGTATTTTTACTATATTTGCCCTCCATATACCAAGTTTTAATCATTCTTAGTGTAAAACCTTTAAAATATAAAGTATCCCTCCAAACTTTCAACTTAGGGTCAAGTCCCGCTTCAGTCTCATCAACTACTAAGCATCATTCTCTGTAGCATATGCAATGGGAACCTCATTCTCTATTGATTGAGTAGGGCAAATCATAACCAATGCAAAGAGATAAAAACTCAATGCTAATCCTTGATGTAAAACTACTATGATAGGAAACTTGCTTGTGATACCTCTGCAACCAAGAGAACTAGAATGAAGTGTGTATTTGAAGGTTAAAGCACATAACGAAATCAAAGGAAACAAAGATAGAAGGATGAGGGACAGACCCTTGATTTTCCAGTAAACTTGTCAAGTAGTATTCGAATATCCTGTACTCCACCCACATCACTGAAGAAATTACGTATGTCTTCATAATTTGCCTGCAAATTTGTAACATCAATATAATAAATTCAAGAGTCTACGCCAAGATTGAGAAGAAACAGAGGGGAGAAACGTTTCTACTTGCCTTAAGGTTCAGGTTTGATATAAATGCGGTGCACTGGTCCTTGTATACTTTAGTTTTCGCAGTGGTAGTATCTTTCA
This sequence comes from Alnus rubra, assembly GCA_028654335.1. Classification (NCBI taxonomy): domain Eukaryota; kingdom Viridiplantae; phylum Streptophyta; class Magnoliopsida; order Fagales; family Betulaceae; genus Alnus; species Alnus rubra. Next base: position 376,209 of record JAJPGS010000714.1, on the reverse strand, counting down.
TCTGTTGTTCCTTTCTTCTATTTTCTTTATCAACATTAGCATTGGTCTCTTCCGCTTTGTTTGGCACAACTAAGTTTGTCTCCTGGGGTTTATCTTTCCCATATACTTTCTTTGGATTTTTAGCGTTATCTTTTTGACGCTTTGCCATAGACTGTTCTTGATTTAAGTCTGAAACTGGCTTTCTCTTTTCACGAGGATTCTTCTTAAAGGAATTTTCCCTCTCGTCTGTTGATTTAGATTCCTGCTGTAACCTAAAGAACTGTAGCTCTTCCAGGCGTGGGGCAACCTAAGCAAGCAAATGAGAGAAAATTGTAAAGCAAGAAGAGTGTAGAGATAAATATACAATCAACATCAATAACGGATTAATATATTGATTCACTGCTTCAGTTTTAGTGAAACAGATTTCTGAATTATCTACAAGATCAACAGGATTCCATTTGCTTTTGGTACTTGGTCAAGTCCATTTGAGATATTGCCCAACTTCAAAGGAACCTACACGCAAAACCGGATCCATTTTGCAAAACATGCCAGTCCAAAAGTAGAAAATATAACAAAGGGAATAGAGAAACCTCACGATGCAACCAGCAGAGGTCAAAAAAGTTTTCTTGGATGATGAAAGGATCAAAAAGTTACGGTTTATTAAAGATAATCTCGACATCCATGATTGAAAACTGCAGCACATTTTTCTACATATTTGGATTTCACTAAACCATTCATATGTATAAAATACAAACATGGTGCTAATTTTGTATATAAACAATCAAATTGAAACTGCAGAAGAAAGGAATTTACCTTTTGTACAGCATGGTCAAAATCTTCCAGACTACCGAACTCCCTCTCAAAGCGTAACCAAGAATGGCATATGTCCTGAATCATTCTGTTTTTTAGGAAGGGAAGATATCATCTAGTCCAAAATATATTACATGGCAAGTGAACTAAACCTCTATAGAGGTCATAAGAAAGGAAACAGTATTGACTTATTATAGTGAGACCATTCATGGAAATTTAAGTTGGAACAAATACAATGAATGATGAAAGCAAAGCAAATCAAGCTAAAAAAGGCGGGTATGAAAGCAACAATATTGCCTTATCAAAGTGGTAAGACCATTCATGGAATTTTGAGTCAGAATAAATAGAGACAGTTGGCAAAAAACTGCAGTGGAAGATGAAAACAAGCCAGTCAAGCTAAAGGCAGATATGAAAGGAACCAACCACCTCCATCAAGTTAAAAACCTAACTCATACACAAGTTATAGGAAGAAAAAAAAAGATCGCCTTGGGTACAACCCCCCAAAAGCAAAGTTTTACTTTAAAATTTCTTCTAACCCTTTAGGATATTTTATTAAATCACCACTTATCTTAAAAGCTTAAGCTGATAGAAATATGTAAATTTAATCATTTAATCAATATTTTATCAATCCCCCTCACGTGTGGACTCAAAACTCTTTTTTAATAGATGAAGCACAACACGTGAAATATTTAATTGAAATTGGAAGTAAATGAAGGAGACAGGATTTGAACTCAGGACCTCTGCTCTGATACCAAGTATAAAAGAGAGAACGATAGAGGGAAGAAGAAATTTTTATTTAGTTATTTTGTCTCATACGATTACATAGGTTTAAATAGAAGAAACCTACAGAAAATATGGAAAGAAATAAAGACTATTACAATCAGAATAACTTAAGGAGAATAAAATCATAGTATGTAGGTAGTTTCCATCTTCAACAGTAAGGCATTTATTTATTTTTATTTTTTTTTCCGTTCTTTTGCTCACTATTCCACTTAATGGGAGAGACTATGGGCTCGTTTGAGTGTGTGATTTTTTTGAAAAATATTCAAAATTGCGAATACCGAGAGAATTTGTTTTTTGAAATTATGTTTGAATGGTTTAGAAAACCTGAGATAAAATTTGAAAAAGTTTAATAAAATCTGAGTAGAATTTGAATTCTAAAATACAGTATTTGAAAAGTACTTGTCACCCAAACATGCCCTATAATTCCACTACTAGGTTAAAATTATTTGACTCAATCTTGTCCCTAGACCTTGTTGTAGAAAACAATCCATTGTCTAACTTTGCACCTCACCCCAGCCTAGTTTCCATCAATTAATATACTTTTCAACAAATAAAAAACACCCATAGATTACTTGTGTGTCACCATTAAACAAATGAATATGGTATGTTAAACACCTGTGACTGCTATACATGCAGATCCCTATTCAAATAGAGGAACTAGAAAACAAACTACTAAATAAAAGGTGATGCAAAAGGTTTCATAAAAGAAATAGAAAATCAGTTATACCTCTGAACCAATCCCAGGGAATCTTTTACTGTAGCATCTCTTATAGATGGACCTAGCTTCATTTATATGGCCCAATTCAATTTCCATTGCTATATAACTTTGCCAGGCTTCCAACATTGAACCACTGTGAAAACAAGCAGCAAGTTGATGGCAAATTTTGAGAAGTGACAGAAAGTAAAACAACAAAGGTTCTCATGTTCTATATATGGCAGGAAAAAGATATAGTCAAACCAGATCTTAAGCAAACTCTCCCAAACTCCACGAGCTGCAACCAAATCTTTTCCCAGATTTATCTCTAAACGGGCCCAATAACTATGTAAACGCACCAAACCCTCTGTATTCTTCAAGTGCTGCGATAAGTAATCCGACGCGCTCTGCAAGTAATAAAATTAGAAGAATTGAAGGCAGTGTCAATAAAAGAATCAACATACATTTTTACTTTCCAAAATAACAAAAAAAAACATAAACACAAAAAAAAAAAAAAAAAAAAAAAAGATAAACATAACTAAAGATTTCAGTTCTCAAAGTATCCAAGTGTATGTCAAAGTTTTATAAAGTTCAAAACAGCCAAACTTTTGTCACTTAACCCACAGAACCCAATGAGGACCAAAAGCCCAAACGAGCAGATGCACAAACAAGTATGCCCCAAAATAAATTTGGTGACCACCTCAAAATCATAAATCATATACATCAGGTAGTATCTATTAGATGAAGATCCTTAAGTGCATCCCCCCTCATATGTGGTGGCAAGTAAATAAATTACATAAACAAATAAAAAGAAAAAAGAAGAGAAAATTAGTGTACAAGTACTGAAAAAAAAAATTATTGTACAAGTAATCCTAGTGGCTCTCTGAGTGAAAACATGAAATCTAAAGGAGAGGAAAAAAAAATTGAAAGAGAGAAAGAAAAAGAATAAGAGAAGAAGAAAAGAGACTTCTTCATAATCATTTAAAATGAAAAGATCGGAAAAAAACTATTTGGTTCATTAACTAGTAACTTAATGCTTAGTTATCCGGGGTTACACGTTTGGTCATAACATATGCCTCCGGTTTGGAAAAAATAATTTTTTTGTTTTTTTATAAGTAAATGCAAGTTATTAAAAAGTGCAAAAAGCACAACCCAAGAAACATGAACGCTAGAAATATTAAATTCAAAGGCAACTGTCCATAAGTGAAGAGTCTTGAAGGAAAAATCCTTTAGTTCCACCATCATGTGTTTACAATCTTCAAACACCGATTATTTTTTTCCCTCCAAAGACACCACAGAAGGCATGACGGAACCATCTCCCACATAGCAACATTCCAAAGCGGCAAAGCCTACCAAATTGCTCTTTCCAGCAAACAAAAAAGTCTACTACTCGACTAGGCATAACCCAAGCCAATTATACAAGGTTGAAAATGGTATTCTAAAGGGCACTAGCCATCTCACAATGTAGTAAAAGGTAGTCCATTGACTCCCCGCTCTTTTTAGACATACAACACCAATCAACCAGAATGATATGCCGCTTTCTAAGATTAACTATTGTTAGAATCTTTCCCTGAGGCAACCAACTAAGCAAAGAACACCACTCTCAAAGGGGCCTTATTTTATATTTTATTTTTGGAGAAAATAAAATAAAATAGAATAATAGATTAAGTCAACTTTTGCAACTTCTTCAATTAATTAGCACGAATTATCTCTAAAAAATCAAATCAATCATGCCCAAATAAAGATATCCATAATTTAATTCAGATAGTTTACTTAAGTTGAGGCAAACAAATTGATTCAGACACACACACGCACACGCACACGCACATAGATTTGAATTCGAACAACAACCTACTTCATTATGCCCAGCCCCAACTCAATAGACCAAGAGATACCAACTGGGTCACAAAAGGCAAGTAGAACTCACAACCTTCCTTTACTTATAAATCTTATCTTATTCATAAAAGATAGCAAATAATTTCATCTCCCTTAAAAATTTAATAAATATACTTGAAATTTAGATCTGCCCAGCTACATTAATGATGAAAGAAGAAAAGACATTTAGGGAAGCCAAGCACTGCAGAAATTTTTTAATATATAATTGATACATAAGGCATGCTTCATATCTATTCAGGAAGCTTCAAAGTAATACTTAACCAGAGGTAAAAAGAATTTAAGGGCCAAAAAAAAAAACCTGAAAGGTTTCCCTTATTATTGAATAATTCAAGACATCCTCTGCTTCACCAGTAAGTGAGAATCTTCGTCTTAAGCCATCTCCTCGAGTGAGGAATAAATCCAGGTACTGAAATAACAAGGTCCAGTAATCAAAGGTAGTCAACACAGATGTATGCATGTATGTATGTGTTTACGTACAAATCCAAGCACAACAAATTACAAGAAAATGTTGAAATTAACCCATAAAAAGTAATTAAGAGATTATGCACACCTCCTCAACGGTTGAAAAGGTGCATTGCAGCGACTTTTCAAAGACCTGAAATCAATGAGCAAATGAACTAAGACTTTCTTATCCCCAATAAACAAAATCACCTGAATAACTTGGAAGTAAGACGTGGAAACTCTACATTGGTTAGGGGGCATAATGAACTTTGGGTACTGCAATTTTTAAAACCTCCTGATTAAGAAAAAAAAAATGCCTTCCATAATATTTATGCCATTAGACAATATTTCTTTTCATAAAATGGCTAACGTAATTCAGGCTTGGAAAGACAAATGCAACTTTGCACATAAAGTTGCAGTTGTCTCTTAATCAGCAGTGGCATATTTTTCTTACTAACCATGTTATGAAACAAAGTCTGACTACACTACTTGTTAATCATTAAACTTCAAAAAAATAAAATGAACTCCAATCAAAGAACAATTGCTCCAATGAAAATGTACCAACTGAAACATACAGCAGATAGTTCTTTCTCAGAAGCACGGCCACGTTCTAAGCAGAGCAAATATCGAACCCAAAGATCCCCAACCCAGGGACAATTCTTCGTGGCCCTTGAATAAACCTCTCTAACAATATTTCCTACCTGAAGAAAAAGAAATACATGAGGACTTGGACTGCAAATAACTGTACTCTGGAAAGCATGATATTAACAAAGTTAGAGGGAAAACCTTCAAGGTTTTGTCCAAATAGCGAGTATAATCAAGCCAAAGGTCACTTGCTATAGGAAAGTCAGCAATAGCACGTTCATACAGAATTTGTACCCGGGCTGGATCTCCAGAAGACTGTTCAAATTTCAAGTAGATCTGCAAAATCGTGTTTTTAGAACTCCTGGAGTTATGGAGGGAGGGGAAAAATCAGATGAACAAATGATACTTCACCACCCAAAAAAAAAAAAGTTTTAAAAAGATATTTTTTAAGGGTACTTAAAGCAATGGAAAGACTGCAGAGAAAAGATACAGTAAAATATAATTTCTAAACTAAATAGTACTTTATTACAAGTACTATTTAGTTTGAATGCTGGTTTGAATGCTATATACCTTGAATTGTTGGAGTCTCTCTGCCTCAGATATATCCTGCCTCGAAATCTGTTCTTCAAGATTAACTCGAGCATTATACCCCTCCAAGGCTCTCTGGTAAGCTGAGGCAACTTGAGAAGAAATGCCATCCAGATCACCAGATTCAACGTCAAGAACATTTCCTTGTTCCATCTCCCAAGCCTTATAAGCCTTAAGTGTTGACCTCATGTTAACAAGAGGCACAGACAACTGACGGTGGAATATAGTTCGTACGCGTTGAATCTGCTTTTCTTTTGCCTGCAACATAAGAAAAGTCTCTTACACAAAGATCTTGCAGGGAAAAAAAATGTAATTCCTTGCAATACAGCAGATTTTCATCCAACGTCATAGAATTTCCTGATCAAATAATAAAACAACTAGGAAGTGATAAGTACATCTATCGAAGCATTAAAAAAAGACTATTATCATTTAAGCAATAAGCTCGAATCAGTCAAAATCTTCTTAATGTACAATTCTTTTTTCTTTCTTTTTTTTTTTTTTTTTTTTGGATGATGAGGAATCCCTTCAAGGTTAAGTCACTTTGTGTACCCACCCCTGTCGATTAAACCTCGGACCCGGGCACAACGCCCCCTCCACACGGATTGGGTAATACTCCGGCGTCGCCGGTAGGGCCAGCCCCAAGGAATTATTTGCACCCAAGGAGATTCAAACCTTAAACCTAATGAGAATGCCACCAAGACCAAGGCCCTTAGCACTTGAGCCAATCCCTTGGGGTTACAATTCTCCGAAAATATTGCAACAACTCAAGTAAATGGAGTAGGAACATAAAAGCACAGCCACTTATGTAAACCAAGAAAGTGACATAACTTAGATACTGGAGATAACCCAGGATTCATTTCCAACAAGAAAGAGCAACTCATTTATAGTATGAAATACACCTACTGTCCCATGTATTCAACCGCTTGAGGCAGGAAGACATGGTTCCAATAGAAACCATTCTTTTCAAAAGAAACCAGAACTAGAAAAACTTTGTGTGTTTGTGATGGAGCTAGTTTAAAGTCTATGGAAAATGTCAGGTTTAAGTCATTGTATATAGTTGTGGGGAGCCCACGCGATCCTTTCCACCTAAGATTGTCCTGAATCCTCATGTGCCTTCAAAAATAGGTGTCGTCTACCAGCAACACTAATTAAAATCCTGACTATATCAAATCTCCAAAAGTGGTTAGTTTTACAATAGTGCAAGATGTACAAAGAGTGATGGCCAAGAGGAAAACATTTCACAACTTGGCATCTTTAAGGTTTTTTTTTTTCATTAAAAGAAAAATAAATAAATAAATAAAAAATTGTATGGTCAGATTGAATGTAAGGGTCTATGATAAGCAAGGTGCGTGATAGAGAACAAAGGAAACATGATGCAGGATACACCATGAAGCCCCACAATAATCCATTCTATCACCCCTTGATAACCACTCTATTTGCCTCAATACTACTGACGCAGTCACAAAATTTAGATTCCCTGCAATAAATCCTCCTTCAAATTATTCTAAAGTCCTTCAAAGTTTATTATTCTAAAACTTGTCAACTGATAAACATCAATTCCTGCTTCTAATTTCTATTTATTTCATAAGAAAATGAAAGGTCCTAGTTTTTAAAATCAAAATAAGCATATTGTGATCACCAATTTCTCCTTCAAAGATCATAGCAACTTATCAATAGACTGTAATGTCCTTGAAACTCTCAATATACTTGATCAAATCCTATTAGTAGCCTAGAACCAAAGTTCTATAATGACACATAAAATTGGTTCAGAATTTAATGTTTGGCTTCCAAAGAAGGTATTTCTTCTTCAGCTATGTAATGGCTGTGGCATCAGCAAATAGCATCAGGTTTTTTCTCCCCTTTCTATAAGCAAGGATAGCACTTAAAACACAAATTGTACAATGAGCACATGAGCAGAAAGGCTAGAGACATTGCCACTTAGATATTGAACAGCATAATTAAGACATTCATGGAGAATTTTGTATTTGAATAAGAATATAAAGCAACAACATAAGACAGGTTTCTGAACAAGTTCTGACCTGAGTGTCAGACTGATCAATAGTTTGAAATATAGTTTGCTCAAATTCCCTGTATGCTTCCCATAGTTTAATGCCTTCAGCAACATGCAAACCAGCTGCTGTAAGAGCACGCTCAAATAGATTTCTTGCCTTTGAAACACCATCATGCAAACATTCACGTACCATTTGATCATGCTCGAGTACAAAATTCAAGTAGTCACACCATAGAGGGACAGACTGTGTCAGAAAACATGATAGTCAATTGACTCACTCCTTTAAGCAATACCTTGATGTCATGGGTACAAAATATGAGGTTAATAATTCTCCCAGGATTTCACCTTCAGCATCTTGGGGAACTGGCAAAGCATTACAAGAATTTGACTGCCACAAGAGAATCATTCCTCTAAATGTTCACATGTAAATTTTCGCTTTAATTTCTCTACATTAAGAATTGGAAGAGACTAGAATGTTATTCGAATTTATTTAGTTCAAACTAAAATCCTAAAACAAGGATAGGAAAATTTCACCTTCAAAATGGCACACAACTACATGGCCATGAGCAAGTTAAAGGAATCAAACTACAAACATAGATTGATATTATAATGTGAACCTCGCTATCATGTTCTTGTCACTTCAGCTAATCATTTTTTGTTCTTTTTTACACTCCTTTCATAGAAATGTGAACAAGTTTTCAAATCATATGGTTCAGGAATAAGAATACAAGAGTTTTGAGAAAGACAATTAACTCTCCACAAAACAATTTTCAAGCCGTCAAAGCAACATCAAAACGTGCTATTTGTCCCCGCGCGGGGGGGGGGAGGTGAATTATTGCCATATGTCCTGATATAATGCCTCACAGTAAAAGAAAGAAAATAGACGGCAACTCTTGGGATTCAATTTTTAAACATTGCATGTCCTTATCAGAAATGAGGCCAGTATGCTCTTAACCTATGAATCGTGAAGAACCAACGAAAAAAAAAACCAAATTCTGTTAGTAAGATCCATAACAAACCAGATAATCGAATACTCCTCGCTCATAAAGCTTCTCAATTGCAGGAACAGCCTCAGGCCTGCAAATTCATGGTGAAAAATAGCAACAAATTAAACCAACAATCACAAAAGGCTTATGAGACTGCCAATAAGAAGGAAACTCAATTTTATCCAAATTCTTAATTGCCGTTCACCTAAGACCATATGTGATTGTAAAAAATACATATAGCCCAAAACACAAAATACACAGAAAACTTAAAACCCAGTGTTTGATACTCCATTTGGTTATATTTTCCTCACTTCTTCCCATAAGAGCAAAACCATGGACCAAGCGAAAATGTAATTCCCGAAAGCAAAAGTAGTTCCCAAAGGAAAATAGAAACGAAAAGGATGATACCCGGTGCCAAGAGAAGCTTCATCTTTGGCCCATTCCTGCCACATGGCAGGTGTCAGAGGAAAGAGCTCACTCATAGCTTCCCTTGCCTGTCTCAGTTTCTCTATGTCGCCCATTTTCCGCAGAAGCCTCACGTACTGAGGAAAAACAAAAAGACCATAATTATGAGACTACATATACATCATTTTATTTTCTTGGGATTTCTTAGCAAGCAAACAGAGTGAATACCTGGACATGAGTGTCATAGTTGGAAGGGTTGGACGAAAGTTCCGCCTCCAAGGTCTGCAACTGGAGGTTCTGCTGAGCTTCGTCTTCGGAGTCGGACTCGGGATCGGAATCGGAGCCATCAGAACCGGGAGAGCTAGGAGGGTTTTGGGCAGCGTCTGGCATGTATTGGTCTCCGTTGTCAACGTTTTCTTCTTCTTCAGAAGTTGATGGCTTTGATTTGGGTTGTTCTTCTAGGGTTGGGGTTTCCTCCATCTGAACTACGCCACAGTCTCTCTCTCTCGCTCTCTCTTCGCTCTGCTTCGCTTGGAATTGGAATAAAGAAAGAGATCAGACGTTTTCGCGGAAGACCCATGTGCATCTTCTAGGGGTAGTCTAGGTTTTTCACCTGCTCTTTTGGGATAATAAAGAAATGCACTTATGCTCCGTTTGTTTCGGCGTAAAATGATTTTGGCATTTTCCGGTGTTTGGTAAAGGCGAAAATAATAGTCAACCGAAAAATGATTTCTGTTTGACCAAAAATACTTAGTAAATTTCGGCACAGTCGACCGCGTCTAGTGTCTTCGGTTGACTATTAAACGGCACAGTCGACCTTCACGTTTAAGCAGCCGACCACCATCAAAATATTTCCGGTATCGGAATCCGACAACATCCGGTTAATGTCGCCGGAATCTGGCGACGGAATTCGGCCACCTTCTCCGGAATCCGGTCAACCAGATTCCGGCGACTAATTTGACCAAAATCCGGCCATCTGGCCAGAGAGGCCGGATCTGGCCAGATCCGGCCAACTTGCCGAGATTCGGCCAGATGGCCGGAATCCGGCGAAACTGCGGGAATCCGGCCACTTTCGCCGGAATCCGGCTATCCCAGATTCCGACGAAACTGTCCGGATTCCGGCCTTTATCTCGAATTCTGGCTGTATTAGCCGGAATCAAGTAAAAATGATCAGAATCTTGTCGGTCAGGGACCGAATCTCGTCATCGATGATTTTTATATTATTTTATATTAATATTTATATGTTTTGAATAAAAATTAATTTTTATAGGTTAATATGATTGAATGAAAATATGAAAAATATTTGTGATTTTCTGTACGCGCCAAATACCGAAAAATGCTTTCCGCGAAAAATATTTTTCCAGAAAAATGACTTCCCTGAAACCATTTTACGACGGAAACCATTTTACGTCGAAACAAACGGAGAATTGAATTTAATCCAGTCGAGCCGAATTGAATTTAAAAACTTTAAGACTGGCTCGTTTATGAGTTGAGCTTAAATAGTCGAGTTTGAATTCGAGCAGAGCTATAAAATGCGTGTTCGAACTTGACTTGTTTAAAACTCAGACGAGCTCGAATACATTGAGAATAGACTTGACAATTTTTGACACGACATAGAAACCTGGCACAAACATGACACGAAAAAACAGGGTTTGGCGTTATCGGGTTCAGATCTAATTGGGTCTATTATGACCCAATTTTTATTCCTTTTTTTTTTTAACGTCACTTTTGCCAGTCTTTTGGTCCAAGGCAAAACCCTACCCGCGTAACCCGCATCACTTTACTTTTCAATGTTTTCACTTCACCATCTTCACGCCGCATGCCTCCCCTCCTTGGCTCCTTTCACACTTTCAGTCTTCCACCATCATTTTTCTCTTCACTTCACTGTCTTGACTCTTCACAGGCATAGCCGCACAGCTGCATAGCTTCACCTTCGGATCGGACGTACTCACGGCTTCACGCGCCCTTCACTTCAGAGTTCATTATTCACACTCACGGCTTCACGCCGTCTGAGGTTCAGTGGCTCAGTGCTATGTCTTTTCGAGTTTTCGGTTTGCGAACTTGGGAGCCCTAGATTTGGCGCTTGTTGGTTGTGAACACAGTTTCCCGTGTGATATGGGTTTACAAACCATGGCTGGATTGTGTTGTTTGGGTCTTTTCTTTTCTCCTATGATTGCAGTGCAGATTGAGGTTGTGGGGTGGGCATGGGTTCATCGGGTTCATATCGTGTTCGGGTTACAAGTTTTGACCCAATTATTAATCGGGTTGGGTTCGTGTTGAACCCGATTGTGTAATCGGGTCAGTCGGGTCGACACAACCCCGACCCGTAAACCCGAATTGCCAAGCCTAGTTGAGAATGACATTTGAGCCAAGTCGAGCCAGATTACTCGACAAGCTGGACTCAACTAGAGCTCAAGGTAGGCTTTAAATTTTTTTAATATGTGATCAAAACGGAATTCAAGCCCGAGTTTATGAGCAACCTCCATATTAACTATTAATAGCTTAATATGTTAGTTTAACATACTAAATACTATGGGTAATTACATTTTCTCTCCATCAACTATCAATCATTGTCAATCATTGTCAACATGCTCCCATGAATAAACACTTCGACCAAAAAAGAGTATCTAACTACCATTTTCACATACTTTGACCCCTTCCGTCAGGGAATCCCGTTAACTTGGTTGGAATATGCTATTTTTTAGCGTTAATTTTAAGTTAAAGATCAAAATGCCCTCCACAGTAATTAATAAAAAAATAAAAAATAAAAATAAACCTACCAGCAGCCACCCTCTTGAGTGGAGGGGGTGGCTCGCAAGCCACCCGGCCACCTCAGGGGGTGGCGGCACTTTAGTGTTCTTTTTATTTTTTTATTTTTTTGTTTAAGATAAGAGCATTTATGTCATTTTTTAAATTAAGTTAGGCATTTAAGTATTTGCATGAATTAGACTAACGAAATGGGCCAAAATATATAAAGATAGTAGTTGAATACTCTCTTTTGATCGAGGTGTCAGTTCATAGGAGTATATTGACAATAACTGGTAATTGATGGGGGCAAAATGTAATTACCCCTAAATACTATTATCAAAGTATTATTATTAATATGTAATACAATATTTACTTTGCTAGTTAGTATATGTTAATAAACTAGATAATATGTTAGTTTATGAACTAACTAGTTAGTATGTTAACTAATAAACATACACATAAATATTAAGCAACATATATAACATATATTACTTAATTACTATTATACGCATTTAAATTTATATAACTCATTTTTAGTAATATATAAGAGATATGAACGGCTAACGAGTCGGACGAGCAATCCGGTCGAACTTTAAATGAGCTGAGCTTGCGAGCCCCTATCTAGTTTTGTCGAGCGAGTCGGGTATGTATTATTTACTAATTGAACGGGTTTCTACAGTAATGAGCGAGTTTCTACAATATCAAGCTCGAATTCGAATCAAGCTAAATCAAACGAACTGATTTATTTACATCCATAAATGCAATTATCAAACCATGCTACTATCTCTATGAGGCAACGAAATCAAGTCTGGATGCTAAATTTGTTTTGGGCTTTGGAGTGGAGTTTGAATGTAGGGTGAATTTGGGATATAATGTTGAATTTTGTATATAATGGTGATTTTGACTGATATACTTAGAATTATATACTTGAGAGAATGTGAATGAGAGTGTGTGCAGCATTTTTGTTTTCTACGTAACGGAACTCTAAATTGCAATATGAATTTATATTGAAAAGAAAAACAAATTTACTTCTTGTTGATACTTCGTTTTTGTTTTTTAAATATATATTATGTCCAAAAAACACATGTAACACTAACTTGGTAGGTTTAGACTTCACAGCTAGGGCCGGCTCTATATGGAAAAAAAAATAAAATTAGGCGATCTCCTTAGGCCCTCCAATTGATGAATATTAATAAAGAAATATTTATGAAAAAATATTTGAAGGCTTAATTATAGTTAACATTTTTTAATTAAGGCCATAATTATAGTAATAAGTAATTAAAAAGGCATTAATATAATTTAATTCTCCAACATTTAATTGTTGAAATAAGTTATAAAAAAAATTGATAGTATTAAATAAGAGGGATCCGGCTTCCATGCGGTAGTTTTAAACTACCGCATGGGTGCTGTAGTGGAAAACGGTACTGTTTTCCACTTAAAAAAATTTGCAAATTTTTTAATAAATTTAAAAATTATAAAAATAATAATAATTAAAAACAAAAAATATTAAAACAAAAAAAAACACTTAAGGGGTGGCCGGCCACCATATTATTGGCCAAGGGGGTGGTCCGGCCACCCCTAAAAGGCTAAAAAAACAAAACAAAAAAAAGTTAGGGGTTTGGGGGGTGGCCGAACCACCCCCAAGGGCCTGGGGGTGGTTTTGACCACCCATACGGCCGATATGGGGGTGGCTCGGCCACCCCCAAAACCCAAACTTTTTTTTTTTTTTTTGTTAGTTTCTAGGCCTTTTAGGGGTGGCCGGACCACCCCCAAGGGCCTGGGGGTGGTTTCGACCACCCCATACGGCCGATCTGGGGGTGGCTTGGCCTTTGGGGGTGATCCGGCCACCCCTAAAACCTAAACTTTTTTTTTTTTTTTTTTTTATTGGTTTCAAGGGGTGGCCGGACCACCCCCAAGGGCCTGGGGGTGGTTTCGACCACCCCATACAACCGATCTGGGGGTGGCCAAGCCACCCCCAAGGCCTTTGGGGGTGGTCCGGCCACCTCAAACCCCTAAGCGTTTTTTTGTTTTGTTTTTTAGCCTTTTGGGGGTGGCCGGACCACCCCCTTGGCCAATAATGGGGTGGCCGGCGTTGCCCAAGGGGGTGGCTGGCTACCCCTTAAGTTTTTTTTTTTTGTTTTAATATTTTTTGTTTTTAATTATTATTATTTTTATAATTTTAAAATTTATTAAAAAATTTGCAAATTTTTTTAAGTGGAAAACGGTACCGTTTTTCACTACAGCACCCATGCGGTAGTTTCAAACTACCGCATGGAAGCCAGATTCAAATAAGAGAATCAAATGATATTAAAGACATTCTTAAATAAAATCAATTTTTCAACTTTAAACGTTATATTATTAGAAATAACGAAGATAATAAAAATAATAATAATAATATTCAATTATATTGTGGGTAGAGATTTTTTGAGCCTTGTGATGAGCATTGAACAACCAAAATTTCAATCAAAATTTAAAAAGAATACAATTTTGCATCACAAAAAGTGATAAAATTAATTTATATATATATATATATATATAATATATATATATATATAAAACCTCACTTAACCTTGTCGTCTTAGGCTTCAAAATATATCAAGTCGGGCTTGATCACAGCTTATTTGATGCTAGGCTTGGTATTCCTCCAACCTAAAAATGTTATTTATCTTTTTGCATGTGAGAAGTACATGCTTTTTTAAATTGTAAACACAAAGTTGGAAGAAATTTTATTAAAAATGCGTGTGTTCTTCCCAACTTTGTTCTTGCAATAATTTTTCATTTATTATTATTATTTTTTAAAAAAAAACCATGTGCTTCTCACATACAAAATAACACGTAACATTTTTATTTGTATAGATTTGGTTGGAGGAATTTTCTCTAATCCAGTTTAGAGAAAATCTTTGTCTGTCGAAAAAATAGGTACATTGTGGGAAATTCAGTCCTCTAGATTTCTTTTTTTTTTTTTAAATAAAAAAATCTATTAAAATGTGAATTGTTATATTTATTTATTAATATCTTGTTATGAAAAAAAGAAAAGAGAGAGAGAGAGATGGTAAATGTTGAGATAACAAATTATATAAATCATTTAATTAAAAATAATGGTTGAAGTTTTAACAAGTCTTCCTCTTGAATACAATCAATAAAATGTAAATAGGTGAATGATTTTTACACAGGATATTAAATACTATTTTATATATAAATAGTTTAGACTTTGTCGAGGCCGGCTCGATATATTTTGAGGCCTTAGGCGAGAAGTTTAAGTGATGCATTTTATTTAAAATTAAATATTATTTTATTTAAAATTCGTTATTCTCGCTTTTTGGGAAGCAAAATTATTTATTAAGTTTTTATATTAAAGTTTTTTTAACATTTCATTTTCAATTGATAATATAGCTAATCCATTTAATATTTACTGTGACATAGTTGATCTTAGGCATGATTTTATTAATTTTAATTTTGAAAACTTATTTATGCAGAAGCAACTGTAACAGGTATTGTCAATAAAATTATATAAACGATACTTGCATTAGAGCATTGATTGTAGCCTCATCAAATTTTACTCACCAAAGTAGCTAAAAATCACTTTTCTATATTCTGGTGAACCGCTTTTTAAAAATTCTCCAACAGCCTCACCATTTTAACTATTTATTATCACTATTCCATTTAAATAATATTTTTTCATATTTTTTTATTATTTTTCTATTTAATCTTTTTACAAAGAATCCTTCATGTCCATGAAATAAAGACATTATCGTGTGAGAGAGATGAGAGATGGGAAAAAAAATGAGAGAAAAAAGGAAAAAAGTGTGCTGATCATGTGAGAGATAAATGTGAAAGAAAATTGGTGAGTTAGTTGGTAAGTGAATATTACTCATCAGAATTGGTGAGTAATTTCACTCATCAAAACTTTTTGGTTAAAATGGTGAGGCTGCTGGGAGTAGTTTTTTAGTGTTTTCATCAAATTGGCTCACAAAAATAATTAAAAAGCTATTTTGATGAGGCTACCAAGAATGCTCTTAGGAAAAGAATCAAGCCTTTTTTTTATATAATTTAATGTGTCAATTGGAGCCATTTCTTCTATTTGTAAAATTTCTGTTAAAACTTTTAATTCTAAAAATAAATCAAGGCCATCAATATCATTATAGATATCATGTTTTAAAAAACCTTCAAGATTAAGACCTGATTTGTCAAAGGTCGAATTCTCTTTAATCTTTATGATAAGGTTATCTAAGACTTCTTATTTTTGGAAAATTAGACTTCATTTTTTGAACGTTTGTTTTGGAAATAAATCTCGCATTTATTTATTTATTTATTTTTCATTCTATTTTGATTCTAGCTTGAACAGTTGAACGTTGGATTTAATTACGCGTCGTAACTCGTAAGGCCTTTAAAGTTTTTGAACGTTGGATCTGGACGGTTGGATTTTCTATTTTTGGAACGTTGGACTTAATTTTTTGAGGCCTTCAATTAATTAATTTTTTTAAAAAAATAGATCTCTATTAATATTTTGTAATTGGGGCCTCCATTATACTAATGCTTTTTTAATTTTATTTTTACCATAATTTGGGGCCTTATTAATGTGTATTAATGGTAATTAAGGCCTTTCTTTTTTCTTTTTTAGAAATAAATCTTTATTAATATTTTTAAATTAGGAACCTATTAAATTTACCATTTTTAGGAGATCGATTTAATGGTAAAATATGAACTGTAGATAGAGGAGGATCGGAGGACAATGTCAGAGGAAAACGAGGACCAATGAAATTCGGACCATTCCTTAAATAGGGATGCCTGGTCTTTTATATATATATATATAAGAGAAATCAATGGGTCACGGTGAAGAAACCAACCGACCGACCGAGAAACTTGGAGGAGCATTGTCGCATTGAAGAAGATGAAGGTATCCGGTCAAAAGTTGATGTTCGTGGCCTTTGCCCTTGCCCTTGCCCTTGTGGTAGCCACTTTTCCGACGGAGGCCAGAAAGCTTGATACGGCAGATGTAAAACACGTTGCCTTCACCCCGCCCAAGCCATTGCATTACGGGATGCTGCCCAAAGGTGTACCGGTTCCTCCATCTGGGCCCAGCGGAAAATCCTCATCTTCTCCACCTCCTCATCGCCTTCGCTTTGGGACCGTATACCATGGTCTCCAAAAGGGTCCCGTTCCTCCGTCCGCGCCCAACGCATAATAGGACTGAAAATAACCTCTTATTAGTCAACAAATTAAAACGACAGCAATTATAAATAAATTGCATTGTGATTTGTGAGGCAAATGTACTAAGCCTCTATAGGGTGTTTGGCCTATCATTTTCTCGCGTTAAAAGTTGTGACGGATGGAGAATCACTGGCTTATTTATAGATAGACCAATATCTTTATCCATGATCAAATAATCAACGGTTGTTTCCTTCCATCAAGGGAAACAACATATAGGTTTTTGTTCTTATATGTTGTCACGTGGCTTTTAAATTTATAATTTGATCAAAATTTAATCATGATTATATTAAATTTAATGCTGATTTTAAAAGTTACATGACATATAGAATAATAGAAGACTCTTCCTTAACATTACTCATGCTTATGAAAGATAAATGTTATATGTCGCACTTTTATTCTATTTTTATTTTATTATTATTTGACGTGTCACGGTGTAGTGGCTTTTGTTAAAAAAAAAATTAATAACTACTGGACTTTACCACATCAGCATAATAAGATTAAAAAAAAAATTGTGGTGTATAGCATTATTCTTTATGAAATGACATATTTACACAAGTAGTGTTATAATTACATTTTAATCTCACAACTGTTTCACAATGAGTGTTAGGGGTGAAAATTTCAATTCCGGTTACCAGTTATTGACTAAAATCGGTAATTGTAATCGGTGTAGTCGGTTGGCCAAATCTCCAACTGGCTCTAGTAATCGGGTAGCCGGTTATTTAACAACCGGCGATTACCGGTCGATACCCCGTTATCTGCACCAGTAGCCGAATTTTTTAAAAATTGGGTATATTGGGCATATTTTGGGTTAATTTATTTCCTGCCTTTTGGGCTTAATTTATACATTTTTAGCCATTTTTTTTTAAAAAAAAATTAGCATTTTTTGGTCCAATATGATGGGCTTTGTTGTGGTTGTTAAAAAGAGAGAAATAAATAAAACAGGAAAGTAAAACCATAGAGGCTAGAATTTTATTATTTTAATTTTTAAATAAATAAATAAATACATTTAACTACATATTATATATATATATATATACCTAGTTACCGGTTATAATCTATTTAAATATTTTGTAAACCAATAACTTTTCTGGTAGGGCCGGTTACAGGTTGGTACCTGACTGGTTGTAAGCAGCTTGCTTTACATCCCTAATGCATGCTAGTCTCAACCAACTTTTGATTTTATTTTTGACAATCACTAATTCAAGATTTGGTTTAAATTGTCACGTTAACACATTGTTGAATAGTTGTAAGATACAAATGTAGTTTAAAATATTTACACATATATCACATTGATTTAGCATCAACATTCCATTAAATTATAGCCTCAAATCTATCTTATAATGCCAAATTTATTCAACCGGGTCGGCCTTAACGAAAGACAAATTAAACTAGAAATTCACAACTCTCATTATTTAAAAGAGTAATGTTAAAAAAACATATAAGTTACACACTATGTGTACACTCATCCTCTCATATGCACATATGGGATCCACCCATGTGAGAGGGTGAGTGTGCACATAGTGTGCAACTTGTGTGTTTCTAACACATCCCTATTTAAAATACCTTCCACCGTTGCTACGTCATAAATAAAAGATTCCATATGAGCTTCCGTTTTGCAGCGTGGTCACAAATTATTATTATTATTTCTAAAAAATGATGTCTTCAAATTAGATTGACGCACAACCTTCTAATAATGAAAAACATGTTTGAATCGGAGTTTATGAAAAGAATAAAGTTTTTAATGATTTTCTCTAATTTAATCTATTGAAGTGGTATGTGTTCTAAGCATATATGATTTGCGCATGTATTTTAAAAAGTGTACGCGAAAATCACATGCATTTTAAAGTTTAAACACACATCTATTTAATAATTTGGGTTGAATTAAATTTTTCAATATAATTTGAAATAAAACTTTGTCTTCTGAAAATTGGTTCTTTAAAATTAATTTCCTAAAAATGGTTTGAAACCGAAACATATTTTAAATGTTTTTAAAACTTAAAAACTGGTTTTATTTGAAAATACAATAAACCAGTCGGTACCAACTACCAACTGTTTGGGTTTTGTCCATTTTCTGTTATTGAGTCGGGTCGGGTTCGATCGTCCCGGCCAAATACATAGTCGGTTGCAGCCCAACAAAAACGGTGCTAACCCTAGCCCAAGCTCGCCACCACTACAAAAGGCCAACGCATATCAACGCTCTAGGGTTTTCTCTCAGCATCAAATAGGTACGCTCGGTCGGATCGTCATCACCAATCACCAATCACCATGGTACTCTCTCTCTCACTCTCTCTTATTTTTCCAAATCTTGACGGGTATTTGATATGTTTTTGGCATAATATAGGTGAATATATGCGTGTATTATGTGTTCCTTCTGGCTGAAAGTTATCTTCGATTTGGGTTCTCTAGGATAGGGTCTTCTACCAATTTATTGGCTGCTGCACCATGTAAAACGGTTAAAGGTGATATACATACATACATGCATACATGTCTATGTATGTGTATATCTGTATATGTAGCCTTTTAGCTGGGTATTATGTATCGCGTGTGGTTTGGAATGCACGGAAAAAGGGGTTGATAGGTTATTTGTTCACATCTTATTTTGTTGTTTGAGAGTACTTCTAGTGTTTTAACTTGATCTCCTTAGTTTAGACTTTACTAGGATTTTTGTCTAGGTGTCTCCAAGTCCAAGACATTGATTTTGAGGTAAGGGAAATGGAAATAATGATTCCCATACATGATACTTGGCCCTCCTATAGTTAGATTTTGATGGTAATAGTAGTAGATGCTGAGGGTAGGGTTTCTTTTTGTGCTTATTTTGGAAGATGTTGGTAATGCCATAGTTGCTTAAGGTTGTGATCATAAAATGTTGGCGGATTCCCGTGTTACATGGCTAACCTTTTCTCCCATTATTATTATTCTTATTATTTTTTTTTTGGGGGGGGGGGAATTCTTTATTGTTCATGTAGGTTTGCGTAGTTAATTTGACTTGACAATGGGTTAAAGTTCTTCAGCTATCAAGTTGTTGCTCTAACATCCATGCGATTGTGACCTCTATTTTGTGGTTTTTAAGGATCATGGATTTGTTTTATGATGGTCTAGGTAAGCTTCAAGTTTCAAAGTTTGGAGTAATTGGTATTTGATTAGTGTGTGTGAAAGAAATAGAGAGAGAGAGTTATGATTCTGCTTCAAGATTTTGAGTAAATTTTCTGAAGTGGAGGTATGCCTTTTGGAGTGTTTTTTTTTTTTTTAGTTTCCAATGTTTGCCAATTGAAATAAAAAGCCAAGTCTTATTGACCACTTCCGGTTATAGTGCATCAAGTAGAACATGACTTGGTGAACGGCGTACTTTCTCCAGCTAAGGGGCTTGTACAAATAGTAAGTTTCAAATGAGTTGGTGTTCATGTGGGTGGTCGTCAGTAAGAGTTGCAAGCATGTATTTTTAGTCTATGAATGTTGGCGGTGTTCTTGAGGTATCAACCATCAAACCTAACTTAAAATTTTGGTTCTGTGAACTTTTGAATCATTGAATGCAGATTTTTTTTTAATTAATCAGGTGAAAATATTTCGAAAAGAAAAGGGAAAGCACAAAGAAGATTATACAGTGTCAGTGGGATTTGTTGGATTGATAGACACGTTGGAAAGAGTATCAAAATTGATTCGATGATTATTTTAGTCTTCAGTGATTGGTTTTGTTTGTACTATGGCAATTATTTTTTGTTTCCGTTTAATTTTCCTTGTGCAACACATTATCCGCTTTGGTAGAGATGATTGTAGGGGTGCTTCATTTTTAACTATAGTTAAGTTACCGATATTATTTTGCGAGATTGGTCTTTTTTCATTTTCTGGTGTGATTTTACTACTTGTTATTGATTACTAGTATTGCCCTGTAATAGCCAGAGGCCTTTGACCAAATGGCACTTTCATTCCCCCCCGCCCCCCCTTCCCTCTTCCCCAACGCAAAAAAAAGTGTGGTGTTTGATGATGTAAAGGGTTCAAGACATGTGAGGTTTGTGAAGCATTAAAAAGCAAAAAAAGAAAAAAAGAAAAAAAGAAAAAGCAAAAAGAAAAAAAGCAAGTGTAGTTAGATGTTATATTTCCTTTTTTCTTTTATGTGATTGCATAATTTATTCAACCCCCCCCCCCCCCCTTTTTTTCTATAATTTTATTTAGGTGCTTAGTAAAATTATCTGCTGTTTATATATACTTTTTACCACAGGTGAACGTTCCTAAGACCAAGAAAACATACTGTAAGAACAAGGAGTGCAAGAAGCACACCTTGCATAAGGTCACGCAGTACAAGAAAGGCAAGGATAGCCTTGCTGCTCAAGGAAAGCGCCGTTACGATCGCAAGCAATCAGGTTATGGTGGGCAGACAAAGCCTGTTTTCCACAAAAAGGTGTAGATTTTTTCATCTTCCCTCCTATTTTCCATTGCCTGTATACTAATGGTAGCATGAAAAGAAACTGAATCATATGTTAAAGAATTATTGACATTCCTTCAAAAGATGCATTCACGTAGTTTGGTTTGTTTTTTTAATACTTTATAAAGGTTAACGTGAAATGTTGACGGTTTTTCTGTGCAGGCCAAGACGACCAAAAAAATTGTCTTGAGGCTACAATGCCAGAGTTGCAAACATGTGTCCCAGCACGCAATTAAGGTTGATTTGGAAAATTATATTGAATTCTTATCGTTTACACCATTGCATATCTGTTTTAACTTCTTTGTTCTTGCCTTTTGCTAATGCCTTGCCACTCGTTTTTGCAGAGGTGCAAACACTTTGAGATTGGCGGAGACAAAAAAGGAAAGGGGACTTCTCTCTTCTGAATGCATTGTATTGTTCTTATTTTTATATTTGCTTTACTTCCAATTATGTTGGACTTTGAGAACAAACATGCGATAGTCGCTCTGTTCCTTTTTATGTTGGTTTAGGATAACATCAAAGTGATTTGGAAACACTATTTATGACATCAGTTCTCTATTATCGATCCTCGAAGTTGTGATTTATTTGGTTACATCCGAAAACATACATCTTACCAAAGTGACACCGCTTCACAAAAGCAGATAAACAAAGCATTATATTGTACTTTACTTGTGACCATTTCAGCTGGTAGCCTTGGTGGCCTTGATGTCTACCCCGGAGGATCCCTCCTCAGCAATGTTTATGACCTTAGGCTGCCGCTTCTTCTCCTCAGCAAACTTTGGCACTGTGATCCTCAAAACACCATCCTCAAGATGTGCTTTGACGCGATCCAAGTCTGCATTCCCTGGCACCCTAAACTGCCTCCAGAACTTGCCATTAGTCCTCTCAGCCCTGTGCCACCTTTCACCCTCGACTTCCTCATCCTCGCCCTTCCTCTCCCCACTGATCCTCAGCACCCTGTTCTCCTCCACCTCTATCTTTATATCGTCCTTCTTCATCCCGGGGACGTCCAGCGATATCACATGCGTAGTGGGGGTCTCTTTCCAGTCTGCGCGTGCAAAAGCAAGGTTCTCGACCCCTTTGGGGATGGTTAGTGGGGTTTGCTCAAGGACTCTGAACGGGTCCTCCGAATATGGGAGCATCATGTCCCACAAGGAGGACCTCGTGTATGGAACGAAGGCGTTTGCCTGTGCGGCCATGAGGCCTAGTACTACCGTTGCTGCTGCTACTACCACAAGCATAGACACGTTTACGCCGGGCTTGCCCATTTGGGGCCTCTTCTTAGCTGCTTGGAATAGTGTAAGAAAGTCGGAGAAGAGTGTAGGAATATTTGGTGGGTTTGCTCAACTTTTGAGCTGCTTGTTGTGGTTTGTTGTTGAAGAACGGAGATGGGTGAGGTTGGGGTTTTATAGGAGATGGGGGGGTTTTCTGGATTGTTGTGATTTTTCCAGAGAAAAAAGGGAGAAATCTAGGGCGTTCTAGAGAGACCATTGGTTGCGTGACGTGGACATAGAAAGAGAGGTACTTGTTTAGAATGTTCGGGAGAGTGAGATTAATAAATTTTTTTTTTTTGGGGCGATTGAGATTATGATCTAAAATTGGTGAAAGACACGTGGCGCTTCCAACTAAAAGAATTGACACTGGCTAGTGGCTTCCGTTTAACGGTTCTTCAGCTGAATTACCCATACCCATTGAACGTTCATCGGAGGAGTAGAATGCTGCTGTTGGGCAAATTTACGTACAGAAAAGAATAGTAGGTTATTAATTTTAAATTAGTAAAAAGTGATGTGTTATAAAGTAATAAAAAATTTGTATAGAAAAATAAATTTTTTTTGTATTGTAGTAAATTTTTTTATTTGAATAGTAATAAAAAAATTATTGATGTGATATAAAAAGTAAAAATAATGAAAATGTTTTGATGTTGATTATTATTAAAAAATATGAAAAAAAAAGTACATGAATGGTAGAAAATACTATTATGTTCTGTTCATGGTCTTGCCAAATAACACCGTTTAGACCGAATTTTACGGTATGTAAAAAGACAATTATACTCTCATTTTTTTTTTTCGTTAAATAGATAATGAAGAGAATCCTTGTCCGTTTAGATCCCCACTCAAAATATCACTCAATATACAATGTCTTTTAATTGATTTAATGTGCCCTCTTT
The DNA here is from genome assembly GCA_028654335.1 of Alnus rubra. Taxonomy (NCBI): domain Eukaryota; kingdom Viridiplantae; phylum Streptophyta; class Magnoliopsida; order Fagales; family Betulaceae; genus Alnus; species Alnus rubra. The sequence continues at coordinate 352,485 of JAJPGS010000714.1, read as the reverse complement.
TTGTTCCTAATAAGACAACAATATTCCTAAAATATTAATATAATAATAACAAAAAACAAAAACAAAGAGGCCAAAAAATTATAGAATTAAAAAAATGGGATTTGATTCTTGTACAACACCAATACAATAACTGTACAACAATTCCTCACATGAGGGTGGGCTCCAGTATGTTGAATTCACCCTCATGTGAGAGATTGTTGTACAGTTGTTATAAATCTAACATTACTTGAGCCGTTACTTGGCCTTGGTGTCGTAAATATTAGGGTGTTGTTATATATATATATTACTTGAGCCGTGGGTCACCGTGGGCCATGGCCACACTGAATTAATGATAGTCCACGGCGTGGGATTTTTGGATTTGAGGGGCATTTGTCTTTTTGAGAATTTTATCGAGTATTTTTGTATTTTTATAGAAAGGAAGATATTTAAAAGGCTGAGAGAGACGTTGGAAAATGAGGTGATAGATTGAAAAGACTAAGCATCTTTTCCTATATATTTGATACGTCGCTTACTTGCAGTCCCACAGTCAGCCTTCAGAAAAAGGACACACTGGATGAAGTGAAGGCTGATTAATAGAAGCACCGAACTCTAGCCATTTGACATGCTATTTTTCAATCAATACACACAACTTGAAGTTTTGCATTTCAGAAAAGGGAAAATAGACATTGAAATCAAAGAGATGTTCCTCCAAAAAGGATCATGAGAATTGATCAGTTCCTCATTTCCAATTGTTATTGAGTTTTGCTGCTACATAACCGTAGCGAGGTTCATCTAACAAGTTCATTGCAGCGTTTCAAATGAGAGTAGAGAGGCCAAGTGCAGAGAAAGCATATATATTTATAAAAATCGCTTTTCACCCTACAGCAGTGAAACTGACGAGACTTGTCGACTACTTCAGCCAATCAGACAATGAAGATTGACTGGTACATTTTTCATATGGACAACTGAAAATCTGTGTTGAGGCTCAACTTGAGCTCTATAACTGAAAATAAACCTCAATTGAAGCTGATTCAAAAGGAAGAAAGCTCGAATTGAGTTTTTTTTTTTTTTTTTGGAATTGACAATGAGATTGGTTTACTTCACAACACCCAAGTTGTGAAAACAATGAAATCAGATAGAATTTGACAGTATTAAAGCAACTCAGGTACTGATGATATCTTTGAATTTAACAATGCAATCTAATGCCCGTTCGAATTCACTTTCCTCTAAAGCAAACGCGAACCGGCAGTAGCCAGGAATTCCGGTCCACGAGCTGCTGTTGATGCATAAACCGGTGGCCTTGAGAATGGCTTCCCTAATATTTATGTCATCAAGCTTCACTTCATGAGTCGCATCATCTTCAGGTGAACGCTTGAGCTTAACAGTCTTGTTAAGGTAGGCAGAGGGCTTGGCCACCAAGGAAACACCAGCGCAGGATTCAAGCACATCCCACCCACACTTCTCTAGTGTCTACAGCAAATACACGGTGAGAAAGGAAATTAAGATAAGAGTGGGGTGAAACAGTAGGGAAAGGAAAACCTTCTGCAGAAAACATAATTACCTCTTTCAAGCGTTTAGATCTACATCTCAAATTCTTTATCTGTTCAGCAACAGCATCCACTAGGTTGCCTGACTTCTGCTCTCTCAAACCCAACAGCTTCTTTATAGCGTACTTAGCAGTGATATGAGGTTTGCATAATCCAGGAAAGCTATAAAATGCATCAACCAAGTGAGATTGATTTAGAACCAGGAACCCAAATTTGGGTGCTCCACTCAGCATCTTGAGAGACAGTCCTCCAAGCAGAGAGACACCAAAAGATGGGTTTCCAGAATAACTGAGCTTCGACAAGCTCCCTTCCAAATCCCAGCCACCCCAACTCTTTGAGTCAAATTCCAAACCCGAAAATGAAGTATCAATCACAACTCTTGCCCCAAATTTAGCACAAGTAGATAAAATATTTTCTATCTCTTTGTTGCTGTAAAGCAAACCAGTTGGGTTAATTGTTGGACCAGAAATATATACCCACGGCTTATTTACAGTCTCCAGTACTTCAGAAAGTATCTTCTCTGTCAGCTTAAAACCTTCTTCAGTCTTGGTAGGGATATTTAAAATGTTTGCTTTTAAAAATTTGGCAGCAGAAATATATGTCCCATTTGAGCCTACCGGGAAGCACAAAGTTCCACCTTCTTGGATGCAACAGAGGACAACCTTATTAAACAGAGCCAGTGAGCTGTCAGCATATATAAATTCTGTGCTTCTATCAGTTGGAAACCCATAATTGCTCTTGATGAAATGTTTGATGCTAGAGGTGACATCAATTTCTGATTCGGCCAAGTTCTGTCTTGCAAAACCTTCGAAGATGGCAGCCTTTACAGAAGATGGTACAGGCAAAAAGCTTTGATCAACATCCATGTGAATCAGGGACGTGTTCTCTTCCTCATTAATTGACAACTCTGAGTTATTTAGGACTGAGATGGCTGAACTGGCAAAGCCAATCATCTCGACTGAGTTGTCTTTTTGACTTTCCCTCTACAGGACATGTATCAAACATTGATAAGATGAGCAAAACTGCATCTAGTAAAATAATGCACATCTAAAGATAATTTCAAGTAACTACTTGAGACAACCAACACGCAACAAACTACAACTTGATATTCATAGCACTTTTTTTTTTAATAAGTAAAAAGGTGAAATGCAGTACAAAGACTTCCCAGGGTGTTATCCCTATTACTACTCTTCCCAAGCATGCTTAACTGCAGAACATTCAAAGCACAATAAAAGAGTCCATTTAAAATATTGAAGCAACCAGCCTAAAGGGGAGAAAAACTATTCCCTTTCTAGTTGTGAATCTTGGGTCTCCAGAGGATGTCATGTTCAAGGCTCCCAAGTAGTCCAGAAATAAGGTGAGAGGTCTAAAAGAAATCATGGTGCCCTTAGACCATGGCATGATGCGCAGGAATTCAGAAGAATTAACTCTGGAGTGGGGAGAAAGAATTGTTGCACCACTGCTAAAATATTGAATCAACCACTATTGATCGCTTTCTTATCATTAAAAGAAGTCTTCCAATTTTACCAGTTAAACTTATTACATGTAACATTACTGATTAAAATTCCAGACAACTTTAGTGTTACAAATGGAAGAGTTAATTTATCAAAGAATGAATGCTTTCACCAAATTCAACATAAAATGCATTTGGTGATAAATAGATTAAGAAATAATGCAATGACTGAAACCTCAGCAGGTGGACGTCGGTCAGCAAGTTGAAAAGCTAGAAGCTCATGGAAAAGACAACCATAGTAATACTGACTCATTGGTGCAGTAATCCCCTGGAGTACTTCTACAGTCTTGGACAATGCCTTGAAGATGGCCTCTTCTTCTGAAATGATGAAAGCTACTTCCATATCTGAATAAACCTGAAAAAGTGACTCGGCTACCATTAATCAAGAGAAGTTGTATTACAACTACAAATAAACTGATCAGATTGAATCTGAAAGTTCAATAGACTGGTTCCATAGCTTGATTAGGTTACTTTATACCTTCCTTTAGGAAAGCTAGACTAAGATAATCAGTCGACTAAATGAAAAAGAAACAAATACCTGATTTTTTACTAAGCCGCATATAATTGCTGCATGCGAGGGCAGCTGAGTTTTTGCAAGATATTTTAGGACCCCACTGGAACCTGGGAGGCTGGATAGCTCAAAATGATCAGATATGTCTAAGAAAAGACGAGATCCAATTTCTCTTGTAACACCTAAAAGGTGCTCAAAAGCTGCACTGGTAACAGCCTCAAAATGAGCCATCCCAGTCACCACCACCTGTGGCTTTAACTTCTTAATCAGCTCTATCATCAGATCTGACTGACGTGGTGCTTCAATGACTGTAAGTATATCCTCTGACAGTTTATCACTTCCTGTACTCTACCATAAACAAGATATATATAGTTATTAACATGCTTCGTACAAATTTAAGAGCTAAATACATAGCAACAAGCGGTATTTTGACAACCATAGACAGAAAATTGTCTGTTAGATTTCCCAAGCAATTGGAGGCAAAAGTCATTACAGAACCAGAAATGGCATCATCAACAAAAGTGGAGCAACCAATTCATAAAGCAATTTCTTTTGGTCTTGAAAATCTAAAAAATGTCCGAATAAAGTGTATCAAACTAACTCATTTGAGGTCATAAAACAAAATGTGCATTTCTGAGTAAAGTATATACACAAGGAATTAATAACTTCATACAATTTAGATGTCTCTTCTCCACCACCGAAAATATGCCGGCAATATCTCTACCCACATGTATATACAAAAGAAGATATTTGACAAAGACCGAACTGATGATAATTATTTCAAATATAACATGGTGAAAAAACAGAGACTTAGAATAGGTTCACATGATTATTCAAGTTCATTGTCTGGAATATAATTCAAGATATTAAACAAGAATTACAAGATTAAAAAGACAAGACCAGGAATGATGATAACAATGCATAGCTCCATGTAAACACAATTCCGAGATAACATAAATCAGTGAATTTTAGAACAAAGACAAAGATGGTTTATATGATTACCTCACCGAGTATGTGTTTTTCATACTAATAATAGTAATCCATATATGACAAAGATGATGACGTGAACAACAAGAACGATGAAGGTTATTGTACATAGATTTCTTTTCATTAAAGAAAGTAAATTTGAGTACATCTGACAGATGTCATCTATCTTGGTCGAGATCAGAGTTATAAAGCTATAAAAATCCTTGCACTGCAAGGCTACTAAATTGAAGCAATGGCTAAATCATAAATCATTATTCTCTTAATTGGCCATGAGGTACGTATTTAACTTACCAATAAAGAAACTTAAAAAAAAAAAAAAAACAGCATCACAAACTAGCATACCTCAATTACCAAAGATGTTAGCCATTGCCTAGGTAGGTGTCGGGTCAGATGTTCATCAACAATTGCAAGACGGGGTGAGAACAACCGAAGAGCATTCTCAATTGCCACGGCCCTAGAAGGAAAGACAACAACATTCTGTGCGAGAATTGAGATGAAAAGAGTTACAAAGTACTTCACATTGAGTAATACTAGCATCAAGAAAAACAGACTAACCCCCATGAGCTAATTAGTAACTAACATAAGAGGAGAACTATTATAAGCAGCAGTTTTTTTTGCCTGAAAGGAGCAGCATGACTAAATAAAAAAAAAAAAAATCATGATTGTTTTTCCACTTCGGGTGCCCTTTGGTTCTTAATGAATATCGTTTGCTTCTCAAACAAAAGAAAATAATAACAGATGCAATTAAAATTTTCTTACGTCAGCATTCAGTGGAATATGGTGATATGTTTTCATAAAGCCTGCAATGAGATTACGGAATCGTTTGTTTCCAGCTGGTGGCTCGTAGGGGAAAAAGGAACTCTCTTTCAAGACAGAAGCAAGATAAGCTAGGATTGGAATCTTCTCATCAGCAACAGAATCATCTTCAAACGATAAATCTAATGAACTGCTGATCTCGTGGTAGCCATTTTTAAGAAACTCGAAAATTGTCTTGACCTGTCAAATTTATTCAAACCATTGTTCTTATGATTGCCCTTCCCCATATGGTGCAATGAACTTCCACTTGTTAAATACAAACATAATTAAAGTAAGCACCTGATTTGGTTGACGAAGCTGACAACTGTAAACTGATAAAGCATGAGAAATTCTACCTCCAGCCTTCCCATAGGCCCATGCTGTTCGAGCACAAATAGGCTGATCTCCAGAAAGCCCCATGAAGAACTCAAAACGGTGTGGACTGTTCTTCTCAATTTCAACCAAGGCTGAAATATCTGTATCAGCAGCCTGCAGCAGGACATTTCAAGAGGAGTGCATTTTGGATTAAAAATAATTTCCAGTGGGAAAGGGTTTACTTGCCTGAAGAACTTTAGTCTGCCAAATCTTGTTAACGTGGAAACCACGACGCTCAAACAAGCGTTTACAAACGGCTTGTCCTGGACGGCCTCCCATATTGAAGATCATAATCCCCATAGGTTTGATGACAGATATTCCTTCCTCGACTGCCCTTGCAATCAGACCTAAGCCAAACTGGTCCTCAACAAAGCCCTACATAGAAAATAATAAACATAAATTATAAAGGTAAAAACGGGCTTTGTTTGTTAATGTGTTTTGGGAGTTGTTTTTTGTTTTTGGTTTGAAAAGTGTTCTAATGTGACATAAAGGTGAAAACTGTTTTTGTGTTTCTAGAAGTGTTTTGTGTTTGAGTTGTTTGTTAATGTTTTTGTTTTGAGAAGAGAAAAATTTTTTAGCAAACGGAACTAGGCTAACTTGGAAACATAATCATAGTTTTTAAGTTTTTTGATCATCAAACAATGACTTTAAACATCAATTAGACATACAATGCAGCACACAAGCTAACTTGGAAAAAAATTTCAAATGGATATCAACACTAAAATTATCAAAGATGGCTTGCAACCTGAAGTGCACAATAATTACTCAACGAATGGAGAAATTCCTCGCTTGCATTTTCTGTAATCATTTTAGACATTGCATCGGGATTCGGGTTGAGAATCTGCAAGAAGAAGAACACAAGTAGGGCAACCAAGCAGTCAAAACAATGATTACAATGGGAAAATTGGCATTCGAAAATGCTAGACAATACCTGAGGTATGCATCCAACAATCCGTTCAAGCTGAATGCCATGCTCTCTACAGTAAGAGAGGAGATCGGATTCATGAAACTCCACCCTGTCCAGCAAAGTCTTCTTCTCTTCATCATAAATGGGTTGACCTTTCTCATCCAAAGCATTCAAGTACAAGTTTATCCAGGAAACCTTCACTGCTCTAGGATTGATATCAAGCCCATACACCTGCAAAAAGGTTGTTTACAAAGAAGCACACGCTTAGAGAACCCAACGGGCCGATATTTTCAGATATGAAGACGAAATATCTAAAAAGCATCAAAAGAAGAAGAAACCTTCGAAGGCATCCACTTCTCAGCAATGGCAATGGAAATCCATCCATTCCCACATCCAAGCTCAGAAACTGTCCTGTCCTTGAAGATAGAGTCTTGGTGTCTATTCAGTCCTTCATAGAAAGTGAAGGACCAGTCTTCGGGAACAAATATGCTTGGGATGACCATCGTAGTCAATTTCTTCCTCCCCTGGTACCCTGCGCGCCCACAAAACAGAGCAATTCTTGTTATCATAAAAAATCAAAACCAATCAGGAAATAACAAAAGAAACCCGAAAATCGTACTCGCAAACTTACGCGATTCAACAAGATTGCCTATAACTATGTTCACAATAGACATATATACCTTGGTACTGGTCGAGGAAGATGTCGTCGATCCGGAAATGGTAAGTGTGGAAGCAATGGTCGGCGGAGGCAGAGTCGTGGGAGAAGCGTTTCTGGAGCTCGGAGAGAAAGATCCTTGCCTCCACGCGAGTGGTGGGATCCTCCAGGCGCTCCAGCACTGACCTGAGGGCACCGTAGGCGGCGTCGCCGGACTTCTCGCAGTCCTTCAAGAACTCGTCCACAGTGGGCCCCATTACTCGGTCTCTCGCAAATTCGCAGAGCACAGAAAGAAGAAAAGGTCGTACTTGTTTGTTCTCCCGAGGCTTTTTCTTTTCTATATTATATTATTATTATTATTATTATATAGAGAGGAGACGAGACCATCACAATTCACACATCCAGTAGCGTGTGACTGTGTGTGTTTGCAAAGAGGATGGCGGTCACCGTCTTTGACGCTCTTTCTGTGCTTTTCGTCAACACTTTTTTATAACTGAAATATGGAGACGTGGAGTGACATCAGACTCCATCTGGATAGATAGATATTTTTTACTCTTTCTATATTGGGATTTGGGATGTTATTTGTTTTTTTTAAAAAAATTTTGCTAAAAAGATATTAAGTTGTTCTATATATTAAAGAAATAATATATGGGTAATTTAATTTATGGATGAAGAGACAATTTAAATCTCCCCATTTTCAAACAAAAATTTTGATAGGATATGGAGATTTATTATATTTGTTATTTTGAAAGAAAGATAATTTGATGAGATTGAATCTGAAGAGCTAATGGGCAGATTTGGATCCTCTTAAGTCGGTTTCAATAGGAGAGGAGTCGGTGTTTTATTTGTGGAGGATAAATTTATCTTTGTACATTTTATTTGATAATTTTGCCACTCACTTATAAAGGACTAACTGGGTTGGAAATTATCTCTTTCTGGCGATTTTTTTTTTTTTCTCTGAAGGCAAAAATATCCTTTGAGCGTGTTACTGGAGGAGGGAAGCCTTCCGCTTCCCTTCTCCCTAGTGGTTTGTGGTAAATTTGTTTCTCAATAAATTTCTTTCTCTCTTCAGGCTTTGTCGGCTCTTTAGAGGTGAAGGGGTGGTGTTTTTTCTCGTCCTTTTCAGGATGGAGAAGTGGTTTTTTCTCGACCTTTTTGGGTTGGAGAAGTGGTTTTTTTCTCGTCCTTTTCGGGATGGAGAAGCGGTTTTGGGGTGTATCGGCAGATGTTTTCCCTGTTTCCAATTTTTGGTTCTCTTCCTTGGGGTTCCGGTCTGATTGTGGCGGCGGGGGTTTTTGGGCTTCGGTGAAGTGTTGATGCTGGATTGCTGGATTGGAACGCCACGCCGGCGCCGTTTTCTGTCGGGAGTCTATGTGTTGGCATTGCTGGTCGATGGCCATGATCGGGTTGTTTTTTCGTTCGGTTTTTGGGGTTGATTGTAGCAGCGGCGGTTTTAGGGTTTCTACTGGAACGGCGGCTTCGGGTGTGGAGGGGCTCGATCTTGAGCGAATTTTTCTTCTCCAGTAACCTGGCTCGACACTTCCGGCCTCACCCGTCAAGTGGCCAAATTTCCGGTTCAGATCCGGATTGATCCATCCAGCGAGTCAAAAGGAGGAAGTGGGGAAATTAGTCGGCATGTGCATTTGTAATTGTTTTTTCTTTGTTTTAGTTTGCTTGTTGTTGAATGCAGCTGCTGGGTTGTATTTGTATATCAAAATCTAGGACTTCAAAGCTATTTGATAGCTTAGTTTGTGTGCCCTCTCTGGGCATCAGTAGGTTTTATTGTGTTAAAGAGGCATCTTGCTGTTGTGTCTAGATTTTTGAGCAGCTGTATTATGTATTGGTCTTAGTCTATTATGCCGGGGTGGAGGAAACTCTCACCGCTGTGCCGTGACTTTGTGTATTAGGGATTCTTTTAGAACCCTAGACATTTGACCTGCTGGTCTCTTTTATTTATGAGAAGAGATTTTCAAAAAAAATAAAAAATAAAAAATAAAGGACTAACTCCTCTTAGATTTCAACAGTAAAGATTTGTTTATGTGATCAACTTGTGTACTACACAATAAATTCTCTAGAAGCAGGCTCCTTCAACCTGTCAATCTGCCATTAAGGAATTCCCGATCAACTGGTTCTTCATAAAGAATCAATAATGGTGTACGATGTATCGATTAAAGGGAACGAAAAGAAAGACAAGGACAAGGAAAAGGGCGTTCTTGTTGACCCGATTAGCGGGCAAGGTATATATTGCAGGGGTTCTTTTTTTCTTGCACATGGCGCAAGATGTTGAGTGGTTGGATTATGACGGAAGTCGCATTATTTTAAAGGACAGAAGATCCTTTTCTCTAGTCTTTTTCAAGCACGCTTCTAAGAGAAAAGACACTTTAACCCCATATCCATAAAAGGATGATAAATGACAATTAACCAAAAGAAACACCAAGTAAAGGTAGAGGAATTGGCCAACAGTAAATTGGAGCACATGGTGGGATCCGGGATTATTTAGTGACAGGATTACTAGCCATTAGGAGAGCAAATTTAAGAGAGATTCTTTGAAGCCCACCTGCAGATGTTTTGTGTGTTTTCTGAATGGTGTTTAAGTGTCATTATAACAATGGCATATAAGATATGCCTTCAAGCTGTTTTCGGTTAATTTCGCGAGCCTCCATTTCAGAGTTAGTGAGTGTATTTCTTGTTTACCAATTCATGGTAGTATGCAGAGAGGGCTCTTTCTTTATTATGATGTCCAGAACTGTTGAAGCATGCGCAATTGAGCATGTCTGCTGACCCACAACCACTTGCATAAAACATCACATATTGTCATCCACGTAAAGAAAATCAACAATTTATTATCTCTTCCCTGAGAACAGAGTGCATTGTAATTCTAAGCACGTTACATGTCCTATGAAAAAGAACAACGAAGAGTTGCTGTCTTCTAATGACTGCATGGAAGGTTTTTAACTTGCATCATCTTAATACAGCGTATCTTTGCATAGTAGCAACAACAATACACCCAATGCAATGCAATGAGAGTAGAAGACACTCGAGCAATTCAGCCTTTCTTGGGCATGGCTGCAAGCCTAGTATACATCCTTGCCATAGACTGGAATCCTCTAATATCACCAGAGCGCAAAAGATTACCTGGCCCAAGCAAAAGTGATCCAATTAAAATAAACACCACAAGGGAGTGATACCTAAAAAATTAATTGAAAAAAGCCAAACCAACAAGCAGTTTTCTTCTTTTATGCATCCATTAGTTCACAATCACACATTAAAATATGGGGTCGGGTGTGCAATATACTGTGGCGTGTGCCAACTCAAGCTTTTATTTATTTATTTGTGTTGGGGGAGATTGACACTTTGAAGAGTCTTATAGTGAAATCATAATATAATATGTTGGAACACTACTCAACTCAAAAGCCTTAGGTCACGTTTGGTACGCGGAATGGCTATGTTATTAGAAAAATAAAATAACTTTTATTAGGAATGGAAGAGAGTGGAATAAAATAGCCTTGGCATTAGAGTATATGATAATGATTTAACACTTGAAATAGTCATTCACATTGCCAATGAGAGAATGACTATTCCTCAATTTAAGGAATTAGTTATTCCCTCATGGGCCATAAGAATGGTTATTTCATTTCACATTCTTTCATTTTCAATAAAAATTATTTATTCTTTTAATGGAATAGTCATTCTGTGAACCAAACATAACCTTAGTCTATGCATTTAGGCCCGACTATGTTATATTAACAATTCACAGTTGTGACATTTTTCCAATGACATTCAAACCTTTCTATACGCGTGCATGTATATTCAACAAATTCCCTTCACGTGTAAGTCTATCACTACATTGCTATACTCCCCCTTAAATGGAAGCTTTTATCAATCTTATGAGCTATTCGTGTGCTCTGTGGGCTTACTTGCGCCATACATCTTTGCCCCTACTCTAGGGACTCTCAGTCCATACACCTTTCCCCTACTCCAAGGACCATCATTTGTGACTATGCCATGCACCTTTACCCCACTCCAGAGTCCCTTATCCATGCCCACACCATACACCTTTGCTTCTACTCTAGGGACGCTCCCTTGTCCATGCTTGCGCCATGCACTTTTGCCACTACTCTAGAGACCTTCGTCTATGCCCGTGTCATGCACCTTTGCCCTTACCATAGAGACCCTTGTCTGTCCTTGCATCAATATAACGTACACTATCATCGGCTTTGATACCACTTATTGGGAAGATTGACACCTTGGAGAATCTTCCAATGAAACCATAATATAATATGTTGAGACATCACTCAATCCAAAAGTTTGAGCCTAATTATGCTATATTAACCATTCAACATTTGTGAAGTATTTTCAATGTGGGACTCAAACTTTCTACATTTATGCATGTATACTCAACATTTGTTTTTTTCTTTTTTCTTTTTTCTTTGTTAGTACTTTCATGGCTGTTGGTATGAGAAGTTTGTACATTTTTCTTCTTCTTCTTCTTTTTTTTTTTTTTTTTTTGGGTATAAAGCAATTTCTCAGTTGAAGTAACCAAAGTTGGAAAAAGAATCGCATCTACATGTTAAAATCACGTATTTATTACCCCTATCTAACTTATGTCTAAGGTACCAGTAAGACAAGCTTAAATTGCATCTTCTATTTACTTCTTATCTATCTGAAATGAAAATATGTCAAGCTATGTGATTTTATTTTTTTGATGAGCAAATGACTCGCACACCTAGTAGGATTTGAACTCACACCATCAACCTACTGTGTGTGTGTGTGGGGGGGGGGGGGGGGGGGGGGGATAGGGGTTCAAATAAAACCCCAACCACACACACTCAGAAGGGGAAAAAAGGCTTTTCAGAACCTCTTGAGATTTTAGAATCTCATAGTTTCATTGGAAAAAAAAAAAGTAGAAGTAATGCATGAAGTAACAGAGATTACCTGAATCACAGTTTAGTGGGCTATCAGGTTCTGGGTGGGCCATCAAAGCAATTATAGCCCTACAAACAGACTGGAGTGTCCAAGCTGGGCTCCATGCATTCTTCAAGATATCAAGGCAAATCTCTCCTGTCTGCAGGAGGAACATATTATAAAAGTTAAATAATGCTCAATCAACCGTGTTGGCAACATTGTGTTAAAACAAATTTTCAGCATCACTTATTCCCTTATGATGCCTCTGTCTCACCAAGGTCAGCTAGTTTATATTGACCAATTAGTAGGCCAATTTCGATTTTAGACAGACTTCAAACCCATTTTTTATAAAATTCTAAATGACAAATCAAACAGTATCTAGCTACTTTTCTTTCACCTATCAATTAAAAATAAATTGTTAAGTCGATTTTATTACTGATGTTTCGTCCAGGCATAAAGTTGATTATCCTCATACCACTCCACCAATATTCAAAGTTCTACATTCACTCATCACCAAATTCATTCATTTAATATAGAAGTCCTAAATTTTTCCAATTTCAAAATTACAACTAATTTTGAAACTTGTTGACATTGTGCTTCAAATTTTCCCCACAATTACCAGTAATTCAACAAAATTTCAAACAAAACAAGCATAACTTTGCTCAGCACCTCACAAGCGCTTCAGCATTTTCTGGAAAAGTTTTCAACCTTGAACCCAATCTATACAATTTTTCCACAATTTATTCAGGATGAATGCAACTTTAAATAAAGTATTAGTGGGCAAAAAGGACCACCATATACAGTTCCTCCATTTCACCTTTAGGCTTCCCGGTGATCGTCATTGATTTTATGGTGGAAAGGAACCAGCATACACAATATATGAATTTTTTTGTCTGCATGCAAGTACCTATGTGTCTATGTATGTACTAGAAGTTATTCTAAAAGTTAGGTATCATACGGAAGATTCATACCTTAAAATGAACATTTGGATGAAAAATTTTTGTTAAGAACCTCACTTGAGGAGGTTGCAAAGGATACTGCTCAGGAACAGCAAAAGCAAGCTGGAAGATGCCACCATCATAAGGAGTCTCTGATGATCCCTGAATAATATAGGCAAATCAATCAAGCAAGAACATAATACATGTTTTTCTTCATCGATAACTGAGCTTACCTTTATAAGAGCAGTCCACTTGAATATATTGGAATCATCACAAACTAATTGAATATCCGGATCAGCGGTTTTCTCCCGCTGCACCTCTTTGTATTCCTTGAAAAGCCTTGCCCTTGACGCCTGCAGACAAGACTGCCTGTGAGAAAAAGACCCAAAACCCTAGAACAAATATGCATATTGGACATACTAGTCTAGACCCATATCTCCTACACGTAATTCATGCAAAAAATAACAAACAACAGCAAGAACAGCACATGCACACTAAAAAAAGCAACAAGAAAAAAGAAGTTTTGATATGATCTACTGTAGCTAACCTGCATGTGGTCGTCCTTGTCGATCAAATTTGCATCAAAAGCTGAAACCTAACTGTAACCCAGTAACCATATCATAGAATAATCAATGAGTAGTTGTGCGAAATTCCAACATAATTGATAAAGAGTCCATTTATGGACCCAATTGAGTTTCTACATCTCAACAACACCAACAGGAAATTTTGTGTTTTAATAGTATTTTTTTTTTTTCACTCAATAAAAAGAGGGCAATTTACCGCTAACATAAAAGAACAAAACGAAGCGTGAAATTAAAAGAATTAGAAGATCAGTGGATTCCGAATTCGGAGCCTAACTCTCAATCGGAGAGATTGCGATTGGAATTGGGAAGAGAAAAGGGGGATGGTGAATGATTTGATTGATTAATTTAGGTATCCATACCTGCTGAACTACGGCGGTGAGCGGTGGCGTCGATAGAGGGCCTGGCTGATTGGACTGCGGTGACCGAAATTGGGATCGAGAAAGGGACCGTCTCAGCGAGAAAGACGGAGCACAGGGATTATGAATCTATGATCCTCTATAAAATTCCAACTATTCGTTTCTTCGTATATTATCATACGATAATAAGTCATTGTCAAAAAAAAAAAAAACGATAATAAGTCAAGTATTTTTATCAAATTACTATTTACCACGTCACTTTACATCATATTTTACTCTATTTATTTTAAAATAATCATATATATAAAAAATAAAAAATCACTCAAAGCATTGCGTAATATTATGACAAGTGGCATTCCATTAAACTTATAAGTGTACCTATTTTTTTTGGTTAAAAATGCGGTAGTCAACTGAACTCTATTTTTATGTTAAATATGCCATAGCTATCTCTTTAACTAAAACGAGGTTTGAAGACATCTGTCCTTTTGATATACGTCAGAGAGAACCCATAGAGGAGAAAAGTCGAGACAGAGAGTTTATGTGGGAGCGCTTATCGTTGTGGAGGGAGGGAGGCTACCTCCCTCCCCCGGCTCTTGCCTTGTCCCTTAGTCCAAGAATTGTTTCCTCCTTGAATTTTTCTCAGTGGAGGCTGCATTTCTCCTAGCCATTAGGGCTGTGGAGCTTTTGTTTCATCCGGTAGATCCGATGGTGGCTGTCTTTCCCATAGCCTTGTTAGGCTATGGAGGCTTGTATTTGTGTTTTTTCTTTTTCTTTCTTTTGTTTATAGCAGGAAGGCTCAGATCTAGGTGTTCCAGCTTGAGATGTGACAGTGATCATGTCATTTAACAGTTGTTGTTTGCCTGGTTTTTTCAAATTTTCTTCTTCAGCTTTGGAGCCAGCTCTACACAACTCCGTTACTTTTTTCAAGACACGCACCCTTCAGCTGCATTCTTCGTCGTCGTCCGCTCCAGCCACCAGAAGCACAGGCCACGTCGGTTGTTGGTGTCCGGCGCGTGGTCTGCACGCGCCAAAGAGCCTTTTGCTCTTTGGCACACGTGAAGGCCACGCTCTGCCTTTTTTGGCCGTGCACGGTGTTGGATGGGCTTTACGGTGGTCCATCTACGGCTGGGTGGAATCGGTGACGACACGTGTCCTCCACATGCCACCGTCTCCGACGGAATCCGCTACTATCTTTACTGCTGGCAGCCTGCTTTTTGAGTTTTTTTTTTTTTTTTCCTCTGCTTTGTGTTGTGTATTCCCCTTGTTTATTCTATACAATCTGCTTGTGTATTGCTCAAATTTTATTGAAATTTCTGTTGGCTAAATGCTTGATCAGCCATCTTTTATTTGAATGTGAGTGTAAATGTAAGATAGGCTTAAATGTAATTCTAATAAGGTTTGTTGTTTCTGCTCAGACAGCTGTTTTTTAAGTCAGATTCTTATAGCTTAGAGTGTAGGGGGTCCTGTCCCTCTATTTCTCAATATGTAAGCCTTATGACTTTTTAGAATTTATATTACCACATACTATTTGTTAAAAAAAAAAAAAAAAGAGGTTTGAAGGCAAAGTCTTTAGCGGTCAAATGTGCGAAGTTTACTGGTATGCAGTGTTTCATAATAACTATCAAATGTGCAACTTCTGTAGTGTTTCATAATACTGTTTATTGCATTATTTTTATTTTTTTTTGGAACATCACCTTCATTAGAAGACAACAACCCCAAAAGGGGAATACAATCCTCCAAAGGATTTTACAAACCCAGCATAAAACAGAAGGTGAAAACTGACGCTCGAAGGCGAAAGCACAGCTCAAAGGCCATCTTAGTGACCAGAGATAAAGAATCTTCACCCACTAAGTGGGAATAAAACCTGACTTAAAGCAGCTATCAAATACAATAGACTAATAAGATATGAACCTACAATTTTTAAAGCACAACCTACCTAAAGATAAAAGTCCATACAAAATTAGCCTATTGCAAAAGATATATTGTGAAAAGAAGGAATATACAAAGACCAAACAAAAAACAGCCACTGCCATTGCCGGAAAAAGAACCAACCATCGCCTGAGTCGGCGCGTACAACGCACACACCATCTCCCAAGACACCCAGCAGCATCCAACCACCACAAACCACCATCAGTATCCACAAACCAGGTCTGAGAAAGCGAGGCCCAACCCTCACATGCCGATCTGGGAAGCAAGTTCCCCTGCGCGTACGGGCCACGCGCCGGTCAGGGAATAGAGACACGACCATAGCTTGAGACAGTCAGACCGGAAAGCGGTGGCGAAGACAGCTATGCAGCTCGTGATGGGAGATCTCCGATGAAAACGCATAGATCTGTTCAAAAATAAAACTTTACCAAGCACTGCCAAACAAAGCGAAAACACTGGGGACTCAAAGAACAGACGGTTCCAAAACCAACAAAGCCACTGGAGATTTCCTGCTGGAGAAAAGAAAAACAAACAAACAACACAAAGCAGTAAACTAAAGAAAACACTCCACAACCCCGAAGGATCAGGAGAACACCAGCCACTACCGGAACTGGTCCGAGTGGAACAAAACACCCTACCCTAATGGTAAGGACACAAAAATCCTCCACTAGTTAAACCATGGAGGGACAAAAACTCCAAGCTTAAGAGCTTGGAAGACGAAAGCCCGGGAGGAGGGAGGCGTGAGACCTCCCTCCCCCGGCAAGCCGATTCCTAAATAAAACTATCTCTCTAGAAAGTTAGCTTGAAAAGTCCTTCTTTCTGGTTATTGCACTCTTAAAATTACAACTCTTTACAAAATTGCTCTTTGTATAAAATTTAGAACTATCTACTGATCCTTGGCGTACGTATTCAAATATGATATAACAAAAGGTACTCTCTGTAGATTGTGGTGGGGATCATACGTACTGCCCCTTTGGGAAATTGTATAGTCGCTCTTACAATGAATTCTAGAAAGACGATTATTAGGATATGAATGCTAGAAAGAAGTCTTTCGACAGAAATGATTGGTGCGAAGGGATATTAAGAGGGATTCCACGAGGAGTCAATTTGTTTGGAAGGTGCATTCAGAGAACGGTGATGGCATGGTGTAATTCACTCACTTCTTTATAAAAAACTTCCGTCCAAGCCCAACTATTATATATTAATGCTGCATTTTCGTGATTGTTTATGTTACTGGAAAATAAAAAATAACCCAGTAGCTTCAACATCAACTGTTGTGTTCATTTATCATTCTTTGCTTAAGGGTGTGTTTGAAATTGCGATTTCTTAGATAATAAGTGCGATTTTAAACCAAATCTCAGAACATAGATCGTTTGGGAACTGCGTTTTTAAAAATTGCGATTTGAAAACGTAAAAAATATGTTTTTTCAAATTGCAGATAAGATTGTGCTTTTTTGAAAACGCAGAATTTTAAAGGTAAATTCGCGATTTTAAAGGCTAAACTGCAATTTTGCCAAACGCTTAACTGCGTTTTTAAAAATCATTTTTTTTAAGATCGTACATTTTAAAATTGTTATTTTAAATCGCACTTTTTGAAATCACAAACCCAAATGGACCATAAGTTCCGTTACAACATTCATTTTCAAATTTTCGCTTAACTGCAATTTTTTTCTTTTTCTTGATCTTAATGAGGACGGTCATATTTGACCTACTTTAGTTTTTCTATTATAAGTTATTAAATTTCATGCTTATAGACTTGATAAATTGTATATAACATTTTAATAAAGGTTATCGTGTTTGTAAATATTAAATACAATTTATTGCAATAATGTAAGTGCATTATTTTGTTCTTTGTTTTTGTGAATTCCTATATTATGTAAAAGGTCTCTTGAATTGATTTAACATTTATTTTATTTTGTACAATATTTTTTAAACATAAACACATGATGCAGTTTTAATTCATAAAAACCCGCGCATGACGGGGGTTATATGCTAGTAAATATTAACGTGACAACATCATAATTATTTAATTTGAGAAAATGTATTTTGCTATACTATACCAATTCGAGACAATGCTAGGAATAATAGATAAGTTTTTTTCTTTGGTTATTACTTAAAAAGAAAAAGAAAAAAAATAACATTGCTTCATCTAGAGGTGATAAATCATATTTGCATATTAGGTTTGATCGTATTGAGATATAAACATAAAATTATAAGTCAACCATAACTCAATTTATTTAATTTAATGAGTCAAACTCTTAAATTCTTTTCATATAAAAAATTGTAAACTTGTGAGATGTCCTTAAATTGGTGAAATTTTAAATACGAATCTTTGACTGCATGAATAACTTAAAAGCAATTTATCATTTCCTATTTTTAAGGGTTCGTTTGGATTTGCGATTTCAAAAGGTGCGATTTAAAAATAGCGATTTTAAAATGTACGATTTAAAAAAATGATTTTTTAAAAACTCAGTTAAGCGTTTGGCAAAATCGCTGTTTGGTCTTTAAAATTGCAGTTTAGACTTTTAAAATACTGCGTTTTCAAAAAAGCACCCCATTACCTGCAATTTGAATAAGCACTTTTCTGCGTTTTCAAATCGCAATTTTTTAAAAACGCAATTTCCAAACGGTTCATTTTCTGCGATTTGATTTAAAATCGCAATCCTAAACGCACCATAATTCTATTTGTTGGCCAAAATTCAACCAGTCTCATTGCATAACGTGTTTTGGTATGAAAAGCGTACGAGATATCGTTTAGTTTTTCTTTTCCAAAACTTGTTTTAGAAATTAAAAAAAGAAAAAAAAAAGAAAACAATTTTCTATCATTATTATTTTTTTCTATCAAAATGTGTTTGATAAGCTCTCATTTGAAAATGACTTTTGAGAATAGAAAAATACAGAAAATATATATTATTCTTTTTGGATCCTCTCCATTTCAAATGAAATGGAGAGGAGCGAGTTAGTTATAAAACAAGAGGCAAAATCGTCCAAAAAATTGAAATGACAATTTTGCCTCTTGTTTTACAACTAACCGGCTGCTCTCCACTTCACTTGAAAAATGGAGATGATCCGTTTCCGGCCACAAGTGGATGGTCCGGGTTTATGAATTTTAAGAAAAATGGAAAGGAACCTTATAAAATAAAATGGAAGGTCATGTTAAAAGTGTTATTCTTGCCTAAAGGCTCCCCTTGCATGGAAACCAGGACAAGTAAAAACCACACAAAATTCTAATCCAAAAATCATGCAATAGTAGCACAAGGAAACCAACCAAAGAAAGACAAATATAATTGTAGGAAAAAAAATTGAAAAACATAGATTGAGCCATCAAGTGTGTGGATAGTGAATAGAAACATAAAGGGACAGTATTTTAAAGATCTACATAGCAGCTTTGCTATAAGTTCCACATTCCAACATATGAAATACAATAAAAATAACATGCTTTCAGTTCCATGTCCATTTTGAAACCTTTTATTACTAAACACCAAGTCGGAAAGAGGAATGCTGAAATACAGGAGGCCCAAGCTTTCCTTTCCTTCACCAATCGCTCATCTGCAAGATTAGTTATTTGTCGAACAATCAATTTGCAAAGACCATAAATATGTTTTAAATGTGGCAGAGCAAAAACAACAGCAGTGTGATTATCTTCAATTTGCAAGCACCAGCTCTGTCAGGTTCCAATGACAACATGTTCAAATAATAGCACGTCCAGAGGTTAAGATTTAGCTGGAAGAATTAAAAATCTTCCAGAAAAAATACAAACTGACACCCTTTTGCAGTGCTAATGCTTGCAATTATTGGGCACTCGACAAAACTTGACCTTTTCAAACCACAAGTCACAACCAGGGTCCAGAAATAATAAATTCACTCAGTTTTACACCATCGCATGACAACATGGCTTTCTCTGTCTTTCAAAAATAAAAAAGTTCATTTCATGGATTAGAATGGGTGGTCTACCTAAAAGATGCAAAAGATATGCAAGCAGATCAACTCTTTGATTAGATAAAATCAAATCTCACCCATACGGAAAAAAACATGCAAGGAGTTCACTAACTCTTCATCCAACTACACAAGGTAAATGACAATAAGGAAAGAAAGACAGATAAAAACAACAAATAAAACATACTTGATGATATGGATGTTCATCCATCTTGATATCTCATTTATTTGTGGCCAGATTACCATATGATATGCAGGCCGGAAACTTAAAGGAACAAATTACTTCTCTACCGCTACTATAGTATATAAAAACATGAAAGCTAGACATGGGATAGTCAAGTGAGTTCGGTCAGCCAGTGAACAATTAGTTTTTCTTTTTATAACCCAACTCTAATTGACAGGTGCTCTTCTCCTACTATGCAATCAATTGAAATTTCAAACATATGCATGTCGAGTTCATTGATATTTGTTTTTATATAAGTAAAACAAATTCATTAAAAGTGCAAGAGACGCAAGCCAAGTACACATGATATATACAAGAGAAAAATACCCTGCAAGATAAAAACGAGGAAAGTGAGCGCAAACATATACAAAGCTAGAGATATTAAGAAGAGTTAACAGAGATCCATTCAAAGAGTGATTTAAGAATACACAACCTTTTATTTTTTTTCATAAGTATTTAAGAAAACACAACTATAGCTCCAAACTCATCTTCTAACAATCTTCAAAACTTCGAGCATTTCTTTCCCTCCAAATGCACCACATTAAACAATAAACAAGAAGATATTACATTCCAAACAATGGTAAAATCATTCTGCCCAAATCTTCCTTTCCAACATGCCAATAGCTCCGCCACCTTTCTAAGCATAACCCACTCTACTCCAAACATCTGAAAAACCAAATTCTACAATCTTGGTTGCAACATCACAATAAAGAACGTTAGTTTGGATACCTGGGATTTTATAAGGAAGAGGAAGCAAGAAGTTAGGTGGTGGCCTATTGTTTGGTTTCCTCAAGCTATCCCTAAACAAGCTTTCATCTTATGGCTGGCTGTGCTTAACAGGCTTTCCATAGGAGAAAGGCTTGTGGCTTGGGGTGTTCAGGGTGATTGTCAGTGCTTGTTTTGTAGAAATTGTATAGAGAGCTGTGGCCACCTCTTCTTCCAGTGTAGTTCTAGTTCCCGCATCTGGAAAACTTGTATGCTCCGTTGTTTTAAGCTCAATCCTCAGCTGGACTGGCAAGGTGTGATGGAGGAAGCTTGCAGTACTTGGAGAACAAAAAATCCGCTGGCTGTACTTTGCAAGTTGATCTTAAACTCTGTGGTGTATAATCTTTGGCAAGCAAGAAATGAGCTTAGATTTCAAGGTCAGCCAAAATTGGAGGAGCATATTCTTAAAAGGATTTTCTGGGAGAACCGTTCTAGGATTTCAGGGAAGGGCAGGTTTATCAAGTCTAAGGAAAATATTAATCTCTGCCAAATGTGGAACATTACTGGTTCTGTTCCGGTTTGAATGTTCCTGTTTTGTTTGTTGTTTTGTGCCCTTGGTTTGTTTCTGTTTTCTAGCTAGGGCCTTGGTGTTTTGTTGGTCTGTTTAGACCGTTGATTCTATTTTGCAGTTGTTTGGAATGAAAAGTGCTTATTCATAAAATTAAAAAAAAAAAAAAAATCACAATAAAGAAGGAGATGATCAGGTGTTTTCCCACTCTTTTTCCTAAGGATACTGTCCAAGTGAAGAAAGCCACCCTTAAAGAAGCCTTTGACCTCCAAATGTTCTTCCAAGGGAAAGAGAATCAACATCGGTAAAAAAATTCCCGACATTTATCCCTATGCTCAAAACCCCGATCTCCACGTTCAATTCATAACAGGCTGCAAGGCAACATCTCACACCTTCTTTCACAAGAAGTTAATAACACAATCCCTCATTCTACATGAAGAAATAGATACCTTTCACGAAAAGTTTCCCAATTCCAAAAAAAAAGCACGCACCCGGTGGGTCTTATGCTCCACTGGGGGAGCTAGAGGTCACCGGCTCCCACTAAAACAATCAATTAATTACCTCAAATGAAAAGAAACTATTGGATCAATCAGGGTTCAATTGTAAAAGACCATCAGTTCGATCAAGTTATCATAGAAACACAAGATTACGGCACATAGACATATAGTAGAAAGTAAAATACGATATCAAAGGAGACCCATTTGGCCAAAACCAAACATAATACAAGAAACCCATTCCACCGAAAATCAGAAGCTCAAATGGGTCAGGGTCAAAATTGGCCTAAAGCACAAAAGGTCGAATAAAAAACCAAAGAAAATCCCAAACATTTGCGATTCAGACCTTCAGTGAGAAGCAGCAGAGGAAGTAGATGGAGCAGAGTGGTGGTGGTGGGAAGAAGAGGAGGGGGCATAGAGCCTGTTGTAGACCTGCTCGCCGACGAGGTAGACGCCGAAGGCGACGAGGGCGATGCCGAGGCCAGGAGTGGCGTGGCGCAGCTGATTCGTCAGCCTCGGGTGCTTCCTCCAATCGTCCCTCCTCCTGAAGAACTCTCCCGTCGGTCCCAGTGCCTTGTTCGCCATTCTCCTCTCTCTCTCTCTCTCTCTCTCTCTCTTCAGTACTGTTTCGTCTTCCTCTCCTTTCTTGAAATTTGTATGGAAATCAGAAACAAGAGCTTTTTGGGTGGACTGGACCAACCCAACTTATATACGAAATCCCTTAACTTTTCTACTAGCCCATTTCCTAAAAGCCCATGCTTTTATTTTATTTTATTTTATTTTTCCGGTTTTTGTCAAGTAGCCCATTTCTTGTTTCAAGCTACCGGTGGCAGTTGTATTACGGAGAGAGAGAGAGAGAGAGATGGCGGCGCTTCTTCCCGTGAACCTGAGCTTTCCTCCTCCTCCTGCTGCTTCGTTTGGTTTCTCTTCATTTTCTCGTTCGCTTTTCCCTATTAATCACCGAATTCCCGCCAAGTCAATTCCAGTACTACACTCACAATCCAACCTTACATTTCCATTTCCAGGCAAAGTCAAACCCTCCTCCTTAAACCTCACGCTGTTTGCTTCCCGACAAAAACATTGGGATTCGTACAGTGTAACTTACTGTTTTGTCACTTTCTGTTGAAGAAAAACTATATACAAGTTAAATTTGGCTATGGTGGTGTTATCAGGTCCTCAATTTGAATTCAGGGAAAAGGCGAGAGCTTGTAGATTAAGGATCACTCCTCGCTGCTCCGCAAACTCTGAGAATGAAGTGAGTCTGAGACTTATTATGTTTGAAAAAACAATTGGAAGGATTTCCTTCATTTTTTTCTTGATCATTTTGTGAATTGTTTTACGCAGGAGTCTAGAGTTGTGAAGGAGAAGAGCGTATCGGTGATTCTATTGGCTGGAGGGAAGGGAAAAAGGATGGGAGTAAGTCTTCTTCTTTATTCTCAACTCGGATGCGCCTGCCTTTCACTTTATATGTAAACCATAGTCCTTTGTTTCATTCGCATGGAAGTTCCAAACAAACAATTTTCTCATGTGCCCATATTATCTTTGGCAAAAGAAGACGGTAAACTGCTTTAAACGGTATCATGGTTTTCTTGTACTTTACAAGATACTTGGAGTTAAAATTCAGTACTCAATTATGTTTTATCTAACTATTAATCCTTTCAAATTTACCTTGTTTTTTCCATTTCCTTTTTTTTTTTTTTTTAAAAAGTAAGACAATCAGATGACCTTGCTTGGAGTTATGAATGAAGACAATGCAATGCACTTAGTATTTAGGTTCCCTAATGGCCCAACGCATAGGCTTCTGCATTCTTCTTTGGGTTAAATGTATTTTTTCCTCATCTTTCAACTGCTTGACTCAAGAATTTACATCTTATTCAAGCAAATATAGTTCCAGAGGCAAGCATGACCCTCATCATTTAGATTATTCATATTGTTATTTCTGTTGTTATTTTTGAGATATCTGATGGTTATGTATCTTTACACACACGGATACATATATACAAACATACATACATACATATATGTATGTCCTTTTGTGTGTTTATATATAGCTTGCTTACATACGCCTCACACATACTCCCATTTTCTTCATTGTCTATAATTTGGCTATTCCTCATCTGCCACATGATCGTTCTCTTATGTTTGTGCAAATAGGCGAGCATGCCAAAGCAGTATATCCCACTTTTAGGCCAACCGATTGCTTTATATAGGTAAATGGCAACAACTTAACTCAATTATCAATGTCTTATTCCCATTACACAGGGTTGGTTTCAGATTCTTCATGAGGACTTTTGAAACCTCATCTTTTTTGTAACTGAAGAATGGATGGCCAGTATCATCAGGAGTGATATTAGGTTTTTGCTGAGGGAAGGGGGGGGGGAACTATAATATTGATGCAACTCAAGAAAAAACATAGTTTAAAATAAAAATATGTGTCTGAATGTGTGTAATGGAAAAAAGAAAAGAAAAAGAAGAGAAAGTCTTAATTTTCTGATACCAAAGTAAGTCATAACTCATAAGTTATGCTGCGTAAAAAAAGCTATCAAATTTGATAGATGTCTAAAAATAATCTTAGATGTGAACTTTACATCTTTCTAAATTCTGTAACTTTACAGAAGTTGTCTATTTTGATGTAGACATGTTCAAAAAAAAAAAAAAAAAATCCAAAAATTGAACTTGGCATTTTAAACTCCTTGGAGGGCTAACTCATTCTTTTTTCGCTGAGCCAAAGTCTTGAAAATTTTAATAGAGGATCTTTATAGCGCCTCCACCTCCCCCCCCCCCCCCCCCCCAACCCTCTACCACGGTACTACCCCTGAGTATCATGCTTTTAAATTTCATCCATTGAATGGATTGGAACCCTTATTCTAGTTTACTATCAATTTAAACATCTGGAAACAATTTTGTGCAACACGAAAGCCTGCTTAAACTTTGAGACAAACCATAATTGCGTAGTATCACTCTAGAACTTATTGTTGCAATCAATGTGCTTACAATTGCCATCAACAGTCAGTTACAAAGGCAAAAGATTCACCATATTGGAGTGCCAAGTGTGAATTCAACATGCTCATGGCATTGACACAGTGAGCCTTATCTAACTAAAGATTCGACCTGATTCATGTTTTTGTAGTACTAGGCAGAAAGAACCCCTAGGTGGGACTCATATGTAGGTCCAGCTTCTAAGGCAATATTAGGATGGTGCACCTTAAGTAATTTTGCCTCAATTTTACACTCATTCTTTACTGACACTTTGTCTTTTGTGCTTATGAAGTAATTATATGCTGAATTCTTGCAGTTTGTACACTTTCTCACAATTGATTGAAGTGAAGGAAATCATTGTGGTTTGTGATCCCTCCTACAAGGACGTTTTTGAAGGTTTCAGATCTCCTCTCTCTCTCTCTCTCTCTCTCTCTCTCTCACTCTCACGCTCGCATGTGTGCGTGTAGTAGGGTTCCTTTGTATAAAATGTATCTGCCACTTGACTATGTTTTATACTGCTGGCTCTAGTACTATAAAAGATATTCAAAGTAACGTTTTTCTTTTTCTTAGGAACCAAAGAGAAGATTTGTGTGGAACTTAAATTCACACTCCCTGGGAAGGAAAGACAAGATTCTGTCTACAGTGGACTTCAGGTAGTAGCAAGTTTTTTTTTAAGTAAGTCTTATTTCTTTAGTAACCAAATCTTGTTTCTTATCTGTTCAATAATGAGCCTATAATATTTGAACATTTTGCCAACCTTTCTTAATAACAATAATTAGTTGGGTGTTAAGAGAGTGAAATGGTGTTATTTCCTCCTTTTGGTAATAACATTTAGAAACATGCTCAAGGAAAATCTCAATCTTGGTGTCTCGCCTTAAATAGCTCACTGAAGATACCTGGAATTGCTACTAAAGAAAGTTTGTACTCTTCTAAAAATTGAATTTAAATATTTTGTTGTTGATCTTGGTTTACTTTATGTTAATTCTTTCAATGAGTTCATAATACCAGAAATTGCAACCTGTGGCTGTAGACGTAAGTAGTTACTCTTTTCTTGGCTCATGTGTCAAATGGATGACCTTACTTTACCCCCTTTTGCTGATAAGTATAAGAAATATGGTCATGGAAAACCATGATCCAAAACATGATTGCTGAAGGTTTAACTGCAACTGCTAGTAAAGAAAGTTTGTTCTCTGCCTAAAATTAAATTAAATTCTATGGCTTGAATTTGTCAATGTCAGTACACTTTATGTTCAACTCTTCCCATACGAGCTCTCGCGAATTCATTATACCATAAATATGTACTTGACAAATGGGGCCCTCCTCCCTCCTATTAGACCATGTAAATAAATAACCTATTCTGATCGAGAAAGAATCTCTTCCGAACGACCAGGTCATTTTAGGACATCTGAACAGAAAAACAACTTTTATATCTCTTACTAACCATATGTGTGGTTTTAATTTTCTAAGAATGCATGAATGGATCATCAGTTTTTGCTGTATATCATGGATGCCAACAGTTTTTCAAAACCCATCTTACTTTATATCCCATGAAAAAAAGTAATAACTTAAAGCCTAGAATTTTTGAGATTTTGGTTCAAAGGTTCTGCGAAGCAGAACATGATAACCAGAATTGTGCGCATGCAGTTCAAGTGCATTTTGAAGTTTTGTGTTTTAGCTGGGATTTTTTTTTTTTTTGAGGTCACGCTTAGGATGAAATATAGTCCAAGATGTGGAACTTCAATATAATGCAACTATATTATTCAGCAAGGATGTCATAGGAAGAGAGTTTTAGTTTGATGCTTAAGCCTCAGAAGGAGAAAAAAAATAAGGTTATTACAGTAAGCTAGGTTTCTAAGCACCTGGATTGTTTGAGATACTGCAAGTGATAGTTACTAAGAGTAGCATTGTACCTTATCTAGTTTTGTTTTTGTTTATGTAAAGGCTTAAATGGACTGTGTAGGACAAAAGAAAGACAATCTCCTGTCTCATGTTCGTAATATTTGTACTTGGTTGTAAATCTGCTTGTTTTTTTGATAAGAAAAGTTTTATTAAAAAGCGTAAGGCGCCCCTAAGTACACCGGTAGTATACACAGAAGCAACCAAAAGCTAGCCAAAAGAAGAGTCCAAACAAACCCAAAAAAACCCAAAGGAGCCCAAACAAACCCAACAAACCGAACAACCCAAGACCACAAAACCCACCAAAGAGAACACAACCTTATGTCATGGGATCCTTTCCTTTTCAACATCTTGAGGGAGCGCTCACATCTCCATAGTTAACGGAGCTTTTCAAATTCAAAAGCTCCCTCTTGCCTTTGGTCTTTTTGCGAGCTACCAATTGATCTCGATAAAAATCCTTTGTAATAGCATCGAGAATTGCCAACGACTCCACGTCAAGACCATCATCCATCTCCCAATCCAAAGGCACCCCATCCCAAAACTCTTCATCCTGCTCCCGCACCATGACCTCCCCAGAAGGATTGAACCCAACAAGCCACTGTGGAGAAATGCCGTTGTCCCTCACAACACCAACTTCCTTGTCCTCCGAAGTCGAAGACGGGGCCAACTCAGAGGGCAAGGAGAGAGAGGTGGAAGGGGCTAACACAACCGGCCTCAGGTTGATAAATCCTTTCCGAAGGAAGCCCTTCTTCCCATTGCTCACTTCCTTCTTCTCATTGCTCGTCGTACTTGCAGAAGACTTCAAAGGGGAGCTGTAGAATCTTCCTTAGAATTAGGCTCTTCAATCGAAGCCTTAATACATAAGCCGCTAGACTTCTTAGAAGCTTCCATGGAATCTGCAAGTAGCCCATCGTTCCACTTCACTTGACCTTCCCCGAGATCCCTAGCCTTCCGGTAGTAATGCTGGAAGGGCTTAGAAGGCTGCAACACAGGGAGAGAAGAGTGAATTTTCTCACCCATCTTGGCCGCCCCTATGAGAGGAGGAGGGACGAACCCAGAGCTGCAAGGCACGGTGGCAGCATCAAGACCATGCTTGTTAATTAAATTTAATTTCATTTGTGCAAGTGGAATCATGTATGGCTATATGCTTTATGGCCATTTGCTTCTGTTGTATAACAGTGACATTTCATGAGACCGATGTGATAAATGGTTCTGTTAGTTATGATAAGGCCTTTGATTGTATGTTGAATGATTACAGATCTCTTTGCTTATTTTTAATGCTACTTCTGTTTACAGGCAGTTGATTTAAGCTCAGAGCTTGTTTGCATCCATGATTCTGCAAGACCTTTGGTATCATCAGGAGATATAGAAAAGGTTTGGCTTAGAGAACTTTTCTCTACTCTTATCCAGTGCATTAGCTTTTGTTGTACAAATTATTGACGATCATCGGTGAATTATTTTTTAGGAGATATACAATGTTGCTTTTCTCCAATCATCAGTGAAATATTCTTTCCTTACACTGCTTGAATGTTGGACTTTACATGTTCAGGCGGTGGAAGTTGCACCAGGGAGATCTATACTTGCATTATCTTTTTGAGGCATTTTTTTCCCTTAGCTCTGACATCCTTGAGCAGCAATACTTACTGAAAAATGAACACTGTTGATTGTCTGACCCTTGCTTCTGCATATCCATAAGCCTTCAAACAACCCTCCCTGCCCCTCCATCAAGGCACGTTCATCATTTTTCTAATTCTTATCATACCCACATTCTCTTATGTTTTCAATTCCAATTATTTCCCTTAGTTTAAAATTGTCATTCTTGTTCAGCATCTTATTTGATGAGGTAATATTAGGGTGTGATATGAATATATGTGGAGGATTGAATTTTGATGCATAACCTGTTATGCCTATGCCCTCATTTTTTTTTGTTTTGTTTTTTTTTTTTCCTTTTAGATAGAGCAGTTGTAGAGAATCTATGTTTGGGTAAGCTTAATACAGGCAATGTCTCTTGGAGTTTGGAGTGTCTTTATTGAGGATTCCATTTCAATATCTAGGTGTTTTCAACCGTTCTTTAAATTTGTATTGTGTACCTATAGAAAATGAAGAATAATAAGGTAACCTTTCTGTTTGCTTGCTTACAACCACTCCAAGTCTCCAACTTGATAGATGAAAGGATTTGAAATCACAAATAGGAACAAATTAAGAACTTGGTCGAATATGCAAAATGTAGAAATAACCTGCAATCTGTATATTTTGCAAGGGGGATTTGTTTAAGGACTAGTTTGCTTCAGCGTACTCTTTTTAAGCTAGTTTGAATATTAGAAAATAGTAGCTTACTCTTATTGGCACTAGTCTGAAGCATCTAGTGTGAATATTAGAACGTAGTTGCTAACTTGCTTGACAGTCCAAAATTGGCAATATTTGAGGGTCAGAAGAAAAAGACTAAAGCTCCATAGCCTCCATGTGACAAGTGGAAGCAGTTATGAGGCTTAGTTGCTAGACTACCTTGTAGAACTATAAAGTACGTTTCAAAAGATGTCATCTATGAACATGGTGAGTTTCAATGCGAGCTATTCTGATAATATTTGGGAATGCATATTGTATTCTCCTGTGTTACTTCGGCACTATACCTCCTGCTCTTCTTCCCCTTCTTCCCCTGCTCTTCAATGATTAGACTTTGTCAATTGTTTGGTTTTAGGTTCTTAAAGATGGTTGGCTGAATGGAGCAGCAGTACTTGGGGTTCCTGTAAAAGCTACGATCAAAGAGGTATTTATTGATTGTCGACAGTTACTGTGATATTTTAAGATTGCACCTTTACCTTTGTTCTTTCTTTTCTTTTCTTTTTTCTTTTAATACATTACTTACCCGAAAATAAAAATGATTGCAAGTTGGAAAAGAAATTATTTGAAGGCACTTGAATGTTTAGAACAAAAACGTCAACTTCACATTACATTTTTGCTACAAAAATTGGTAGTTCTGTTAATTTATGAAGTTCTGTTGTATAGCCTTTATGATTCAGATGAATATCTATATAACTGATTTTTAAGGAGTTTCATGTGCTTTTTTGGTCAGAACAAATTCTTCCTATTTGGTGGCTTCTTGTTCTAGTAGTAGATCTTTGCATTTCCCTTCTCTTCTCTATTTTGTTTAGGATTTCTGTTTTCCATATCTTTTACTTCAATTTCCAAAGATATTTTCTTAGTTCAATGGAGCCTTCATTTGAACAACTTCGGGTCATATAAATGCCTAAATGGTACACTATTTGGGTATCTCGTAGCCATTATTTTCACTATCGTCCCTATTTATATCTAGTTACACGAGGGTTGTGTTTCCTTTGCTGTGTGACTGATAGATCACACATATTTTGTCCCATTGGTCATTTGTGATGATGATGGAATTGGCGCAAATTGATAGTCAAACCCTCTGTATAGTATAGACAATAAGTGTTCTCCCTCCCTCTCTTCTCTCTCTCTAAAAACTTTTTGGCCCTTTACATTATTGTGGGTGCACATTTTCAATTACCAACTTATTTTTCTTTGTACTTGGGTTTTGTCCCCTTTGGTTTCGTTCAATGAATTTTTGCTGATACCATGTAAAAACGATAGTGCATAGAATATACTCCTGCACCAGTTATTATGTTTCTGTTCTTCATTTAACACATGCTCCCCTTTGGTGTCATTCAATGAATTTTTGCTTATACCATGTAAAAACTATAGTGCATAGAATATACTCCTGCTACCAATTATTATGTTTCTGTTCTTCATTTAACACATGCAAGAGCACATTATAGCTTCTGCAAAACTGTCACGTTGTGTTGGATCTTCCCTGTTGTCTGGTATGCTTTTCAGTGAGCTTTAATATCTTTTATTTACACGGCTGTCTAATCTAATTTGTGCATATTATCACCTTGATATTAGCATAAATATTCTCAATCAATTGACCTGGTGAATAGTGAAACTTGTTTTCTAATCTTGTGCAGGCCAACAGCGAATCTTTTGTAGTAAAAACTCTGGACAGGAAAAAACTTTGGGAAATGCAGACCCCACAGGTTTAATGTTGAAAGCATCTACCTATATATATTTGATATATCTTGTTTTAGAGTATCGTTTTTTGGGTGCATAGGGTGAATAATAATGTTGCTGCCTAATCGATTTCTTTTTGCAGGTCATTAAACCCGAGTTACTTAAAAAGGGTTTTGAGCTTGTAAATAGGTACTTAAGAACTCCTTTTTAATAGTATTATTATTTTTCTCCTTAAACATAAGTATGATGTGCACTATTTGATGTAAATTTAATCTTTCCTGTTCATTAGTAACAGTACAGAAGATGTTGCATGTAATTACTGTAGATAAAAATAGCCTGCTATGTGCAAACCAAGCAGTTCATGCTGATCCAACTGCAGTTTTATTTTATGGAATGGATGCTCCTTGGTGTAAAACATTTCTTTTTTCAAGAAAATTAAAACCTCTGTGGAGGGGTTTGTCAATTGTAATTGGTCTTTCTTCAAATTCTATGTAGTCTAATTCTGAGAATTGTACTTCCTGACAGAGAAGGACTTGAAGTCACAGATGACGTATCTATTGTGGAGCACCTGAAGCATCCTGTATACGTTACTGAAGGATCTTACACCAACATCAAGGTACTGGAACTTAATACTACTCTCTGATATTTGTCTTCAAAAGTTGATTTATCAAGATATTTGGTAAGTCCATGCTGTGTAAGAGAGAAGGCAGTTTCATCTCTTTGGATTGTTTTGCAGGTCACAACCCCAGATGATTTATTGCTTGCAGAGAGAATATTGAGTATGAGCTCTGGAGAGTCTTCTTAGCCAGCCCTAACTGTTTGGCTTAATTTTTGTATTTTATGTTTGTTCCAATATTCTTTTAGCAACTTTGTTGTCTGTTTTGAGTAATAAAATCTTTTTTCTTCATAATTGTTAAATTATTGACTTGAGAAAAATTCTATTTCAAATGAATGGCTCAAACAAATGTATTGCATTGCACTGCACGGGGTGATGTTCTGTTCTCTCCTTTAGCAAAGGCTTCGTAAAATCATCTTTCAAATGTTCACCAAACTAGGAATTGCTAACCACATATTGCCTTGGCTGTTACTTTATTATTCGATGATCTTATTTTAAGGACCCTACAGAAGTCAATTCCCATAATCTCAATGATGGCGAGACTTTGTTTAAGGACCCTAGCTATACATAGAATTCAATATCCACGATTTCAATGATGGTGAGTTGTAAAATGAAGCTTCAACTATCTTGATTTGCCAAGCCAAAACAACTCACAGTAATGGAATATGTTGGAGATAAATAAAAGTAAAATTTTAACTAAAATTACTTACATGCAGACATAAAAACATACTTGCATTTAAAAAACTAGTGTATAACCTGCTCTATGAGCGGGCTTTTTTTTTTTTATTATAATTTATTTTTGAAGTCCGTAAAAGATTAGTAATCAATTTTCTTTTTTCACTCATTTAACTAATTGCTACCAAAAATATATATATATATAAAAAAAAAATTGTTTATAAGACCATTTTGAACAAAAGTTTTTTACTCAATAGCATAAATTTTTTATTGTAATTTATTCAAAAAGTCTTTAAAAGATTAGTAATCAATTTTCTTTTCTCACTCATTTAACTAATTGCTACCAAAAAATATATATAATAAAAAAAAATGTTCATAAGATCATTTTGAACAACAGTTTTTAACTCAACAGCATAAACGCACATATTAAATAAATTTTAAAATTCATAAAGTTTAATCCTTATAAACAAGCTTTAAGCTTAATTTATACAATTATCTCAAGTCCAACCAGATTCAGTCCAGCCAGCCCAGTTGTAATAACTGACCCAAAGGACTGTAGCTCATATCTAGCTAATGTACTGCAATCTTGCTAACCACTCATTGAATGCCACGTAACCAGCCTTATCCGTATCTCCTCCAGGTCCTCCTTGAAAACAGGCCACACGCATTCAACAATCTGCTTCCATCTTATGCTTTGAATTATCTTCTCGAATGAATTCTGCCTAGCTCTACCCTTCTCCATGTGAGACTGGCCCGTGACATTATGGTGATCAGATCAGAATCAATGGGCGGAGATAGGGTGCAATAAACTACCTCTGCACTGCATTGCATACAATACAGATAGCTCGTTGCAGTACCCATCCAAAGGAAACGTACGTACATCTGCAGCAACTAAAAAGGTCTGTGTGTCACTCTTTTATATATATATATATATATATATAAACTATAAAAGAATTTGTTCAATTTGACCCCTCATTATAAATTTCTCTTTTTAAAAAATTAGCCTAATTTTGTAGTACTATACTTGATATCTCTCTCAATAGGAAAAGGCGAAAAGCCATCTGTGACGACCCTTTCTTTCTCTCTCTCTTTTTTTTTTTTTTTTTTTAAATCCAAAACATTCGCATAAAGATTAATCTCTTAAAATATAAATGGATCTTCACAGTGGCACGGCGATGTGTCGCAAAGCCAACATATGGTACATACCTCATAATATGTACCTAGTAAAGAGTATAACATCTATCTATTATGCAGCGGAAGACATAAACCTAATAGCGGAAATCAAATCTTAAACATCTATCATAAATTAATCATAATCAAGAGCCAATATTACATCTATCTATTTAAGTCTTTCCTCAAATTAAATGTATAACATAAATGACTCTATACAATAACAAGTGACATAGACACCACCGGCCATAAACAAAACCCATCGAATAGAGGATGCCCATGGTCCCACAATTACAACCGTCACGGCGAGTTTCGGTCATATTATCCCAAGTACACTTCTACTACGTCATCAATTACGACCGGAGTACCTGCAGCCAAAGAAACATCATCTATACGGTTGTGGGGGTTTGCCACATCCGTATAGGTAGAATTATGAGCCCACCATCATAGCATAAATAATTACACTAAGACCTCAAAGGTCTACTATTCACTGAGTTTTCGCAAAGAACCAACTTTTATTTTCTAGTCATACGTATACTATAACAGCCACCAATTTTATAAACTTTTGTTTAAAAACCCCCATAACTGATATAACAAACACCGACTAATAGAAAACATTTAAAGCATACTACGCAGCTGAGCTTATATGTAGAAGTTCCATTGCTGGGAACAACAACATACATCCTCACCTACTATATTACTATTGATTCAGTGAGACTTAGAAAATAATAGCATTTAAATCATGAAACCATCCGTTAGAAATATACATAAGTTCTTTCCAATTGAGACTCTTATGTATACTAATACGTCTAGCAAAACTACTCATAGTATAAAGGGATAATTGCACCGTTGGTCCCTGTGGTATATCATAATTATTTTTCACTCCCTATGGTTTAAAAAGTTCATGGGAGGTCCTCGTGGTATGCAATAATTACAAATCGATCCCTAGCATCAAATTCTGTTAAAATTTTTAACAGATTCTGTCAAATGCCACGTCAGCAACACGTGTCGCCAATAAGATGGCGACATGTGTTCATCTTAATAAAAAAATATATATTTATTAAAAAATAAATAAAAATAATTATTTTTTATTTTTTAAAAAAAGAAAGCTCAAAGGGGTGGCCCAGCCACCCCTTTGGGGGTGGCCTGGCCGCCCCCAGCCACTGGGGGTGGCCTTCGGGCCACCCCTGGATCTTCCAAGGGTGGCCTTTTGGGCCACCCCTAGTGGCTTGGGGTGGCCATCGGGCCACCCCTGGAACCCTGGATCTTCCAGGGGTGGCCTTCAGGCCACCCCTTGTGGCTTGGGGGTGGCGCGCGACCACTTGGGGCGGCTGGCCACTCCTTTGAGCTTTCTTCTTCTTCTTTTTTTTTTTTTTTTTTTTTTGAATTTTATTATTATTTTTTAAAAAAAGTATTTTTATTTATTTTTTAATAATTTTTTTTTATTACGATGGACACGTGTCGCCATCTTATTGGTGACACATGTTGCTGATGTGGCATTTGACGGAATCTGTTAAAAATTTTAACAGAATTTGACGCTAGGGATTAATTTGTAATTATTGCATACCACGAGGACCTCCCATGAACTTTTTAAATCATAGGGATTGAAAAATAATTATGGTATACCACAGGGACCAACGGTGCAATTATCCCTAGTATAAAATATCACAATCATGAAAACAATGTTATACATGCTCATGTAAGTTTCTATTGTATTCCTATGGGGCATAGGTCCCCCAATACTAGTTCATGCGTATGTTCCTATGGGGCGTAGATCTCCAATGCTAGTTCATAGGTACGTTTGTATGGGGCGTAGATCTCCCTGGGGCGTAGGTCCCCTAATAGTTCATGCTTGTGTTCATATGGGGTATAGGTCCCCCACTAGTTCATGCGTATGGGGCGTAAGTCCACCAATAGTTCATGCGTGTGTTCGTATGAGACGTAGGTCCCCCACTAGTTCATGCGTATGAGGCGTAGGTCCCCCACTAGTTCATGCATTTGGGAAGTAGGTCCCCCACTAGTTCATGCGTATGGGGCGTAGGTCCCCCACTAATTCATGCATTTGGGGCGTAGGTCCCCCACTAGTTCATGCATATGGGGCGTAGGTCCCCTAATAGTTTGTTTATGCGTTCATGTTTCATGCTCAATGCTCATGCTTAAATACTATACATTTAATCTCATAATCATGTCTTTAACACATGCTTTCTTTATAAAACATAAACAGTCCAACGTATCATTTTTTTAGACAAATTGCATAACTTAAATCTCTAACTTATACTCACTCTAAAATCACATATCATATTCATACTTCAAAACATCATCATAATTTCAATATACTCAAAAGTACTCAAATCATCCAAACAGATCATAATCAACATACAGTTGGTTCAGGTTTGTAAAACAATATATATTTTGCAATTCATCATATATAAAAATAATACTTCTCAGTGAGTAGAATACTCACATTGGCTGCGCGGATATTAACCACTAGGTCTCCTAGACACCACTATGCAATGTATTACTGTAAAAACAATACATTGCACATTATTGACAACTTCTGATATTGGACTCATATTTAGCTCTTAAATTGCTCAAGAGCTAACCCATGGAAAACTCATAATATTTTAAGGGTTCCAAATGTCTACCCATAAATTCTAGACACTAACTAAAACTTAAACAATACTAACCCAAAGTATTTACTAAATGTTAGATATTAAAATCACCATTTAATTATTTACTCATAATATTAATTACTAACCCTTAATTAATTTCACCAACCCGTAAATTATTTTCACTAACACTTTTATAATATTATTAGCACTAAAATTATATTAACTAATCTCTAAATAATTTCTCACTAACATTTTCTCAATATCATTAACCCTAAAATTATTTTCATTAATCTTTTACAATAATTATTAACTTAATTACTAACTTATTAATTTAAATCATTAACACATTTAAAATAACACTAACCCATAAGAAAATCTTAAGGTTAACTTCGTAAATACTATTTAAACTAAATATCTATAATTATTTATCTTTACTAATATTAGAACCTAACCCATAAATACTTACTTTTTACAAAACCCATAACTAATTTGGGATTAATCATCACAATAACTACAATTAATCCACAAATTAATAATCTAGATTTTAAACACTAAAAACTCTCAAATTAATTTAACCCATAAAATTAGGGTTTCCAATCTTAACCCATAATTTATAAATCAAAACCTCAAACACAATATTATTAACTCATAACATTTATTAAATGTTAATTACATAAAAATACAACTAAAATTAAATCTCAAAAGTTAGGGTTTGAATAAAACTTACCCAAAATTTGCCCAAATGAAATTTAACACTGGGAAAGTGTTTAGGAAGCTCCAAACCGTGTAAATCCTAAAGATAAATAAATATTAAACTCCATATTTCAATATTTCATTCAAAATCTCAAATGACAAGAGTTTATGAAAATACTTCAAACCAATCGATAGAAACGTAGATTGAACTTCGTAAATCATGTTTCTAAAATCAAAATTGAGTTTGGACAGTCAGATTTTGTAAATCATAATTTTTATATAAAAAATCAAAGAGGAAGAGAGAGAGAGAGAGGCGTTCTGCCTCTTTTTCTTTCTTTCTTTCTGTTTTATCATTATTATTATTATTTTTCTTTGGCCCTTCCTTTCTATTCTTTTTTTTTTTTTTCTTTTTTTTTTTTTTTTTTTCATGTGAAGGGCCATGCGGCCCTTCACCTTTTTTTTTTTTCGAATGTGGGGCGCAGGTGTTCGCCCCACACCCAATATATATATATATATATTTTTTCTTTCTTTGTTTGACTTTTCTTTTTATTTTATTCTATTTTCTATCTTCTATTTTTTATTCTCTATTCTATTTTTTATTTATTTTTTCTCTTATTTTTTTTTACTTTAAAAATATTCTCCTGCATTTTCTTTTCTTGGCTACCCTTTACGAATTCATATGATAAAAACAAAATACTTTATTTTATTTTACCACACTAAATAAACTTATTTTTATTAAATCCTGATAAACTCATTTTATAAACTTTGGTCTTTTAAAAATATTCACTTGCATTTTAAATACACTAAATTAACTTAACCAATTATTTACTTAAATTATTAAATAATGTCCCGAACATTACACCATCACCCATATAAATATTTGACGCAGCTATATATGCAGTACTTGACCTGTTAACACATATATTGAACAGGATGGGATAGTGTGGGTGGCACATATGATTTGATGAATAGGAATGGTGGAATTAACACAGATGTGATTTTATTTCTGTGTTGTAACCAATGAATAAATAGAAATAAATATTAATAATACACTTAAATTATTTTGTAGTTATTTTTCTCCTTAATTATAACCAGTAGTAATAGAATAGATCAGAGCTAGCATGATTCTTCCTTTGTCAATATATATACTAATACTGTTCTAGCGTGGCTCCTTTTTACTTGTCCCCTTCTCTTGCTATGCATCATCATGCATGCATATGAATTTTGTTCTAAATATTTTGTGAATATCAAGGATTTAAAAGATACTTACAGCATCATAGGAACTATCCTCCAATATGTTTTTGATATATATATATATATGCTAGCTAGTGACCCTTGTCTTTGTCATTAGGAAATTTAAGGCAACTTGTTAGATGGAAGAATCATCGAGTCCAGAAATTCAAGAAGAAGCAAATGCTTTAATAATAAATGTGAATGAAATTGCTGAAATTCAAAGGGAAGCAAACACTTCAACTCAAAATGAAGAACTTCATAGTGAAGCAAATGCTTCAATTGAAAATGAAGATCAAGACACAAAATTGGTAAATGACATCACAAAAATGTTCGAAAGCTTGGAGCCTTCCTTATCACCTCAATGTTGTATCTACAGGGTTCCACATGATCTTCGCAGATTGAACGAAGAAGCCTATACTCCACAGTATATATCAATAGGGCCTTTTCACCATGGTGATAAAAGATTGGAAACTATGGAAAAGCTTAAAGTGAGATATTTCAAGCGATTTGTGAAAAAGGCTGCTTTAAATGTGAAGGAATTAGTAGGCATTGTAAGGGAATACGAAAGAGAAGTCCGTCGCTATTATGCAGAGAGTATTCAGCTTAGCAGTGATGATTGTGTGAAGTTGATCCTGGTGGATGCGAGCTTTATTATTGTGTTATTCTTGATATGTGAGCTTGAAGAATGGAGGAGTGGCGATGACTTCTTAGTATTTACACCACGAATGATTAGTAATATAGCTAATGATATGTGGTTGCTTGAAAATCAACTTCCTTTCTTTGTTATAAAGGAAATATTCGACTTTGCATTTGCTTACTCAAACTTCCCTTCCTTCGCTCAGCTTACCTTTAAATTCTTTTCAGTTTACAACACTCAAGAAATGTCTCCTGATTCCAATTTGGAAATAATTCACTTCCTTGATTTGTTGAGAACCTTTTTTTTGCCTCAATCACTTAGGCTACCACAAAGAGGCAATGATATTGGAGGCGAGCATTTGTACACTGCAAGCCAGCTGCACGACACAGGAGTGAAGTTTAAGGTGGGTTCAAGCAAATGCTTATTAGACTTAAAATTCAAAGACGGAGTGCTAGAAATACCATGCTTAAAATTATACAATAATACAGAGTCTCTTTTTCGAAACCTCGTGGCCTTGGAGCAATGTCTCTATCTGCTTGATGCTTATGTTTCCGATTATATTAGCTTATTAGATTTCCTTATCGACACTGTCAAAGATGTAGATTTACTTGTGCGAAAAAGGATCCTAGTACATGCTTTAGGCGACAGCAATGCAGTGACAACTTTGGTCAACAATCTCGACACAAATGTTTCACATTGGTACTCAAACTCCATCTATTGTGATCTCTATAAAGATTTGAATACATTCTATGAGGATCCTCGTCATATTTGGAAGGCTACCTTGAGACGTGATTATTTTAGCACTCCTTGGATAACTGCTTCTACTGTAGCTGCTATTATTTTTTTGGTACTCACTCTCATACAAACTGTATGCTCTATTATCTCATTATGATCATTTGAAGTTTGTGTAATTCGAATGGTATTGGATTGCATTGTGATAGTATTTCATTGTTTTAGGAGTACGAGGTTTGTGGAATTGTAGTCTACAACTTTGAAAATTTAAATTTGACCTCGATCAGTACTAATTAAATTTTTCCTTTTGCACTCAGTTATAATCTGCATTTTTTTTTTGTTTTCCTATATGCTTTATTTGCTATATTGTTTATACTCTTTGAAATCACATTCTTTAATTATACACTTTGAGATATTTTCAATCAATCATTCGAGATTGCTACTTTGTTCGTAATTCTTTTAGTTTATTCCCGTCTCTTTCTTGCTCTCATATTACTAATGCAACACATTTGGTGCATCTAGTAGTTAGATATATATATATATATATATATATATATATATATATATATATGTTTCTATAACAGTGGTCAGGGCTGTAATATAATAGATGAATAGTGAATACATTCACAAGAAAAGACGACTTGGAGACAAACAGAAAGAGTAATATATAAACGGGCAAGTACAAATCAATAAAAAAGAAAGAGCCTGAACAAAAATAAAAAGACATGAATGTCATAATTCATGGAAAAATATTTCTGTTTTATTCCATTGTGTTGTTTACAGAGATTAACTACGTATATATAACAACAAGAGAGTCCAATTCTAACTCTAACTCATAACAAGAGAGTCCAATTCTAACTCTAACTCATACAAACTTTATGGATAGTATCGTGTGTTCCTTTGATAACTAATCCTAATATTATGGGATTTAAAGATAGAAGCTTGATCTCATAATCTCCTCTTATGATAACTCACGCCAACACTCCCCCTCAAGTTGGTGCGTATATATCTCGAATGCCCAACTTGTCAAGTGAGTTGTAAAAATCTCTGCTACAAACTGCCTTTGTGAGTACGTCTGCCAATTGGTTCTCGGACTTAACAAAGGGAAACCGAATAGTTTTGGTTTCAAGGTTTTGTTTAATGAAATGTCTGTCCACCTCCACATGTTTGGTTCGATCATGTTGCACAGGATTGTGTGAGATATCAATTGCAGCCTTGTTATCACAAAAAAGATCCATCTCATAATTTGGGGCAAACCCGATTTCTGTTAACAGTCTTTTAAGCCATAGGAGTTCACACAAACCCTTGGCCATCCCTCGAAACTCGGCTTCAGCACTAGATAACGCCACCACATTCTGTTTTTTACTTCTCCACGTCACAAGGTTTCCGCCAACAAACATAAAGTACCCCGACGTGGATTTCCTGTCTGAAATATTTCCTGCCCAATCTGCATCTGTATAGCCCTCAACTCTAAGATGATCATTCTTCGAGAACATAAGTCCTTTCCCTGGAGATGACTTCAAGTATCGAAGGATCCTAATCACTGCTTCCATATGTTCCTTGCTTGGGCAATGCATAAATTGGCTTACTATACTCACAACGTAGGCAATGTCTGGGCGAGTATGTGAGAGATAAATGAGCTTCCCCACTAACCTCTGATATCTCTCCTTATTTGTTGGTGTCTGGTTCAGGTATTCTCCAAGCTTGTGGTTTTGGACAATTGGTGTATCTGCCGGCTTACATTCCAATAGTCCTACTTCTGACAACAAGTCTAGGATATATTTTCGTTGAGATAAAAATATACCTTGCTTTGATCTAGCCACCTCAATTCCCAAAAAATATTTGAGTCCACCTAGGTTCTTCATTTCAAATTCAGTTGCCAACTGCTTTTGAAGTCTTGATATTTCTTCTGAATCATCTCCTGTGATAATCATGTAGTCTACATAAATTATTAAGGCTGTGACCTTCCCCAGTCAATGTTTTAAGAATAATGTATGGTCTGAGTTACTCGGTTTGTAACCATATTTTCTCATTGCCACATTGAATCTCCCAAACCATGCTCTTGGTGACTGTTTTAACCCATATAGTGCTCGTTGCAGTTTTCACACCACCTCGGTCTCGTACTTTGCTGTGTATCCTGGTGGAACATCCATGTAGACTTCCTCCTCAAGGTCACCATGGAGAAATGCATTTTTTACATCAAACTGGTGTAGCTGCCAATCACGGTTCACTACAAGAGATAACAGAACTCTTACCGTGTTCAATTTGGCTACGGGTGAAAACGTCTCTTGATAATCTATCCCGTACGTTTGTGTGTATCATTTAGCTACTAGCCTTGCTTTGTATCTGTCGATTGAGCCATCTGCTTTGTGTTTGATGGAGAATACCCATTTACACCCTACCGTCTTCTTTCCTTTTGGTAGCGGAACAAGAATCCATGTTTCATTTTTAAGCAGTGCCTCCATTTCTTCCTTTACAGCCTGAGTCCACTTGGAGTCTTTCAAAGCTTCATAAATGTTAGTAGGAGGATGGCATGATGAGAGTTCCTGGACGAATGTCTTGAGTGGTTCAGAAAGCCTTTTCGTGGACACATAGTTGGCAATTGGATACGTTGAGCTTCGTCCTCCAGTCTCTGGGGAATATCTACTTGGTGGCTTGCCACGATTATGCCTGAAAGGTAATGTATAGCCAACAGGAATACCCATATCATTAGAGTTTGAGGGTATAGTAGGATTTACCTCAGGGATATTCTCAGGAGATGGGTCTTCCGGTACTGAGGAGTGGGGGTTGTCATTTGTTGCTTCTGGTTCTAGTGGTGTAGAAACTTCTCTGGGACCTGTTTCAATTCTGGAAGACATATCTAATCCTGCCTGTAATGACTCTTCGTGGATTTCTGGCTCTCTCGTATTGTCTTGGATTTCTGTGTCATTAGGTCTTGCCCAGTCAAAACTTAGCCAATTCGGCGCTTCGGCATTAGTCTCCCCCTGAAGAGGAGAATTGGATAAGGGAGAAGGAAAGAATGGCTCGGACTCCAAAAAAGTGACGTCCATAGTCACATACGTACGCCGATGAACTGGATCATAGCATCGATAACCTTTTTGGTGTACGGCATATCCCAAAAATAGGCAGCGGACTGCACAAGGGTCCAGTTTCGTGCGCTGGTTTTTATGGAGGTGGACAAAAGCAACACACCCAAAAATTCGAGGAGGAAGCATCAACATCGATGGTAAGGGTACATAGGTCGAGAGAGTCTGTAGTGGAGTCGTAAAATTCAAGACTTTGGAGGGCATCCGATTAAGGAGATGCACAACTGTGGCAACAGCATCACCCCAATGTCTACTGGGCACGTGAGCTCCAATGAGAAGAGCCCGAGCTGTTTCAAGAATATGACGATTTTTCCGCTCAGCCACGCCGTTTTGCTGAGGCGTTTGTGGGCAGGAAGTTTCATGAATAAGCCCGTGGCTCTTGAAATAGGCCTGAAACTGGTGATTTACAAACTCCCCACCGTTATCTGTTCTGAGAATCTTAACCTTAGCAGAGAACTGAGTTTGAACTATAGTATGGAACAACTGAAAAACACTTAGGACTTCATCTTTATGTTTCAACAAATAGAGCCAGGTCATACGAGTACAATCATCAATAAATATTACAAACCAACGAATACCAGATGCTGTGGGAACCGAGGCAGGGCCCCAAACATCTGAGTGAATTAAATCAAAAGGTACTATACTTTTATTCAAACTCAACGGATAAGAGGCTTTATGACTTTTAGCCATAATGCAAGTGTCACATTTGAAATCAATTATTGATATACTCGAAAACAAACTAGGAAATAAATGCTTCATATAACCAAAGGACGGATGTCCTAACCGACGATGCCAAAGCCAAAGCTGTCGTTCTTTATTGTCAAGCGGATGATATATGTGATTTGCCCGTCCCATACTAAAATCATCCACATAGTAGAGCCCACCCCTCTTAGTACCACGCCCAATGATCTCCTTGGTAAGAATATCCTGAAGCAAACAAAACGTAGAGTACATTAGGACAACACAGTTCAAGGCTGCA
Organism: Alnus rubra; assembly: GCA_028654335.1. Taxonomy (NCBI): domain Eukaryota; kingdom Viridiplantae; phylum Streptophyta; class Magnoliopsida; order Fagales; family Betulaceae; genus Alnus; species Alnus rubra. Next base: position 309,250 of record JAJPGS010000714.1, on the reverse strand, counting down.
GTAACTTGACTGACAGATAGCAGCTTATGGGACAGAGAGGGAACAAGCAGTGTATGAGTGAGGGATAAAGTAGGAGACAAATGTACAGTGCCGGGCCCCAGTGACCGGAGACAAAACCCCATTAGCATTGGCGATGCACGTGCGTTGTGGCTGGGATTTTTCTGTGAAGTCTGCTGGGTCAAAGGTCATGTGGTCTGATGCTCCAGAGTCAATGACCCAAGCCTTGCTGTCATCATCACGTGAAGAGCTACAAGGTTCAGATTTGTCATTACGTGGAGGACTACACACCGCAGGCCTATCATCACGTGGGAGGAGACTACACAGGGCAGAAAACCCAGACCTGTCATCACGTGGGTCACAAAATTCATCTTTATTACAAGTACCTGAGTCTGTGAGGGAAGTCTCGGCAGGTGTCGAGAGAGACAGCCGAGCTTCTGTCATATCCACCGCCGCCTGGTCTAATTCTCCAGTCACTGCCGCTCGTGTTTCTGCCATAGCCACTGCCGCCTGGCCCAGTCCTCCATCAAAGCCAGTGACATCTCGGAGTTTACGGGCCTGGAGGTCATTCCACCATTCCGGGTACCCATGCAATTTGAAGCATGTTTCCCGGGTATGTTTTTGGTTTCCACAGTGGGAGCACTTCAACCCGTCAGAGGAAGCTCGGGTCTTGGGATTGCCGGATTTCCCATTGTTCAGAGATAGGACCCGAGATGAGGATGGGTTACTCTGCCCATGCTTGACGCCTTTTGCTGCCAGAACAGCCCCTGGAGTGTCCGTGGAGTCATCGGAGATCATGACGGCTTGCCGGATTGATTCCCTGCGGACGTGCGCGTAAGTTTGTTCAATTGTAGGGAACGGACGCATTAGGAGGATATCACCCCTGATCTTGTCAAGTCGATCATCAAGGCCATCCAGGAAAACGTATACCCGGTCTTCTTGGATCAAGTCATTATAATGCTGAATATCGACCACGCACTCCATTGGGTTTGGCCGACGAAAGTCTATCTCACGCCATAAGCCCTGAAGGTCGGTGAAATATTTTTCCAAGGATCCACCCGCTTGCCTCAAGCGGGTCACGCGTCGCCGGAGGTCATATACCTGAGAGGTATCACTGCCGTCAAAATATGTCGTAGCAATGGAGTCCCACACTAGTTTTGCAGTCGGGAAGCGGATGAAATTCCCAATCAGTGCCGGGTCCATAGAATTAATCAGTCACCCCTTGACAATGGCGTTGTCCGTGCGCCATTTACGGAAGGATGGATCGGTCGATGGAGGTTGATGAACATCTCCATTGATATATCCCAACTTGTCCTTGCCAGAGATATACATCTCGACAACTTGGGACCAAAGAGCATAGTTGGTACCGTCCAACTTGATGCCGATCGGTGCAGTAGAGGTGTCGGTGATCTGGGTCTGAGTCGAAGCTTGGTTAAGACTTCGTCCATTTTGGTGGTTAACTCGGTGAGGATATGGGTGGATTGGGATGGTTCAGGATCAGCCATTGTTGGCAGGGAAGGGATGAAATGTGGTTAAGGTGTAGTGATAGAACAGAAGGTAAGGCACAAGATCATAACATGCTCTGATACCATGTCATAATTCATGGAAAAATATTTCTGCTTTATTCCATTGTGTTGTTTACAGAGATTAACTACGTATATATAACAACAATAGAGTCCAATTCTAACTCTAACTCATAACAAGAGAGTCCAATTCTAACTCTAACTCATACAAACTTTATGGATAGTATCGTGTGTTCCTTTGATAACTAATCCTAATATTATGGGATTTAAAGATAGAAGCTTGATCTCATAATCTCCTCTTATGATAACTCACGCCAACAATGAAGAGAAAGAAGCAACTTTGCTGGTGGTTATATATAGTTTTGTGGATAGGGAATTTGTGTTTGATTAAAAAAGGAAGCAGAAACTCGTACTTCATAACCGTCTCTGTGACATTTTGGGGGCACAACAAATATGTAGTTCATGTACCAAATTAAAGACAAGGATCCTCTCCATTTCTCTCTCCATGGCCAGTTAGTGCATTTGGAGGGACGAACTTGTCCCATTAACATTCGGTCTGGGGCTTTTCATCCATCTACAAGTCACACCACAAGTTTGATTTTTATTTTATTTTTGCAATTTTTTCTCTGTATTATTTTATTGGTTTATACCCTCCTCTATTGCTACGATGTTTGAAGAGATTTCAAATATTCTCCACAACTTATATATATAAGAATTTATTAGAAAAACTCAACAAGAACATAAAAGGTTTCACAGGCAACCTCTTAAAAACAAGACGGCTTAAAACCCGAAGAGGCCCATACAATATACAAACAAACAGCTACAAGGAAGCAAAAAATGACAAGCAAAGGCAAAAGATTACATTGGGTGTCATCCACTGGCATAACACGGTTCTAAATATCATTTGCTAATATTGTAGAATGGTAGGGTGCGACACGCATATCCTAGTTATGGTATGGCGTCACCTAATGTCCTGTCAGAAATGTGGGAAATAATTGAAGTAACGTGGCGAGTGGCGATCCCATGTGGCATTCCTCCTTGGGCTTGTTGTGCTTTGGGGACAATGGGCTTTCCTTGGGCCTACCCGGATTGATGGGCCTGGTAGGATTGCTAGCAAGTACAGCACACTGAGAGTTCCAAAAAAATAAAAGTCAAAAAAGAAGAAGAAAATAACTTCAAAACATGAAGGTGGTGGAAAGCCTCCCCTCTTAGTCACTTGGAAGTGAGGGTCCGACCACCCCTAAGGACATTTTTGGGGGTGACGCCTTGAGAGTTTTTGGGGGTGGTTTGGCTCACCCCGTGGGAGTTTTTGAGGGTGGTTCGGGCCACCTCTAACCTTTTGGAGATAGCCCAACAACATGTGCACTACACGTGAATTCTTTTGACTAAAACTTTTCAAAATGCAATTAAAAATTAGGAAAAAAAAAAATATACATTTAGTGCCCTCAAACAACCATCCATTTGGCACTTGGACCACCAAATTTTAAAATGTTATACTTGACCCCTTCTGACTACAACCTATTACAAGTTACGCTCTTTCTTAGTATTTAGTGTTAATATGGACGGAATATGGCGCACATGCACCAAACGCGAAGCATCAGTGGAAAAATGTGTCCAAAGGTTTCGAACATAATTGGATGGATATAGGGGAACATTTTCATTCACATTGAGCCATATTTTCATACAATCGAATGGTACTTTTGGAAGGCATTTTTATTATTCTTCAGCCAAGGACCACAATACAAGTGGAGGACAATGTGCAATTTGCGTAGGGCCCCAATCTATGGCATAAACGAAGCCACAGGACATCAATTTGTTGACACAGGAACAGGATTCCCAACTAAAGTGAGGTCATGTGGTTTTTGGAATTACAGGAAAACTCACCCCATCTGTGCCGGATTCCAGCCGTTCTGGCACGATTCCGGCCAGAACGGTCCGCTTCCAGCCTACTGGCCGGATTCAATTGTTAAGAAAAAGAAAAAAAGACAGGTAATGTCTGCAAAGTTGACAATTAATGATATTGGAAGAAAACCTGAAAGATTCAATTTTTTATCTTTTCAGTGTAATCCCACTTCCTAAAAGCAAACAGACAAGACCAATCTCCTCACCTTGTATGATTTTCTCCGAAGCCTAAGAGGGCTTTAGAATACATGTTACAATTCTCCCCACCCTGTGTACCATGAACAAAAATAATGATAAAAATCAGCTACTCATTATTCAACAAGTCAATTACCACTGGATTTAGCAAGTGACACTCCCACTTTGAATGACAACTTAACATCTGCAACTAGAACTGAGCAGCAGACCAAAAAGGGCGAAACAAGAGTAATAACTTAACATCCAATGTCCCTTTCCTTTATTGATCGCTTAGTATCAGGATGGAGCTAAGAAAATGCAGAAGCCAACCACATAACCTTTACATATCATGTTTCCTTCTCGCTCACACCCATGAAGAATGGCTCAACTGTAGAACTAAATACAGAAAAATATGTAGTGAAAACCAAGAGTATATCAGAAAATCCAAAATATGATTTCTCCCATTTAACTTCTAGATCTGCTCTCTGTTTTCTTTGGCCTACTGCAATCACCAAACAATGAAAACCGTCCACCTTTGTGTGGTCGAACTGAGGTCCCTTTAACCTGCTTACAGACAAAGTACCAACAAGTTTCTTTCAGGTTAAACAAGTTTCCCTACAAAAATAAAACAAAAAACAAAAGGGGTAAATAAAGCAACAGCCTACCCTTTCCCTCTTATGAGGTTTGGTGTTATTCCAACAGAAAAGTCCACTACAACCTCCAGTTCCTGACCCTGATTCATATCCCCTAAAGAAACATGGCAGGAATGAGTGAATGTTATAGAACAGATATAATGTCGATACATGGCCACTCAGCACGTGCACACACACAAAAAAAAAAGGTCTCATTCATTGCCACTGCACCAAATCACTTCACTCTCCATGCAACTCACAAACTCTGGAAAATTACAGTAGAATAACATTTTTTTTTTGACTTCCCAAGGCAAGGCTACTTCATGTACCCACTCCTATCAGGTAAACCTCAGACCCAAGTAAAGTACCCCTTCCACACGGATCAGGGTAATACTCCGGCTTCGCTGGCGAGCCGAACCCTAATGAATTGTTTGCACCCAAAAAGATTCGAACCTTAGATCTCATGGGACTACCACAAAGACCAAGGCATTACCACTTGAGCCAACCCCTTGGGGTTAATTATAGTACAATAACATGAAAAAGCTAAAATTCATACAGAATGCCCTCTGTTTAAGAATCATCCAGTGAAATCATGGACTTCAAGGACAGTGAAGAGAGAGCCAACACCTTTTTCTTTTTGTCAATGAATGAGCAAGATAACAAGTAGAGCCAAACACTCAAAACTGTCATGCTATTCTTTGAAACAGAGTATCCCGCAAAATGTTACACAGGGACCAGTCAATTTCTTTGCACGTGATGTCACCTAGGGGCTAGGAGGCTGAATTGAACATCAAACTAAGATATACTTAACGGGATAACCTTATTCAGTAAACAAGGACTTATGAGTTTAAATACCATCATTCAAACATGTTAGGGAAATATTTGTCCCCACTTTGGGGTGGGGCCAGGTTTGCCCCACAAGTGGGATTTCGGACCCCGGAAGAGATTAGTCCCCGAACATGAACCTTGGTTGCAGGAAGCCTTCGATATTTATGAGACCAATCAAATCAAGTCAGAGAAGATATCAGACGTCCTCATTGGGCCTTGTGCTTGACAAGGGCAAAATGGACATATAGCATGCAGGGATATAAAAGGGAGTACAAAAATCATTTGGGGATCTATCATTCTCTCTCTCTCTCTCTCCTCTTCATGTAAACACTTGATTGACTTGATCGTCGTCGGAGGCTCCGCCGGCCAACCCCCGACGGGCCTTTCTTGTTTTGTAGGCCAAGACACAGATGAAGGGATGTCCCTGATGTCGCCACGTCACTGGACCAAAAATGGTATCAACAAAACATTTCAGTCATGTTTCTTTCCAGTCTAATCAACGATGAACGAAAAGAACAGCCATATATAGACTAATAAACTCTATCCATTCAGAATTAACTTCATACTAGAATCAGCTTGAGTCTTAGAATCACAAAGCCGAGAAGCCCAACCTTTAAATCTTCTTAATGGATCAACACTTCATATGAAAACCTTCTAATAATTAGATGCATAAAATTGAAAGCTTGGACAACTTTTGAAAATAGTGTTCTGATATGTAATTTTAAAAGCAGCTTGGCATGATAATGGAATTGTATCAGTATCAAATGCTATCCTTTGTAAGTATCTTCATCTTATTATTGTTGATCCAAAGGAGCCCAAAATATGATTCTGGATCAATATTAGCCAATATGGTAATATCTATCCAGAGTTATACAAAGTTTAAGAATCTCCTCTCAAGTTTTTCCTACAAATTTCAACAATTTGTACGAGTTCCTGACTGATATTTTATATATCAAAATGCATCTTATAAGGGCACAACCTGGTGTTTCAATTTTTTAATGCTTTCAATCAAGTGAGAGGTAAAGAAAGTTAAGAAAGACTAATGAAAAAGATCATGCAACAAGTTGAGAAGTTAAAGAAAGACTCACCGGTTATCTTTATTGGAATTTCCCACTAAACTTTTATCATGCAAAAAACTTGGGGACATGGGAAAACGATCAAGCCTTCGACCATTTTGGTCCTTCTGCAGGACACTTCCATTGTTAATCTTCAAATCTTCGAGTTCATGATTTAATTCGTCTTCCCAATGCTGAGAGGAGTACGCCGTTGTATTCATGGACTCCATCTGATCTTGACAATATATGCCATCTTGAGGCAGGACTTGATTCTTCTCCGGTTTCAAACGACTCAATGACCCGGGTGTGCCTTTTTCTGCAGTCTTCAACCAGGCAGTTTCTAGCCTTTGCTCACGAATAATGGACTCTATTCTCTGCATTGGAATCTCCAGTCTTCTCTCTCTCATATCACTGGTTTGAACATTGCCATCAGCCTTTAAGTCTGATGAACCAGAGGTAGATCGATAGGTTTCATCAAGCAATCGAGAACAATTAGAAAAACCATTTATTGTGTTTTTGTGAACTGCCTTCTTTTCTCAGTCAGTTGCTACAGCTGTTTCTGCCTTCTTCAGACCTTTTGGTAACTCAACCAGCTTCACACCATTTATAGAAGCCTCGCTATCTGGCAAAAGGATGATTCTAACCTCTACACTGCATCTCAGAACCATTTCCATTGCGTTTGTGATACTGCTCAAAAACCTTTCTGCTCTAGATTTCATATCTGCATCTCCAAATGCAATAAAAGCAACAAGAAAACCTGCACGCAGAACCATATAAGAAAGGACAAAAGGGGGGAGACAGTCTCCCATCATAAAGGTCATTTAGGAACTCAACTATTAAAGCAAATTGATTCAACCAAATGCTTCCACTTGTTGAGAAACCAACCCAATTACCCATTAATTCAAGTACAATGAGTCCAATTTCAAGATTAGACAATTTTATTTGATTATACCTCTACCACCCAAATCATAGTCCTAAAATTACTTGGATCAGTTGAAAGCTAATCAACTTGTGTATATATATATATATATATATATCAAATTAAGGTCAGTTAATTTTGAAAAGAAAAAAAAAATGGTGGGGGATCTTGGGGTTTGGGGTAAAGTGCACATCAATAATTGTCAGTATAGCCACTATAAGATAAGAGATATGAGACGTTTACAGTCAGGGCAGACCAACGTCGGTGGGTGGAGGGACGAACAAAATTTTTTAAATTTCACTTGAAAGATATAAAATTGTTAATTTACCCCCCCCCCCCCCCAAAAAAAAAGTCTTTATATTTTAACCCCATATTTTATCTCCCCACCGACTTTCTCCCATCTGCCATGCTAGCCTTTTACAAACTGCAGACCATTTCAGTTTTTTTTTTTTTCCTTTTTTACCCTTCCCACCTTTGGAAAAGAAAGTACACCCATCTCTTTTTTCCACTTTTCCATGCGTGGCATCCCCTCCCCAACGCCTCTCTCTCTCTCTCTCTACTGATATTTTTTTTACCCCTTCACCTCTGCTTTGTTCCTTCCTGGGCTTTATCTGGAAATCTCTCGCCAATGCTCATGGAAGGCTCGGCGAATGAACGCATTGATTTTGGGAAGATGGGTTATGGGTACGTTGCCTCTCATTTCCCCTTTTAACTTGATTGATTCATTGGTTTTGGTTTTTTTCCTAATAATTTAGGTAGGGACCGTAGGGTCTTGGGGTTTTTGACAATTTTCCTTGATTGGTTTTTGTTAAGTGCAAGCATTATACAACGGCCACTGCCGCTTTCTCAAGGTCCAAGTCTCTTTGTGTTTATTGTTGATTAATTTGTTAAAATTGGTGTTATTGTTGTTATTATGATGGGATTTGATGAGGTTGATGAGGGTGAGAATGGTGAATTAGGCAGCGGTGGAGCTGGCAAGGGAGTGAATAGTAGTTGGAGTTTGCAACGGGTTGATGTTGACTAACAAACAGGTAATCTTTTTGTTTTGCTAAACCTTTTTACTGGAACTCTGGCGGTAATATGATTGTACAAGGGCTTGTGTGGTGTTTTCTGGAATGCCCATTTGGTTATGCTGACTTAGTAGTATATCTACTGGTTTTCTATAGCCGTTTGCAATCTGGGTTCATGTTGCATTTAGAAGTTAGTATAGAATTCATAAATGGTAGAGCCACCATTTATGTGAGAGGGGGTAATATTGCTTCTGGAGCATTGAATAATTCTTTGAAGATCTAAAGGGTACTTGTGGTTATGGATGTTTTGGTAGGTGTGTTTTGTTGTATGTTGACGACTAGAGGAGCTCAATATGGGGAAGCTCGTTGAAGCTCTCAAGGCCTCGAGCCCTAAGCCCTCTCTAGTGGGTTTGATAACTCCCTCAAAGGTACCCTTCTTCTTTTTACACTATAAATTGTGCTTAGTTTATTTTACTAGTGCTTTATATTATTGTGTGGTGGTGATATCATGAAAATTTGAAATTATAATTTGAATCGAATGAGTATTTTGATGTAAAAAATTATAATTTGAATCGAATGAGTATTTTGCTGTAAAAAAAATTATACAAGTTCGTCCCCCCTTACCAAAAATCTTGGTTCCGCCCCTGTTTACAGCTCATGTGCAAATCCAACCACTTCTTTTTTTATTTTTATTATTATTATTATTATTATTATTATTATTATTATTATTATTATTATTATTATTATTTATTTTTATTTTTAAATCAATCATTGCATATGTAGAAAACACGTGTAGGAAAACAAATCCAATAGTTAGTTTGACAAAAAGTTATTAGAGTTGTACAAAAGTTGTAAAACTATCGTATCTCATAAGCTAAACAGTGGCAAACAGAACTTTATCCCAGGAGGTAAGAAGACCTGCACGAGTTTAATCAGATGGGAGGGATCTTTCTTTGTACTTGGGTTTCGTCCCCTTTGGTTTCGTTCAATGAATTTTTGCTGATACCATGTAAAAACGATAGTGCATAGAATATACTCCTGCTACCAATTATTATGTTTCTGTTCCTCATTTAACACATGCCCCCCTTTGGTGTCATTCAATGAATTTTTGCTTATACCATGTAAAAACTATAGTGCATAGAATATACTCCTGTTACCAATTGTTATGTTTCTGTTCTTTATTTAACACATGCAAGAGCACATTATAGCTTCTGCAAAACTGTCACGTTGTGTTGGATCTTCCCTGTTGTCTGGTATGCTTTTCAGTGAGCTTTAATATCTTTTATTTACACTGCTGTCTAATTTAATTTGTGCATATTATCACCTTGATATTAGCATAAATTTTCTCAATCAATTGACCTGGTGAATAGTGAAACTTGTTTTCTAATCTTGTGCAGGCCAACAGCGAATCTTTTGTAGTAAAAACTCTGGACATGAAAAAACTTTGGGAAATGCAGACCCCACAGGTTTAATGTTGAAAGCATATAAGGATCGTTTTTTGGGTGAATAGGGTAAATGCTGCCTAATCGATTTCTTTTTGCAGGTCATTAAACCCGAGTTACTTAAAAAGGGTTTTGAGCTTGTAAATAGGTACTTAAGAACTTTTTAATAGTATTATTATTTTTCTCCTAGTTGAAATGTACTTACTAGTTCGCATTGCATAAGTATGATGTGCTCTATTTGATGTAAATTTAATCTTTCCTGTTCATTAGTAACTGTACAGAAGATGTTGCATGTAATTACTGTAGATAAAAATAGCCTGCTATGTGCAAACCAAGCAGTTGATGCTGATCCAACTGCAGTTTTATTCTATGGAATGGATGCTTCTTGGTGTAAAACATTTCTTTTTTCAAGAAAATTAAAACCTGTGTCGAGGGGTTTGTCAGTTGTAATTGGTCTTTCTTCAAATTCTACGTAGTCTAATTCTGAGAATTGTACTTCCTGACAGAGAAGGACTTGAAGTCACGGATGATGTATCTATTGTGGAGCACCTGAAGCATCCTGTATACGTTACTGAAGGATCTTATACCAACATCAAGGTACTGGAACTTAATACTACTCTCTGATATTTATCTTCAAAAATTGATTTATCAAGATATTTGGTAAGTTCATGCTGTGTAAGGTAGAGAGAAGGCAATTTCATCTCTTTGGATTGTTTTGCAGGTCACAACCCCAGATGATTTATTGCTTGCAGAGAGAATATTGAGTATGAGCTCTGGAGAGTCTTCTTAGCCAGCCCTAACTGTCTGGCTTAATTTTTGTATTTTATGTTTGTTCCATTCTTTTAGCAACTTTGTTGTCTGTTTTGAGTAATAAAATCTTTTTTCTTCATAATTGTCAAATTATTAACTTGAGAAAAATTCTTGCACCATCACTGGAACACACACACACACAAAAAAAAACTATCTTCATGCCTAAGTACTGCTCTCTAATCTTTTTCCGATCTGACACCTGAAATTTTTTCTGTGCTATTGTCTATATCTTTTTTTCTTTTCTTTTTTTTCCTGGGATTGTCTGGGGCGACTATTGCAGTTTTGTATGCTATAGCCTTAAAAACATTTTTAGAAATAAAAAAACATGTAGTTTGCTTTCTCATTGGGCCATTGCCCATTGGGGTGGCCAAACCACTCTTTTTGGTCATAAGAGGTGGTTCGGCCACCCTAATAGTAATAGGCACCCAAGCCACCTTTTTCTGTTTTTGTTTTATTTGCTATCATGATAGCTGTCTATTTCAAATGAATGGCTCAACAAAATGTATTGCATTGCACTGCACCGGGTGATTCTCTCCTTTAGCAAAGGGTTCGTAAAATCATCTTTCATGTTCACCAAACTAGGAAATTCTAACGACGTATTGCCTTGGTTGTTACTTTATTATTCGATGATCTTATTTTAAGGACCCTACAGAAGTCAATACTCATAATCTCAATGATGGTGACCCTAAAAAAATTATATATATTTTTTTAAAATAATAATAATAATTTGAAAAGGGGAGGTTGTCGGTTGGGTGGTCACCCATTTGACAGTTTGGAGGTGGCTGAGGGTGGCGCTCAGCCACTCTCAAAGGCATATAGGGGTGGCATGCGGCCACCCCAGGGGCCAGGGGTGGTGCTCAACCACCCCTAAGGGTTGGGGGTGGCCGCGCGCCACCCCTGAGCACCTTCGGGGGTGGTTGAGGGTGGCACACGGCCACCTCCAAAGGCATATAGGGGTGGCGTGTGGCCAGGGGCGGAGCTAGGGGGGTTGAGTAAGTGTCCTCCCTCAACCCACAAAAAATTTTCTTACACCTAGTAATTTTTTTTTTGGATACCTTGGTTGCCCTCCCTTAACCAACCAAAGGGGTATAGACATTACCAGAGGGGGCAAGGAGCAAGCAGCAGAAGACGTTTCATCACTGTTTCAATTTACAGATTTTCACTGTTTTATGTTAAGAAATAAGACTGTAAGTGATGAAGAAGATCCAAACGATGCGTTTGAGCTCTAGTGTTTTAATAGTTCTTAAACGCATTGTTTCATTAAGAGCACTGACTTGTGGAGACAAAAAAGGGTACGTGTGAAGCATAAATGTGGAAACCAGAAGGGTCCAGAATCTCCAGATGTTACGTGGCAAGAAAGTGTGAAGTGTAGCATCTCGAAAAGAATAATAGCTTACAGTTGTAAGCCAGTTATAAATAGTTTTTTTTTTTTTTTTTAAAAAAAAAAAAAAAAAAAGAACGCATGATTTGAGAACTAATTTATTTATTTATATATATATATATATATATATATATATATATTTTATGCTTATAGCTTATGCGTGAAAATATAAATTGCATAAATAAACGATAGTTAATCAAATTATTTAAGAATTTTGTTACTTATATTTTTTAAATAATTCTTTTTTTTTTAAAAAAAAAAAAAAAAAAAAAAAACTTCTTCAATTCCCCCCCCCTTACTCAATATTCTGGCTCTGTCACTGCGTGTGGCCACCCCAGAGTGCCACCCCTAAGGGTTGGGGGTGGCCCAAAGGCCACATCTATATGGCTAGATGCCTTTGGGGTGGCCACGTGCCACCCCCGACCACCTTTGGGGGTGGTTGCCCAACTCTTTTTTTTTTCTTTTTTTTTTGTCTTTTGTTTTTTTTTTTGATTCAATTATATATATATATATATATATAATTTTTTACTTTTTATTTATTTATATTTTTAATAGATTTTTAATTTTTTTTATAAATATCGACATGTGTCGCCATCTTAATGGCGCTGATGTGGCTCATAGCGAAATTTATCAAAATTTTCAACGGAATTTATAATTTAGGCTAACCACAAAGTCTTATGGTGCAATTTTTTTTTTTTTTTTTTTTTTTTTTTTTTTTTTAAAAAAAAAGAAAGAATATGAAGAAAAAAGAAAGAAAGAATGAAAAAAGAAAAAAGAAAAAAGCACGTGAAACCATTGTAATGTTGTTTGCGGAATTTTCGTTTATTTTTTTAGCTCCCAAGTCTTTCTGTGATCTGCAAAATGAAGCAGTCAATGGTTGTTAGCTTTTCTTCTAATATTTATTGTTGAATTATTGGATGTTGGATATTTTTCTATTCAAGTATTTTAATATTTTGCAAAATATTCAATGCATGGTTGTTGGCTTTTATATATATATATATATTCTTCATACACCAAATTAACGCAAACATTTAATTTATTTGGGTGTGCATATTCCAGCAATCAAGTCTTTTAATAATATGTAGTCAAAGTCTTTTTTTTTTTTCTTTTTTTTTTTTTTTTCACCAGCTAGCATCAGCCGACATTACAGCTATCACATCCAACCTTAATTTAGTACTAAGAGCATTAACAGCAGATTCCTAATTATTTTTTTTATTTTAAAAAAATTTAGAGAACCAAACCACTTTTTTTTTTTCTATACAAAAACACCTCACATACCCGCCAAACGAAACACAAAATAATCTTTGAATAATCTGCAAAATAAACAGTCAATGGTTGGTAGTTGGCTTTTATATTTATCATATTATTTCTTCTAGCTTGACCCGCCAAACGAAAAAATATAATATTTATTTGGAGGTGAAAATGAACTAGTGTCTAGCTTTTTTGGGTTTTATGCTGCGTTTATTGTTGATCCACCAAACACAAAAGAGCTGTTAACCATTGAAAACTTGACTCTGTACGTACTCTATGTCTATAGTTATGGTGATCAGATCAGAAATGAATGGGTGGAGCTAGCTAGATGGGGTGCAATCAACTACCTGCTTAATTTGCATCCAATACAGATATATAGCTCGTTACAGTACTGATCCAAAGGAAACGTCCGTACATCTGCAAGAGCTAATAAGGTCTGTATTGCTCTCTCTCTCTCTCTCTCTCTCTCTCTCTCTCTCTTTCTCTCTATTGCTCTTAATTAGTTTGCAGTGGTTTAACTTACATCTGGATTCGAGTTTTTCTTTCTTTTACTTATTCCCAGTACTTTCTCAGCCATCGACACTCGACAGCCTTGCTTTTTACTTCAATTTTTTTTTTTTTTTTTTTTTTTTTAAGATTATGTATAGCAAATTATGGTAGCCTCTAATTAAATTCATCTATATATATATATATATAAAAGAATTTGTTCAATTCGACCCCTCATTATAAATTTCTCTTTTTAAAAAATTAGCCTAATTTAGTACTACTTGATGTCTCTCTTAATAGGAAAAGGCGAAAAGCCATCACCCATATAAATAAGGAAAAAGTTTGCTGCATAACAGGTTGTGCACAACCATTCACATGAGTGGAATCCATCTGAGTAGGTGGGTTCCACTCATGTGAGTGGGTTGTTGTGCAAGAATCAGCCCCCTATAAATAAATATTTGAAGCAGCTATACAGTACTTCAGTACGTACTTGACCTATTAATACATATATAGAACATGATGGGATAGGGTGGCTGCCACATATGATTTGATGAATAGGAATGGTGGAATTACTATAGATGGGGTTTTATTTATGTGTTGTAACCAATGAATAAATAGCTAGAAATGAATATTAATAATACTTAAAGATCATTTCAATACTAAACGTGCTCTTAAAATATTTTATACTTATTGTTGGTACAATTTTCGGTATGTTATGAATCAACACGTTCTTCAAATTCCTCAAGATTTTTGCAAAACAATAAACACTAAGAGACACTTCCGGAGGTCTCGATCCAAAGCTTAAGTTAGCTTCTGCTAAAAAGAGTTTGGTTAATCTCCAAAAATTCAGTCTAAGTTTATACATGAGGTTGAGGCCTATTTATAGGCTGGATCATCTGCACCCTTGCTACTAGGGTTTCCTTCTCAACCTCCGAGTGAGATCTTTAGTACCAAATCCGGGATTAGCCTCAATTCCGAATTTTCAGAGACTGTGCACGTACGATCTCAACAGATTGTGGGATTCTAATTTGGATTTCAAGGGCCTAATTTGGATTTCCTGGGTTGCAGTTGATACTTGAGCTCTTGGGACATGCTTGGCTGGCTAAGTTGAATCTCGGTCTCGGGATGTCTGCATTCCCGGGACTTTTCTCCTTAATTATAACTTGTAGTAATAGAATAGAGAGTTAACATGTTTCCTCCTTAATTTGTCAATATATATACTGTTCTAGCGTGGCTCCTTTTTACTTGTCCCCTTCTCTTGCTATGCATGCATATGAATTTAGTTCTAAATATTTTGTGAATATCAAAGATACTTACAACTTAGAAAAGGAAAGTTCAACACGAGATTTTACAGCATCATAGGAACTATCCTCCAATATGTTTTTAATATATGCTAGTGACCCTTGTCTTTGTCGTTAGGAAATTTAAGGCAACTTGCTAGATGGAAGAATCATCGAGTCCAGAAATTCAAGAAGAAGCAAATGCTTTAATAATAAATGTGAATGAAATTGCTGAAATTCAAAGGGAAGCAGACAGTTCAACTCAAAATGAAGAACTTCATAGTGAAGCAAATGCTTCAAACGAAAATGAAGATCGAGACAGACAATTGGTAAATGACATCACAAAAATGTTTGAAAGCTCGGAGCCTCCCTTATCACCTAAATGTTGTATCTACAGGGTTCCACATGACCTTCGCAGATTGAACGAAGAAGCTTATACTCCTCAGTTTATATCAATAGGGCCTTTTCACCATGGTGATAAAAGATTGGAAACCATGGAAAAGCTTAAAGTGAGATATTTCAAGCTATTTGTGAAAAAGGCTACTTTAAATGTGAAGAAATTAGTAGGCATAGTAAGGGATAAGGAAGAAGATGTTCGTAGTTGTTATGCAGAGAGAATCCAACTTAGCAGTGATGATTGTGTGAAATTGATCTTGGTGGATGCCAGCTTCATTATTGAGTTTTTCTTGACATGCCAGCTTGAAGAATGGAGGAGTGACGATGACTTAATAGTATTTACACCACGAATGATGAATACTATAGTTAAGGACATGCGGTTGCTTGAAAATCAACTTCCTTTCTTTGTTATAAAGGAAATATTCAACTTTGCATTTGCATCTTACTCAAACTTCCCTTCCTTCGCTCAGCTTACCTTTGGATTCTTTACAAAGTACAACACTCAAAAAATGTCTCCCGATCCCAATTTGGAAATAATGCACTTCCTTGATTTGTTGAGAACCTTTTTTTTGCCTCAATCACGTAGGCTACCACAAAGAGGCAATAACGTTGGAGTCGAGCATTTGTACAGTGCAAGCCAGTTGCACGATGCAGGAGTGAAGTTTAAGGTAGGCTTAAGCAAATGCTTATTTGACTTAAAATTCACAAATGGAGTGCTAGAAATACCATGCTTAAAATTATACAATGATACAGAGTCTCTTTTTCGAAACCTCGTGGCTTTGGAACAATGTCACTATTTGTTTGATGCTTATGTTACTGATTATATTTGTGTAATAGATTTCCTTATCGACACTGTCAAAGATGTAGATTTACTTGTGCGAAAGAGGATCCTGGTTAATGCTTTAGGCAACAGCAATGCAGTGACAACTTTGGTTAACAATCTCGGCACAAATGTTGCATATTTGAATTCAAACTCCGACTATTGTAATCTCTATAAAGATTTGAATACATTCTATGAGGATCCTTGTCATAATTGGAAGGCTACCTTGAGACGTGATTATTTTAGCACTCCTTGGATAACTGCTTCTACTGTAGCTGCTATTATCCTTCTGGTACTCACTCTCACACAAACTATATGCTCTATTATCTCATTATGATCAATTTGAAATTTGTGTAATTCGAATGGTATTGGATTGCATTTTGATAGTATTTCATCGTTTTAGGAGTATGAGGTTTGTGGAATTGTAGTCTACAACTTTTTTTTTAATATATATATACATATGCTTTATTTGCTATAATGTTTATACCCTTTGGAATCACATTTTTTAATTATACACTTTGAGATATTTTCAATCAATTATTCGGGATTGCTACCAATTGCTTTATTCCCGTCTATATATATATATATATATATATATATGTGTGTGTGTGTATATGTACACGTGTGTCTATAACAGTGGTGAGGGCTGCATTAGATGAATACATTCACAAGAAAAGAAGACTTGGAGACAAAGAGAGAGTAATATATAAATGGGCACGTACAAATCAATAAAAAAGAAAGAGCTTGTACAATAATAATAATAATAATAATAATAATAATAATAAAGCATGAAGAGAAAGAAGCAACATTGCTCGTGGTTATAACCCAATTTTTGCCATAGTTTTGTGGATAGGGAATTTTTGTTTGATTAAAAAAGGAAGCAGAAACTCATACTTCATAACCATCGATCTTTGTGACATTTTGGAGGCACAACAAATATGCAGTTCATGTACCAAATTAAAGGGGCAAAAAGGTCGGTCTGGGGCTTTTCATCCATCTACAAGTCACACCACAGGCTTGATTTTTTTTTGTAATTTTTTTATTTTTTTTTATTTTTTTATTTTTTTCTTGGTTTATAGTTTATACCCTCCTCTATTGCTATGATGTTTGAAGAGATTTAAAATATTCTTCACACCTTTTATATATATATATATATATATATATATATAGAAAAGAATTTATTAGAAAAACTCAACAAGAACATAAATGTTTTATAGGCAACCTCTTAAAAATAAGACAGCTTAAAAACCAAAAGAGGCATATACAATATACAAACAAGCGCCTATAAAGAAGCAAAAAAAAGATAATATAAACAAAGCCAAAAGATTACATCAGGTGTCATCCACTGCCATAACACGGTTCTTACAAGGTAATGGTGTCGAATTAAATATCACTTGCTATTATTGTAGAATGGTAGTTGGGTGTGATGCGCAAATACTGGTTATGGTATGACGTCACCTAACGTCTCATAAAAAATGTGGGAAATAATTGAAGTGACACGGCGAGTGGCGATCCTATGTGGCATTCCTCCTTGGGGTTGCCATGCATTGGGGCGATGGGCTTTCCTTGGGCCTACCCGGGTTGGTAGGCTTGGTAGGGTTGCTAGCAAGTATAACACATCTGAGTTCATAGAAAAAAAAAGTCAAAGAAGAAAAAAACTTCAAAACATGAAGGTGGCAAAAGCTTCCCCACTTAGTCACTTGGAGGAGGGGTCTGGCCACTCCGAAAGACTCAAAGACGTTTTGGGGGGTGGCCCGTGCTGCCCCTTGAGAGTTTTCGTGGGTGGTTTAGGCTACCTCGTGAGAGTTTTCAAGGGTGACTCTGGCCACCTCTAATATTTTGGGAGTAGCCCAACGACATGTGCGCTACACTTGAATTCTTTTAACTAGAACTTTTCAAAATGCAATTAAAAATTAGGAAGAAAAAAAAAAACATTTAGCACCGGCCCTCAAACAACCACCTATTTGACACTTAAGACCACCAAATTTTAAAATGATATACTTGACCCATTCTGACTACAACCCTATTACAAGTTGCACTCTTTCTTAGTATTTAGTGTTAATATGGACGGAATATGGCGCACATGCACCAAACGTGAAGCATCAATGGAAAAATGTGTCCAAAGGTTTCGAACTTAATTGGATATAGGGGAACATTTCCTTTCACATCGAGTCATATTTTCATACAATCGAATGGTACGAAGCCACAGAACATCAATTTGTTGACACAGGAACAGGATTCCCAATTAAAGTGAGGTCATGTGCTTTTTGGAATTACAGGAAAACTCACCCCATCTGTGCCAGATTCCAGCCGTTCTGGCAGGATTCCGGCCAGAACAGTCCGCTTCCGGCCTACTGGCAGGATTCAATTGTTAAGAAAAAGAAAAAAAGACAGGTAATGTCTGCAAAGTTGACAATGATATTGGAAGAAAACCTGAAAGATTCAATTTTTAATCTTTTCAGTGTAATCCCACTTCCTAAAAGCAAACAGACAAGACCAATCTCCTCACCTTGTATGATTTTCTCCGAAGCCTAAGAGGGCTTTAGAATACATGTTACAATTCTCCCCACCCTGTATCCCATAAAAATAATGATAAAAATCAGCTACTCATTATTCAATAAGTCAATTACCACTGGATTTAGCAAGTGACACTCCCACTTTGAATGATAACTTAACATCTGCAACTAGAACTGAGCAGCAGACCAAAAAGGGCGAAACAAGAGTAATAACTTCACATCCAATGCCCCTTTCCTTTATTGATCGCATAGTATCAGGATGGACCTAAGAATATGCAGAAGCCAACCACATAACCTTTACATACCATGTTTCCTTCTCGCTCCCATCCTTGAAGAATGGCTCAACTGTAGAACTAAATACAGAAAAATATGGAGTGAAAACCAAGAGTATATCAGAAAATCCAAAATATGAATTCTCCCATTTAACTTCTAGATCTGCTCTCTGTTTTCTTTGGCCTACTGCAATCACCAAACAATGAAAACCGTCCACCTTTGTGTGGTCGAGCTGAGGTCCCTTTAACCTGCTTACAGACAAAGTACAACCAAGTTTCTTTCAGGTTAAACAAGTTTCCCTACAGAAATAAAACAAAAAACAAAAGGGGTAAATAAAGCAACAGCCTACCCTTTCCCTCTTATGAGGTTTGGTGTTATTCCAACAGAAAAGTCCACTACAACCTCCAGTTCCTGACCCTGATTCATATCCCCTAAAGAAACACAGCAGGAATGAGTGAATGTTGTAGAACAGATATAAATGTCGATACATGGCCACTCAGCACGTGCACACACAAGAAAAAAAAGGTCTCATTCATTGCCACAGCACCAAATCACTTCACTCTCCATGCAACTCAAACTCTGGAAAATTACAGTAGAATAACATTTTTTTTTTTGACTTCCCAAGACATGGCCACTTCGTATACCCACCCCTATCAGGTAAATCTTGGACCCATGTAAAGTACACCTTCCACACGGATCGGGGTAATACTCCGGCTTTGCCGGCTTTGCCGGCGAGCCGGCCCCAATGAATTGTTTGCACCCAAGGAGATTTGAACCTTAAATTTTATGGGACTACCACAAAGACCAAGGCATTACCACTTGAGCCAACCCCTTGGGGTTAATTATAGTACAATAACATGAAAAAGCTAAAATTCATACAGAATGCCCTCTGTTTAAGAATCATCCAGTGAAATCATGGACTTCAAGGACAGTGAAGAAAGAGCCAACACCTTTTTCTTTTTGTCAATGAATGAGCAAGATAACAAGTAGAGCCAAACACTCAAACTGTCATGCTATTCTTTGAAACAGAGTATCCCGCAAAATGTTACAGAGGGAGCAGCCAATTTCTTTGCACGTGATGTCACCTAGGGGCTCGGAGGCTGAGTTGAACATCAAACTAAGATATACTTAACGGGATAACCTTATTCAGTAAACAAGGACTTATGAGTTTAAATACCATCATTCAGACATTTCAGTCATGTTTCTTTCCAGTCTAATCAACAATGAACGAAAAGAACAGCCATATATAGACTAATAAACTCTATCCATTCAGAATTAACTTCATACTAGAATCAGCTTGAGTCCTAGAATCATAAAGCCGAGAAGCCCAACCTTTAAATCTTCTTAATGGATCAAAACTTCATATGAAAACCTTCTAATAATTAGATGCATAAAATTGAAAGCTTGGACAACTTTTGAAAATAGTGTTCTGATATGTAATTTTATAAGCAGCTTGGCATGAAAATGGAATTGTATCAGTATCAAATGCTATCCTTTGTAAGTATTTTCATCTTATCATTGTTGATCCAAAGGAACCCAAAATATGATTCTGGATCAATCTAGCCAATATGGCAATATCTATCCAGAGTTGTACAAAGTTTAAGAATCTCCTCTCAAGTTTTTCCTACAAATTTCAACAATTTGTATGAGTTCCTGATTGATATTTTTTATATCAAAATGCATCTTATAAGCGCACAACCTGGTGTTTCAATTTTTTGATGCTTTCAATCAAGTGAGAGGTAAAGAAAGTTACGAAAGACTAATGAAAAAGATCATGCAACAAGTTGAGAAGTTAAGGAAAGACTCACCGGTTATCTTTATTGGAATTTCCCACTAAACTTTTATCATGCAAAAAACTTGGGGACATGGGAAAACGATCAAGCCTTCGACCATTTTGGTCCTTCTGGAGGACACTTCCATTGTTAATCTTCAAAACTTTGAGTTCATGATTTAATTCATCTTCCCAATGCTGAGAGGAGTACGCCGTTGTGTTCAAGGACTCCATCTGATCTTGACAATAAATGCCATCTTGAGGCAGGACTTGATTCTTCTCCGGTTTCAAACGACTCAATGATCCGGGTGTTCCTTTTTCTGCAGTCTGCAACCAGGCAGTTTCTAGCCTTTGCTCACGAATAATGGACTCTATTCTCTGCATTGGAATCTCCTGTCTTCTCTCTCTCATATCACTGGTTTGAACATTTCCATCAGCCATTAAGTCTGATGAACCAGAGGTAGATCGATAGGTTTCATCAAGCAATCGAGAACAATTAGAAAAACCATTTATTGTGTTTTTGTGAACTGCCTTCTTTTCCCAGTCAGTTGCTACAGCTGTTTCTGCCTTCTTCAGACCTTCTGGTAACTCAACCAGCTTCACACCATTTATAGAAGCCTCGCTATCTGGCAAAAGGATGATTCTAACCTCTACACTGCATCTCAGAACCATTTCCATTGCGTTTGTGATACTGCTCAAAAACCTTTCTGCTCTAGATTTTATATCTGCATCTCCAAATGCAATAAAAGCAACAAGAAAACCTGCACGCAGAACCATATAAGAAAGGACAAAAGGGGGGAGAGAGTCTCCCATCATAAAGGTCATTTAGGAGCTCAACTATTAAAGCAAATTGATTCAACTAAATGCTTCCATTTGTTGAGAAACCAACCCAATTAGCTATTAATTCAAGTACAATGAGTCCAATTTCAAGCTTAGACAATTTTGTTTGATTATACCTCTACCACCCAAATCATAGTCCCAAAATTACTCAAATCAGTTGAAAACTAACCAATGAATATCAAAGGTCAGATAATTTTGAAAAGAAAAAAAAATGGTGGGGGATCTTGGGGTTTGGGGTAAAGTGCACATCAATGATTGGTCAGTATAGCCACTATAAGGTAAGAGATATATTACATTTACAACTCATGTTCAAATCCAACTTCTTCTTCTTTTATTTTTTTTAAATCAACCATTGAATATATAGAACCCACATGTAGAAAAACAAATCCAAAAGTTAATTTGAAAAAAAGTTATTGGAGTTGTACAAAAGTTGTAAACCTATCGTATCTTATAAGCTAAACAGTAGCAAACAGAACTTTATCCCAGGAGGTAAGAAGACCTGCATGAGTTTAATCAGATGGGAGGGATCTTTCTAATCAATTTTACTCAAATGAAAATAGATATTGAAGCAAACCATCTTATAAGAGGATGTTGAGTCATTTCCTTCAAATCATCATCATTTCTGGCTTCACAATTTCACACAATGAATGCAGTATATGAAGGTTGAAAGTTTGTTTCCACTTCCACAATGAATCTTACAACATAATTATCACAGCGCAACTTTTTTTTTTTTTTTGATAAGTAAATAAAGTTTTATTGAACACAACACAACTATTGATTGAGTAGTAACACAATTCACACCTAATTCGGAATGAGAATCCATCATTACATCAGCCAGAATGGAAAAAATTAATATCAGTTGTGAATTATTAGTTATTGACTAATCATCAACACAATAGCTGAAATTTTTACCATAGCATCCCCAATTCTCACCGAGATCACCAGCACATTGCTTGCGACTATGATAAGGTTGAGCATATTTTTAAAGCATTTTGTACTACAATTTTACAAGCCAAAGATAAATGAGTGCGTAAAAAGCTATGAGCTTACCTTCAACTTCAGAGATAGACACAAGCTTTCCATGGGCATCCAGCAGCTGCCTTAGTGTCTTTGAATGGCACCTCTCAATACAATGTGCCCAGACATCATCCAACTTTTCTGAGTTTATGCATTTAAACATCATATTTCCAACCATAACATCATTACATGAGGCTGCCAAGGAACCGCCATCGACAGACTGGCTTTGTGACTGCTTGGAATTGGAACTGAAAACATCAACCCGTGACAATAGTTCCCCTAGATGGCTGGGATTGGCACTTATTGCTTTGCGCAAGGAAGCAGGAGAAGTTGGTTTTCGAGGCATATATTGAGCATCTGATTTCTGCTTGCAAGCAGCAACTTCTCTTGAAGCACTAGATGGGTCGTCCTCAGTTGTCTTACAGCTCTGCCTCCAGCTGCTGCCAGAGTGAGTAAAGTCTGTAGAAGGAATCGAACCAAGCTGTAATAGAGTTGCTGTGAACCATGTTGAGCGTTCACTTGAAACCCTTAGCTGTTTCTCAGCCTCTGAAAGAAGCCTCAAAGCATGCTTTAATCTCTCCAATTCTGCTTCAGTCACTGAAGCATGAAACCCAGCCCAAATATTAAAATCATAATATTTTCAATTTCTTAAAAAGATGATTTTAAAGTAACAGACACAAGAGGCAGCAACATATGAAGCACCAATTTTTTTTCTTTTATTTTGCGATTATATTACTATTATTATTATTATTTGGGGGGGGGGGGGGGGAGAGAGATGGGGGATGATCAGTAGATATGATTTTATCACTATCTCTTGGGTAATTCACAACTTAATCGTCCAGGTATTTCACAACAGCATATAGGGATGTGCATCTTGCTGTTGAACAAAACAATTACACCATTCGACTAGAAGATAACAGTGCAAGATATTTACTAAAATAAATTGATAATTAGCGTTACCCTAAAAAAATGATAAAGAAAATAAGAAAAGAAATCAGATGGCATAGGTTGTCTGTAAAAATCAGATAATTAGCTAGCATCAAGAGCTAAGGGGAATAGTACTCACAACTTCGTCCACCAAGTAATGAATCACCGCCTTTGGCATCGACTATGTTGTAAGTTCCAGCAATGATATCCATAATGAGACTGGCCAGTTGAGACATCAAAACCAGTGGATCAACCCCAGAGTCCATCAACTCTCTGGCTCTTTTCACCGTTTCTGCAGTGTCTGACGACATTGCCAACTCCAAAAGTTCCAGTAATTTTTCATCTGAAACAACTCCCACCTGTAGAAGATAAACTGAATTTTTGAATCATTCATTTACACAATTAAATAATTTTATAAAACGAAAGTATTCACCTAACTAAAATTTGCCAACATATACTAATTTGATCCTTTCCCAGTCATAAAATTGAAATAAGTATAAAAAACCTAATTGAAGCAGACCACTTCAAGGAAGCATTGGCAAGCAAACTTACAAGTTCATTTACAAGAGATGTAGTAATTCTTTTTCCCAGTAAACTCAACTGTTCTAACATAGTTTCTGCATCTCGAAGTGAACCATCTGCATTCAGAGCAATCAGATCTAATGCATCCGATTCAACATCCAGGTTCTCATTAGCAGAAATATTCCGCAACCTGGCTACGATATCATTGTCTTTGATTTTATTAAAAAGGTACTTCTGACACCGTGATTGTACGGTACGGGGCACATTGTCAAGATCTGTTGTTATTAGTATGAACACAACTCGCTGTGGTGGTTCTTCAAGAAATTTGAGAAATGCCAGCCATGTCTTAGAGGGTAACAAATGACACTCATCAATAACAAAAACCTTATATCGTGAGAAGGTTGAAGAGGACCCTGCCGATAGTTTCTTCAATAGATACCTAACTCTATCGATTCCTTTCTTATTGCTTCCATCAACTTCCAATAGATCCCTACTCTTTCCAGAGCTGAAATCGGTACATTCCCTGCAGTACCCACATGGCTTGGTTTCATCAGGAGCCAGACAATTCAAGGCAGAAGCAAAAATTCTGGCTGTTGATGTTTTTCCAGTCCCACGGGGACCTTGGAAAAGATAAACAGGGGCAATCCGACCCCTTATAGCGGCATTTATAAGTGACTGGACCACAATATTTTGCCCAATCAATTCACCAAAGAACATTGGTTTATACTTCTGGCTAAAACTCCCGATATTGTCCGGCGTGCCTTCCTCTTCCACTTCCCCATTAAGAGCTACAATCTCTAATCCTTCATGACTCCTACAGCTGGATGACCACCTCCTTCCATCCAATCTACTCAAAGCCTCCAAATCAAGCTCGCCAAAGTTAGTAGAGAGTTCATCATCGCTCCTCCCAGTTCCTATAGATGAGCCTCCTCTACCACCATCCCCAAGCAATGGGAGAACGCCTTGAGCACTTCTCGAAGCAATACTCAGCTTGTTGGAACTTGCAGCTGATGATCGTCGGCGTCGTCTAGGATACATAGCTTGACTTCCACACAAGATGATGCTCCCTTTCCTCCTTATAGTATCGGATAGTGAAGGAGAGTAACAACCCCTACAGACACCACGATGTTTGGGTGTCCTCTTGGACCAATAACAAGGAATCCCACATCCCTGGCGACCCGGCAAATCCAAATGATCATCCACCTCATCATCCCCATCATTGATTGAAGTTGTAGTGCCATCCCAAGACCCAACAGTACTTGGGTCTCGATTACGATACATATTATAAGAACTAGTTGACAATGCCGGTGTACTATACGAATAAGAAGAATCCTCTCTTAGACTACTTTTTCTCAAAAAACTAGCCGACGAGTGAGACCAATTGTTCTTATGCTTAAGTTTCAAAAGCAATGGAGATGCCCCCGAAATTCGCCTAAACTCCTCGGAATTACTATACTCTTCAGTATCATCAGATTGCTCGACCGAGTCATCCCGGCTTAATGCCATAGAAGGATGACCCTGGAACAACCGTTTCGAATTAACTAAGTTCCTACCAACAATAGAATGTTTATGTTGATATTTTGATAAAACATCCAAATGGGCATTAGATTTCTTACTCTTCTTCTTCTTCTTCTTCTTAATATTGGCCGATGACACAGGATTTGCATCCCTACATCTGAAAATGGAAGAACGGCTTTCGCTTTTTGAATCCCCACCATTACGCGCATCGCTCAGGCTATCATCAACACTCCCCCCGAGAGCTGAAGAAGAAGATCCATCATCACCGTCATCGTCATCATCCTCATTCTTGGCCTTTGCTGCGCTCTTCTCGCTTGAGGATTTGTGGCTCTTCCAATTGTACAGGAACACCCTCTTCTCCTTGTCCTTCCCATTGTTATTTTGGAACTGATCAGACTGTAACAAGTTCTTCCAAGTTGAAGCAGCAGCAGCTGGTGCTACAGATCTTGAGGAATTGAGAGGGGATTTCCAAGAGGAACTTGTACCTGGATCGCGTAAAACCCGCGCCGCTTTTCGGATTTGAGTGAGCTCCCTCTTCAAGTGGAGCTTGCTTGGATCACCGACCCTCGTTTCTGACATTTCTATTCAGAAAACACTACTGGGTTTTGTGGTAATCAAGATTAAAGCCGAAAAAAAATTCTCCTTTTTCAGAACCAAAACCTCAGAAACCGCAAAACCCAGAAAGGATGATCCCCATTTTATTCCAACCACCCCACTCTTATTCTTCAGAATGTTTTGGGTCTGGTTTTGGAGTGTAACGAAGACGAAGCCAATAAAAATATCCTCTTTCAGAAGCAAAACCCCACAAACCACAAAACCCTGAAAGAATGAGACCCCATTTTGCACCAATACTCCATTTTTCTTCCACTTTTGATTGATCAAACATGCACATTGATATGCATACCCATATATACAGACTAAACAAGTATACAAAATGACAGGAAGAAATAGTCTTGAGGGAATGAGCAGATCTGATCTGAGCGACAGATTATTATTAGTATAAGAGCGGAAGAAGAAAGAACTCTCTGAAATGAAATGGCAGTGTTTCTCCTTTGACTCTTTTTTCCTGTGTGTATAGTAGGGTTTTTTTTTTTTCACTTTTAGTTGGCGCCCCAGATGAAATCTTGAATCAGTGACTGTTGTTTGTGTGTGTATATACGAATTTTTATTTATTTATTTTTTATAATATAATTTTGGATGATCATCGAGAAAGATGAAAAAAAGGAAAACTCTGTCCAAACGCGGTGACTCCGGGATTCTGCTTCTATCATGTCCTTTTTTTTGCTTTTTCCTTTTTATTGGTCATCCATTTACATTCTTTCTATTGTTTCTTCTCATCTTGTCTTTCTATTACATTCTAATCCCCTTTTGTTAAATTTTTGTTTTCTTTTGCCTTTTGTTTCTCTTTTTAAAATAAAAATATTAACGAACAACACAAACACAAAACAATCTTAAAAACATAAAAATAGTTTTCACCCTCGTATCATATCAAAACATTCCAAACACAAAAATATACTATTAAAATGTATTAACAAATAAAGCCATTATTTTTAAATGTTTGGCGCAAACAAAAAATATTGTTAGCGAAAAATAATTTCTAAGTCGATATCAAATTTGCCATAATGGAAAATGATTTACATCTCTATAGGAAATGGAAAGAACATCACCCTGAAAATGAATTCAACTATCTCTTTCGCCGATGCCACCATGCTCCACCTCTCGCATGCCATCCTCGGTCCCATTCCAACCTCCTACCGGCGACTCTCACCTCAAAGAGGAATTTAGTCATCCGTTCTTAGTGCACCACCTTTCCTTGTCGTATGTTGTTCACCTTACCTCGTCATGACCGCTTTGATTACCCCCATTCTTAGTGCCTTGCAATTCCCGACAACTCCGTCTTCCTCTTAAATCCTAAACCCTAAAAAAAAAAAAAAAAAAAAAAAAAAAAAAAAAAAAAAAAAAAAAAACTTATCCTTCCTTGTCGCAATTCCCTCTTTATTTGTTGGCTTTTATAGTTTTTTTTTTTATATATAAAAAACAAATTGTTGGTATTTTATATTGTTTGAGAATTTTAAGTGGTTTCCGATTAGTTTTCAATTATAGTGAACAAATTATTTTTCGTACCAACCAAACAACGTTTTGGTATTATTTTCAAGGTCTCAATCAAATAATGAAAAAATCAATGATTTCTCAAATAATATTTTTGATAAAAATTTTTTTTTCTCAAAAATTATTTTACATAAAACAAAAAAGAAAAGGCAAAAATATTTTTCCTCAGAAAAGTAATACTTGACATCATAACAAATGCAGCCTAAAAGAAAGAGGAAAATGAGAATACTTCAAGTTATTTTTTTCTTTTCCTTGTGAAACTTAATGGGTATGGATATACAATATGTCACCCATATTTGGGCATGTCCAAAATTTGAGTAATTCTACATGTACATTAAGTATTCATCAAGTGTTTATTAAAAAAAAAGGAAAAAGATAGCTTTTAAAATCACTATTGATCAAATTGTGATTTTAAAAGCCACCTCATTTTTTAATAGACACCTGATGAACACCACACTTAATGTACACGTAGAATTGCTCCCAAAGCCTCTACATCTTAATTGGTATTATTAGCAACTAATTAAATGCAAGAAATTAGGGGTGGAATTAAAAAAAAAATGATGTTGCTTAAGTAAGTAATTAGGGGTGGGCGCGGGCCGGATTGGGCCGGATTTGCATGTTTTCCACAACCCGCCCCGCAGTGAACGGATTTGAAAATCAATATCCGCAACCCGCATAGTGAATGGTCAACCCGCTGGGCCTTGGGTAGTGCGGATCGGGACGGGTTCATGCGGGTTCGGGTATTTTTTTTTTATTTTTTTTATGGGCCCAAAACCAAAAAAATAATTCACAATCTTGTTAACCCAATTCAAAATTTGAAAATCCCTATTGAATCAACTTCACCAGCAAACAATAACAAGAAGAAAGAACTAGAATTACCAACAAACCTAACTATAAATAACTTTTTTATTCTTTTATGTGATTGTAGATTGAATGAGTATGTGTATGTGAGAACGTAGAGATAAAAGTGTATATAAAAATGGAATAAGAATAGAGATGAAATGGAAAGTACAGAATTTAATGAAATCAAAGGTACACAATCTGGGCAATTCGTGAGTCTTATAATTTTTTTGGAGAAAATTTGATGAAATCAAAGGCACACCCCTAATCATGATTTTTATAATTTTTTGGGGGAAAATTTGATGGTACGAGTATAAAGGGATTGCGGGGCGAGGCGGGTGTGCGGGTGAGAAAAAATTTAATACCGTAGCCCACCCCATAAATCACGGGTTGGCATATTTAGGATCCGCACTTTTTTAAAAATGTCTTATATCCGTTATTGACGGGGCGGGTTCGCGGGTACGGGTGGGTTTTGCACACCCCTATAAGTAATCTGTAATTTAGCAATTCTTTTTACATATCTCATATGATATTGATAATTAATATGGTAAAAAGATGCATGCACTTGCATGTTGTCCATTTTGCAAATTCAAGTCTTTAATATATATATAAGGAAAATGACTCAGCCTGGCTCCCATTTAAAGCTCTCAAATTTCCTTCCATTTTAATTCAGATACGCAGGACATATATCTAAAATAAAATATAATGCTTAATTATTTGCCACATCGCTGCTCATTTTTAAGAAAAATATATCTAAAATAATAATAAATAAAAAACACATTTTCCTCCATTAGACTACCACCTCTAATCACGTCTCTTTCAATTATTGTTTTTATTTATTTACATTTAACTTAATTCCCAATCATATATATATATATATAAGAAAATATTAATTAAAAAGACTCTCTCTCTCTCTCTCTCTCTCTCTCTCTGTGTGTGTGTGTGTGTGTGTCTGTCTGATAGAATCAAAACACGTGATTGAATGGTCAAGGATTGAAGTAACATGGCATATATTAGATTGCGATAGGACTCCATCGGTTGATAAGATGATGCTTTGCCGTCTACAACAAAAACAAAGCCTTTCGAGATATATATATATATATATATGTCCCTATATATCCAATTTAATTACACATTTTATGTAGCTAATTAATGGATGTATATATTTTTTTATTAATTGGGAAGGGATTCTAGCTTATTTCTTTTATGGAGTGATCCTGATCGAGGTAATATTTAATTTCTTCAAAGAAAATAAAATAGTAGTTTAGTTATATATATAGCTTAAAATCAATAATGCTCATGCATGCATGTAACTATATATATGTAATAAGACACACCTTAATGGTACGTGCACATCAAATCATGATCGTCAAATGTTTGGATTGATGTGATTATATATGCAATAATCTAGTAATTTTGATCTGCCCGGATAGAATGATGCTTATGAGTAATTATGAGTATGATTCAACGATTAGATTTAGTACTCATTAGTCATTTCAACTGTGAGATTAGCTCCAATTAACAGTCAGATTTTAAGTGATTAATTATTACAATTAAGTAATTAAATGACCGCTAATATATATCATTATCGATCAGGTGCGATTTGACTCCTAACATCAAATGATTACTAGCGATTATTACTCGAAGATGCATGATCTCTTGCACAGTGCCTCCCAAATTATTATTATTATTATTATTATATATATATTATTATCCCAAAAGCAAGCTAATTAAGCAAGCTAGTTTTCTTTTCTTTGTTCTTGTGTTTGGTTGTTCTTTGAGTGTTTCTTCTCTTTGTTGTACGTATTTGACCAGAGACAACACAACCTTCAACTGTGGCAGTTGAACATTATATTTTGTTGGTGGGAATCGTCCAAACAACTAAAGACATTCTTGGCTCGTCTCTATCCATTTGTTAGGTACGGTAGAAATTCTGAAGATTAATTAATTGTTCCATTGTATGTTGAACTTCAACGGGCACTATTCTTAAATGTGTCTCTCTCATTAGCCCACCATGTACAGCTATTCATCGTGAAGCCTTGGCGGCTCTACTGGCTGTACGTTTGGCTATTTCTTTGAAACCTCTTTCTTTTATCTTAGAAGGTGATTCTCTCACAGGTATTTTGACTCTCCAACATCCAAATATCGTACAGGATTGACGTATTGCTCCAACAATCTCTCGGGTTTTGGCAACCATTCCATCAACAACTAGCTGGACAGCTAATCATGTAAATTGAAATGCAAACTTCTATACTCATCATGCGAGAAACTGGCCGTAACTAGAAATTTTTCTGACTGCATTCCCATTTTTTCAGTTTTCTCAGGATCCTCTCTTCCCTGTTTTGGATTGGATTCCTCTTTTCCTTTCTTAATTAGTTCCTTAATTGTTCCATTGTTAAGCAGAATGAGCTATCAATTTGACAAGAACTTGTCTTAACATAAATTAATGCAAAACATATATATAACTAAAGGATTTGGGGGGCATGTACAATTGTACATGTTAGATTGTTAGGAACCAAATGTGATGCCACATTTAGGCAACATAATTATAAGCACTCTAAGACATCTAACACAGCTCCATGCAAACCTCGTTCACAACTCCCTCCACCACCACAACTACTGGGTGGCACTACTTCTCAATCACTGCACGCGCATCGGCGCGCCTCTGACCTACGCCCGTCTCATTTTCAACTCTGTGCCGTGCCCGGATCGCCATGTCTTTACCTCCATGCTCAAATATTACGCCCATTTGGGTGCTCATGCTGAAGTGGTTTCTTTGTTTAGACAAATGCAATGTCGCGGTGTAAGGCCTGGCACATTCGTGTACCCGATATTGATTAGATTGGCTGGCAACGCCGGCGTTCTGTTTCATGGCCATGTGATTAAATTGGGTCATGGTCTGGATCGTTACGCGCGCAATGGAATCATGGATATGTATGCAAAATGTGGCCCAGTTGAGGTTGCCAGGGAGTTGTTTGACGAAATGCATGAAAGGACTCTTGCGGATTGGAATTCAATGATTTCTGGGTACTGGAGGTGGGGTAATGAAGTTGAAGCACGTATACTCTTTGATATGATGCCTGAGCGGAATGTGATTACGTGGACAGCTATGGTCTCTGGGTATGCTAAGATGGGGGCCTTGAAGAGTGCAGGGAGGTATTTCAATGAGATGCCGGAGAAAAGTGTTGTCTCTTGGAATGCAATGCTATCAGGTTATGCTCAGAGTGGGTTTGCAGAGGAGGCTTTAAGATTGTTTCATGACATGATGAATACCGGTGTTCAACCAAATGAAACGACGTGGGTTATTGTTATTTCATCGCTCTCGTTGCATGGGGATCCTTACCTTGCAAACTCTCTAGTCAGAAAAATCGACCAGAAGAAGATACATTTAAATTGTTTTGTCAAGACTGCGCTGGTTGATATGCACGCAAAGTGTGGGAGCCTTGAGACTGCCCAAAAACTTTTTGATGAACTGGGTGTGTTTAGGAATTCTGTAACATGGAATTCCATGATTTCGGCATATGCAAGGGTTGGGGATTTGACTTCGGCTAGAGAGCTTTTTGATAAGATGCCTGAGAGGAATGCTGTCTCGTGGAACTCGATGATTGCAGGTTATGCTCAAAATGGGCAGTCAGCTATGGCAATTGAGCTCTTCAAAGAGATGACTACTACTGAAGACTCAAGGCCAGATGAGGTGACCATGGTGAGTGTTTTGTCAGCGTGTGGACACCTTGGGGCATTGAAATTGGGCAATTGGGTTGTGAACATCCTCAATGAAAACCATATCAATCTCAGCATCTCAGGATACAACTCTATGATTTTCATGTACTCTAGATGTGGGAGCATGGAAGATGCCAAGAGGATATTCCAAGAAATGGTAACAAGAGATGTTGTTTCCTACAACACATTGATTGCAGGGTTTGCAACTCATGGACATGGAAAGGAAGCCATTGAACTAATTTCAAAGATGAAAGAAGAAGGTATTGAACCAGACCGCGTAACCTATATTGGTGTCCTGACAGCATGCAGCCATGCGGGATTATTGGAAGAAGGTTGGAAGGTCTTCAAATCAATCCAAGTTCCTGCTGTAGATCACTATGCATGCATGGTTGATTTGCTAGGTCGACTGGGTGAACTGGAGGAAGCTAAAAAGTTAATTGAAAGCATGCCAATGACACCACACGCAGGAGTTTATGGGTCTCTATTAAATGCTAGCCGGATTCACAAAAGAGTTGAACTTGGGGAGCTGGCTGCAAACAATCTCTTTGAGCTTGAACCATACAATTCAGGAAATTATATTTTGCTTTCCAACATTTATGCTTCAGCAGGGAGGTGGGAAGATGTCGATAGGGTCCGGGCAACAATGAGAAGAGTGGGAGTGAAGAAGACAATTGGATGGAGTTGGGTAGAAGACAAGGGTAAAATGCACAAGTTCATAGTAGGAGATAGATCGCATGAACAATCAGACGACATCTATAGTATTTTGTCAGAATTGGGAAGGAAGATGAGGAGGGATGGGTATACGGCTGATAAAAGCTGTGTGCTGAGAGACGTTGAAGACGAGGAGAAAGAGGAGATGGTGGGAACTCATAGTGAGAAATTGGCCATTTGTTTTGCTCTTCTTGTTAGTGAAGCAGGGGCAGTAATTAGGGTGGTGAAGAATTTAAGGGTATGTTGGGACTGCCATACAGCTATTAAGATGATCTCCAAGTTGGAGCAAAGGGAGATAATTGTGAGGGATAATAATAGGTTTCACCGCTTCAGTAATGGGCTCTGTTCTTGCAAAGATTACTGGTAATGGGAGACCACTTATCTGTTACCATCAAACATTCAAACCTAATGGACCTGAGTGAGAGGCATTGGTTGAGAGAATAGGCATAATAAAGAAAAAAAGAAGAAGCATGAGATGTGTGTTTTAGGGTTTCTTTTGTCTTCTTCTTCTTCCCTTTTTTTTTTTTTTTGCGCGCGCGCGTGTACTGAATCTTCACTAGAAAAGGGGCATGCAAAAACGAAGGCGGAGACTTCTCTCTCCAGTGCGTTAATTTCACTAGCCTGCAGTTCTTGGAAATAATGGGAATAGCCCAACATTTATGCTTTTTACCATGGCTGATGCTACTTCAATTGCATAAAGAGATCTCAAATAAAGAAGATTCATGGATAATGAGATTCCAGACAAACCATCATAGGCTGCCAATTGCCACATGCATATTCAGGGCGTTCAAAGCAGCTAGCGTGGTAGATCAAGACGGTTATATACTAAGAAAACATTCATCAATTCTTGCAAATTAGAATCGGGGCTCAGGCTACCCATGTGCAACCTCCACAGATTGCAAAACGGAAGGAGAACTCAACTCACTGTCCAAATGCAAGGTGGTAATGTGCAGAAACGGAAGATAGTATGACCCAAGAACGAACTAGAAAATTGCAAGACATGATTTCAAAAGTAAATAAAAAAAAAAAAAAAAATTGCATAGACATAATAATATTACTGGCTGCCATTAACTATTTAAAAACACAATTCCCAGTCAAATTAGACAGAACAAGTAGCAAAAGTAGCAAAACTCGAAATCCGAAATTCATCTGCAATCATTCAAATTCATCAACTAAAACACGACACTGACCCTGTCTTACTTTCAAATTGTACTGATGAAGGTCTAAACCTTTTCACCTCTGTTTGATTGAGGTGGGTATTAATCTCCAAATTCAGAACCTAGATTTAAACTCTAGCTCTCTTGTTACTGCAACTTGGGCACTTGTACTGCTTGATATGCTCGGCCTTTGCAGGTGTGATTTTTACACATTTGCCATGGAACCATCTCTCGCACACATCACAGCAAATCCAAAACTCGTCGGTACCATAGTTATCCCCACAGGCCCCACAAGTTGCACCCTGTTCATCATCTTCTTCATCTTCTTCCCCACTCTCATCATCTTCTTTGGGCGGTGGAGACATCTTCACTCCCTTGGTCAGGGGCTCAGGTTGTCGGGACTGCTTATGGGCAACATCAAAACAGAACAAAGTGAGAACTTTTACACAAAGGAGCCATAGAAAAGGAACAACTTCTGTTAAATCAGCAATTTCTTACCGTCTTTCCACTTAATTTGCTTTTGCTACTGTTGTTAGTAGCAGATTGGTCCTTTGATTGCTTGACATTGCCCGTCACAACTTCAAATATGGTTGGGAGATCATTTATCATCTGGAAAAGCCTCTTCCTGTAAATGCCAATTCCAAACAATATTAGAAACACCTACCTTAGATCTTATATACTACACAGTTGTGGGTGAAATGTAGCTACTAATTATTGGCTTTATAGCAAGGTCAGCATTTTCTGCACCTATGGCACGAAGGGCTTCCTATATCATACAATACTGGAGCAATCCTAGCACTTTTTTTCTTAGTAAACAATGACAGTACTTTTTAATCAGCCCAAAATTACATATGCAAATAATTCACATCAAATTTCAATGTCATGGGTACATCCAGAACCCATTGAGCAGAAAACTAAAACAAGCTTACAATCATGAATTTTTTGACCTAAAGAAATTCAAATGTACAAAGTAGATTAATAAATTACAACAATTTGTCCAGGAAAACCTATGATAATGGTTATTTTTGTTATTGGTGAACCAAAAAGACTCATAAATAAAAGCATAACTAACAAGACAATAAAGCTAAAAAAAAATGACACTTCACTTCAAACTAGCTTTTATGTGTCAAAAAAGGAACCAAACACCTTACTAAGCTCATGCTGCAAAATTTCACTAATAGAAGCACTCTGATTGCAAAATAACTCACAAATAACCCTTTTCTTGTAGATCTAACGGCATAAAAATTCCGGGATTTTTGTCAACCTGACTTATCCATGACAATTTCATTCTAACTTCCAGTATTCAAATAAGGAAAGATGCCCTACCTTTACCTATATTATATACCTGCAGCCTCATTCCTATATTTTCCAACTTATGTGAAAAATACAAGGCAAGGATAATCAAAACGTGCAAAAAAATAACTTCCAACAACCCCGAATGCTCATGAAACAGGGACAATGAAGGCTTACTGGAAACTCTAACTCCTAAAGAACACATGTTTTGCTGGTTCGATAAAAAAGGAGAGCAATAATACCAGAAGAATATCAGTTAATCATAGCCCTTTCCATAGCAAATTACTTTTAAGAAGCAAAAGAGAGTATGTATGTTGAAGAAAGAAGAGAAGGGGAAATCTCGAAGCAACCTTACCAAAAATAAGAATTGGATCATCACAAATTGTAAATAAGTACAATTTCCAGGGCCCATATAACTAGATTATCTATCACGAACTATTTGCATTAATGGATTATTTCAATCCAAAACTTGAGACAATGCATGTGGTTGTTAATGGAGTTGAAGTTACCAAATTCTGAGGAGTTGGTATCAATTTATGCCTAATTGCTCCACCAAGAAGTTCTTCTAATTATATTTTATAAATGAACCAGAGCCAATCTGAATTGATCTTGTAAGAGATCTGCCCCATGTTAAGTGATAAAAATCACCTAGATATACAAAAAAATTTCTTTTTGCAATAAATTTCCTTCTAAGAAATCACCACTACCCAAATTGAGGAAAAATTATGCTTCCACATTCATATTATTTCCTTTGTACACCAACAGTGCATCTATAACACAAAACCATAGAATTAAATGACTAAAATGATGTGATAAATAGATATCCTACAACAAGTAGAAATATACAGACAAATAAGGTACAAGCCTTCTCAAGTCCTATACAACGAAAAAATCACATGGGACAAATCATCTTTACATGATTGAAGACATGGTAATGAAACACAGAAGATATTTGACGAAGCAATTGCCAAAAGCCAAGATGTAGAACACGGTGCACATCAGGCATACATCCATGAATGCGTATATATATGCTATGCATACCTTCATGTTCATCTAGTATCATCCAATGTTTCAATAACTTTAATAAATATGGAAGGAAATAAAGGAAAATATGTGTCAATCATCTTGCATAATGATGAAGAATAGCATCTGTTACCAACACTAACACAAATCATTAAGTTGATCCAAATTTTACAGGTGGAGCAAGCTTCTCATTAGCATTTAAAACATTTTTGGCTTTTTTGCAAATTAGAGCCATTACAAGAAATTATATAAATAAATTATACAAAGCATGTAATAATAAACAAAGTCAAATGCAACGTTTATGTTTCATCACACATCATTCCATTCTCTTCTCATTAGCATTTTAAACATTTTTGCAAATTAGTGCCATTACAAGAAATTGTATAAATAAATTATACAAAGCATGTAATAATAAACAAAGTCAAATGCAATGTTTATGTTTAAGACAATGATAGAAAGCTAAACATTAGATTCAATATTTATTTATATTTGCTTGATGACTATAGAATAATTGAATCCTATTTTTCCAGATCTTCAATATATTAACCATGTATTAAGTAGATACAGCTGAATTGAGGACATATTCAAAATAATGTGAAATTCAAATGCAAAGAAAGTTTCAAGCTTTAATATAACATATTATTATCAAAAAAGAGCCGAACTGAGACAATATTCTTTCTTTCTTCTCTTTGGCAAGGAGACAAAATAACATGAAAGAATGACAGATGAAGCCAATTGAAAATTAAGATTGACAGCCAGGAATTCTTGGGTCAATATTACATAAAGCCAGAGTGATGATACCTACTGCTCCCTACAACAGATCACAATTCATCAAGTAAGAGAACAATTCCATACCTTTCGTTCTTACCAAATCCAAAGCGTGCACCAAAATAGAATGCAACAGCAAGCAACCACGAATCACTGTGAACTGCAACCAGTGATAACCAGTCCTTTTCTTGCATCCCATCCCTAGCAAAGTTAATACCTAATGCTGGCTCGGGAAGCTCAGGAGGGACTTCCTCAACGGGCAGATTAACTTCCCATGTCTCATTTGGAAGCCCATATAGACACAAGTTTTCCTTCTCTGAAAGTCATGAGTACATTAAGAAACAAGACAAAACTCTCTCCAACTACCAATGTAATCAAAATCATATCCATGCCACCACGAGTTTTTTATATCACAACAAAGAAAATACTAAATAACTATTAAAAACAATGCATGAGGACAGCGTAAAATGACAGTAAAGTTTCGAATGGGTTGTGTTGCTTCTAGGACCATTGGGATACACGTTCAACAACAATCAAACAGAGACAAAAGAATGACACCATAACCATAGTTATGATATTAATTGGATCTCTTTACAACTCAAAAGACAGAGGTAAGAGTAATAACATGATATTACATTTTCTTTCAATATGACAATAGAATCACTATCATAAAATGGACCAAAAAATTGACAATTCAGAATGCAGAACTGATATTACTTAATTAAAGAAAAATGTCAGCACATCAGCTAATTAGAGATCAGTCAAATGCAGAAAATAATCAAAACATATAGGTGGACAAGTTATGAAAAGGAAAGAATACATTGAAAGATTACAACCAAAACGACAGTGTACCCCATACTAACATATCTGTCTATATGTAGGAAAATTTGCTTCCAGTTTTATTTAGTGAAAGTGAGTTCACCTAAAATTTGTAGATTCAACTGCACAAATATTTTTCGTGAACATTATCAAACACCATTCAAAGTAGAAAACCTAAATATTTAAGTTTATGAAGTATACAATTGGGATCTCCACAACATAAAAAAGTAAGCAATTAATGCTAAAAATAAAGATATTCATATTTTCTATAGCGCTTTCTTTTCGTAATGGTTGTAGGTACAAATTCCTTATTTCCATACTAAAGAGAACAAGAATATACCAGTAATCGTCATAAGGCCTCAGCACATTCAACATCTTTCAAAATTATTCATCAAGCCAAAACTGTGTAAGGGAAGCTATCATAATACATGTATCATATGACCAAACGCAAATATTTATTCATGTGCCTATTTCTGTTATTGCTTAAATGAATTTACCTAATAAGAAAGTTTGCAGTTCTCTAAGTAATACAAGCCCAAAACAACACTAAAAATGACATGAATATGGGTCAACCGCACAAAGAAATTGTGCATAATCATTATTAATCTCTCTTTCTCTCTCTCTCTCTCTCTCACACACACACACACCCAAGTTTCCATGGAGATTCCTAGGATAATTGCAGGAATCATAAGTATCCTCTACGGTTGTAATAGCACATTCTTGAAATCACATTTTTTCACCAAAAACCAAAAGGTAAATTCTCACTTCTATTTAACTTTCTAGATTATGAACGAACTTGAAAAATGGAAAAAGAAAAAAAAAATACTCAAATGAGAACACGCAGCAAAGGTCAGCCCAGAGTGGTGAAACAAGACATTTATCAATCCCTAAAGCAACAAAATATTTAGTGAACTGTCAAAAATTACTGATACAAAAAAAGAAAAAAAAAGAAAAGAGCCCATAAGCTGTTACCAACCAAAAGGCACAGTGAACACAGTACATCATGAATTGCAGAGTTGAAATAAACGGAAGAAAGAAAAAGATTCGTCACAATCCCTAGTCGCACAAAATGAAATATATTTCAAAAAAAAAAAAAAAACGAAGAAGATGAAGTATAAGAATTTAAAAATGACCCACCGGGATCGCACTGCTGGTAAAACTTTTCGACATCTGCAAATTCAACCCCAAAGAAACGAATTAACAAAATTTGCAAAAAAAAAAAAAAAAAAAAAAAACGGAAACCCACAAAGACGAAGAAGAAGAAGAAAGCGGAGAAGAGTAAGGTACCATTGGTGAGGGCCTTGATCAAACCCGCGCGTCTACCCTTGAAATCTTGGAAGACCTCCTCCACTGTTCTCGGTATCGGATGCGGTATTCCCTCCATTCACTATCTCTCTATCTCCGTCAGTCTGTCTCTCCGGGTCTCAATTTTCAATTCAATTCCCCAAATACAATCGGAATCCAAAAATGCTGATATTCTTGGTTAGAATTTGAAAACCAAGCAGATTAGGGTTTCCAATTGGCCTTCCTTAGGGTTTCCTCTTCTTCTGCTTCTCTCAATATTCCAATTTGGGAAAGAAAAAAAAAATACAAAAAAAAAAAAAACAAAACCCCTTTTTCTATCTGCTGAAAGCCTGAAAGTCTTCGTATCAATTTGGAAATAACAACGAAGGCTGGGTTACAATGATAGGATGAGAAGAGGCCTACCCTACCTAATAAAGAGAACCCGAATCAGGGTTTCACTGCTCGCACCATTGCTTCCCTCTAATCGTTTTATTTAAGCCTTAATTGGTGGGGTCCGCTCTATCTCCATTCTCCTCTTCTTTTAGAGTCACAGAGAGTCGTCCACAAAAATAATTATGTGGCTCCTCCAAATAAATAAATAAATAATAAAATTATAATAATATAAACTGATTTCTTTTCCTCATCCATGTTTGACAGGAATTTTTTTTTGACTACGCTCCTCTCTTTCACGCTTCCTCAAAATTACGTCCAATCAAACTTGCTTAAGGTGCCACCTTTTCATTTTTCCAAATAACCTCAGTCGATGGACGTTGACAAGGGTTTTTACTACAATTTTTTTTTCCTTTTTTTTTTTATTTTTTTAAAAAAAATAATTAAATATTATTGGTTAACTTTTTTACCTTTAACATTTTATCACTTTAGTTTTCAAAAAATAAAAATTGTACTTATTTTGCATCGGGATATGTTTTAAATATTTTTTTTTTAAAAAAAAAAAATTAAAAATGATTTAAAGAACGTTGGTGAAATAAATGTGAAGAATAATTTACTTTTTTTTTTTTAATTTTTATATCATATTTAAATTAAATCATATTTTTATCTCATAATTATTAGAGTTAAATACCTTACATACATGTGGTTTAAAAATTCTATTTTTTGCCCTTTCAGCTTTTTATTTTTTTCATAGGTGGTACCTGTTCTATAAGAAAAGACGGAGATGGTACATCCGTCTATTTTTTCATCCAAAACTTACGAATTTCCATGTTAGCGACATGTGGCACCATGTGGCCCTCTGCCACTCTTATAATTATTATTATTATTATTTTTTAAAAAAAAGAAGACCACGTGTCGTTGAAGTGAAAATCTATCAGTTTTGGATGAAAAAAAAATGAACGAAGGTACTATCTCCGTCTTTTTTCATAACACAGGTACCACTTATGAAAAAAATGAAAATTGAAGAGACAAAAAATAAAATTTTTAAACCACGTGGAGTTAAAATGTATTTAACCCTAATTATTATTTAATATGTTGTGTTTTTTTTTTTTTTAATCTACGTCTTTGTGGAATAATAAAATAAAGTAATAAACTACACGTCGTCCATTGCCAACCCGCGCTAAAACCCTCCCTGACGAAACGGTGCGTTTTAAACTCTCTTTGCGGGAACGATGAGAAAACTATGAAGATGAAGGAAACTCATTGCTGCTGATGTTTCCGTGAACTCTGGTTTTCATATTGTATTTTCAGGATAGAAAAACCCAGAAAAAGATCCCAAGCTCCGGTGCTTTTGTTCTCTGCATCATTTATAATAATCATCTTCTTCTTATTCTCCAGTCCAGGTACAAAGAACTCTTCCAACAAAGCTGAATAGTTTCACTTGTCCAGAGGTCGCACACCATCTGTTTGATGTAAACCTTCTATGTATTATGACTTGAGGAAAGCTTTTGGGTATTTGGATTTTAACTTTGCAAGTTGGATTTTTTCTTTGTTTAGTATAAATATTGCTGTCCCAATACTTTTTTTAAGCAATAGAAATTTAACACTCCCAATCTTTTATAATCTTATTGGTTTGCATTTTTCTTTTTCTTTTTCGTATTGTGTTGTAGTTGAAAAATATAATGTCTTTGGTTGCAGGGAGTGGAATTGTGTGTATATTTGTATGAATAGGAGGTGGCTATTAGAATAGCCAATTTTTGGGCATGTCTAACTCATGGGTTCGAGCTCTTTCAGTCGGTGAGAGGCATTATGGTCTTGTTGGTCTCCTCCATAGGAGCACCTCTCGTGTGACTAACCCAATCCCAAATATCTTCAAAGAGAGAGGCCACCTTCATTCTATAGCACAGTCTCGTCATGCTATCAAGATCATATCAGGTACAAGTTGTAATGCTCGCTTCTTTTCCTTGACCATAATATATGACAAGGTTTGTCAACTCTGTGGTTGATGATGATTTTGTTGATTTTCAGAGTCGCTATTTAGTGGTTCCTCTAGCAATAGCAACCGTAGGACATCTTCGATTTTGAATTGCTGCAGATCAATCTTGAGCTTGCATTCACCTAGTCTGGTTCAAGTTACGGCGGGACTTTGCACACTGACTGAAAATGAACCGTCAGATTCTGATTCATGCAATGATGCAAGTGGCCATTTTGAAGAGTCAACTGTTGATTTTGGATCTGATGTCGATGGTGATGTTACTAGAAAGAAAGTTAAAGGCGTGTATGGAAAACCAGTGGACTTCACGAAAGCTGAAGTTAATTTGCTTCCAACTGTGATAATTGTCGGGCGCCCAAACGTGGGCAAGTCAGCATTATTTAACCGGTCTGTTTCAACTTTACTTGCTTAGCTCTCTGTTGTTGTCGTAACAATGTAAATTTAGTATTCTTCAGAAGATTTTGATGCATTTGATGTCTCTTTATATTGTTGATATTATTTTTTGGGGGTAAATTTTAGT
Organism: Alnus rubra; assembly: GCA_028654335.1. Lineage (NCBI taxonomy): Eukaryota > Viridiplantae > Streptophyta > Magnoliopsida > Fagales > Betulaceae > Alnus > Alnus rubra. The sequence continues at coordinate 267,333 of JAJPGS010000714.1, read as the reverse complement.
TTAATTCGGAGGAGGGAGGCTCTTGTATATAACACACCCGAAGATCATGTTACTCGTGATGTACGAGAAGGCGTTGCCAAATTAAGTGATTTGCGATTTAGAGTATTGGATTCTGCTGGCTTAGAAACAGAAGCATCTTCAGGGTCTATTCTTGACAGAACTTCAAGAATGACTGCAAATGTGCTGGCAAGGTCTCAGATTGCTGTCTTCCTGATAGATGTGAGGTCAGTTTCATGGATGATTTTCTGATTATTATTATTTTTTGTTTTGTTTTTTAATGTACTAAACTCATTTGAATATGAAAATATATTTTCTAAGTTTGGAGAACTCAAGGATGAACTAAGAAGAAAATGACAAAATTTAAAAAGCTTTATGTTAAATAAAGAATGATTTTATGTTATCAAGTTACATTTGGTTCTTTTGTAGTAAGCAAGTAACCCAGGGTTATATGAGATACGTGTGTATCAATAATGCAATGCTAATATAATTTCTAAGTTGGGAGAACTCAAGGATAAATTGAGAAGAAAATGCAAAACTCAATGAGTTTTTATTTATTTATTGTTGCCAGGTTACATTTGATTGTTTTGTAGTAAGCACGTAACCCGGGGTTATTTGCTTTATTTGAGATAAGTGTGTATCAAATATTGCAATTTTAATTTTTTTATATGCCGTGGAAATAGGTTACTTCTGATTGACGACAGACCTGGTGACATTAGGATGTCTCTTTTTCCTTTTATTCACTCTCTCTCTCTCCTCTCCCCCCCCCCCCCCCAGGCCCCAAAACACCTTGAAATTTCACATCTCGCTATTGAAATGTATACGATACCTGGGCTGCTAGTGTGCATAATTTTGTTCTCTTTTGGCTCCTTTGATTTCCAAATTTCAATTTCTTTTTCTTTCTAAATTTTATCTTGTAATTAGAGCTGGACTTCATCCCCTTGATATGGAGGTTGGAAGGTGGTTACGCAGACATGCTCCTGGAATGAAACCTATAGTGGCAATGAATAAATCTGAATCACTTTTTGATGGTAGTAACTCTCTTAAGGCGGCTGCTGATGAAGTCTATAGGCTAGGATTTGGGGATCCTATTGCTATATCTGCCGAGACTGGACTTGGTATGACAGAACTTTATGAAGCTCTTAAGCCTATGCTTGAAGATTATATGCTTCATGTCTTGAATGGTAAGAAAACTTCATTTTCATGTAGGATTTGTCATCCAACATTGAAAAATTTGCTCTTCTTCTATCAAGGCTTTTTCATTATTCAGACATCTTTAGAATTTAGACCTAGTATACAATCATGAGATTGAAATCTTGCATATAGTTCTTTAATTGTTTTGTTATCTTCTTCAATTCATTTTTGATAAAAGGAGCAAACTATGTTATCATCCTATCATTAGCTAACCTTACTTCGCACTTCTACTATTCCTAGATGAAGATAATCAGGGCAATAGCGAGGATAGTAGACCTACTGAGGTTGAGGAAAGTAAGGTGCCATTACAGTTAGCAATTGTAGGACGGCCTAATGTTGGAAAGTCAACCTTGCTAAATACATTGTTACAAGAAGAACGTGTTTTGGTGGGTCCAGAAGCTGGTTTGACAAGAGATTCAATTAGAGCTCATTTTGAATTTCAAGGGAGAACAATATATCTGGTAAATATCATGTTTCCTCAATGTCCTCTTTTTAATTATATGATGTTGTTGCTACATTTTTTGATTCTTTTTTTTAATTTGGTTTTTCTTGTTTTATTTGTTTGTTTATTTGTTATTTTACCCTCTCTTTTTTATTGTGAGTTATTGCCACTCTTCTCTAGGCATAGGAAAGGTAAGACACACATGTTGTAGGCTTGTTGTGCCTTGGCGGGTAGTGGGTAGTCCTGTTCTTAGTTGGGTCCTTTTGTAGTTTGTTTTTGGTTTTTTGGGGTCTTGGTGTTGTGGGTTTTTACGGGTTAGCTTTGATTGTTCCTGTGTACTTAGGGATGCCTTACGTTTTCTTTAATAAAGTTTTCTTATTTATCAAAAAAAAATAAAAAAAAATTAAATGATGGTGGATTTTTTGTCATGCATGGTAATGGTTTATGTCCTATTCACAAGCTATTTGTTGGCGGACTAAAAAACTCACCTACTATTGCTGTATTTCCTACCCCAAGTTTGACAGTGCTCTTAAAGCCCATACGCTGTCCTGGCAGCCACTAATTTATCTCTATGTTGAGTGGCTTAATTTGTTTTTCACTTTTTCTTGATTTTTACATATTAATGGTATTTTTCTTATCCAATATGAGATATTGAGCACCTGGATTTGGATTTCTAGGTCCCAGTAATACATCACCACAATGTGCTGTATAGAGTCTGGTCACTATAATTGTTTCCAGTTATGCTTTCTAAATTGAATTCTTAATTTTTTATCTTCGAATTACTAGTACCTTGTTTGACTTTGTTGCTTCTTTATGCAGGTTGATACCGCAGGCTGGTTGCAGAGGACAAAACAGGAGAAAGGAGCATCATCCTTGAGCATTATGCAGTCAAGAAAGAATCTAATGAGGGCTCATGTAGTTGCTTTGGTCCTTGATGCAGAAGAGGTTTGTGTCATTCCATTATGTTGTTCTTTCCGCATTTTCTGTCATAGTGTGATGAACATGTAATTGTCATTTGACGTTGTAGATTTCTGTTAAGATGCCAAATTGCAGTTTGAGCAGGAATTTTACCGTTGATAGAGTTCTGGAAAAAACATAACAAAATGCGGTACATTTGTTTGAGAATCCTAGATTAAATGATTCTATCTTTATTCTACTTTTGATTTTCATTAATTTTGATAAAAGGTGAAACATGAAATACAAAAAATAGAAGTCTAATAAATATAACTAGGGTCTTTTAAATCCAAAAAAGAAAACAAGGCTAGGGCTGTGGCAGATCTACTAGAAAACATATATTTAGTTATGGTTGGTTGTGTGCTTTTGACTGCTTGATTCTTATTTGACAGATTTTTTTTTTTTTTTAATAAGTAATCGTAATATTATTAAAAAGCGCAAAGGCGCAATCTAGGTACACAGGAAGTTCATAAGAGATATACCTATCCAGAAAAAGAAAGAGAATTAAGAAAGTCATTAAAAGTAGGCAAATTAACAAAGTTGAGAGCAGCTCTCTAGTGGAAAAGAGTACTGAGGAAGAAAGACTTTAACTTCACCACTGTCCTCTCATTGTCTTCAAAATTTTTATCATTTCTTTCCGTCCAAAGACACTACATTAAAGATAGTTAATTCATTAATTATTCTCGTACAATTACTCCTTGTGGAAGTAGCTCATTATTTTTGTTAAATTCTACCAGCGTACAACATTTTGGAGCGTGTGGTGTGCTTTATTTAGTTGCCGACTTCTGAACCAAAAATGATCATGTTTCATATAACGTAATGCTGGAGTTCATGCTTTTGTATCCTTCCTGAGGCTATCCTGCCCAGTATGATGAAAGTTATTAGTGAATTACTATTTGTAAGCCCAGTGATGGTTTTCCACTATAGAAAATGACAATTAAATGATATGAATATGGTGGGAAAGTATTTCTAACCTCTTCTCAGGTTTTTTTACATGAGATATCAAACAAATTGCCGACTTCCATGTAAGACAGTAATTAAAGTAATTGAATGATGAAAATAGCAGTTTTCACATAACCCATTCCATGTATATATGAATGTGTGTATAACACAGTATCAATGTTATAACTTGGGACATTTCTTTGCTGTTTCTAAGATGTCTTTTGCTATAATGTTCACACATCTGATTATCAGATTGCAAATGCTAGAAGAAGTATGACTCATGATGAAGTAGTTATAGCAAGACGAGCAGTGGAAGAAGGGCGTGGTTTGGTTGTGATCGTGAACAAGATGGATCTTCTAAGAGGAAAAAAAAATCAAACTTTATATGCGAATGTCATGGAAGCTGTTCCTCAAGAAATTCAGTCAGTGATACCCCAGGTCTGATGGCTTACGATAAAGTTACATAACTTATTGCTTAGGCCTATTATTGTTTTATCCACACATATGCATGTTCTACTGGAACTGATAATCAGTGCCTTTTTCTTAGCATGGTTTTTAGAAACTTGGTAAACACCACCCCCCCAAGGTAAATCAAAATCCAAATAAGCTTTTGCATTAAGACTGGTAGGTTCAGCATATACCTCTGAAAAATTCAGTAACTATAGCAATTCCTCTCACTCAAACTGGGCCATCGCCAAGAATAAGATGCGTTTCCAAATTTCTGACTGCTAAGATGTCTTATCATCATGATGGAATTGAACCTACTTGAAACACTAGACCATGTATAGGGACAGAGACTCAATCACAAAATTTTCAGTGCCCCTGATAGTTCTATTATTATCGATGGCTCCAATTCAACCCCAGACCTCAGTCCATAATACTTTAAAGTGATTTCTGATTTAAATGTAGCTTTGAAGTATTGGACCTTCAAGTAGATTATGTGATTTTCTTGTATTGCTACCTTTGCCTTACAGATCTGATATTAAAATTGATGATAAAGTGTTACCATTTAAGCTTCTGGAAGATGTGAACCAAAGGGCATACATGGATTGTTCAATTGGAGGATTTTGTCAGATTGGATTTGTAGATTGCGCTTAAAAGGAGGTGCATTTTAGGAAGTGCAGATACACGTGTATACACATAAACCTTACTGTTGGTTTCCCGTTTTCAGCATATTCTTCTAATAGCAAAAGAAGCAAATGTTGATGCAGAAAAATAAATTAGGACATATATATCAAGTGCTAGATATGGTGGATGAAGTTCTGTTTTTCTATATCATTCTACATAGCTTTTATGATCGATCTGTGTTTTCTTTTTAATCTACTTTTACTCTTTTGGGGAATTAACGAATGGAACCATGATCTTCAAATGATGATACATTAGATAATTTAGCATTGAAATGACTTCATCGGCAGGTGACAGGAATACCAGTTGTATTCATTTCAGCATTGGAGGGAAGGGGCCGGATAGCTGTCATCCGTCAGGTCGTTGATACATATGAAAAATGGTGTTTAAGATTGTCCACAGCATGTCTGAATCGTTGGTTGCGTAAGGTAATGAGCAGGCATTCTTGGAAACATCAGGCTGCACAACCCAAGATCAAGTACTTCACCCAGGTGAAGGCCCGGCCACCTACTTTTGTTGCCTTTGTGAGTGGGAAGAGACAACTCTTGGATACAGACCTCAGGTTCCTAACAAAGTCATTGAAGGAAGACTTCGATTTGGGTGGAATTCCCATTCGGATCATGCAACGGTTGGTTTCCAGAAAAGGCGCAGACAGCACTAGCAAGGGCAGCCAATCTTCTGGCAGATTGTCTGATCAGAGGATAATGTCTGACAAGAGAGGTGTCTCTGCTTAACTGCAATTTTAATATGAGTAGAGGAGGTAATTAAGTTTGATCCTCCAGTTTTCTCAAGAGTTTAAGGCTGGCGATGAGATGCTGAAATTAAGTAATATATATGATCTTTATGGTGGCCGGTTAATTACAGGCCTTGGTTCTTCAGTGTTGGCTTCTTTTCTTTTCTTTTTCTGTTTTGGTTTAACCACTTAAAAGGATTTTGTTTGTATGATTAGCCGATGTAAAATTCATATATAGTAATAAGTGAAATGGTAATCCTGCCTTTTATTGATTTCTACAGTCGGATGATTTTTATATGAATGTATTTCCGGCCAAAAAAGGAAACCTAAGCTCAAAAGGGGTATTTTCTCTCCTATTAAATTTAATTCGGTGTATTAATTGCTCTGCTGTCACTTGTCAGATGAAACTTTTTGCATACTTGGATTTTTGTACGGGGCCTTTTTTTTTTTTTTTTTTTTTTTTTTTTTTTTTTTAAAATATCAAACAAGGAACATAATTTTCACTAATTAACATGGATTAATTAAACTAACATCATCGGTGAAGCTGCCTACTTCCGTTTTGGTCCAAAAAGAAAAAGAAAAAACTATAAAAGAAAACAAAAAGGTTTCGACTGAATTAAAAACAAACCTCAATTTAGCCATTCATATTAATTGGCAGAGAAATTTGTTTATGTTTGTCAAGAGTTTCGAAAATTGTTTGTCGTTTTTTGTTTTCAAAAAAGTATTATATATATATATATATATATATGTTTTTGGAATAGTATTTTGTATGCTGAAAATCGAGTAAAGAGTATTTTTGGTTTGAAGAGAGAAAAGACATTTTTTTGGAAACTTTAACGAGCGTAACCTTTGGCCCTATATTAATCTATTTATTTCTTTTTCTCTTATAAAACTTGCCGTTTTTCAAAAATTTCTTTATTCGACAAACTACGTACGTCAAAATTCTAGGCTTGTTTGTTGTTCTAGTTATTTTCTCTTCAAACTCACATCAAACCCCAAGGGTTTTTCTCTTCTTATTCCAAAATCTCAGCGTACGTTTTTCTTCTTTTTTCATAGGGAACCGATCCTATCCTCCGCTTCCTTTGTCCTCACTCTTTTTATCTGCTTGCATGTCTTTTCTCATATATATATATATATATATACGTACGGTTTTCTCACGAGGAGAATCAAAATTTGATTGTGTTTCTTCTTCTTCTTCTTCTTATTGTTTGTTTCTAACATAGTGTTGTTATTGTTTTTGCAGTCTATTTCAAGCTCTTTAAGGGCTCACAAATAGATACATTTATTCTTGTCTTTGTCCTTACAACAATATTGTCCCATAATTAATTCGTTTATAATATATATATATATATATTTGAATAGTATTTTGTATTCGGAAGAGTAAAGAGTGTTTTTGGGGTTAAAAAGATAATGAAAAAACTTTTTCTTTTTTGAAAACTTTAACAAACGTAATCAAATTTGGCCCTACATATATTTATTCCTTTTTCTCTTCTAAAACTTATTGTTTTTCGAAAATTTCCTTATTCGGCAAACCACGTCAAAATCCTAGGCTTGCTTTTTGTTCTTGTTATTTTCCATTCGAACTCACGTCCAACCCCAAGGGTTTTTCTCCTCTTATTTCAAAATCTCAGCGTACGTTCTTCTTCTTTTTCTCATAGGGAACCGATCCCTTTCCTTCGCTTCCTCCATCTTCACTCTTTTTCTCAGCTTGCTTGTCTTTTCTCATATATATATATATATATATATATATATATATATATATATATATATATATATATATAAATTTAATTGTTTTTTTTCTTCTTCTTCTTATTGTTTGTTTCTAACATAGTGTTGTTCTTGTTTTTGCAGTCTATTTCAAGCGCTCTTTAAGGGCTCACATATATATATATATATAGTATTTTGTATTCTGAAGAGTAAAGAGTGTTTTTGGGGTTAAAAAGAGAAGGAAAATACTTTTTTTTTTTTTTTTGAAAACTTTAACAAACGTAACTAAATTTGGCCCTATATATATTTATTCCTTTTTTCTTTTAAAACTTGCTGTTTTTCGAAAATTTCCTTTTTCGGCAAACCACATAAAAATCCTAGGCTTACTTTTTGTTCTTGTTATTTTCCCTTCAAACTCACGTTAAACTCCAAGGGTTTTTCTCCTCTTATTCCAAAATCTCAGTGTACGTTTTTTTTTTTTCATAGGGATCCGATCCCTGTCCTTCGCTTCCTCTGTCCTCACTCTTTTTCTCCGCTTACTTGTCATTTCTCATATATATATATATATATATATATATATATATATAAATTTAATTGTTTTTTTTTTCTTCTTCTTATTGTTTGTTTCTAACATAGTGTTGTTCTTGTTTTTGCAGTCTATTTCAAGCGCTCTTTAAGGGCTCACATATAGATACCTTTATTCTTCCAAAAAAAGAAGAAGATACATTTATTCTTGTCTCTGTCCTTACAACGGTATTATTCCATAATTCGTTTTATATATATATATATATATATATATATATATATATATATATATATATATATATATATATATATATATATATATATAATATTTTGTATTCTGAAGAGTAAAGAGTGTTTTTGAGGTTGAAAAGGAAGGAAAATACCATTTTTTTTTTTGGAAACTTTAACAAACGTAACCAAATTTGGCCTTATATATATATTTATTCCTTTTTCTCTTCTAAAACTTCTTGTTGTTTGAAAATTTCATTATTCGGCAAACCACGTCAAAATCCTAGGCTTGGTTTTTGTTCTTGTTATTTTCCCTTCAAACTCACTTGAAACCCCGAAGGTTATTCTTCTCTTATTCCTAAATCTCGGTGTACGTTCTTCTTCTTCTTCTTCTTCTTCTTCTTCTTCTCACAGGGAACTGATCCCTGTCCTCTGCTTTCTCTGTCCTCACTCTTTTTCTCAGCTTGCTTGTTCTTTCTCATATATATATATATATATATATATATATATATATATATATAGCGGAGCCAGGAATTCGAGTGACGGGAGCAAATTTTTTTTTTTAAAAAAAAACTAAGCAAAAATTAATTAAAACTATTAAAAAAAAATTTTGTATACAAATTTTGAATAGGAGTTTTTTTCTCCTTTATTAATAGTGGACCCCAAAAAAATAAATCCACTGTAACCTAATTTTTTTTTTTGAAAGCTCTAATCTCATAAATTCAATTCTTACTTATATATATATATATATATATATCATTGCCCCCTCCCTATCCGTATACTCAAAAAAGAATTGTTAAAAAAAAAAAAAAAAACTTAACTCTTAAATTTGTTAAAAAAAAATTAAAAAATTCAAAGGGGACGTTTGAGTGCAACTTTTTTGTTTTGTTTTGCATTCTTTATAACTTTTTTCAAAATTACAGATACCAAGAAAAAAAAAAAACAGAGACGTTATGTTGAAATAATGTTTGGGTGATAAATGTTTTTGAAAAAAAAGAGAATAAAAGATAAGAGTTGAGTTAGGAACGGTTCCTAAGTCTTTTTTCTTTCTTTCTTTTCTTTCTTTTTTTTTTTTCTTTTAACTTTGGCCTTCGAATTTTTTTTATTTTTTTTTATTTTTAATGCAATTCGATTTATTTAAAGTTAAATTTCTAGTTCCTCCTTGTATATATCAAATTAGTGATCGGTGGATTCACTGATAAATATTTATCACTGTTAAGCTTAATTTGATTAGAAATTAAGCCTTAAAAAATTAAAATACAATTTGTTTGTCAAATAAACCACCATGAATAAAACCTTTAAGGAAACCAGCCCACTCTATAATTTAAAAGACAAGTCCATTATTTTAGACGTGTCCTTTTTTCTTTTTTTGTAGGTAGACGTGTCCTTCTCTCTAATAGATAAGAGATGTCTCATTCTACATCCAGGGACGGAGCCAGAAGTTCTTATGGGCATGGGCTAGTGGCAAAAAAAAAATTATTGGTAGGGTCCAATAGGCTAAATTTTTAGTTTTTTAGCTTATATATATATATATTTATTTTTTTTAACCTTAGATTTTTTTTTTTTAAGGAAATTGGGGGTGGGCCATGGCCCCTGCCAGCCCCCCCCCTCCCTTCGTCCCTGCTTACATCTTCAACCTATTAAAAGACAAGTCTCATTAAAAGACAAAGACCTTGTTTGGTAACTCCCTCCCCTCAAGTATGAGGGGAATATTTTTTTTGAGTGGTTGTATAAAGTTGAAAGAATTTATGGAAAAGTGGAAAAAATTTGTATTGTAGTGATTTTTTTTTATTTAAATAGTAATAAAAAATTATTGATGTGATATAAAAAGTGAAAAAATTTAAGAATGTTTTGAAGTTGATGTTTTTTGGGAGAAGTGAAAAAAAAAAAGGAAGGGGGAGGGTAGGGAGTTTCCAAACGGGGCCAAAAGTGTTTTTAAGTCTTCAACGTTTTGTGTCTTTTAAAAGACGTGCCCTTCTTTTAAAAGAAAAAAAAAATTCAGTCTTCTAGATAGTGTCCTTTCAACGTTTTGTTTTTAACAAAACGGTGAGTTTTAAAAATATATCGTCTTCAACCTATCTTCTTTAACCTTTGGTTGGCTGTGACTGATTTTAGGTTAAAAAACTAGTGAAAAATGGCAGAACACGGTGTGACTCATGAAGCTCGATACTCTTGAAAAAAAATTTGTCCCTTAATGAGTTTTTGAAGAGGGGCACCTAGGATTTAAAAAAAAAAATTCAAGAGTAAAGAAAATTTTTGGGAAGTGGGGGGGGGGGGGGGGCATTTGACCCCTCTCGACCCCCCGGCCCCCTCCCTCCGCCCCTCTATATATATGTACGGTTTTCTCCCTAGGAAAATCTAAATTTGATTGTGTTTCTTCTTCTTCTTCTTATTGTTTGTTTCTAACATAGTGTTGTTCTTGTTTTCGCAGTCTCTTTCAAGCTCATTAAGGGCTCACATATAGATACGTACCTTTATTCTTGTCGTTGTCCTTACAACGGTATTGTCCCATAATTCGTTTATATATATATATGAATAGTATTTTGTCTTCTGCAGAGTAAAGAGTGTTTTTGGGGTTAAAAAGCGAAGGAAAAGACCTTTTTTTTTTTTTTCTTGAAAACTTTAACAAACGTAACCAAATTTGGCCCTATATATATTTATTCATTTTTCTCTTCTAAAACTTGTTGTTTTTCATAAATTTCCTTATTCAGCAAACCACGTCAAAATCTTAGACTTGTTTTTTGTTCTTGTTATTTTTCCTTCAAACTCACGTAAAACCCCGAGAGTTATTCATCTCTTATTCCAAAATCTCGGCGTGCATTGTTCTTCTTCTTCTCACAAGGAACTGATATATATATATGTACTTCTCTCGAGAAGAATATAAATTTGATTGTGTTTTTTCTTTTTCTTCTTATTGTTTGTTTCTAACATAGTGTTGTTCTTGTTTTTGCAGTATCTTTCAAGCTCTTTAGGGGCTCACATATAGATACGTTTATTCTTGTCTCTGTCCTTACAACGGTATTATCGCATAATTCGTTTATAATATATATATAGACATGCATGCAGATATAAAACCCTTTAAAACCCTTTATATATATATATATATATATATATATATATAATATCTTTCTTTTTCCTTGAATCCACTACAAAAGTTTTAAAGGGTTTTATATATGCATGCATGTCTATATTGTTGCAGTTAGCACAATGGAAAAGGCAATAGAAGATTTTTCTGTGAAGGAGACCTCGCCGAACATCAGGGCCATGAAGGATACAATGGGTCCCGAAAGGGCGTCCAATCTCATAGAAGAAATGCACTTTTTGTTTGTGAAGATCGTAAAGGGCAGGTATTAGATACAAGGCCACCACTAAATTCTTTGATCAAAAGAAGTCAAACCTGGAATGGGATCAAGTCTTCGCTTTTAAGAAAGAACGAATTCAATCTTCTGAATTGGAGATTTTGATGAAGAATATGAGTACTGAAGAAATCATTGGTAAACTTTCCTTCATTGTTTCTGAGGCTCCTTTGCGTGTTCTGTCCAACAGTCCATTGGCGTCGCAGTGGTATAGGCTGGAGGACAAGAACAAGGTGAAGGTAAAGGCAGAGCTGATGTTATCTGTTTGGATAGGGACTCAGGCAGACGAGGCATTTTCCTGTGCTTAGCATTCGGATTCTGCAGCTGTTGGTGGTGATGGTATTGTTCATATGCGTTTTGAGCAATATTATTCACCTAAACTTTGGTATCTTAGAGTTAATGTGATTGAAGCTCATGATTTGGTACTTAGAGATAATAAGAATATGGAAATCTTTGTGAAGGCTACACTTGGGATTTTGGTTTTTAAAACTAAGACGATATCGCCTGCAGCAAAGAATTATATGTGGAATGAGGATATCATGTTTGTTGCATTAGAAACTTTTGATGATTCTTTGGTTTTGAGTGTGGAGGATAAGTTGCATCCAAATAGGGAGGAAAGTGTGAGTTTGGGGAGGTGTGTAATTCCTTTGCTTAATGTTGAGAAGAGGCTCGACAATGCTCCAGTATCTAGTGAGTTTTATAATCTTGAAAGGCTTCCTGGAGGAGGTGATCAAGAAAATCAGGTGAAATTTGCTAGTAAGCTTAAGATGAGAGTCTCTTTGGATGGAGGGTATCATGTCCTTGATGAATCCACACACTATAGTAGTGATCTTAGGCCAACTGCGAAGCTTTTGTAGAGACCTATCGTCGGAGTTTTTCATCTGGGGATCTTGAATGCTACTGGGTTGCCGACAATGAAGCCGAAAGAGAATCGCACAGATGCGTATTGTGTGGCTAAATATGGATCAAGGTGGGAGAGGACAAGAACCATAGTTGATAGTTTTTCACCACAATGGAACGAACGGTATAGTTGGGATGTTTATGATCTATGTACTGTGCTTATAATTGGAGTTTTTGATAATGGTCATGTGCAAGTAGGAGATCATTCATCAGCTGAAAGGGGGTACTATTACATCAAAGAATTGGGAAGGTGAGGATTCGGCTATCCATGCTTGAAAGTAATCAGGTCTACACACTTTCTTATCCACTTTTAGTCTTACAACCTTGTGGGGTAAAGAAGATGGGAGAGATTCAATTGGCTTTCAGATTTTCTTGGTTGTCTTATGTTAATACGCTATATAGTTATTTGCAACCGTTACTTCCAAAGATGCACTACCTTAGCCCACTGTCTGTGTATCAGATAGATAGTTTGGGGCACCAAGCTGCCTACTTGATTTCTCTGAGGTTGACTCGTGCCGAGCCTCCAGTAATGAAGGAGGTTGTTGATTATATGCTTGATGTTGGATCACAAATGTGGAGCATACGGAAAGGCAAAGCTAATTATGATAGAGTCAGAGATCTTTTGAATGGTTTTCTTGCTGTTGTGAAAGGGTTTGAGCAGATACGAAATTGGAGAAATACTGCTGCAACCATTATGATTCACATTTTATTATTACTTGGGGTACTTTTCTTTGAAGAACTGATATTACCTATAATGTTTTTGTTACTTTTCTTGGCTGGGATTTGGCGCTACAGAAAGAGGCCAAGACATCCTCCTCACTTGGATACCAAGTTGTCTCGTGTTGATACAACAAATGAAGAAGAATTGGATGAAGAATTTGATTCATTTCCATCTAAGAAGACGGGTGATGTTCTTAGAAGGAGATATGATCGATTGAGAAGCATTGGTGGGAGGATGCAAACGGTGCTTGGTGACTTGGCAACTCAAGGGGAGAGGGCTCAATCTCTGCTTAGCTGGCGGGATCCGAGAGCCACAACTATCTTTGTATGTTTCTCCTTGATAGCTGCGATACTCACATATATCACTCCTAACCGATATATGATTATTCTTATAGGGTTTTATGTGCTAAGGCATCCAAGACTCCGTATTGATCTTCCTTTAGTGCCCCAAAACTTATTTAGAAGGCTGCCTGCAAAAATAGATTGCATATTTTGACAACTTAATTAAGGGATATATAGGATTTATCATGCATTCTTTCAGGATATATCATGCATTAACCTCAATAACTTCTTGCATGTATTTTCGAATTTTGATGAGCTGGAACATCATTCTAATTGCACATTTAAGTTATATACTGGCTGGAAATTAGAGGCAATATATTTAGGGTCTATTCTCGACAGAATTTTCAAGAATGATTGCAAATGTGATAGTAATGACTTAGTTTGGAGTCTCTGTGACAAATATATGTGAGTTGGTGGGGTTGGATATGTTTTAGCATGTCTTATGTAATAATTAAACTCATTTGAATGTGAAAATATGGTTTATAAGTTGGGAGAGAATTTCGTGAGTATGCCTTCTATAGTCGATGTAAAGCACTATATGGTGTTAATAATAACTCTGGTTTGTACATATAATGGAACGAATTAACTACATCGATTGAGTAGTTGGAGATGATCGAACTTTGTGGAGTTGAAATTATTTATTGTAATTGTGTTCAAAATGATGGCTGAAGAATATAAATAACATTTTTATGAACTTAATTCTACGAGAAAATTTAACTGAACAATATAAGTAATTTGAAGCTTAAAATTTGCCACTAATTAGGAAGGTTAGATAAAAAAATCATCTTGAGTTAAAGGAGACGGGGTTCACACACACACACACACACACACACCACACACACACACGTACTATAAATGCAATGTGCAATGTGTTACATTAGATACTATGTACCTTGGAGTAATTCTATACACCATCTTTAATCTCCAAAGGTGATGTGGTGTGGTTCTTTTAACAAAAAAACTCATTTCCATGTAGTAAATTCTATGTGGAGACTGTTGGGGATTATGTTCTAAATCTTAATATTTTATGAATGACATTCTAGTTTGTAATGAATAAAGTTATTATTCACTAATCTATTTAATTGGGCATATGACATATGATCCTTTTAATGCTTATTATGTTATTTACATTGTGCACGTGAATGATCTTTAGATTAAATTGAATATGGTCTATGGTGTGAATAACATGGTTATCACACAAAGTCTCAGGTCATAAGCCTTATAGTCTAAAATATTTTCTTGTTCACAATAGGTAATGGAATTGGGCATTCCATTAGCAAAGACTGTTACACATCGATCAGGGTAATTTATCTTGATCAAGCGAAGTTGGACAATTCGAGTTGATGAGTAAGTGTAATGCACTGAATGGACCATGTGAGTGTTTTTCCTTAAAATTACTGTTAATGAGAATGATTGTAACTCCCGATACCTCTTATGATATTGATTTTAAATCCTGTGAGGATTGAAAACTCAAATGTCAAGTGAATGTCATTTTGATGCATTTAGGAGTGAGACCTTTACTAGTCAAAATTCTCGGTGCATTGGATGATCGCATGTAGTATTGTGAGATCATATTTTCTCAAGAATGAATCAAAGTCCTTTATTCAAATGATAAATTTTTTTTCCTTGATATAGATTTTATGGATTGAATTATTCTTAGTCACTGGGTAGAGCATTTTGGTAAAGAATACCAAAATATTGATGTACATAGTGAAAATGTTTTTACAAGTATGAGAATTATAAACAAAATAAGTTACTCAAGGATAAAAATGTAGAGAATTAAATTGACAGTATCATAGGCTTTAATTTTGCTACAGAATATTTCATAGATGAATCAAATGTCAATATTAAGAAAAGTCTAAGTGATTAATTGATTTAATAAAAAATATATAAATTAGAGTGCAATTATAATTGTTTAGTGGAATGAATTGTAATTACATCGTGAATTTTGAGCATCAAGCATCAATCAAGCCCATCTTTTTATTTATTGGACTGCTTATTTTTATTTATTAAAACATGGGTTACAAAAAATAGTAGATGAAGTGCATGTGTGAGAGATTGGGCTTGGGACCACTTTAAGAGGCGCTTGGGCCCTGGCCATGTTTTTATGTTAAGTGGAGGCTAGGGTTTTCTCAACCCTAGCCGTCCACTATGTAGTGGGACTGTAGTTCCACATTGCTTAAATCTATCTCCTCTTTCTTTCTTTGTGCTAAGCCTATAAATAGAGAAGCCTTAGCTCTCTCTTTTCTTTTTTCTTTTTTTTTTTTTTTTTTTTTTTTTTTTTTATATATATATAAATAAATAAATCACTCTAGTTCTTTCATATTTACTAAGAACTGTATATTGTTGAGTATTTTCAAGAATAAGTTAAAATTTTTGAAAAGCAAGATAAAAGACCCACACTTTTAGTTAATCTTAGTTATTGGTGAGAAGACTTGAAGGTTTTTGAGAAATCCCTGAGGCTACATGTGTTTTTCATTGTATGAGCAAGAAGAAAAGTTTGCCCACTAGCCAATGAGTGGTTGTACAATCAAGTAGGTGTTCTGACTTTTGTAGTTTGAATTAAAATAACATTATCCTTCACGTATTCCTCATGAAGTTCAATCATGACTTGAAAATTTTTATTTTTCACTGCGCAATCTTGTTTTTGCATTCCTATTCCCAACAGAGATTGCTTACAAATTGATCATGCTTTGGTGTTATATATAAGAACTGATCATGTTATATTGAAAATATAATTTTATCCTTACTCTAAATGCTACTAACCATTATCCGCATATACAGATGTAAATGCAGATATCAAAAATCATTAGCTGCATATGCAGTTGTGGATAGCAGTTTTAGGGTAAGCGGATATGGTTACTACAAGGTTGTCTGGTTTACGGGGCTACCTTTGCCAAGATTCAAGATTTCCCTTACTAATGGAAGGAGAAGTCCCCGGGCTTCCTCTCTATTTAGGAGGAAGTCTTCTTGGATCAACTTTCTGTATTTCATTAAATTGTAGACCTTCCCTTCCCTTCCCTCGAGATTGGTCCCACGTCTTCCCCTCTCATAGTTCTCGTGCTCCCACGCCTTACTAATTGCGTCAAATGATAGGACTTTCTCCTCCCTCAATGGGGTGCTTAATTTTCCTCCTCGTGATTGGGTTCCCGTCCTTGGTTAACTATTAGTTGAGGATGACCTTTATCTTTCAGATTTGGTGAGTGTGAAATACTAATCCAAGATTAGCTAAAATCAGTTTGCTCTTCCTTGTGCCATGCATAAATAGGGGCATTCGTTTTCTAGTTTTTGTATCAACATGTCTGAGTCTGCAACTAAGTTTGTTTGCCATTCACCCTCACTTTAGTAAGGAATAGCGGGCTAGGAAAGAACTACCATATTGAGTTAGAACCCTCTATTTTAGCTAGATAGCTACCTTATAAAGCTTTTAGTCAATTCAAGGAAATACCACTATAATCTACGACCATCCTCACTCATAGAACAAAATCTCATACTGGGTAAATCCTTAACCCTTCCCCCTCTTACTAAGACTACATGATGTTCTTGTAAATTATGGTCAATACCATGCATATAATTAGTGATTTCAAATCTAGAGGTTAAGCTTACTCTGACAACTATATGTGTGGTAGCCTACTGCCACTCTATATAACCGTACATGAGATTTTTACCTCATAAAGCTCCTCGAAAAAATGGTGAAAACACAAGGGCTACATTTTCAAAATCATTTTATTTTTTATTTTTCTTTTATAGATACGTTGAAAAACAACAGGAGTTAAAGCTTATGAGCTAAAGCTAAAATAAACACAAAAACAAAACTATAGTTAAGCCTAAGTTAAAACAATAGCAAAAGCTAAAGTTGAAGCTAAAGCTAAAACTAAATCTAGAGCTAGAGCTAGGCTTAGGGCTAAACAAGCCTATAAGGGATCTTTGTCGCTGACAATTGGGATAGAGGGTGTAACACCCTCGTCCCATATTGAGAAGAGATGAATAATTCACATAGAGTGAGTAGTTTATATAGATATTCATGGGTGCTAAGTCCCACATTGCCTAGTTACTAAGTGAAACTGGGCTTTATAATGGATTCTAAGGAAGCTTCAAATTGACTAGTCCTTTTGGGGTGATAGCGCAGATGTGGCTAGCGCTTTTCCTTGGGTCGTTACAATCGCTAGCCACATCTGCGCTATCACCCCAAAAGGACTAGTCAATTTGAAGCTTCCTTAGAATCCATTATAAAGCCCAGTTTCACCTAGTAACTAGGCAATGTGGGACTTAGCACCCATGAGTATCTTTTTAAACTACTAACTCTATGTGAACTATTCATCTCTTCCCAATATGGGACCGGGGTGTTACAAACTCCCCCCTTAAACCCCTGACGTCCCCGTCAGGGCCATATCATGCAGTGCTCCAGTACCACATGACCTGGCGTTACTAGGTGGCTTTGATACCATTAGTAACGACCCAAGGAAAAGCGCTAGCCACATCTGCGCTATCACCCCAAAAGGACTAGTCAATTTGAAGCTTCCTTAGAATCCATTATAAAGCCCAGTTTCACCTAGTAACTAGGCAATGTGGGACTTAGCACCCATGAGTATCTTTTTAAACTACTAACTCTATGTGAACTATTCATCTCTTCCCAATATGGGACCGGGGTGTTACAGAGGGAATAGGAGTAGGGTAGGTGGGAATGCCGCCAGAGTTGAACTTGACTACGGCCCAATGTGCCACATAGTGAGCACAGAAGTTTGCACTTCTGTTGTCATTCCGGGTTGACCACGAAGAATCAACTGGGATAGAGTCAATGACATTATCTGTAGTATTGGAGATACGCCATTCCTGGGATATGCTAGGTTGTTGAAGAGCCAATATAACCGTTTGTGAGTCTCATTCCAGGATAAACTTCTTGAGATGGAGAGAGGATGCCATCAAAGTAGCCAAGTGGGCAGCTAAGGCTTCACCCATGTTTGGGGAACATCAGGGATAAATCTGAGAAAACATTCCAATAATATGTCCTTCATGATTTCAATAAACGGTCGCTTGATCCGAGAATGATTCTCTAATGGTTGTATTAAAGTTGATCTTATACCAATTATACAGAGGTTTGAGCCATTTTTCTACAGGGGACTGGATAAATGATTCCAAGCTATAAAATGCTGAAGATAAATTTTGTTGATATTTCTCAAGATCTGTAGAGCATCATAGGAGATACTATCATGAAAAGCCTTGTTGCGATAGAGCCAAAGAAGATCGCAAGTAACTGCTATAAAAATTTGAAACCGATGATGATCAATTTTTGGGATATGGAAAGTAGAGCCAGGAGAAATAATAATCTTGATCCAGTCCAACATATTGGAGAAATTCAGAGTTGTAGAGTCAATCGGCTTGGCAAAATTATGCCATACCACTCTAGCAAAAACACAATTGAAGGATAAGCGTTGCAATGATTGTAGTTGAGCTTTTGTTGGAAGAATATTCCAAACAATTTTCCATATGAAAAGTCTCCATTTATCATTTAATTTCAATTTCCAAATGTCTTTTCACAAGGTGGTAGAGATTGGAGATGCCGTAGCTGAGAAGTTGTTATCCAAAATAGCAAGATATGCTGAATTAGTTGTGAAACGACCTGAACATGAGGGGATCCAAGTAAAGCTCGGTATGTAATCTATAGAGATGCGAATATGGGATATTTCTCTTGCAGATGTAGTATCAAAAACAGAGTTTAATGTCATCAAGTTCCATTGTGTAGTTCCAGGAATAATTAAATTTGAAACGAGTAGTGATGTCATATTCCTATTGTGTGGATACTTCGGAGTTGGCTTGAATGAGGGAATAGTTGGAATCCAAGCCGTAGTCCAAATAGGAATATTTGAGGTTGTTGAGACTTTCAAGCAAGCTCCAGAAATAAGAAAGGGTTTACATTTTTGTATGCCTTTCCAAAGCCAAGATGCAAATTGAGGAGTTGGAGCTGATAATAAAGTGCCATAACTAATATATTTCCACTGTACGTTGTTGTTGTTGTACTCACATATTATGTCGTTTTAAATATGCCGTAATAGAAGCCCAAATCGCCCATTACTTGTTATGTGGATATCGGTTAATAACTACATTTAATAATTGCAATAATCGCATGATGTGGATGCGGATGCGGATACAAATACAGATGTATGTGGTTACCCATGCAAAAGTGATAACCGCATAATGCAGATGCGGTTATTGTCAATAACCTCATTCGCATCCTCATGTAAATGCACAACCCTAGATTCAATATCCCTGGAGAAGTACTTAAAGCTCTCGCAAGCCGTTACCATGACTCAGTAGATCGATGGATGAACTATATATATAAAATTTAGAGGTCGAAAAAATATATATACCATCTCAGGAACTATATCACTTATAGTGACTGGTTGACAAACAACATCGATTAGGTGGAGCTAAGATATAAATAATGATCTATTAATCCTAGTGAGTTATGTGGGCTATATATCATTAAAAATAAAAGGAGATAATACGTAGTTTTGGAAGAAAGAATGGTGCGGATTAAAAATTTAATACTAGCTAGCTATTAATATTCTACAATATACTACTCTTGCAAAAAAGAAATATCTCGAATCTTTTGAAATCTTTAGGGCTAGCTATTTCTGTGATCGATTAATTATCTTTTCTTTCTTCCCTTCAAGAATCCCTTTAAACTGCCTGATATGGATGATGAGTTTTCTAATATATATATGAAAAGAAAAAGTGATTGATAGGCACGTTAACTAAAATGAAAATGTTGATGATAGAGGGTGCACAGTGTTTTAGGTAATTCCCCAACCTAAAGTCTATATATATATATATATATATATATATATACATATATATATCTATTCTACTCCAAGCAAAGTCGTGGTGGGGATGTAGCTAAGCATTCCTTTTTGGAATGTCAAAATACGACTTAAATCTGGTAAGGAATAAAAAGTATTATAGCTAGCTAGGTCATAAATAAAAGAACAGTGCGCATAGAGCAGCCGACACTGGGATACATGCATGGACCTCTCTATATATACTTTGCACTATAACGCACGCATGCACGCACACTCACCCGCCCGCCCGCCCGCAAAGTGTCCACATGCGGGTGAGGGCTTCCTTGACTTGCAGTGATAATTATTGCAAACCACTAAAAGTACTATCAACTCACAGCGCCTATATATATGTCCTATATATACACTAGCTACTACTACATGCACTTCGCTACCCACTTTCCATGTCCTTAACTTGCCCTTTCTCATGTGTGTTTGTGTTTGTGTTTGTGTGTGAGAGAAATCGATCCCATGGTTTATTTCCAGATGAAGGTGCATGCATAATTATGTAAGATCCTAGTACACGGTAAAAATGGAAGTGAAGAATGGAAGGGCTCTAGAAATACCTCATATATAGCTAGCTAGATCTGGCCCCTCTAAAGTTGTCTGGTTTACGGGCAGTTCACCAGTATGTAAAACATGCACCACGCGAGAACGAAGACAAATTTCTTTTTGGGGCGGGTAGATCGACTACTCACCAACCAAATAAGCAAATATACGACAGTTTATCCTGTCCCCGTTTCTGAACGTTGCCTTGTGGAATGGGTCCAACTCCTGCAATATTCTCCAAGCTAGATACCTTTTGTCTACGCATCGTGATGATCATCATCTGTGTGTGTATCAATCATGGCCGGCATCATCATCGATCATCCTTAGGGTTTAAAAGTACTGAACAATCTGTGTGTGTGTGTGTGTGTGTGTGAGAGAGAGAGAGAGAGAGAGAGAGAGAGAGTATTCGCCTCTTCCTTAAATCCCCATTATAGCAGGCTAGCTACTTAAAGCCAAAAACTTTTGAGGCGAAACTAAGTTCTCAAGTTGGAAACTAAGCTCCATTCGATCTGGAAGAGACTAACCTGATTGTTGAAAGTTTATACAAATGCAAGACATGAGACACAAGCTAATTTGAATTAAGTAATAATTAGCAGTACCAATTAACACCTTACTTGTTGAAACGCAAGAAGGGTATCACAAAAACTTTACTACAAGCTGGATCAATTAAGTAACATTAATTTAACCCAAAACCCTAACATATCGACAAATCATTATCTATCAATATAGGGTCAAATATTCTGAAAGTTAATTAATTAACAACATAATAACTTAGATAAATCACTAAAATTAACATCAAGTGTATATATATAATATTATCTATGTACGTTCAGTTCATTTGATTACTTGAAGGGATTGGTGTACTCTCGGTGTGCTTCTGGAATCGGATTCCAGTCCCAAAGCCTATCGGAGAAGGGAGTTGAAAGCACGTTGGGCAGCGTGCTGAGGGCCAGTGGTTGTGAATGTGGCGGCACTGGCAAGCCTGAGAATTGGTTGTAAAAGTGTTGTTGCTGACTGATAATTGAAGCAGCTTGTGGGTAATTCACTAGTCTATGGAGATCATCCACAGCATGATGATGACTAGATGATGAGGCCCCGCCTGTAAAAAGTTGCTTTGACTGGTGGTGCATCAGAATTCCTTCCTCCTCCATTGGAGCTGGAAGCCCCAGGGTGGTGCTGATTGCAATATCTCGGAATGAATTGTGCTTGGCAAGCCCAAGAGCTGTTGTCACGTTATCTGAATTACTGCTCCCATCTGTTTCATTCATTTTTTCCACCTCAATTTGCTGTGATTGTCCTCCAAAACCTTGCAAGTTTCCCATGGAATTATGAATTACTGCCTTTCTACCTGACTGAGCCGCCACTCTAGATGATGATGCCCTTGATGGAAGAGAACGAGGGAGAGAAGGGTGGTCTTCTACTCCGGCTCTCTTGTATACGCGGCACAGCGATATTTCTGCCTGAAACAATAAAATTCGAAGCAACCAACCAAGGAAAAGTTTGTGATGACTCACACATATAATTTCAGTGATAGTTAAAGATCAAATAACCCCATTAAATAATGAGAAATTTGAAACGGCGCGAGATTGGCAAGACTACTACTGTTTCTGCCAATTTCTTATCTGTGTCGTTTTGTTTTTTCTGCGCATGCGCACCTTGCAGTGTGTTATATATGCAAGAAATTGTTGAAAAAAGAGGAGATTGTGCTCCAATTCAAGTTGTATTGGTGTACCTGTGAACTAGGGTTAGTGAGGACAAAATAACAGGATTGGATTTCAAGGCTAGCATGTCTAGCTTCTTCTTATTTTTCAAACAACGACGACGATATATATATAGAGAGAGAGAGAAAGAGAGAGAGAGATGGAGAGAGAGAGAGAGAGAGAGAGAGAGAGAGAGAGAGAGCTTGATCATCATATCATGAGCAAGTGATCAGAGCAACCTAGGTAACAATTTTCATTCTATGGGCCCCGGGAGACTCATGATCCTTGTCAATTTTCATTCTTCTCTTAGTTTTTGAGATTCTTGATGATGATGATGATGATGCATGGATATATAGATAGATAGCAAGAGGTTTGTTACCTTTTGATAGCGTTCAGTTTCATGATGTGGCAAGCGATACTCGTTCATGATCCAACTGGTTCGGATGCCCTTGGGAGCTTTCCCAGAGTAGAAAACTAGGGTTTTCTTCAGCCCAATCGACCGGAAGTTCTCAGTCCGGATCATTCTGTCAGCTCCGGTTGCCTTCCAATAGCCGGAAGTGGTAACACGGTTGGGGCGATCCCCGTTACGATACTTGCGGTCTCTAGGCACATAGAAGAACCATTCCTTCTCTCCAATTGCCGCCAAGGCTAACCAAAATACACAAAAATGGCATGGAGAGAATATATTAATCCTATATATATATATATAGATAGGTAGTAGAGAGTGGAAATAAAAAAAAAAAAAAAAGTAGGATCCTTGAGAAAGAGGTAAAGTGTACCAGGAAGCTCCCAAGGGTCATAGCGATAAAGATCGAGAAAAGTGATGAGTTCAACGTTGAAGCGCTTGCCCTCTACCTTACGGCGAAGGTAGAACTCGACCAATTCTTCCTCGGTGGGGTGGAAGCGAAAGCCGGGCATGACCATATCATGCTCATGATCATCATCAACTACAGCGGGCTTGTTGTTGCTGGTGCTATCGTCGTGGCTCATATTGTTCGAGGTTGCTGCAATTGCCATAAACTATCTACTCCAATCCAAGGCAATAATGAAGTACTACTCTAGCTCCTCCTCTCCTCTTGGGCTTCGGCCTCGATCCCCTCTTAATTTATATACCATGAGATGGAGCAATACCGTACGATTTGAGTGGTGCAAGTGGTAGGCAAGATAAGAGATGGTAAAAATGTCGTACCTTCATCCCAAAAACTTTGTTCCTTCTATCTCTTTCTCTCTCTACAGAATACAGATAGAGGAAGAGAGAAGAAAAATGGAGAGGGGAGTTAATGGAAAGATCTACATAGCTTTCAGGCCCTACATGGAAGAGGTGCTCGTCAAGGTGTTTTAAGATGAGATAATGACATCTCACAATTAGGACAGGGTGGCCACAGCCCTCAGCGGTGCCCTTGGACCTTTCTTCCACCATTATATTTTAAAAATAAAAAATAAAAATAAAAAATTGAATTTCTGATCGAATGTAACACGTACGTACACGATTCTAAATTTTTAATGGTCTTATGCCATCTAAAAAATAATAAAAATTGATATTGAGGTTAATTTGATGTAGTAATATATGTCCCTCCTAGCTAATTAACTTGATTGTGTGTATATATATATAAAAGGACCTCAAAAGAACATTAAAAAGAGTTCTAACATTTTTCTTTCTATATATATAGCATTGTAAATTCCCTGAGCCCTTAGTGTCCTTTTTTTTTCTTTTTATACAATTACTCTTTTACATTTTTAAAAATGAAAAACTTCACTTACCGTAACTCCAATTTATCAAGGGTTTTGCAATCACAACTTTAAATATTTATCAAAATTTGCAATATCAGTATCTCAAGTTTCAGCCCTTTTTAATTTCATTTATATCGTTAAGGTTTAGGGTTAAATCAAACGCTATAGAGTAAAAATGTCTTTTATAACCCTTGTAAAATTTATAAAAAAAAAAAAACAAATTTACTCTTAATTAAAAAATTAAAAATTTAACCAAAAAAAAAACCAAAGAAAATGTAAAAATACTTTTTGCCATGGGCATGCACTTGTCCTGAAACTATATATATTGACTCTTATACTATCTGTTAGAAATTTAACATATATATATTGAGAATCTTGTGTATATAGTGTTTTGGACTCATTAATATTATATATATTACTATTCGATAAGTCAGCTTTAATTAACATTGAGATTTGACATCAGCTTTAATCCAATAAGTCACTAACTATATATATATGTACACTATATTACATATAACACGTATATACGCTAATTAACACGTACACCTCCATATATATATATATACGCCCTTACCTTTTCTTCTTTTTGAAATCTCTATCTCATGATCAATCTCTTGTCTTGCATCCACTTGCGCACACGTTCACATACGTACATGCATGTGTGAGCATGTACTACTAGAAGTAGTACTTGTAGTAATTACTATCAAAATATATAGTGTATATATATATATACACTATACAGTACTAGTCTGATACTACGACAAATACTGACGATGCTTTGGGTTGACTTTGCTGCAAGAATATTGTTGATTATATATGCATGGTATAAAGATGGTTGGAGCAGTGCTAGTGGTGGGGCAGATGGGGCTGATTGTAAGGGCTAGTGCTACTTGTGGTCACCAATTTAGAGTAACAAGGAAAAAAAAAATAATAATAAATAAATAAAGTAGCTTTTTGAGCCCTAGCCTCTGCTGGCGTTGAGAAATGTATGCATGTTTATATAACAAAGATGAATATATATTCCCCCGTATTCAATCTTCAAAATTGGATTCTATAATTCACGGTAATATTAAAATAATATTTCTATCCCACAATGTTAATATTGTACAATATTAGATATCCGGCCTAATGAATACTGCATTTGCATTTCTGGCAAATCTAGTGCGTTAGATAATTATTGCCAATATGTTCTACATTATAACATATTATATATATATAGATAATTGCACCGTTGGTCCATGTAGTATGCTATAATTATTTTTCACTCCCTATGGTTTAAAAAGTTCATGGGAAGTCCCTGTGCTATGCAATAATTACGTTTTACTCCCTGAGTCGATTTTCCGTCCACCATTTTGACGGAATCTATTAGCTCTACATGTCAGCGCCACGTGTCGCTAATAAGATGGTGACACGTGTCCATCTTAATAAAAAAAATATAAATTTATTAAAAAATAAATAAAAATACTTATTTTTTTAAAAAAAAAAAAGAAAAAAAAAAAGAAAAACGGGAAGCAAGGGGTTGCTGGGCCATCCCTTTGGGGGTGGCCGCGTGCCACCCCTGGATCTTAAAGGGGTGGCCCGAAGGCCACCCCCAAGCAACTGGGGGTGGCTGCGCGCCACCCCTGGCCACCCCTTGCTGCTTTTTTTTTTTTTTTTTTTTAAAAAAAAAAAATTAGTATATTTATTTATTTTTTAATAAATTTATATTTTTTTATTAAGATGGACACGTGTCGCAATCTTATTGGCAACAAGTGGCATTTGACGGAATCTGTTAAAAAATTTAACAGAATTTGATGCTAGGAATCGATTTGTAATTATTGCTTACCACAGGGACTTCCATGAACTTTTTAAACAATAGGGAGTAAAAAATAATTATGACATACCACAAGGACTAACGGTGCAATTATTTCATACATATATATATATATGTTGAATGACATAATTTTGATGCAGGCATGCACGTAATATTAATCTAAGAAAGGCACCAGTGTTTGATTAGTAATAATGTAATATTCAACGTTTATAAAGTCAATTATTCAATAAAGTGAGCAGTGAATTTATAGATGCGCAGTTGTACACATTTATGTGCAATTTTTATCATATTACAACTAATTAATAACTAATTAATATGAAAAATTGCTATTACGTACACCCTTTGTTGAGCCTTTCGTAGCCCACCCTCATAATTAAGTACTGCTCTCTAGCTAGCCTTACTTACAAACCCAAAAAAAAAAAAAAAAGACTCTCTAGCCTCATGGCACATTATTGTTATGCCGTTTCAGAGAATCTAAATTGCCATCCAATTGACCTTAAGCATAGCATAATCGATTGGAAATCATATTCATAAAGGATTCAGCTTCTATGCAGTAATGTAAACTACCATATAAATGTTGTTAGCTAGTCTAAAACGACATAGTTTTAGACTAACAGCAAAAGCGCATATACTATGCCTGCTATGTTCGTCGATTTATGTGCAAATGCTCTCTCTCCCTCTCATTCTCATTGTTTCAGCTCATCTCAAATCAATGTGTCTTTTTCTTTCTTTCTTTCCGAAATAGCTCCCCCTATAGTCTTCTTCTCCCTTCATTTCTTCACAGTAGCTTGTCGTCATGATTAGGGTTTCACTCTCTAATCTCCTCACTTGCATATTATTACTCAATCCTCTCTGATGCTTCAACCACTTGCTCTCTTGGTTGAAAAGAGAGAGCCATTGCTTTCTTTTCTTTTTCTCCGTGGTTTCAAGCTCTCTGCATCATCTTCTTCTTCTTCTACCTATGCCTCGCTCTATGATCAAGCTCAAATAAGAGCTTTTACAAGGTTCATTGGAGGATCTTTGTGAATTTTTCTTTTAGATTTAGTTGAAAAACACCAAGATTGACATTAGGATCTTGGAGAAACAAGTGAGTTTTCTTCATTTTTAGGGAAAAGATTTTCCTTTGGGAAATAAAAGTTGGAGCGTATCTCAAAACAACGATAGGTTTTGGTTCGTGTTTTAGCTCTATTTGTGGGAAGTTTAGAGAAGCAACCACATTCCAAAATGTCCAACAAAACGGCGCGGCATAACCACAAGTATATGTGCTTTTGCTATTAGTCTAAAACTATGTCGTTTTAGACTAATAACATCTATAAGGTAGTTTTCACTACCGCATAGAAGCCGGGTCCACTCATAAAATAGTTGGTCACACTACTAAAAAATTAACATTTATTGACGGTTTTTTTCTAGACGGTTTTAAAAATCGTCTAGAAAAATAAAATTTACTGACGGTTTTTTGAAAACCGTCCGTAAAATAAAAAATTACGACGGTTTTAATTAAACCGTCTGTAAATTTTTAGACGGTTTGGAAAAACCGTCTAGAAATTTAAATTTTCAGACGGTTTTAAAAAAACCGTCTGTAAATTTACCGACGGTTTTAAAAAAAACGTATGAATTTTTTTCTTTGTTTTTTTTTTTCAGACGGTTTTTAAAAACAACCGTCTGAATTATTTTTTTTTATTTTTTTAAGACGGTTTTAAAAAAACCGTCTTAAAATTTTGAGACGGTTTTAGGAAAACCGTCTCTTAAACTATGGAAATTTCTAGACGTTTTCCTAAAACCGTCTCTGAACTTCTTTTTTGGTTCTGTTTTTTTTTTTTTTTTTTGTTCTTTTTCTTTATTTTAAAAGAAAGACTCGATCAGATCCGGCCCTTCATATAAAAAAAAAATCTCTCTCTCTCTCTCTCTCTCTCTCGTGTGCTCATCTCTCCCTCTCCCTCTCGTTCTTCTTCTTCTCTCTCCGTCCGGCGACTGAGACAGGCGATGGGAGCGGGACATGGCCGGAGTCGGTGACTGGATGTGCGGCTGGAGAGAATTAGTTTTCAGCCAGATCCGGTCGGATCTGTCAAACCGACGCCGGTGTATGTGCGTGGGTTTGACAGATCCGGCCGGATCCAACCAAAATCCACGCTAGGCCGGATCTGGGGCCGGAATGCAGAGAGAGATCCGGCCGGAATACATGGATTTCCGCCCAGTTCTCTCTTCCCCTCTCTTTGTTTTTTCTTTTTTTTGGATTGTGTTTGTTTTGGGTTTGGAATTAATGTCTGATGGGTAGTACGAGAGCATGGGTGTGGTGGATTGGAGAAGAAGCTGATGGAACGGTGGCGGTGGGATTTTTGGGATTTTTTTGGGAATTAATTTCTGTTTGGGTTTTTAATTTTGTGTTTGTATTGAGTTTGGATTGTGATTCTTGGGTTTGGATTGTGAAGGATTGTTTGATTTGTGAAGGATTTTTCCTCTGTTTTGGGTTTGGATTGTGAAGTATTGTTTGATTTGTGAAGGAATTTTCCTTTGTTTTGTGATTCTTGGGTTTGACCGATGGATTTCCGGCAGTGACCGAAGAAGTCGAAGAAGGACCAGTGGAACCCGAAGGAGATCGGCAGTGACCGAAGAAGCCTGTCTTTCCGATGGATTTCCAGTGAAACCGGAGCTGATTTACGCCGGTAGACGAAGCTCCACTGCACCGGACATAAAAATAAGAACAATAATTATATTAAAATAATAATTATAATTATAATTTAAAAAAGAAAAAAAAAACAAAAAACAAAAAAAAAAAGACAAATTCTGGACGGTTTTGGGCAAAACCGTCCAAAATTTTATGGACGGTTTTACCCAAAACCGTCCATAACCAGTTCTAGACGGTTTGACCAAACCGTCTGGAATTGCGGACGGTTTGACCAAACCGTCTGGAATTGCGGACGGTTTGACCCAAACCGTCCCGAACCTTAATTAGCGACACATCTTCCTAGACGGTTTTAAACCGTCTAGAAAAAACCGTCCGGAATTGATTCCGGACGGTTTTTCTGCATTTCTAGACGGTTTTAAACCGTCTAGAATATGCTTTTTTTTTGTAGTGTCATTACTCAAACTGCGCGCAAACCATTTGACTCAAAGAACTTAAATGACATTAATTAATTACGGATATATAAACCATCCAATCCGTAATTAATTAATGTCATTTGGGTTCTTTGGATTCGCGCAATTTGAGTAATGCTAGAGGTCAAGGTCCCTCTTTGTGTCTCTCTTGTTTTCCTCAAAGTTAATATGACTTTTAAAATTACTATTAAATTTGTGATAAATCAACCTTGAATTTATGTACAATTTTTATCATATTACAACTAATTAAAACTAATTAATATGAAAAATTGCTATTACACGCTTTGATGCCACGACCTTTCGTAGCCCATGCACCCTTATAATTAAGTACTTTCTAGACCTCATGGCACATTATTTTTATGCCATTTGAGAGAATCTAAATTGCCATCCAATCGACCTTAAGAGATAGCTCAACCGATTAGAGACCATGATTATATCTATATAAGCCATCCAATACATAATTAATTAATGCCGTTTGGGTTCTTTGGATCAAATGGTTTGCGCACAGTTTGAGTTGTGCTAGAGGTCAAGGTCCCCCTTGTATTGGATCCTAAACCGCAAAAAAAA
Source organism: Alnus rubra (assembly GCA_028654335.1). Lineage (NCBI taxonomy): Eukaryota > Viridiplantae > Streptophyta > Magnoliopsida > Fagales > Betulaceae > Alnus > Alnus rubra. The sequence continues at coordinate 237,876 of JAJPGS010000714.1, read as the reverse complement.
ATTGAAAATCCGATGTTTTACGGGACGGGGGCTGCGGAACGGGGCAGGTTTTGCTGGTTTTGCACACCCCCTGCATATTACATACATGCATATAATAGATGTTTATAGGTGTAAGTGTTTAATATAACATAGTTGAACATATATCTTATCTAGCTTTTTAATTAGTTAAATAATGTCTCAATATTCATGTTATATTATGGTGTGGCTGTCACACTCTCCGAAGTGTCTATCTCTTTATAAAATTAATTAATGTTAAGATTGTTAAACATATACGTATACGCATAATGAGTGTAAAAATGTTAAGTATCATATCGAACAAATGTCATAAGCGTGCATGTGTGCTTGTATAATTAATATAAAATAATTGAGTCCAAACCATAAGTTTAAGATTTTATATTAATTGATGTTCTATTTTTTGTTTATTAATTATTATTATTATTATTATTGTAGTTTTATTATCGGAGGCATTCTAAAATATTGATCTCAGATCCGATCCTCAACAAGCTTAAAAAAAGAAAAAGGAATATATATATATATATATATATATATTATACGTACACATGCATGGAAATTGTTATAAATTAACCTCATGATATTCAGCAAAATAAATTGAAAGAAATTAAAATAGCAATTGTAGGAAGAAATTGGTATATATATATATAGCTAGGGAGGTGGCGGATCAGGCGACGGTGTGGGGCCTAGAGGGAGCAAACGTGCATAATATTCCTGGCAAAGCATGGATAGGGCGGTGAGGATGCATGGGTTGGATATATGGATGAATATGTGTGCATATATACATGCATCATACATGAATATATGTGAGGAGTACTGGATGCATGTGGATGAGTCAAGAGAAACCCGTGACCACTCTCCCGCCCGGATGATGACAAAAACCATGCAAGGTCTTCTTCTCTTTGTTTTTATCTTCTTTCATATCATTTTCAGATCTAACCATTTCCGGGTACATTATTTTCAGTTCTTTTATTTTTTTTATTATTTTTTTTTCGTTTAGTATGTCGGTTGTACTATTAATGTGTGTTTGGAATTGCGATTTTATAAATAAAAAAAATATAATTTTAAATTAAATTATAAAAAATGAATAGTTTAGAATTGTCCTTTTAAAAAATTACAATTTGAAAATAAAAAGAAAAAAATATATTTTTTCAAATCCCAAATAATATAGTACTTTTTTTTTTTTTAAAAAAAAAACAATTTTAAAAAATAAATTACGATTTTAAATTTGTCAAATACTCAAATTAAAGAGAAATGCTAGAGCTCATTCTAGCGTCCTTCTAGTGTCCTTCTGGATGACATGAATTTAATAAGTAAAAAATTATTTCAAAAGGTGACTTAAGAAATACAATTTTTAAAAAAAAAAATTAAATTCACTTCATCTAAAAGGACATAAAAAAATAGTAGAAGGAGTTTTAACATTTTTTTTTTTCAAATTAAAATCAACTTTTAATTTATTATTGGCAGAGAGTCGTAATTGTCGAGAGCTTTTTGCATTTATTGAAACCACCACTTGGATGGAAAGTTTCTCTAGCTAATTATCATCCAACCCTATCATCTCTCTCTCTCTCTCACGCGCGCGCTCATGCGCACACTCAAATTGATCGTTCAAAGATTGTAGTTTACCCGTCCAAGTTTTATAAAGTATTTTGGCTCTGTTACTTACAAAAAAAAAAGAAAAGTATTTTGGCCCAGCCTGTTATGTAAAAGCCAAACCGTGTCGCATTAGAGGACTAAATATACACATCAACATGGGTCCTAAGCTTCAACTTATTTGCTCTCTCTCTCTCTCTCAAGTTCTTAATGCATGCATATTTGAAGAAACTAAAGGCAGTAATTATATCTTTGCAAGAGGGCAGCTTATATATATATATATATCTCCGTCTTTGAAAATTATGAGTCGCTTTGTTTCGTCTATTTCTTTGCAAGTCTCAAATGGGTGCAAAGAAAAGGATGCCTTCCAGAAAGATCAATTGACTCTTGCATTATGGGAGGCTGCTTTTTTCTTTTTCTACGCGGGAGCTAGGCTAGCTAGCTGCTTGCTTATGTGCGCATATATAGACGAGTAGATTGAGAAGAGAGGGAATTTTCAATGACAATGACATCCCTACTCTCATCATATATTACTGTTTTTACAAGAAATATATATATATATACACACACGTAAAAGAAGAGCGCACAGAGAGATCTAGAGAGAGAGAGAGAACTCTGGAAACCTAAATAAAGTCAGTGAGTGATAGTCGTATATATGTATATCCTTCCAACTCGCTAGAGTCTAATGCTAATAAGATTTGGTTACAAATTTGGTGATATCATTGGTTATCAAATTACAGTTAGGTGATGTACTTTAACAAGAATGATGAAAGTTTGCCTTATAATTTTCACCCACTTCCAATATAATATACATTATTAGGCTAATAGATATTGACTTTTATGTTTATAATTATATATATTTATATCGTCATGTAATGAAATCATATATATATATATATTGTCTGATCAATGTATATATGCCTATCATTTTCAAACTGAACCGACCATTTAGCCTCCCAGCTGATTCAGATTAGTTTTGCAATATTCTTCTCTAGATCTCTCTCTCTCTCTCTCTCTCTCTCTCTCTCTCTCTCTCTCTATATATATATATATATATATATATATATATATATATGTGTGTGTGTGTATGTATGTATGAAAAAGTTGTCTTCACTGAAAGGTTGTAGCCCTACCCCGTGTTGTGAAGTGTCTCTTCAATAACCATTGACCTAGCTCATATTTTCTTACTAGCTTTTTCGATACTCTTCTGAAATCAAATATCCTAAACCCTAAGATGGATTGACTGCATGATGGACGGAAAGCACTTTAACGTTATCCATGACAACTGGTAAACTTTGGATTTGTTTGATAAGTAAACGTTAATCAAGGAACTAAAAGATCACAAAGACATAAGCATGAGATCAGGACTAGTAGACATTATGGGACCTATTTTCCTACATGTAAATTTTATATATATATATATATATATATATATATCCAATTATTGATTTTAAAAAATATTGTTGGGATTGGATAAGAGTACGTTTGATAGAAATTGAAGAAATTTTAGCATTTCTCGATTCGGTAACATTTACAATGAGAGTCTGATCTTTCCTAGGATATACCAGTATTTATTAATTATTATCATATTTATCTTAACAACTCATTTAAAATAAAGAAAAATAGGAAAAATATCAGGATCATAATACATAGTTTGTAGATCAAGCTAAGGCTGCAAGTTAATTGTTGAGGATAGCTAGTTCTTTTTCTTTTTTTCCTTTTGAAATCGTTGATCTAGCTAGCTAGCTAGGCTAACTAGTAATTAGTCAATACAAATTTCGTTCTTGTAATTAATTTTCTTAATCAAGTTGATATGTTGATAGTGATATATATAGGGTATTAATTTCGTGTAGAAATGCACAATATATATTTGCTTAATTAGGAGGGAATGAAGTTGAATGTGTCATGTATTTTTTTTTTACAGAAATTTCTTACCATTTACATATAAGATTGACATGTATCTCTTGGCATATAAGAATTACACGTACATGCTATTAAATAGCATGCGCTTTTTACATGCTTTTTTAATAGCATTAATAAAAAATAATCATAATAATAAAAAACATGTGCTTCTCACATGTTTAAAGGACACATGTCAATCTTATATGTGAGTTATAAGAAATTTCATAGCTACAAACTGGTTTGTAAGAAATTTCTGTTATTTTTTTTTTAAAAAATATATATATATTCTCTCCTCAATTATGGTGTTACATACTAGATTCAGTTAATCAAGCCCAATATTTGATTGCCTTTATTGCAGTGAGCTGGCAGAATCGACGAGAGAAATGATTAAGGGGCTAGCTCGTGGAATTATCGATAAAAACAATAAGAAAGAAGCTTCAAACCAATGGCCAACTACATACTGAAGAAGTTAATAATAAAGATAATGAAGGAAATATTTTAATTTGGTTCAAAAAAGGATTTATCGTGGCCTAGGTTTTAAACTTAATCTAAATTGCGACAAGCACAAATTAAGTTACATGTATAAAAGAAACAATTAAGGACAATTTGGGCTGGCTCCCTTGTCATCTAAAATTTCCAAAAGAATAGATTAAAAAGCCTTGACAAGCAGAAGGAACGTTAAATATAATTTATTCGATGAGTAATTGCGTCATTTTAATTTACTCTCTTGGGTTTTAATCCAGCTTTTAACTCCTTCAATTTTTATTTTTTTTTTTATTATTATTTTCATTTCACTCATTTTTTTTTGTCTAAAACTCTAATGAGTCATCATTTTCTATTTTTTTAATGACACATCAGCAATTTTGACATATCAATTTACAAAATTATTTTGTATTTTATTAAAAAAAATTATAATTTAAAATAAATAAGCGTCACCCCTCAACCCCGCAAGAGAGGAGGGGGGAAGATGGTCGTGCAAGCCACCTCCTTTACTTGGGGTGGCCGGGCGGTCAGGCCAATCACCCAATCGTTTGTTAAGGGTGGCTAGCACGGCCACCCCCACCATTAGGCCAGGGGTGATGGCCCCGCAAGACCCCCCGCGATCCTTTGTAGGGGTAAGGGGCCGGGGTGGTTTCGTTGATCGATCGATCTTCCATTTTTTTGAAGATTTTTTTTTTAATAAAATAACTTAATTGATATGACAAAAATACTTATGTGACATTAAAATTAAGGATTAATGTCACGTACATTAGCAGTTTTAGATGATTTTGGATGGAATAATTGAAATGAAAATTAAATTCAAAAAATTTAATGGGTTGAAAGTCGGATTTAGAAACTTAATTGAGTAAATTGAAATGACGCGAGTACACAGGGATTAAATTTATATTTAGGCTAAAAGGAAATTAATTAAAAGGGTGATCAGATACTAATCAATTTAGTTCAAAAGATCATTTGGCTTCGGAATGAAGAGAGGTAAGAGCATGATAGCTTAAAGGGATGAAAAGATGATCACGTATAGTACTATATATGCGAACTAAAGTTAGTAAGAGATCCTTAGGAAACTACCCACAACGCACTAGCTTGTAGGGCTGTACAACAGGTTGCGATAACGGTTATTAGCTCATAATTGCAACCGCAACCGGGGTCCTCGGTTATGATTATTTTAATAACAGTAACCACAATTGGCTTAATTACCGGTTGCGATTTTTATCAACCGCTGGTTATCCGGTTATTTTAACCCAATTATTAACTGGATAACTAGTTTTCATATATATGTTGAATTTTTCATTTTTTTAAAAAAAAATCAAATATTTGAATTCAATTACATCATTTTTTGTCCTGAACCATTGAAACACAAGCAAATTTTTTTGCAACCAAACATAAAATATGCAAAAGCTAATTTCTATTACGGAAATTAGAATGCCGATTCAGAGGGAAAAAATAGAACGCCGATCGATAAACAAAACAAAACCCATGATTTACAGATACAATCCAATAGCTGTAGTTTATCATATCTAAACTCCTCTCCAAAAATCACTGGCTCGCTCCTCACATGTTCTCGGACAAGGAAGGTGACTTGGAGACAGAGTCCAAGCTGTCATGACACGGTTTCCTCCTCCTCCTCTTTGTCCACGTCGGCGTGGGCACTGGGCGTTGTGAACTCGTGGGCGTCGTGGGCGTGGGCTTGAATCAGAGATACAGAAGAGAAGAAGAAGAAGAAAGAGGGAAAGGAGAAGAGGCTTGCGGCTTGCTAGTGTGGAGTAGGGAGATGGGATTGAAGAAGAAAGAAGAAGAGAAGAGAACTAGCAGAGAAGGAGAACAGCTGGGCGGCGTGGGACTTAAGAGTGAAAGAAGAGTTCAGGTTTAGGGTTGAGAAGTGTCCGGTTATTTTATTTTATATATATAAAACCAGTTGCGGTTATATCGGTTTTTCAGATGTAATAATCGGTAACCGCAATTGGGTATCCGGTTACTCGGTTATCCGGTTGCGGTTATTTTTTAGTTTTTTGGTTTCTTGGTTTTTCCGGTTAACGGTTATTGGCAGTTATTAGTGGTTATCGGTTATTTCTGATTAATAACCGCCCCGCTTGTACACCCCTACTAGCTTGGTCTAGAAAATGTAATTGCTTTTCCTATTGCACGTGCAATCTTGTTTTCTCTTCCTTTAATTTAGAAAGAGAGAGAGAGCTTGAGCTTTGTTGTCCGGGGGAGGGAGGCTTCACGCCACCCTCCTCCCGGAGTTGGTTTCCCCCTAGCCTCTGCAAGGCTAGGGTGGCTGTTTTTTGGCCTTCCCTGTTGTGTACCAGTGGAAGCTAGGAGTCTCCCAGCCTCTAGGGCTGTGGAGTTTGGTTTCCCCCAGCTTTGTTCCGGTTGTGGCTGTTTTCCTCCTAGCTTTGAGCTATGAAGTTTTTTCCTTTCTGTTTGCTTTCTCTTTTTTGGTTTTTCTGGCAGAAGCTACACTAGCAGTTGGTGGAGGGGAGCTGTCGTTCGTGGTGTCTTCGGCGATGGTATTGTCTGGCCGTGCAAATTTTGAGGGTTTCTTTGGAGCTAGATCTGCGTACCTCGGCGGTTTTTTTATCGACACGCGCTCTTCCGTGGTGGTCGCTGGCTTCCTCTGGTCCGGTTGTGTCAAGCCACGGCCGTGGTGGTTTTTCCTACTTGGCGCGTGGCCAGCACGCGCCAAGGAGATTTCTCCCGTTGACTAGCATGTGAGGACCACAACCTGTTGTTCCGGTGGTGGTTGATGGAGATCGGTGGTTTCGGGTATCTTCTGCTTCTGAAGAGCTTCTGACGTCGGCGCGTGCTCTGCTCGAGGCCAGCTCCGGTGACGACTCTCCCTGACACTGGCTGTTTGTGTGGTTTCTGTTTTGTGTTATTCCTGTGTTTCTCCTGTCACAGTTTGCCTTTATAATGCTTAAATTTGTACTGGACTATTTATTAGCATGTTGCTAGATCGACCATCTTTTTTTAGAAGTGTGTGTTATTGTAAAGAGATGCCCAAATGGTGTTTTTGTATTGTTTATGTATTGTTTATGCAACTGTTTTTAAGTCAAATCCTTCTGGTTTATGATGTAGGGGGTCTTGTACCTCTTTGTCATGTAATTGCCTTTGGGCCTTTAGCAATATATTGTAGCACATGCTACTTGTTCCAAAAAAAAAAAAAAAAAGATAATAACAAGATTAATATAATAAGATTATAGCTAGCTACGTACCCGGAGTCCTTCGAAAAGTTACAAGTAATTAATTAATAATGATATATATATATATATATATATATATATATATATATATAAAAGTAATTTTCAAGTTTCTCATTACGATTAGAAATATTTTTGGGGAACACGTGCATAAATATATATATGGTAAATATTAGTAATAGCTAATCATCTCTCTGTACGTAGCTAGCTAGGGTTTCGTGGGATCGATGGAATTGCAGTAGCCAGTTTAGTTAATAATTTGCATGACGAGATCGAGAGTATGAGAGCAACCTCGTCATCTGCTAAAAATATCTTTGAAGAAGGGAAAAAAGGGTGATAGCAGTGCCCCATAATTAATATAAGGAGGCAGAGAATATAGAAGAAGAGGTGGTGGAATGGCTAGCTCGATCTCTTTCACATCGACCTAGGCCCTAGCTATAGCAAGATATGGACCCCATCGGGGTTAGTTGAGGGTGCATTATTAATCACCCATACACAAGGCACAAGGATCCCGTGGTTTGGACCATTTTGGCGGTCGTCAACCCTCTCCCTCTTGCATGAACATGTGACTGACTAGCAATATTGTGAGATCGAGATTAATCTAGAGAGAGAGAGAGAGGTAGAAACAAGTTGATCTATATATATATATATATGATGGAAATTCAGTGTAATTAATAATATCACAAAATTAATTGCATCATGTATATATATATATATATATATATATATCCAGAAGAGATCGATGGATCGATCAGAGCCAGCGCGAATTATTCTTGCATGAATGGACCCAGCCAATCACCACCGACCATACGTGTCTCATATGCATGTGGCTACGTTTTCACCGTCCAAACAATCCCCACTTGTACTAAGGACACTACACTTCCAATTAACAGAACCAGGCCAGGCCAGGCCAACCTCCCTTTCTTTATCGATCCCCTTCCTACGAAAAAATACAAACCCTCTCTTTTCGATCTTGAAGGGTACTGAGATCAATGAATCTACCCAAACTATATCATATTCATATGACTATGATAGCTAGTGCCATGATGCACCTTTTTGAGGATGACGCTAGCATGTTAGCATTTCGATCGATCGTCAGCATCACGATTGAATGATTTCGTTTTTTTTTTTTTTAGCTCACATTTGGATCGATGATCAGTACTGGATTTGGAGTAAAGGAATTTTGAATTATAAATTTTAGTCTACAGTGTTTGAACAGCACATGAAGAACAACTTAACAACTTGAAAGAGAAAAAAATTCGATCTTACCAACATCGATTATAAGGCCCGCCTTTCAGGTTAATTTCTACTTCTTATTTCAAATGCAACAACCTTAATTTGAATGCGGTAAGAATATATAATGCTACTATTCACATCAATTTATCACATTATTTGACATGACATATTTTAAACAGCTTATTATGTCAATTACTTAAAAAATAAAAGTATAAATTAACCACTAAAACAACCGGTGTGACACAAGTGTGAAGTATATATAATACTACTCATGTCATAAAGTACTATAATTGCAATAAGCTTTATATAATATACATATATAAATTATCATTAGTTTGTGTTGACGAGTAATATTTTTATGTGTGGCATTCCAAGGGCTATTAGGGAGCAAATTGCGGATATATACTTTGGATATATATATATATTGTGGAAGTTCTTCTTGTGAGATATGTTGGTGTGCCCCTGATTTCCTTATGCCTTTAGGCTTGGATTGTAAAGCCAAGATCAAGCTAGACTTTTTTGGTTTTTTTTTTTTTAATAAGTAAAGAATTTATCGAAGAAACTCAACTAAGAGATCGAACCCTTTTTTTTCATTAGGCTAAAGGATTACACGTGTACGTTACTACTTGTGATTTATAAATCATTTTTGTCAAACAAACTGAGTTCATCATTTGATAACATGTTTAGCATTAGTACTCACTCAGTCATGGACTTAAGCTTTATCTTTCCATCTGTAAAATATGTATTGTTTTATAGTTGAATTTTTTTTTGGGTATGATACTTGGGCACATGAGCAAAGGATGTCCTTGGATGATCTGCTAGGCTGATCTTTGGGTCCAACCCTGAGTTGGTAACAATGATGGAGGTTAGTTACACAGAGTTGGGCTGTACACCCCTAGGGTGTTTTTATATGTGGTATTTGATGTTCTCTATTCACTAAAGATCTATTTTGGATTGGATGATAGTTATCTTTGTTTATCAATGCTTTAGTGACTATTAGATCTAAAATATTTAACTATTCGACTTGATGACTAGTTTTAGACCAAGGCACTGGATGATTATGATATATTATGTTTTGATGTTTTAGAATTGATCTTATTTGTGTTTATTGTGGGTATAATTAGTGATTATATTTTAATTGTAAAGTGATAAGTACTTTTCCGATATATATAAGCTCTCTGTTAAGAGTTTAAGATCTCATGGTCTTATTTATTTGGTAAGTGAGGCGAGGAGGCGAACTAATTAATTTCTCGGAGCGTTACACGTTGACCTTCCCCCGGACCTTCACTTCAATCATGTGTTTAATGTTGAAGATATTATTATAACACCCTGCTCAAATATGTTGCAAATGTTTTATTAATTACCGGTTAAGCCCATAAGAATAACATTATTTTAAAATGACACAAATGCAAACTACCTTGATATGTGTGTTTCAAAAACACTATGTACCTTCTACTTGGTTAACAACCAAACGAGTTTCAAAGTGTTTAAAACCTGTGTTTAAAACATGTTAAGAAAAAAATTTCAAAATAATTATTCTTAGGATTTGTATCGAAAATGATCTATAAATTAATCGGTGCCACATGGCACAAAACGATGGATCAATGTACTGAACGATCAATCGGTGATAGTCTACATGTTTTTGGATATGAACTTTTCAGCATATAAACGTGAGAAAGACCCTATATAACGGCTTAGGATAAACCTTATATTAATTAGGCTCCATTTTCGCTCATTTCTAATACCCAATCCTAGAGAGAGAGAGAGAGAGAGAGAGAGAGAGAGAGGATCTTCTTGGAGATCTTGCACCTAGAGCTTGGAAAGCTTAACCTAACTCTTATCCATGTTTATTTCTCATGCTTTGAACTTTGATTTACGTATTTAATGATGATTAATTGTTTCCTTTCATAAAATGGCTTAATTAAAGTTGGTTCGTTGATGAAGGAAATTTTGTTTTTGTTTTTTTTTTTTTTTTTGCATATGTAAACTTTAGAAGATTATTTCCATTTTTAATCTCAAAACAGTGTTAAAGTAAATGCTTTTCAACACTACTTCAGAGCACTTTCCTTGATTGTTTAACAAAAGGGATGCGATTATGTGAATAAAATTAATTAGGACCTTTGATGTTTAAAGTAATGCTTGAGACCTTGCTTGTTTATGCATGATATATGGTGTTCTTTAGTGGTTTTGTAAACTAGCCTCCAGGATTCTTGGGTAAGCATTGGATTAGGTTTTGGTAGATTGTATTAAGAGAAATCATGGTCTGGAGGTAAAATAATCGATGAGTTGGTCCCTAGGAACGATCAATCGTTCTAGACAATAAGTGTAAGATTAGGGGTTTAAATGCATGATTAGTGTTTCACATGTGGGATTAGAGTTTTTGCTTAGAGTCTTGACTAATATTAGAGTATGATTTGCATAAACGAGGAGTTGATTTTTTGTGATGTCCGAGGTTGAATCGGAGTGGTCGAGATAAGTAATCACCCATGGAACCATCAAAATACTATATCATTTAATATGACTATTTTTCTACAACTTATGTTGTGAACCTGATATTTATAAATGATGATTAATATACAATGATATTGATAAATGTTGATTATTCATAAAGTAAATTATATTCTCACTTGAAATGTATTGTGTATCACACCATGTATGGATGGTAGTTACGCATGTATAGAGAGACTTAACCCCATGACCCATGTTTACTTTTATTGTTATTGGCTTTAGATTCAATGGTTGTCGGTGACTAGCGCATCCATGTACAGATGGCGGTCATGCCTTGCGACATTGCTAGCGGTGTTGATCACTCAGGGTTAGACCTAGTCAAGCCATTAGCGATGGCTTGCTACGTACCTCGTCGGGGCATCAATGTTGTACTAAAAGTGTCACGGGACGCGCAAATCTTACAGTAAAAGGGTTTAGGGTAATGACAGACTATACAGAGGACAATTATGAATTATAAATGATTATTATATTGTATATTTCATTGATTTGATTTTCTGCATTAAAACATTATGTTCCTTGTCCCTGGGATTATGTCTCATTTACTTTCAATATGTACTTATTTTTCGTAATGGCATAATAAAGGAGATAATATTTTATTCAAAATGCATGTTAATTTACGATATACAATTCTTTTGATTACTCTTATGAAAATAGGCTTATTGCATGGGTTAAGTTTCGTTGGTAATTTACTTACTAAGTCGTGGACTTATCCAATTACTTTTTTACCTGTAAAACATTACGGTGTTTTTACAGTTTTATTAAGTTTATCTCGGGAGGTCAGGTTAGAGTTATTCGCAGGGCTGAAGATGTTGAACAAAGGGCTTCTAGAGGTAGAAGATATTATTGAGGTTACCTAGTTTTCAGCTCAGATCATATCAATATTTTATGGTTTCCACTACTTTTTACCCTGATGTGTGTGTTTAGGTATGCAATCAAATAATTTAACAAAACTTGTTTAGCCTAGCTATATGACTCTGTGTCTTTCTCTCTATATCTTTAATCTCTTTAGTTTATTATGAAATTCTATATGACCGCTGTTGGTTGCAAATAGAAGAATTAAGTTCAGCGATTGAATCCATACCTCTATGAACTTTATCAGTCCTCGGGAGAGTTCTTTTTAAGGGAGAGGGAGTATGATGGAGTAGGAGCCAACAACTACCTACAACACAATCTAGCTAGCATATGTAGAAGAAGTCAAGTAAGGATGGAGTTGTTTTCCAGCAATAGGAGATCAAATGCCAAAGGAGCCAGTCTAGTTCAATAGGCAGTCTAGCAGTTAAACAATGTTTATTAAATAGTTGGAAATTGTAACTAATTAATAACTCTTATCTTCTTTTTAACTTTCTTTCTTAGTGATCACAAGTGGGTTTTCTATACTAATACCCATGTACTCCAACCGGTGATAATCAATGATGAGAATTTGTTTATAGTAAACTTTCTTGATCGATCGAGTTAAGACTACTCTATTCTTTTGATGATCGAGATGCCAATCGTGTGTGTGTGCAGTGTGTTTTCTGTGTTCGTCCTGCATCAAGGCTAGCTACTTAAAGGAATCCATCTTTCTTCTCTTTACCACGGTAACAACTAATTAACAAAGGTACGTACGTAGAGCGTAGAAATTTCATAATTGTTGAGAGAAAAGCTAACCAACTAATTAACTAATTAATAATATTGTACGTGGCTGCTTTATAAGACACGCACGTCCCAAGCATGAAATAAATGGAGGGAGGTGCGCAACTGGATCGCCTTTGAATGCCATAATAAGTTACGAAAAACATTTGGGCTTAGCGAGGATGGATCGGTGAAGTTGGTAATGCCATAATGACAGTTAATATGGGAAGCATGTTAGGGCAACCCCAGTTCATCGAATGGTTTTGAAAAATCTCAATCCAAATGGCCTTATCCAACCCCACCAAGAAGACCGGACCATTCACGGTCAAACCACCTTTATCGGATCCAAACACAATAGACTTGTCAGTTATAGAATTCAGTGGTACTAGTACTACCACTTTGTTGTCATATATATATATATGACTTAAGCACAGCCTTGGGGGCATACAACTGTCGTTCCTTCAACTTGTACGTTTCTAATCTCTGCCGACTCATAATTGCGATTTACATATAATGATACTTTTCATATTTATTTACATATAATGAGCGTGTAGAATAGCCTTACCAAAATGCAAATATGATATTACATCAATAGTCAGTCGGAGCTGTAATTGTAACTAGTATTATTGTGATAGAATAAGGACAAAAGACCAAAGAAGGGGGAAGGGGACTGGACAGCAGGATCGGACCGGGCATGTATCACAATGGAAGAAACATGGGAGGGTCCACAACCACCGTTGGATTTGTATCCATTTATTTGGGTCCATAATAAAGGAGTCAAAATATTGACCATCTGACCAATGACCATGACTCCCTGACCATCCATTGACTCTCTGACTAGCCATTTAATGTTGTCCCAGTTAAAGGACTTGGAACTAACCGATCTGGTTGGTGTCTTTGAGCCCAAAGTACCTCTTTCTCTGCTCTCTCTCTCTCTCTCTCTCTTTATTTGGTTGGGGCTCTTTGTTTGTTCCTTTTTTCTTTTTTCTTTTTTTCTCTCCTAGCTACTACTAAGCAGGCAAGCATCTCGTGATTCCCTTTCTACAAACCCTGCAAGAAGCTGACACTCCTAAATGCACTACAGCCTCCTACATTTTTACCAATTATGCTCTTTCTGTCCTTTTTTTTTTTTCTCAATATCTGTCGACATTCATACTTTCTGGTAATTAATGCCACACAAGTTATCTCTTTGGTAAATGCCAAAACCAGTCTAAAGATCAATACACAACAACCTCGTTACTCGAATGCATGGTAAAATAATACGATACAAGCAGTGCATGTGATCAGTAGCAACAATCTGCAGGTTTTCTAAATGCTTTAGGAGCTAGCTAGCTGTGAAAGTTAGTCCAATCTTGGTGGTAATTACTCACCCGGAATAATGCATGTGGAATTAATCAATCAACGCCCTTTTTCTTCTGTGGTCGTATTTGGTAGGTGAATGAAGTTTTGCAAATTATACTTGTCTCAGTGTCTGTCTGACAACCAGACGACCCACAAGATACTCTTCCATTTAGCGGTGGCATTCATCACTCATTATTTTATGATGATAAGGGATAGTAAAGTTTGTGGTTGTTAGGGAAATATTTATCCCCTATAATTGGTGGGGTCAGACCAGCCCCTTTGGGCTGATCACCAGACTCCGGGGTGGGCTTTAGGTCTCAAACTTTGGGCCTTGGCCGGACATCTCAGTCTTCATTTATTGACACAGTTAATTCAAGTCAAATATATGTATATCAAATATATGCCAAGAACACCGTGCCTGACAAAGGAACATAAGAAGTGATTGGATATTTATCATGACAAGGTTTTCTCTAGAGAAAAAGGAAGAAAAAATAGAATATGCACAGGTATGTGAAATAAAATGGAGTATCAGAACTATTTGACAGCAGAATCAATTATCCTCTCTCTCTCTCTCTCCCCCTCTCCCTCTCCCTTCTTTACTTAGACACTTGACTGACTTGACCATCTGAGGAGGCTTCGCCGGCTAACCCCCGGCGGGTCTTTGCTGTCTTGCAGGTCAACACATGGACGAAGGGATGGCTCTGATGATGCCACGTCACCGCGAAAAATCTGACATCAATAGTACTAAAATCATGTATTGATGGGACTATATTCGTAAAGCTTACTGACAACATAACTGGCAAAGCTAGCCAATCAGTGCTAGGGTTTGACGATTTTTTACATAGATTTATTAACTATCGAATTCGATAGTTAATAAATCTATGTAAAAAATCGTCAAAATAGGAATCCAACGATAAATTAGTGAACTAAACTCTAGAAGTTTTAGCCATTTCATTAAACGAGTCAAATTATAATTAACCTTTATAATTTTATACACACACAATATCAACAATGACTCAAACCCAACCTGCTACATATCCGTTGTCTAGCTCTTTTCTTTCTCTCTATCCCTAATTGGAATCTGGAAGTCATTCTTTTTTGTTTTCTGAGCTTGAAAGGACAAGTAATTGGAAATGATGAAATATGTCCGCAAATGTTGCTAGGCTGATAAAACTAAGTGTAATTATTGGGCTTTATGAGGTCGATTCAATCAAACCGGCCCACATGAACTTGGGCAGGGCCAGCCAAAAATGATTCCGGGCTTGGATTAACCCAGCCAGAGCACCATGGCCAGTACCTTCTCTTCTAGAGCATCTTCTTCGATCCCGATGCCTGAATGGCTTCTGTTATTACATAATTTAATTTACATTCGAACGTGGCATATATGCAGCTTCTTTAATTTGCCTTGTTGGATTGGTGCATGAAGCCTAAATTCACAAGCTCAGACTTAAAAGCATGTAATTTCTATTATTTCATTGATTTTAGGAAAAATCGAACAATGTGTACGTTATGATAAAAACAGCGTTGAATATTATTTTGGGTTTTATATCATGAAATAAATTTACGACTAGCGAGGCCGTCACAACCGTGCAGTGGCAATCATCCTTGGAAGAGCAAATATGGCAGCTGTTTGTTTATCACCGTGCTTTTCGTACGTTCATGGAACCATGATGCATGGCACCATAGAGAACTATCCATGTTTTAGGGTTGTCATGAAAGTATATCTTGGTCATGCATGCATGGTTGATGCAGCCAATGAAATTCCCAATGCTACTTTGTTGATGTCGGTCATCATGGCACACGTACAGTACAGTACAGTTCCCCGAATTAGAGAACTATTCCCTTCTTCTTCTTCTTCTTCTTCTTTCTCTTCACCCGGCACATTCTTAATCTCATTACAACTAGTTATTAACGTGCTCTCTTATAAATGTACCTGCAAAGAAAAAGGTACGCACCTTAAAATCAACATATATATATATGTATGTAGAATATGCATGGTGAAAGGTAAAGGATAATTACCACTAAGACTTTCTCATGAAGGCTGTACTCTACTCAGGAAGGAAGGAATATATATCAAGGGTTTAAACATGAAAAAGAAAACATAAATTGAACCTGATCAGCTACTTTGAGTCTTTGACTCATTTTCAGATAGCTGCTTCCTCAGATCTTTAAGAGCATCTACAACTTCTGAATCAAGATTGTGCTTCAACAATTTACCCTGAAAAGTAGATCTGAAAAGATAAACAAACTGGTTAATTACTCTTTCTTTCTTTCTTTTTCTGGTAAGTTAACACATACACAAAGTAAGTCTTGAACCCATGAGCTCACTTTCCATCTCATTCTTATGGGGTATGAAGTGCCATTGACCTCTAGTTTATCTTAGTAAAGAAAAAAAGAGCATAAGAAACCAGCACAAGCTCTGGCCAAAAACCACGACAAACGGCTTTTAACAAGCTTCAATGAGGATCAGGCTTTTATAACCATAAAACGCAATTATTTTCTAGTAAGCATCCACGCCAAAGATGTACAAGATCTGCATAGGTAAACATCCATGTAAACTATGGTTTCTCTCCCCTGAAAGGACCTGAAACTATTTCTAATTGTTTTACTGTGGTCAACTTGCATAGTTCTTACAAAGCCTGGCATGAAGATTCCCCCTGCAAGTCAAAACCACCACCACAGTTTCTCTGGTTCAAACGTCGATGGAATACACCTTTTCAAATGACATACGATCCCTAGAGTCATGCAGCTCAAACTCTGTGGCTAAAAGTTAAGTCAACTTAAAAAACCTGATTGAGTTGCTATATTCTGTCCCAGTAAAAGTAAAAATTTTAAACTCAAAGAGCCCGTCTTACATTATGGCTTTCAGAATTTGGTGTTGAGAAGAAAAGTCACGTATGATACTTCACTAAACAACTCTTATTGAGTACTCTGCTCTGAAACATTAGTCCTCTCGTATTGTGGCATTTAGAATTTTGTATTGGAAAGAAAAGTCACTACATATTTATCTAAACACAACTCATAATTTCTGATCCCCTCAGACAATCAATGAGGACAAATCTATATGGGATAATTATGTGTCAGCCATGGCATTCACTTAGTTGGGAATTTAAAAAGAAAAATGAAAAGGCATGAATGGCTTACACATACTTCCTAATATTTTCATGCAAAGAAGATAATATGCTTGTAAACATTCATCTCAGACAGAACACACCTTTGTTCTTGAAGCATCTTCTCAACCTCCCTCTGTGATGCTTTAATCTATACCCAAACCACATATATAAAATTAAAAACATGACATACATGAACTATAATATGTCCCAATAAAGCCTTGTGATCAAAGAATAAGTTAGAAACTTCTTAGTAGGGTTGAAGTCAGATATAATTGATACATCTTTATTTTGCATAACCAAAACAATTTAAAGTTGTACAACATGTCAATTATTGATAAGCAGGACCACAGGACCAACATAAGCAGCAGCGTAATTTAGTAGAACTTGAATGTGATAGTCTACAAGAACGCTAATACAAAAACTTTTGTTGTATCTTGTTTAATCATCCATGAGTAAAAGACTGAAAAAGGACACTGCCCATCGAATTTAAGTGCATCCATTGAATGAATAACAGGGACGTGATTGGGAGTATGACCATTGATAGAGAGTATGCAGAAAAAGATACATGTAACTGATCCCAAGTATTTGAGAAATGACTTATGGAGCCAACCTCGCTTTAGTTTGGATTAAGGCTTAATTGAGCTGGGTTGAGTAATCCATTGAATGAATAAAATTGTTACAGCAATATGGATGTTGATGAGCAGGGATAACAAACAGGATCATTGCTCCAGGTTACATGAAGAAGTTAGTCTATTGTATCAATTGTGGTTACTGATACTAAAGTGTTTTCAGTGAAAAGAAATATTCTGTCCATTTTTTAAAATTCTGATTTAGACCCCAAGTTGTTAAACACAAGATTACCAAGCCAATTATTAATCCAATTATCACAGTTAAAGTCACCACAATCACAAAAAGTAGAAAAATAATAAAACAAACAGATTTGGTGAAGAAATGAAAACCTTTTGAAGAACTCTTCAAAGGTAAAACCACTCTGGGGCCCGGCCAACGCCAAAGGCATCCATTGTAGAAGACTTGTGTTATAGATTGTTCTTATTTACAAAACCTTTGTAACTCTGAGGACCCAATATGTAACCCCAGCAAATGGCCCGTTCACCTCCCACCGCAGTGGCTCTATCTAGTCTTCTTCTACACATATCATCTTTACAACGAACCTCATCCACTTCAACCCAAAACTTTGGTGGCTATAGACCTTTTTGTGGTTTGAATGAAAAGAATGAAACTAGGAGAAATTTTGAATCTGTTTAGTCTCAGAAACAGTAACAAACTTCTCTCATAACCACGAAAAAATCGCCTCTCAAGGTGTGTGGAAGTGGTGGTATGTGAGACTTATATAAATGGGAGAAAACAAAACCTTTTAGGCTAAGTTGACTAGACAACGATTTACTTCAGTCTCATTCGA
Organism: Alnus rubra; assembly: GCA_028654335.1. Lineage (NCBI taxonomy): Eukaryota > Viridiplantae > Streptophyta > Magnoliopsida > Fagales > Betulaceae > Alnus > Alnus rubra. The sequence goes on along the minus strand of JAJPGS010000714.1, from coordinate 219,442 downwards.
ACGATACTAAGTTTCGTTTGAAACAAATATAGGGTTTTACAATTTACTCGAGCGGTGATCGAACGGCTTCAAACGACACTTCAACCGAAGCATTCTATGGCCCTCTTGTTCGAACGACTTTCAAATAGGGTTGCGACCAGGGCATTCTAGAAGTCCTCTTTTCTTTTCTTTTTTGAAAAAGGGAAAGTATATTCCCAAAAAGCACAGAGGGGCGCAACCCAAAGTATACAGGAAGTATACATGATACCTCTAATCCAAAGAGAAAGAAGAACACAAATCAAAAAAAGAACAATCAGACATAGAATGTAGCGTCACTCTCCATGTAAACAAGGTTTGTATCACCAACTTCTTCAAATTAAGCGAATCAGTCTCACAATCTTCAAAACTGTGTGCATTCCGTTCATTCCATAGACACCACATCAAACACAACGGAGCCATTCTCCACATCGGCCTCAATAACCGGTTGCCCTTTTAATCCTCCCTTCAATTGGGCTTTGATTGTATCTACGATCAAGTCATTCTAGAACATGACGCACATTCTCTTTTGAATGAGATCTTCAACTTCTCGATTTCAGCACCAAAGTACACCGATTCAACCCTAGACCTAAAACTAGAAACAATATAGGTTTTGACATTGATTTTGCCAACACTTAAAACCTAACAATTTTTTATGACAAAGGTTAAAAATAATATGAGATGCATCTTTCACAACCAATATCATTCTATGAAGAAGATCATCATTGTGATATAACACTATCATAATCATAATCATATCATTCTATGAACACACATCATATCATGAAACCCACGAACTGCTAATGGGACCCCATAGTGCATCTGACCCCATATTGCACAATGGTTTTGTGATATGGACAATAAAAATGATAACCATAGTATAATAAATAAATTCCCAATGTCAGATATTGATGGCTCACCTCAGAAACCAACGCCTTACTACTCCAAACAAAGGCACCCTGGAAAATATCATGACAGTATAAATCCATTGGGACATTAACAAAAAGCATGATTCAACCACCATTGAGATACATTACTAGTGGAAGAATATTATAAAAGATAACTACCACTTGTTTACAAAACATTCCATGTGTAAGAGGGAAACTGACACTATATGAAATGACACGCTGGACCATTCCACAACACAGTTAATAGTTTTTATTTTGAGAGAATTGTCCAGGATGGACCAAGTATAAAATGTAACTGACACTAAGCAACAACTAAGAGGTTAAATGATGGTATGAAGGAGGCTGGAGTATTGGGAATTAATGGGGAGAATGAGGTTTCATTTTTGGTAGCTGCTTGGACAAAAAAGTCTAAAACAAGCAAAAAGAAGAAAATTTTAAATTGGTAATACCATATCTTATTCCAACAGCAAACTCAGATTTCAGGTGTGTACGCAAAACCAAAAACACAATGTCAGCCAGACAGAGAACGTTTAACACCAGAAATTATGCATCCATAAGGTTGAAGACATAAACTTAATGGATATGGTATGAGACATCATATGACATAATTATGGATTTCACATTAAATTTGAAATTGTTCTTAATTACTGCAGCAGTTGACTAAACACAAAATATTCAAAATACTTTGACATGGTTGTATAAGAATTTCTCAAAAGATTAACAAAGAAAGTCTCATAATTTTGAGAAAATGCTCTAACTATGAGGAGAATGCATACTGCTCCATATGCTGCATGCTGCTGACTATGATCAGAAGTGGCAACCCAGACTTTGGGGCATCCATCCTCCTTCAAAGCTGCAACCTGTCGCATAAACAAGAAGACATGCTACCAATAAAAATAAAAACAATTTACACATGAAAACTAGCAGATAAATACAAACACAACATCAATCAAGAGAACTAATTTCCAAAAAAGAGACTGATAGAAAATGTCTAAACAAGGGTAACCATGCCAAACATAAAAAAGCAGTTTTGTATGACAACAGATATTCATTTTCTTCATAACTAGTAAACAATCTATCAGAGAATAAATATTAGACAGATAGGATGATTATGCTACATTCTCTTAAGAAATTACAATAAAAATTTCAAGACAGCAATGAAATCCAAATGTATACAGCCCAAGACGCACAAATTACAACCAAGATTCAGGACAGTGAAAATTTTTGCTCTATCACATGCATGATGTAGTTCCATGAAATGTGCGACTCCTTGGTATAGACGAGAGGTAAGGCCCCTGCCAAAAGAACCTCTGTCATTCTCAACTTTTCACTTTTTAGGGCCTGCTCATCTAGCAGGTTACAGTGATCCAGATCCACAGGCTAAGATTCTTCAAGTTCCTGCTAAGGAAGTCGTATCCCCGTAGAAAGTGAGGAAGATATTTTTAACATCATTCTGACCAAAGTTTGATGATAAGTTAGTCATGGTTTGATTGCTGCAGGAAAAATTAAGAGGGACAGAGAAAAGCAGGATAACAACATGAATGAAAATAACATCCTTCTATACTAACTATATCCTATCACTAAAATACAACAGTAGAGTAAGTTATATCCATAACATGAACGAGACGAAGAGACGTCCAACTAACAAAAATAATTCAGGCAGTCAACCCACATAATATGAAAACAATAACTTCTATATTTTGACACAGCCAGAGCACAGTTCTGGAATTCTACCGGCTTGATGTTATCTCTTACCTCCTTTTCGATCCACGCATCAGCACATGATTCACCTGAGTAAACTACATCGACACTGCAATATTGTGAATTTTCATAATTAAATGAAACTTATCAACAATAAGGAAGTTTTATTCCCCACTTAAAATAGATGATTAAGATTCAAAGATAAGCTTGACTTTCAACATAATCTTTTAGGTCTATTTTGTGTTAATTTCAAAATATAAATTACAAGCATAAAAAATGTAAAAATGTGCTATTCATGAAGTTTCAATGGCAAACCTACTATCAGTATCAGGCTTTGTTTCTTGATCATAACTTCTATTTGTTTAATTTACTTTTTTGTTAAGTAAATATGAGTAAAAAATGAAAATCACATTTCAAACAATAATTAGAGTGGTTCAACTCCAGCTCTCTACCCTGCGCTGCAATCAGAGTGACAATTGAAGCAAGAACTCCCTACTTTCCACAACAAACATTATTTTCCAGGTTTTGTACATGCACGTGCGAAAGAAGTCTATCATCCTTAAAAAGATTACATCATCAGACTCTTGTAAATCAAGAACTTAAGAAAATAAATATTATTGGTTTTTATGTATAATGCAACACAACATGTAGAGCATGCATGAAAGAAGAACAACAATATAATAGTAGTCATCTTTTATATGTTGTGTCTGTGTCGATATATTATCAGTTTATCACGTAGATGGGTACAAACAGTTAAAGCTGTGCTTGCCGAGCCAAGCAATGACCAATCAAAATGTCATTATTCTATAAATAAGATTTGTCAATTATTAGGAATCATCCTTCATATGAAAAACTTGATCTCATGGATACAAGAAATGTAAGGAGGGGGCATGGATTTACACATAAATATACACAGACACAAGTATAAACCATAAAAAAAAATGCTGCTTCTTGCTTTAATTCCAATGAACAACCAAACCTCGAGATTGTTTAGGAATACCATGCAATTGAAGAAAGAGCTAACTATAGGTTAGGTTCTAAATAGTACCCGGCGAAATCTTCCTTGTGTGTAGGGAGTCCAGACATCATGGCATCAAATACAACTACCACTTTCACCTCTGCAAATGTTTCAAATAATAGAGTGTGGTATTGACATCAACATACAGAGAACAAATCAAGAAGAAACAATCTAATTACAACAACTCAACATAAGACAGCTTTAGAGCAAACTATAACAGATGTAATGTCTTAGTAGAAAAATCATGGGATATAATAACTGTATCCAGTTTCAATATAGTGCAGGAAGCTATACACATATTAAACAAAAGCATAAGAAACAAATAATTTTTAAAATTATAGATTTGTCAACATAGTTTACACAGACTATCAAATGAATGACAATGCGAAAGAGATAGTGACACCAATAAGACCCATTATTTTTCCTTATCTTTCTTCTATATTGTAAAGAGAATTTCCATGTTCAGCTTCATGATCCAGATCTACTCCAGTGCTACAACAATAGTGTGTCTTTTATATTACAAGTCAATCTTCACTAGTCTCAATATTTGTTAAGTCACCAATTCTTGCAAAAGTTTGAGCCAAAAGGAAATGATGAATTTAATCATTTAACTAATATTTAACATCCCCCACACGTGTGGGCTAAAAATCCCCTTCAACAAGTGAATCCCAACACGTGAAAAATTTGACTGATGATTTAACATGGTATAAAAGCTGGAGTTCTAAGAGACTAATAGGAAATGGTTAATTTAGTCATTTAATTGATATTTTAATAATATTCTCTTCAACCGAATTATTTTTAAAGGCTTCAACATATACATAAAAGAGTAGTCTTCTAAAAGGGACTTCTTTCCCTCAAGGGCCTTAATGCATGCAGAAAATGAATTTGGAGTGTTGTTTGTTCAACGGGTGCATACAACCATACCATTTTAATCTGCAGCCCTTCAGTAAAATCTTATGCGCTAGTTGTCTTATCAGATTCTCATATCTGATTATCTTCATCTTCCATATGCTTATCCACATTAACAACCTTACATACTCCATCTTGGAAAAACTAAAAGTATTTTTTGGTTTGTGTCGGGAGGGGAAGGGTCACTAGAATATGACCTATTCCTTAGTTGCTGGATGTTTTGAACATCCAAGCAAGGACGTGTCTGGCTGAATCTTTAAAAGAGGGTGAAAGTAAAAGTAACCAAACTTTGGAGGGGAAATATAGGAAATAAGTTAATACTTGGGAGGGCCACCAGGTTAGTTCAAAATTAACCTGAAATGTAAGGTTAAAACTTGAAATCCACCTCCCTCAACCCCCTGCCCCAAGCATGTATGTAGTACGGCCCCTGTTTATAAGCCACCTTATACAACTAATAGAAGAGCCAGAGTACGAACCTCTTAGCAGACTGAATGTTACAAGTTCATCAATTAGCTTTTGGCGAGCAATATCAAGTCTCCCATTCACAAAATGTTTCTTCAACTTCATCCAGTAGCCACATACATTATAACCATCAACAAGCAAGACAGGGATTGCGTTATCTATACCCTGGTTTGTGCTGTAAAAGAAATTTAGCAAACAAGGAAAATACTTTCTCCAAGACGCTGAATATGGTTAAGATGACAAATCACAATAAGAAAAAAACCTGGAAAGATTATTACTAGTAGAGGGTCATGGTAGGATCACGATAGAGTTCTGTATCTTCTGGAAGGTCCTCCTTCTGAACCTTCTTTCTCCGATAGCTGGTAGCAGGCTTAGGTGTGCCAGACTTTCTATTTTGGAACTCCTACAAGAACTTTACCAGGTGAGATAGAGGATCCATAAATGAACACCAGCTATGAATATTTCAGTAGATAACCAACCTTCCATAACCTTAAAAACTGCAGATTCTGCTTGACATTTGATGTAATTCTGGGAGGAGTTGGCTCCGAACCCTGTCAAAATAAAGCCTCTCATATGCAGTCTAAAGCGGAAAAAAAAAATATGTATATACTCTCAGTATAAAGCTGGCAAGCTCACTACTTTTCCTACAAAATTGGATGCTTTTGTGCGCCAATGTCTTCCAAACTGTTCTCAAATTGCTTGCCTTTCATATTCACACCAAAACCCACTACATTTTTCTTTCTTTAATGTGCTGAAAGACTACATACTAAACAGTCTTTTTTTTCATTAGTACAAATTCGAAAGATTAAGATAATGGGTGTCATGGTAACTGGAAAAATATCATTTAAGGAAACAAAAGAGAAGGAAAAGAAACGAAACCTTGGGAGATGGAGGTCTAGGCTGCTTCTTGCTCCCGCCCATTTTGATAACCTTGTAAGAAGTAGTTGTAAGAGAAGAAGCGTAGGTACAGCATGAAACACCATCCCAATTATACGGAGATGGAAATGAAATTGATTTCATGGAACCACAACTATTTTTTGTTTCTTGTCTCTTGCTTCTTATCCTTGTACACTCTACTTCCACTTGTATTCATACAAGATAACAACATGATTCTCCATCTTTACCCTTCCGAGCATCTGAATGAATCAGTGTGGTCTGTAGGAGCGAAGCCGTAGCTGTGCCTGTGCCTCTATGGCCAGTGGAGGTGGATGACGTGTATGGGCAGCAACCCCCACATCCTTAATTTGTGCGACTGTCTCCTAGTTGTCTTCACTGGGCTCGGCCCATTCATCCAACCGGGTTTATTACCCAACCAAGTCTGAGACCCACAAAGCCATTTATTAAGCGTAGAAAGCTAGAAACCAAACTTTCCTATGGGGAGAGCTGGAGTTTCTTGTTCAGTGGATTAAGATTTTTTATAATTATTTATCTGAATTAAAAAAAATTCAAACAGATAATGAGTCCAACTCTTAGAACATACTATAGCCGATATCAATGTGCCAAACCTTCCTGTCGATGTGAGCACTTTGAGAAGATCATCATGTTATCCCTAAAATAACTTTTATTTGTTAAGTGACGGCCCTTCCACTTGGTACTGACAGATCACTAAGGCCAACTTTCACCCCTGTTCGACTCATTTATTAAAGTTTGACTCGTATATTACATGTAAGCATAAATTAAGTAACAAATAAAAATGGTTAGTAAATATTAATTGGTCATACTTGTTTGGTTATATAAATATGTATATAAAACAAAAAAATGAATAATATCGATACTTAATTGTTAATCGCTTAATCATATGATTTATATTGTATTATTCATGTAATATTATAAGGCTACAAGATCATATAATAATATAACATTGTGACATATAACATATAATCACTGGTCCACTATATCTAATATTATAACTTATAAATCATTACACCATCGTCTAACATGTTTCAAATATTTCAACCGATCAAGATTGCACCCAATGAAGAGTCAAGCTGAGTCACACTCCTGGGAGCGTACCAAATCCTTGAAAATATCCAAGTTTAAAATAATAATAATAATAATAAAAAGTTAAAGCAGTTATGGTTGTTGCTTTTGGAGGATTAACAGACGCCAACCGTTTTCGATGAATAACCTTTATTCTATATACAAAGTCTTAACCATGATTATGGTGAAGGCAGAACATTCCAATTGCAATTCTACATGATATACAAACGTCTTTTTTCTTTCCAAAATGGCAACCTCTTCTAATCCCACAAATTGAGAGAGTTATCTCCTGATAACTCTCTAACAAGAAAGATTAATCCTTTATTAGGCCTTCTCCTATCCCAGACTACTCAAATCCAACACATCAGAGCTTAAACATATATATATATGGCTGCAAATTACCAGAAGGAGGCAGTCTGCGTGACCGGAGCCAATGGGTTCATAGGATCATGGCTGGTGCGGACCCTGTTGGACTCCGGCTACACTTCCATCCACGCCTCCATTTTCCCGGGCTCCGACGGCTCCCACCTCCTTGCGACCGGGGGCCACGTGGTGGTGTACGAGGCCGACGTGTTGGATCTCGAGGCGGTGTGCAAAGCGGTGGAGGGGTGCCAGGGAGTATTCCACGTGGCCTCGCCTTGCACGCTGGAGGACCCCAAGGACCCCCACAAAGAGTTGGTGCTTCCTGCGGTTCAGGGCACGCTCAATGTTCTGGAGGCTGCCAAGAGGCACGGGGTGAGGCGCGTGGTTCTCACCTCCTCCATTTCCGCTTTGGTTCCCAACCCCAGCTGGCCTCCTCATAAGCCCTTCGACGAGTCCTCCTGGACCGACCTCCATTACTGCGAATCTCGCCAGGTCCCCTCTATACTCTAGTAAAATTACTACAAATATTAGTAAAAATTGCGGCCAATTGAATCGATTGACAGTGGATTGGAGATTATAAGTGGAAATGAAATGGTAATTAGGGTGTCAATCCGATCAGTTAATAGTTAATAGATTGCAAATGGGGTAGCTTTTGGGTGGTAAGGTAAAGTTAGTATTTTTAATTTAATTATGGTTTTTTGTTTTTGTTCAACTTGCTCAGAAATGGTATCCGGTGTCAAAGACATTGGCGGAGAAAGCAACGTGGGAATTTGCAGAGAAACATGGAATAGATGTAGTGGCTATCCATCCAGGTACATGTCTTGGCCCGCTCTTGCAACCTGGCTTGAATGCGAGCTGTGCCGTATTGCTGCAGTTGCTACAGGGATCGCAGGATACTCAGGAATATCACTGGCTGGGGGCTGTGCATGTTCGGGATGTTGCAAAGGCACATGTTCTGCTCTTTGAGACTCCTGCTGCTTCTGGTAGATATCTTTGCACCAATGGTATCTATCAGTTTGGTGATTTTGCTGAGAGGGTCTCCAGGCTTTTCCCTGAGTTTCCTGTTCACAGGTGCGTATCTTAGACCCAACCCCCTCAAGTTCCACTCAAGTATAATAACTTAGCTGAATTAGTATTAACTCATTAACAAAAGCATTCCGTGGGGATCGATTATATTGCAACCAATGGGCAGCCCTCACTGAAATATGATTACATATACGAATCTGTTAATCATGCTCCATGTGCTGCTCATGTGCATGGGGTTAACTTTATCTTTTTAATGGTTGGAACTTATCCTTATTCTCTTGTCATGTTCCCTCGATTACTTTGTCTAGTTAAGGTGGTTTCCCTGCATAAAGACAGGGAGCTTTTCTTCTTGAAGCTTGCTAATAGATACCCTTGGTGATTTTTTCTGGTTGGATGTTTCTACTTTTCTGTGAGCTAATTTCTGTTTCGAATATGAAGATACCCCTGCTCAACGATCCATTTTTTTTTTTTTTTATGCGTCAATCTTCTAAACTTGGTCATATGAGATCCACATCATTAATCTTAATGGTTATCTATCTCCAAAAGTATATCTTTCATGTTCTGACTTCTGCAGTATGCATTATATACGATGCTCAGTATATGGCCCTGTTGAAGCTTTATGAGTCATATGCTTGCTGCTGTCCCACCAAAGTTTTTCATATAGAAAATATATTATAAAAAATATTTGAGATGATTAAGTTGCACAAACTTTCTGCGAATTTGAAAGGCAAGAAAATAGGTTCTCCTTATGTTAGTCAATGTGCTAGAGCTGTGGTATAGTAGAGATACATACAGCAATGTAATATTTTTCTTATGAAAAATTATTTTGATTTGTTGATCCAAAACCTTGAAAAACTAGCACCTATTGATGCTGATGTTATATGTCCTCTCTATTAACACCATTGGAAAATGTGGTATCTATTAAATCACTGCATATTTCAAAAGCTGAAGTTGATTGAAAATGATGAATGTAATCATTTTTAATTAATATTTAAATACTCTCCCTCGTATGTGAGACCAGATAACATGTAGAATATTTTAACTAAAATAAGGTATAAATTATGGAGGCAGAATTCAAATTCAGGACCACTAATCCGATACTATATTAAATCACTAGTTTTTCTTACAAAAATTTAAACCGATAAGAATGGTTGAATTTAATCATTTGATTAATATTCTTACGCTTTCTATCACATGTAGACTCAAATTCCATCTTAATAAGTAAGGCTCAATATGTATAGATTTAAATAGGAGGTGAATTATAGAGTTATGGTTCGAATTTAGGAATTATACTTTGATACCTTGTGAAGTTACTCTGTATTCCAAAAGCTTAATTAGATAGGAAATTGTGTATGTAATAATTTATAATTAATATTCTAATAGTATGTATGATAAAGTAGTAAATATTGCGCAACAAGTTGTGATTATTGGGTATCTCTACAAGTTTCAAAAGTGGTGGTAGTAATAAAAAGGGGAAACTTCACAAAAGGGTATCCAACTATAGCGCTTTTTCAATTAAGGGTACCGATATAGCAAAACGTTCAATTGAGTGTATGCATTTATCAAAACCGTTCAATGTCAGGTATTCTGTCAGCCTCCGTTCTAAATCGATAACGGAAGTAGAGTCACGTGACTTTCATGTGATTTTTAAGAACGTTCTTCCTGTTATGCCCCTTAAGAAAATGCTCAAATACACAAAACTACAAAAATATATCCCACATTCAAAACGTCATCGTATCAAACTTCCAAAGGGTTTTTAATAGCCCCCAAGACGACACTGTTTAATAGCCCCTAGATCCCAAACACCGTCTTCTTCGGCCAAGCAACCCGAGAGTGACCCAGAGGATGAGAGAGAGACCTGATTCTTCGTGGGTCTCCGGTGGTCATCGTTCATGGGTTTCCGGTGGCTTGAGATGCGGTTCTCGGCGGTTTAGACACCGGCTTTAGGCGGATGAGGCTGATTTCGGCGATTTTTGTGGGGATCCTTTGTTACTGATTTGAGGAGTTTTCCGATAATTTTACTGATTTGAGGGATCGTTACTGATTTTTGTGGGGATCCTCTATTATTTTGTGATGCTTGATGAAATTGGGTATTTTGGGTTCAGTTGATGATGTTTTGGGTGTGTGGTATTCCAGCCGTGTGATGTTCAGGTGTGTGCGGTTTATGGGTACTGTGATGTTTTGGGTTGTTCCCCTGTTTTGGAGATGATCCTCCCTATTCTGACCGTGTGTGTGTGTGTGTCGGCTGGGATATGTTTGGGTTGCTGTGATGATGATCACCCCGCACACTATCTAAGAGAAATGGAGAGAGCGAAGAGCAAGAGAGATGGAGGTCGGCATCCTCTGAGATCTGAAATACAGAGGACCCGAAGTACACCTTGGCCGGCGTTCTCGGCGTCCTCTGAGAACGCCGGCCACAACTTGGCCGGCGTCCTTTGAGAACGACGGCCATGGACGCCGATGTCTCTGAGGTGGACCTTCTCTGAGATGGACGCCAGCCTTGTCTTGAAGTCTTGGTTGCTCTTGGTTGAAGCTTGAGAATGGCGAGGTAGAAGAGAAGCAGGTTTTGAGTTGAAGTTTCTGGAAGGAGATGGGCTAAAACGGTGCGTGGAGATGGGCTGCGTTTCATGTGATGTTGTTTGTCGTTTTAAGCTAATTTTAATATGTTGCGTTTTATGCGTTTTGTCTTGCGTTTTAGATGAGGGGAAAAACGGGTACTTTGCCTTTAAAAATCATGTGGAAGTCACATGACTCTACTTCCGTCATCGATTTAGAACGGAGGCTGACGGAATACCTGACATTGAACAGTTTTGATAAATGCATATACTCAATTGAACGTTTTGCTACATCGGTACCCTTAATTAAAAAAGCGCTATACTTTAATACCCTTTTGTGAAGTTTCTCCTGATAAAAATAATATGACTTTCAAAGCTGACATGCATCAGTTCAATTCAATGTTGATTAACCCTTGCTTTCCATGAGACTTTCCAAAAGGTCCAAAAAAAATGAAGTTATCTTATTATGACACTTTTTGAAACTTATTTTAATGATCATTGCATCTCCACTTTTTATTCAAGGGAAGGCCTTGATTGGTCTAGAAAATAAAATCCTTTCATAACCAGATTTGTCACATTGTTCTTGAGAGTAAGCAAGGTTACGTTCTTTTATTTTTCTTGGTAAGTGGAGCTAGGTTAGTTAGCAATGCATGTCATTGGAAACAGGACAACCTTGTTTTCTGGTTTTATGTGAACCTAGGGATCAAATATATAATAAAACAAAACAGAAGTTATCATTGGTTTTATCAGTCATTTTGAACTTTTCTATCCTTCTCAGACCTAGAAAAATATCATTTTTGTCTTAATTTATTTTTTTATCTGATTCCATTCGGTGGAAGTTCTAGCTTAACTTGAATTACATACAGGTTTACTGGGGAAACTCAGCCAGGATTGGCAGACTGCAAAGATGCAGCAAAGAGATTAATCGATCTGGGTCTGGTCTTCACACCCCTTGAAGATGCTGTCCAGGACACAGTGGAGAGTCTCAAAGCTAAAGGCTTTCTGTGCCAGAAAATGCCACAATCTTAGGCTATTTCTTTCTTTTCTTCTGCCTCGTCTAGTTTTTCAATACAACATGAAATTTTCACTGTTTCATTGCTTTATCTATTAGCTGGCTGTAATAACGTTTGCAATGAACTATTGTCTTTGTATATAATCATGCTTTTTCTCTTTCATTTCTAAAGGAAACGTTGATTGATCAGAAATGAACTACCGGTAATGCTTACTATATAATCATTCAACTCGTTATAATTTTCGTGACATTTTATAGGTTACCAGAAATATATCAAACTCTCTAATGTCTTTTACTACACCATATCCTGCGAGCATACGAAAATAAGAGTCAGTCCAGTACTTGGGATTCAGTTGCAAAACGTAATATTGGCTCCGTATTCTATGAGTTTTTATAATTATAAGTTATAGCCTCAGAATAGTTGGCATTTTTATCAAAAGCATGAAATGGAAATGGGTTAGTACCATAGGTGCACTAGAAAAGGACGATGCCAAAGCAATTTGAATTGGGACCATTGTCCATCTTCGTGTTTGGTGTGGCAAGTCAGGCTTTTCTCGGGCACGTGATTGGGGGCCTTATAAGCTGAAAAAAAAAAGAAAAAAAAGAAAGTGGGGTCCTTGTCAGTAGTCACCGAGAACCAAGAGGTCCAAGCCAAGTTTAGATAAATATAGAGCAAGTTATTTATTCCGGCTTTAGTTTTCAGTCTTTTCTCGATCTCTCTCTGTTGTTTTTCAAAAGCCTCCAACATTCCATGTGCGATATCTTTCCCACCCTTGTTCTTGCTCCTTTTTGACATGGAAGAATCTATCTTTTATCTAGAGAGAGAGAGAGACGCTCAGTTCTAATCATGGAGGTGTTCTGGCATTGCATGTGCATCAATCACCCCTGCCCACTTGGAAGTTCTATTACACTTTCAGTGTCCCCCTCCTCAAACCAATCTTCAACATACTCTCTCTCTCTCTCTCTCTCTCTCTCTCTCTCACATATATTCTTCTGCAATTTTCTCGTTTCCTTAATGTGAAAAGAAGACTTAGAAGCAGTTGATAGCCACCAGAGATGAGCAGCCTAGCACCTTGCAGCCGATCTTGGTGAACAGAACTTTTTGATTCCCCCTTTTTATTGTTCTATATAATCATTAATGAATCGGGTTTTCAGTATCACTTTCTTTTTGTGTTTCCAAAGGTCCATAAGCGAGGATTCACTCAGAAGGTATGTGCGCTTTGCAAGTGAGAGCTGCATACAGGAGTTACTGTCAGCTTCAGACTCAAACAGGGCTGGTACTGCCAATGATGGCTGGAAGGTTCTTACTCTTGAAAACGGAGTAGAGATATCCAAACGCAGGTCTGGGTCTTTTCACACATTTCGCAGCCGTTGGCTGCTCAGATCAGTATCGCCCCAACAATTCATTACTGTTGCTAATGCCATTGATGCTGCAAAGGTGAATTTTGAGTTTCTCACATGATCATGGAAAAAGAAAATAAAAAATTTTAAAATCTATAGCTGGGAAACACTGAAAAAACTCCGTAGGTGAGTTAGATTACTAACCAACACGTTGAAAAGAACAGTTTTGTCCTCAGCAATATCTATTATTTGACTTCTTTTCTCTGGGTAAGATAATAATGAATTCTTTTTTTCTTTGTTTGTCTTCCTTGAAAATGACAAAATATAACCTGTTTCGTTTTTATATGCTACAGCTATGGCAAGTACATTGTATGGGATCGTACTTGCTTGGATTTGAAAAGGAATTCATATATGTAATTAAGAGTAATGCTAGTATTCTTCACAGCACTTCTTTTAGACCGGTTAACGTGGTGTGTTTTAAGTGACTTTACATGTCAATCGGTGTAAAATGTGTGTGAACAGTAATATTACTCATATAATCAAACATCAGCAAATTGCTCTAGGTGTGTGTATATAACTAGGTTCATGTGGGGTTCTTGTTAATTAACATGTTGTATTTTCATGTTATTGAACCAGCAATGGGACCCTGATCTGGTGGAAGCCAGGTACATAAAAGATCTTGAGGACAATCTTAGTATCATCCGGCTCAGGTTTGGTGATAGCTCTAAGCCTCTCTTTAGGAACAGAGAATTCATAGTCTACGAGCGACGTGAAACCATGGAAGACGGCACCCTTGTAAGCAGTACTACAAAGCAGACTGGCAGAATATTTATTTACTTAATTTTTAGTGCAATGAATTTAACCTTGCTTGCAAGGAACAGAACTTATAAATTGTGTCTTTCACGTGACTGTGGGTTTTGCAGGTGGTAGCAGTTGCTTCCCTGCCGAAGGAGATAGCTGCTGGATTGCATCCAAAGCAAAATAATGCAATCAGAGGACTTCTGCTTCAGTCAGGTTGGGTCGTGGAGAAACTTGAAGATGACTCCTGCATGGTCACTTACGTTGTTCAGGTAAGTAACTTTAGCAGCACGTTTTTTCTGTTCCCCGTATGCTTCCACAATTGCCAAGTAAAACTAACAGGCCCAATTCACTCAACTGTTGACTTTCGCTTTAATGTTATTCAGTTAGATCCTGCAGGATGGCTGCCCAAGTGCTTTGTCAATCGACTTAACACAAAGCTGGTTATGATCATTGAAAACCTTAGGAAACTAGCGCAAGCTTGTCCAATGGAAGGTGATACATAATTGCATCAATGTGGAGTGGTAAAAGAACAGAGATTAATGCATATTGGTGGAACAATTATTCACCGATCGATCTTCCTGATCGATGCCTCTATTTAGCACTCTCTTGAACTTGGAATTTGCTACTTTCAGCATGAACGCAAGTGTGAATATTAGAACATGCATCAATCTTCTGATGTTCAGCAGGCGTGCAATCAGTCTTATATATGGGTTTTGTTTTGAACTATGAATATTATGATTAATACAAGTTATGTGGCCATTAACAAGCTAAGGATTAAGTGAGAAAGAACCATTATGTTTAGAGAAGTGTTATATACTACATTTTATTGGATTGATGTGACAGTGTCCATCAGCTTCATGAGGTTGGGAACCACGCCTTAAAAAAAAACTCCTTGTTAGACAAAAAAATAAAAATAAAAATTAAGGGCCGATAGACACTGCCACATCAACCCAATAAGATAGGGTGGGATGAGTGTGTCGTATATGCATTACTCTTTATGTTTAACTAGCTTATAACCCACACATGCTATGCACGATTTTTTTATTATTATTATAATTTAATTTTAAAAATATATTATATATTACTATATTTGTAATATATCTTAGTAAAACTATTGCTTCAATTCACAAAAATCTGAAGTTTTTCAAATATCATATAATCACTAAGAAACAAAGTGAAGGATAAAAACAAATGATTGAGAAAATAAAATTAAGCCTAATGAGGAGATTGGGATTGGGTGCAATAAGAATCGAAACTAAGATGTAAACTCGATTTAGGCTGGAAGCATGTGCGATGCAAGCAACAAAACAGTCATGAAATCGTCGAGTAGCAATCTAGTGCAACAGTCAGGGAAAGTAACTCATGAGCTCAGGTCACCAAGTAAGGATCTAGTTGAGACAGGCGTGTAGGTGCATGGATCTCACGTGCAGGTTAATGAGCGGTGCGTGACAACGTGTGCACTAGTGTGGTGGTGTGGTCGAACTAATGTTGGCGAGTGAGGGTGCATCCAACAGCTTCGTGAGGTTGTTTTTTCACAGAATCTATAATGCCCCGAAATTAATTAACTATAAAGTTAATATTGCAATGCCACTCACAGCGCTTTCAAATTAATTAACTAGTAATTAATTTTTATTTTTTATGTGTGTAAGTTCAGGTCCGGCTCAATGTATTTAGGGGCCTTAGGCAAAACTTCAAAATGAGGCCTTAAAAAAAAAATTTAAGTAAAAAAAAATATATATATATATATTAATATTATTATTATATTAATATTTCACGACTTTTAAGTTTAGCGCTAAGAATTTTCAAGTCATTAGTTCCTTCATTATCTAGTTACATTCTATTAGGTTTTGAATTAAACAACTTGTAAACAAAAACAAAATATTCTATCTAAATCTTTTGAATAGACTAGTCATTTTCTATTAAGTTTCTATTTGATAAGTTACCATGAGCTTATTATATTGGGGCCTTATTAAATTAAGTCCTTTTTTAAATTATTTATTTAGAGGCCTTAAGTTTTATGAATTTTTTTTTGGACCTTACTAAAAAAATTTTGGGCCTTAAATTTTAAAAAAAAAATTGGGCCTAGAATTTTTTTTTGAGCCTTATCAAATCGGGGGCCCTAGGCGAATGCCTAACTCGCCTAGGCTTTGAGCCGCCCTGTGTAAGTTGTACAATAGAATGATCTATTTATTTGCTTCTTTTTATGTTACTTGGGTTATTATTTCCCTTTAAGGGAGACTACTATATTTGAATTTGTGTTGGTATATCTATTTACTGCAGTCCTGTTTTCGAACTCTAACAGTGCTGTTACTGCTTCAGCCATCTTTTGATGGTTGTTGCTGTTTCCAAGTGGGGTTGCAAATAAGCTTGTCCTAATCTATTATCATTTAGCTTTTATAATTGCCTTGTGCGGCCTATTGAGAGGACCGAGTCATTTGTTTGACCAATTTCCTACCCTTTATAATTATTTCAGCGTTGTTTTAGTTTAGTTTGTGTCTACTATTGGGGAGCCCACCCCTTTTTTATTCATAGGATCGTCTACCTCTTTCTTTTGAATCAAAAGTGGGAATGATCTTCCCTCATAATTAACCCTTTTCCTTATTCAATTTTTTTTTTAAAAAAAAAAAAAAGAAAAAAGAAAAGAACAAGGCCAAAGAAAAAAATGAAATACACTAATTAATATTATGAAAATATCTATTCTTGCACAAATATGGTAATATTGTAACAACGGTAATATACTAACAATCTTCAATGCTTCCATAGACTTTTAATTGCAAGAGCTCGATAGTAAATTTGGGAAGGGGTGATGAAACTTTTGACACTTGCTTGATTGTGAGGATGTAGGGGTCACAAAGGAGGTGAGGGGCCAAGGGCACAGGAGTAGAGAGAGAGACGATGGGTGAGCCGGGAGGTAGAGATGGTGGTGGGGAGATGGCAAGACTACGGAGGAGATGAGTTAGGGGGGGAGATCGAGCTTTGGATCGATGATGTGCTATGTATTTGGCTGTTCATTTACAATCAGCGATCCAAGTTCTAAGAGTTGCTATGATTTGGCTGTTCATGCACACTAACACATACCACTTTTGTTTATGTGGTATTTTCTTCATCTCTTTCTTTCTTTGTTTTTTCCTTTTCTTTTTTTCTCTAGCCACAATAAACTCAAAAACAGAAGGAATTCTGTTAAAAAGTAAGAAAAAAAAATCCCGCCACTACAATCATCGTTTTCAATCACAAATATTTGTTACATAGCATGTTCCCAATTTTATCAATTCATGGTGGGTTTTGGGTTTAACCTGTTGTCCCTCATTACTTATAGGAACTATAGATTGTCACATAAGTATCATTCTTGAATTATCTACAACCTAACAAAAGGAATACATGATCATTCTAATGAATATTCACAATTTAGGAATTTCCTCCACAATAGATTAAATAATAATAATAATAATACAATGCATTTCAATTGTGATTCTAGTTCTTTGTCATCCGAAACAAGCATCACAACATCTTCAATCCAATACAAACTAGCAGTACCAAGCTCCACACAAAAATGCAAAAGGATAATCACTGAGGCTCTATTTTTGAAGTTGGATAAACCCCACTATACTCAAAGCCCTCATTGCTGTAAGGATGGCTATAAGGATGGTGGGCATTCTCTTTATTTACGTCGTAACTCTCTGAAGTGGTTGCAGATTCAGCATTGGGGTTCAAACCAGCTAGCTCCATAATGTTCTCAATCTCTTTCACCACCATACCCATTGCAGGCCTCTTAGCTCCTGATTCTTCAACACAACGCATTGCCAGGTCCACGAACTTCTCTAATCCTTTCAGTGATGTCTGCAAACCAATGGCTGGGTCAAGAATCTCATGAAGGTTGTATAATACTTTCGTTCTATCCATTGCTGTCTGTACCACCCTGACAATATACTTTCCCCGTTGAATTGGCATTCTTGCAGTTATCAGCTCCAGCAGTACCACTCCAAAGCTATATACATCACTCTTTTCAGTCAACTGTTGGGTCATGTAATATTCAGGATCCAAGTAGCCCTACACCATTAAAGAAAATCAGTTCACACTGCTTGATTTTGATGCAATGCGGTGGAATATTAAATCAACTCAAGATGTAAAAACACATGGGTTTAACAAGTTGTTAAAGTTTAGATTCCCCTGGTCAGAGGGAATCATATGTATTTGTTCGTTAAGAAAATTTAGATTCTACACGCGGATACATGTGACCTTATGGCCCAACAGGATCTGGTAAGCAAACTGCCTAGGAAGAAAAGGGCACAATCCAGTAACAGGTTCAAACATTGTCAATTTTTTTGTATTTGCTTTAAATACCCGACAATGGGCCAATTTTCTGCCCAAACCCTGATCTGCTTCTTCCGTTACTACATTTTAAGACAATTTTCTGCCTAAACCAGCTCCAACTGCTTATACCATGTCATTGAAAATCTCATGGTTTAGGACATCGATTTCTTGGCTAAATTAGTTTAACATTATAAACCACAGCAATCCTCCATTACTTTTTGTTTCCTCTTCATTTATTTTTAATTTTTATTTTTTAAAAAAGGGCATTAATTTTGCTAGAGTAGAGGTTTATGGGATTTTCGACTAACCATTGTCCCTTTAACTTGAGTAGTGACATGGCCAATTTCAGCATCACCCATAAGCTTAGAAAGACCAAAATCAGCAACTTTTGCATTTAGGCGCTCATCCAGCAAAATGTTGGTTGATTTAATGTCCCTGTGTATAATAGGTGGGTTGGCAAGTTCATGAAGATACGCCAGACCTCTGGCTGCACCAAGGGCAACTTTTAGTCTTCTTATCCAATCCAACCGGATTCCTAACTTCCCTGCATAAGCAACAGCTATGTCATTAAACTTTTAGGAAAAATTATATGAGGACTGTTTACCAGGCTAATTTACATTGTCTGGAGAGAACAATATGAGTTCTGTATGTATATTTTTTCAAGGGGCACAGGTGAGAGAAGCATTGTAACACAAAGACAATGAGTTCCTCTCAATTTTCCTCTGAATGAGGCACACTGCTAAAATATAAAGATTTTATTGATTCTTACTGTGTGATTTCTTTGTTTCTTTTGCAAGTAGAAACACGATATATTGTCTTCTTTTCAGTTCCTTAATTAGTGAACAATATAATGCTAATAAACTGAGGAGTTCCACGATATTATTAATAAAGTACTCCACCTCAAGTGCCAACAGATACAAGAATTCAATTAGATAAAAGAAGGTCAAGAATAGAATGGAAGTACCTGAAAGGCCATCCATAAGAGTACCATTTGGAACATACTCATATACCAGCATCTGTTCACCCTGATCGAAACAAAAACCAACAAGACTGACAAGATTCTTATGATGAACCCTTGATAGAAGTTCAATCTCAGTTTTGAACTCAACCCCACCCTGCAGAGATTCTGTCTGAGCTCGTTTGATGGCAATCAGTTGACCAGCGGGAAGAATCCCCCGATAAACCTGTAAAAAAGTTGACAGATTAGACATTTAGTAAATATTTAGTGACAGGGACAGTTTATAACAATTGAGAGAAGCTTAAGAAGCTTTTGTTAACAAGAAATTTATGGGGGAAGAATAAAAGAACAATTTTGGAAGGAAATTGAGGATTTGAAGTGCAAGAAAACAAATAAAATTGGATAGATTAGAAATGTTCTTTTTATATATAGAGCTTGAAGAATCTTCTGGTATATTCTCACAAAATTAGGAAAGAATCAATATTGTTGCAAGAGTGTCATAATTAAACCTTTCCATATCCCCCAGATCCAATAGAATTTGCTTCAGAAAACTTGTTGGTGTACTTCTTCAGCTCTTCGAAAGAAAATGATCTAGCCCCTTTTAACTGAGGAATGCCACCACTGCCGTTATTTGGATCCCAGTGTGCTGCATTTGTATGACATGAAAACGATAATATACCCTTACAATTCCATTCTAATAACTCTGAAATGCCAAGTTTAGATCATAAATTTCTTACCAAAAGGATTTAATTGCCCAGAAGCTCTTTCTGCTCTTCTCTTTTGACGGAGAGCATAAACCCCAGCAAGGAGTAATAGTAGCAGCAGGATGGTGCCACCAGCTACCGCTCCAATTATAACTCCTATGCTCAAAGACGTTTTTGATTCTGTAGATATTACTAAACCATGCGAAGAAGGGAGAGGGGGAGAGAGAGATAGGTCATAATCGGATCAAGCTAACATTGTGACAATTATTATTTTTAGAGATGCATCAGAATAAGACAGCACATATGAAGTATTACTTTTTATTGAAACTGTGAAATTCCTAGTTACCTGCATAGTACCCATATGGATCAGCCAAAAAATAGTAGGGTCCAAAAACTTTTGGAGGCTTAAAAGTCTGGCCACTAAGTAGAGACCCAATAATAGAAATTCCTGTTCGATTGAAACGATCTTCGCCAGATGGGAAGACGTCTAGGCTCAGGTTAAGGTTCATAGTTGAGTCTTTGATTGGATTACTCAGGGAAACTGAATCCACAGGAAGACTAAAATTCTGAAAACATTGCATGAGAGAACTCTGAAGTGCTATGTAGTAATTTAAGTTCTCCAAGTCTGAAAAGGAAGGAGCTCTGAAGACTAGAGTTCCGCTGTATGCATACGCACATTCACAGTTGGGGCTGGAAATCTGATTCGAACTGCATTGAGCAGTCAGACAGTTATTTTGTGGCGTGGAGTATGGGGGAGTATTCGATTCGGAAACCGCACAGTAACTCCTTGGGGCATCTGATGTGTTACAAACTGGGTTATCCACAAGTCTGCAGTGATTTTGGAAAATTAGTCCAATAGTGTGACAAGAAAATGGAGAAATCAAATGGTCAGTTCTTGGACACTGCAAATGAAATGACCAAGATAAATAATATGGCTTACATCAAGTTCTTGTTGTATCCTCCAGCTGTGTCTACTTTGCCCGTAATAGAATTGTTCTGCAAATCAACGAGTTGCAGGTTGCTGCTATAGCTGGTACCAGTATCTAAGGTGCCATTGAGCTTGTTGTTCCTTAGTGTCCTGTCCCCGCATGTCAGAACATTCACATCATTATCACCCTATATATGTATATATTTATATAACTAGATTTCATGGTGTTCGAACCCATGCTCATTCCATTTGGATTTTCTCTATCACATTGAAATCTGCTTGAGATCAAGCTGACACTCACACAGTCTGTAAATTGGGAAGGCTGAATATGGAACTAGGAACTGGTCCATGAAGTTGTGTGTTTTCCATCACTCTGCACCAATAAGACATTTAGAGGTTAAAGCTTCTCCCTGTTTGACAAAAATCCTGAAAGCATTCATACACACATGCAAAGCAGAGAGAGAGAAGAGCACCACCAGTTTCACAAGCCATTCGGCCCATTCCCCAAGCCAGAATGGGAAGGGAGCTTTAGGTTGACAATGAAAAACTCTTGAAATATAACCTAAGAACCACAAATTCTTATGCAAGAAAAACCACGCTGTGTCTTGCTAACAAAATTAACTTAAAAGACAAGATCTGAGAAAAACCCGCAAAGTCAATATAATGGAGAGATGCAACTTTACAGTGTAAACTGGACTTATTAAAAGTGTGAAAGAAACCTAATATCAGAATAATATATACTACTTACATTGAGAAGACACTAACAGAACGAGTTGAATATGTCAGTTCAATGATCTATTATAGGGAAGATTCTAGAGGATGTTGCCAAAGATTCAAAAGATAGATGGATGCAGTGGGAGCAAGGAGCCTTGTCTGGCAAGGTATTAACACAGATACCAAACCCAGTGAGAAATCCAGAAGAAGACTATTATGAAAATGATCCTTTATACTACAATGGTGCTAGGAGGCAAGGAACATATCAGTGAATCAAGTTGGTAACTATAGTACTGGCTATGTTGAGAATTATGAGAAGGATATGAGATATGCTAAAATCAAAATGAGCTAATCAGCCAGAAATTAGCGATAGCTGAAGATGAGCACAAAGTGCACTAGGTTGTGTGGGTTGGTCCATACAAGTGCAGTGAAGACTAGAGACTGCATGTGGCAAGGAGACACATTAGGAGTCAAGCACACTTAAAAAAAGAGGATTAACAAGATATAGATAAAATTGTGATAGAAATCTTGATAAGCTATAATTTAAACAATTAGGTCTTTTAGATGAAGCCGAAAGGTGGAAAAAGATTTTCTACAGGAACCCAAATTTTTCTAGTAATGCTATTGAATATAAACTGTCTTCTTTTAAATTCTTTCAATTTTTTTCTTTGGCAGTATGCATGTGCTGTTGAGAGAGAAGGGGGAAGGGACATGGAGAAAGAGAAGAGCAAAACTTACAATGTCGTCAAAGACTGTAAGGTTGAAAACCATGGAGGAATATTGGAAACAGTGAAACTATTGTTGCTCATATCCCTGCAGATCACATTTCAGTCAAAGAAAACATTGCAAGATTACTAACTATAATTATGATAGAAATAGGGCTGTGACAAATAGTACACATCTGAGGAAAGATGATGAACTGATCATCCATTTATGATGGTCTAAGAATGCTTAGCTACCCTTGCACCACAAATGAAATTTGTAGCCTCAGTAAAACTATTTCGACTTACACATAGGAGAGGCTCATGCCAGTAAGGTTGGGAATAGAACCAATGAACTTATTGTTGGACAAGTACCTGAAAACAGAATATCAGAAGCTCTTTTAGAAACTGAAAATTCCCAAACAAGATGATAATCGTCAAACAAGCATAAATGCTACATTTGGAATGTCCATATTTTCTGCTTACAGCTCGTGAACGTTAACAAGATTGCTGAGGTTCGAAGGCAGAGTCCCACTTAGTGAATTCCTATCAAAGCGTCTGTAGCCAAAACAAGATATTTAGCACAATAACTTGTCAAAATTTCACAGCCTTCTATAGTATAGGACTGAATTCACTTGAGTATCTGAGCTAGATACTCACATCACCTCCAAAGTCTGCACACTTCCAATGGTTTCAGGGATACTGCCATTGAGATTATTGCCGTTAAGAATCCTGCCAGAGAAATATATGAGTGGATGGAAAGTAATGAGTAAATTGACAGTATCTTGCTATACCAATTGAGAATAATAAAACATTTTCATTCCTTAGATTCCATATCCAAGACATTCAACCTGATATTTGACATTAGAGACAAAAAACAGGAAAAACAATTGCAGAGGCGATACCCCCCCCCCCCCCCCCCCCCCCAAAAAAAAAGGAAAAAGCACAACAAGGAGAGACTATAAGGCCTGTATTTCAAATATTACTAATATGAAGACGTGAAAGCTTGGCACCTAGCCATACCTTCAAGTTTTAGACAATAAACAGTTTCATGAAACTTACAAGTGTAACAGAATCATATTTGAACTGAAAAGTTGAGGAG
The DNA here is from genome assembly GCA_028654335.1 of Alnus rubra. Classification (NCBI taxonomy): domain Eukaryota; kingdom Viridiplantae; phylum Streptophyta; class Magnoliopsida; order Fagales; family Betulaceae; genus Alnus; species Alnus rubra. Next base: position 195,933 of record JAJPGS010000714.1, on the reverse strand, counting down.
GAATTTCGCCTGAGAGTTTGTTGTTATCGAGATGACTGTATATAACATAAAGAAACATAGATGGTTATTAATTGGAGAAAACAAAGAAACTAGGAGAAACAATATAATCATCTTGAAATTACATAAACTTGACATACAAGTGCTTTGCATGCAGTAGGTTATCAAGACCAGGAGAGACTGGTATAGGTCCATTAAGCTGGTTTACGGCTAGGTCCAGCCAATTAAGATTGGAAAGATTACCAATAGAGGCTGGAATTGGTCCACTAAAGTCATTATTATTCAGAGATCTGCAATTGAATAGCAAAAGATGAGTTATGGAATTCAGTGTAAGTTGGCCCAGAAATGAAACTGCAACAAAATACCACCAAATGCAAGATTGACAGTATGTGAAGATAGACCCTTCATCCAGAAAATCATTGTATACTAAATCGAAGATAAGTTAAGATCCATAAGTAATTTCATGTGTATTTGACGCTACACTGAGAAAAAAAACGAATACTAAGTTAAAAGCCTTACAGAGTGGTTAGCTGCTGTAGATTTCCTATTGTGTCTGGAATAGATCCAGAGAACCCACAACCAATCAGGTTTCTGCTATGCAAAAAGCAACAGCTTAATTAAAAAGGATGTTTACACGCAAGTTGACTATCGGCTAAGACTCTGACAGCAATCAACATTTCCTTACAAGGTAACTAGCTTCTTTAAACTCCCAATTGAAAGTGGAAGTGGTCCTGTTAAGTACTTGTTGTAAGACAGGTCCCTGTATGAAAAAGCTGATAATCAGAAAATAAATTACAGACTACTAATTGAATAAGCAACAAGCAAATACTGCAGCAGAAAATAGACATCAATTTAATCTAATAGATGACATGAAATAAAATACAATTTCTTAGACACTACTCTCATGACGATAATCCCTACTCTCATGATTACTGTCCCCTGAAATGGTTGGTGCCAGAGATGCAAGTCTCAAGAGAGATAAAGGGACCCAGGCATGAGGAATGTGCTGTCCCATATATGAAGCACTGAATCTTAACATATATGAACAAGTGTAAGAAAAATGATGGTAGTTGATTGTCGCTCAAGAAAATTTGTAAATGAATTATTATGAGTCTATGACTAACAGAACTGGCTAAGTACAAATAGAAGACCTACAAAGCCTGCAACTCAGACAACAACTCGATTTCGCCAGATAGCCTGCCTGACAAATTCATGCTCAGTAATTGTCTGAAATAAAAAGCAGCACGTTAATACAAAAAATTTGGACAAAAGTTACAGCCTCCCAAATGCGTTAAAGGGTGAAACTTACAAGGTGGTCACACGTGAATTGGTGCATACAATACCATCCCATTTGCTACCACAAGGGTCAGGACCTACCCAATTTGGTGGTGTGTTCATCAAATCATTCTTTACAGAAAGTAGGCCATTATCTGCATCAGAATTATAAGATAGTTTTCATGATTCAATCACCAAAAAAAAAATCATGCAGAACCATACAAGTTGTTGGGGAATTATTATCCCCCACTCGGGTTATTCGGTGTTCGGACTATATACAGATCTCGGGATTATATGCTTAGTCGGGAATGACCAAGATCTCGGGATTATATGTTTAGTCGGGAAATGGTTGGTTGGGAATGACCACGATTCTTAGCATTTATTAGGATCTTGGCACTTGTCAAATCAAGTCAGAAATTAGTATGGGGCACCATGCCTGATATCTACACACCTTACCGGTCACTGTTCTCATTGTACAATAATAAGACTTTTACTATGCATCAACAGTAAAATGGAGCCTATATATTTACCCATCATCTAAGAGGTATGGATCTATCTAATATGAGCATCACTCTCTCTCTTTCACTCTCTCAACTAACTTGGGCATCGGAGGAGGCTCCACCGGCCAACCCCCGGTGGGCCTTCGCTTTGTTGCAAGTTACAGGTGAAGAGACAAATAGGAGGCTGCCACGTTATCAGGCTAAAAATCGTATCAACACAAGTATTATACTGAATATGTACATAAAATGAGGGAAGGATTACAACTAGCTTTATCCAACTTGAGGGAAAGCAATTTTCAGGACATGATGCACTTTACTGTTATTTCAGCAACCCAGGTAACAAAAGGAAATTACCATTCAAGAGCTGATCCTCTTATCGGGATTGACCAAGTATTTCCCAGTTCCAAGTGTTGCCAATTAACTTTAAAAGTACCAAAGCCACAAAAGAAACAATATATGTACATATACACATGTATATATATCCAGTGGGCTATGTAACTTGAATCTGACTTGACAACGCTAATTTCAAATCTTAACTTCTGAATGCCACCATGCTAATGTGTTCTGTAGAAGAGCACTTGTATGTATACACAACATGAAATTCGCAGTTGATGCACTAAAGATAACCCTCTAAGGCAATGTCAATGATCTGTGACCTTCATTCTGGAGATGATAATCACTCAAGAACAACAGAAATAGAAATCCTCCCTCCGTTGTGGAGGAATCTGGAAAAATAAAAGATTCCAAAAAGTAAGATTTATCTTGTTCAGATTTCCACAGACAAGGAAAATTCATTCCATGAAGGTAAAATTATTGTCCAATGGCCACTTAAGTGGAAAGGTTCAGTTTACTCAAATTATTAAATATAGAAATTTTAAGATTCATAATTCCAGTTTCTTGTCTTTTCAGTTTTCTCTCAGCAATCAAATGAATTTGAGTCATAATAAAAGAAGAAGAAGAAAAAAAAGGCAGGAAGAAGTAGAAGAAACAAGAAATAACAACCTGTTTGTATAATAAAGGAGATGCATGAGGTGCTAAGCAATAAACTTAAAGAAGGGATATTAGAAGTCTGTAAGTCACATAAAAACTGGATTAACAAACAAAGAAAAGAAACTCACAGTCATCGACGGCTGTACTTTCCATAACGAAATATGGGATGAAAAGCAGCAGCAGAATCAGCTGCGTCCTTTGACCCATCTCTCAACGAACAAAAGGCTTCCAAATCTCAGAATTCAGGTAATTTAGTTATGTTGGAAATGCTGGAGATCGAAGTTTTAGATGAAAGCCACCTAATATCAAAATTTAAAATTTCACAACCTCTTTCTCGGATTTCCAACCTACAACATTCAATAATGACGGACTTGAATGGGGAACCTTCTTTTCTTTTCTTTTTTTTTTGGGGGGGGTCGTAAATTATAGTGTTAAAAAATAAAAAATGATAAAACACAGAAAAAGTCGTCCCGAAGAAAGATTCAAACAAAGCGAACTAGTCACTACTAATGGTAAGGATGATAATAACAATAACAAGTTGCGTACAGAGATCTATGTTTCAACTCCGGCAGCATTCTTTTAAGTTTCTCCGCTGAATAAGACAAAATGAAGAAGAAAAAGGCCGGCATCTTAAAACCCCTGCAAATGTTGTTGGGATGAGTTCAATGCGTGTGGCCTCTCTGTCCATCTCTCACCACTTGCCATTTTTCTTTTTTCTTTTTTTCTCTTCATGCAGTAGAAAAATAGAGCATTATTCAAACTACTTCTGCCACGTCATGTATATAAAAGCACGACCATGTCGAAGGAATCAGAGGATGGGGGAGCCGGAGGTCAGTGATGGGCGCACGCGCCATCCTTTTCCCTTTGCCCTTTGACATTCCAACTGCCCAAAACAAAGAATCTCTTTTCTTTTTCTTGTTTTGTCGTTTCAGCTGAGAAATATGGGTGATGGGTTAGACTTGGTCCGCCCACTGGGAGAAGCAGCGGGGACCTTCCAACTGGAGAAGGCCGTGTGTAGCCATGGGCTGTTCATGATGGCACCCAACCAGTGGGACTCTCTCTCCAAGACCCTTCTCCGCCCACTCCGTCTTCTCCACTCCCAACCCCAAACCTCAATCCTTGTCCGCGTCTCCCAACCCCACTGGGACCCTCACTCTCTCCATGTCCGCGTTTACGGCACCCACTCCCTCTCCACTCCTCATCGGCAATCACTGCTGGTACTCTATTCTCTATTCTTAATTTGGATTGATTCATCTGGGTGGGTATTATTGTGATTGAGATTAATTTATAGGCCCAGGTTTCGCGAATGCTGCGTCTGTCGGAAACCGAGGAGAGGGCTGCGAGAGAGTTCCGAAAGATGTGCACCAATGGAGCAGAGGCGGATAGGAGCTTTGGTGGCACTGGCAGGGTGGTCAGGTCTCCTACGTTGTTCGAGGACATGGTCAAGTGCATTCTCCTCTGCAACTGCCAGTGAGCTCCTAACTTTTAACTTTCTCTTCTCATACATTCTCACCACTTCTCCCATACCATCTGCTTTTGCTAATGCTACAAAGTCAAGTGCTTCAATTCTTGTTTTGATTTTAAATTGTTGTAAAGGATGGAGTTTATGAAAACGGCTGGCTTTGTAATTACCCTGCATCCTGCTGCTATTGTTAACTAATTTCCATATCTTTTTCCTTGACTCCACTTATCTCTCATTTTAAATATTTATCTGATCTAGTCAAAAGCTTCCTGAAGCAAATCTGCAGATTAATGATTATCTTTTCAACTGCCTCTCCACTTGCTGTTGTTTAATCACAGGTTAACGTGTGTTGCGTTGCGTTGTGCCCCCTCTTGCTTATCATCATGTAAGGCACGTAATGCCATTATTTTCATTAAGAAATCTGACAAGTTTGACACTTTCAGAAACGACATCATAACCCCACAAAATTACTTTCATTAAAAAATTACCCGATATAGGTTCAATACATTACTTGCATCATATTCTTGTTTAATTTAGTACGCTAGTAGAAGTAGATGTTATAACTCTCCTATTTACCCCGACAAGACCATTGGCATACCCCTTGGAGTTGGAGGAGTTATACAATGGGATTGGGTGCAAAATACTGTAGGAAAGAAGTCAGCAATTTTGTATAACTAGTGTTGAATGTGTCAAAAAAAAAAAAACTCTTTTTTCCTTCACTCAACGTTGCAAACTGAACTGACTACAGAAAGCAGGGAAACTAATGTTTCTAAAGCCAATTAATGATAACCTTCACAACTTTAATAGGTGGTCCAGAACCTTAAGCATGGCGAGAGCACTTTGTGAGCTTCAATTGGAACTGCAGAGTCGATCGTCATGCATGTCCTCCACTGAAACTGGAGAATCAGTTACTGAAGCTAGTAATACCAAGTCTAAGAGCCCAAAAGCTGAGAATGAGGACTTTGTTCCGAAGACACCTGTAGGAAAAGAGACAAAGACAAAGCTTAAGGCATCCAAAGTTTCCACGAATTTGACAAAGCTTGCAGAGACTGAAGCGGAGTTGGGAGCAAATGCTTATTTGAGGACAGACTCTGTCCAAACTAAAGCTAAGAACTTGAGCTCAAACGTCCTTCCAACTAATGTAGAAGATGATTCATGTCAAAACTGCAAACGTTGTCAGGCTACTGGAGAACTATACAAGACTGACTCATGTTTGCTCATTGTGCTTCAGTGTTTTGAAGGGCAAGAATCTGATGCCTATGGTATGGTAGGAAATTTTCCTAGCCCAAGAGAACTAGCAAACCTTGATGAAAGTTTTTTGAGAACACGCTGCAATCTCGGCTACAGAGCAAGTCGCATATTGAAACTTGCTCAGGGTATTGTTGAAGGCAGAATTCAACTAACACAGCTTGAAGAAGCCTGTAAAGGAGCAAGCTTATCCAACTACAATATGTTGGATGACCAGTTGAAAGGAATTGATGGATTTGGTCCTTTTACATGTGCCAATGTGCTTATGTGCATGGGATTTTACCACGTCATTCCAACTGATTCTGAAACTATCAGGCATTTAAGACAGGTATTCATTTGATTCTTCCTCTGGCTTTATAAGTAGTGTTGAAAATGTGCCTGATGTGATTGAAGTTTTTCTTAATAAAATGCAGGTCGAAAATCCAACTCTTAAACAATGCATAGAGATGTTGAATATATCTATGGGAAGTATACAACATTTCAGTTCTTGGCATACCGGTATATGATACAACAACTCTAATTTCGTATTGACTATAGCTTCTTTATATTTTCCTACCATGCTTTTGTAATCCTTCATAATTAGTTTCACTACATAATATTTCCTCTGTTTTCTATTAGGTCTGAACTCTGGCACTTCTATGAGAAAAGATAAACCTTAGGATGCAATATATCAAGTGCTTTGTCAATCGACTTAACACAAAGCTGGTTATGATCATTGAAAACCTTAGGAAACTAGCGCAAGCTTGTCCAACGGAAGGTGATACATAACTGCATCAATGTGGAGTGCGAAAAGAACAGAGATTAATGCATATTGGTGGGACAATTATTCACCAATCGATATTCCTGATGTCTTTATTTAGCACTTTCTTGCTTTCAGCATGAACGCATGCAAGTGTGAATATTAGAACATGCATCAATCTTCTGATGTTCAACAAGCGTGCAATCAGTCTTATGGAATTTGTTTTGAACTATGAATATTATGATTAAACTTGAGATAAATCTGATATACTTGAGATAAGTCCTATTGAAGTAACTCAAAAGTTTTTCCTTTAAAAAGAAGTAGCAGTTCATGTCACTGAATCAACTCAAACTGACCACCAATTAAAACAAGTTGAATAAAACTAGCTCTAAGTAATCTAGGGGTTTGCCTTGTTTCGCCTACCAGACGTTCGGTTGCTGTGCGGGGATAGTGTTTTGAGCATCAAGTGTTTGTGGGTCGCGCTAGTAGCTCGCATAGGGGCGTTAGTCGGTGGGTCTCGTGATTGTGTGGCTCTTTTCCGTCGAAAAATGTGAACATCCTCTGGGTCGGCCACTTGGGTTCTGGGTGTTTTTTATGATGGAGATAAGTTTTATCGTGGAGTCGAAGACTTATGTATTCTCGGTTCTGGATGGGTTGTCGACGCTGAGGGTGGGGGAGAAGAGAAAAAGCTTCTCCGGCGAAATTTTCATTAGTTCTTCGTGTTCTGAGTGGTTGGCTTCGATATTGGAGAATCTCGTGGGTTATATGGAAGATCAAGTCATCATCAAATTTTCAGGGAAGGATCGAGAGTCTTGATTGCTTGAAGAGGGTGTAACCAAGCCGGCCGTTTCTTAGAGGCAGCATCATTCGGGATGGGTGGCCGGAAAGGGTTTATACTGATCCCTGATGGACGTAGAGGGTGGGGTTGGATCAAATTCTTCGACGAGTTGAGAAAGGCCGCAGTTTCTTTCTCTGCTTCAGTGGGCTGGGGGTCTAGGTCCTTGCATGAGTCGGTGGAGAATAAGGGGAAGGAAGTAGAGGCATGACCGAGTTTGGTTCCTTTCATGAAGGGGTCCTCCTTTGTGGAGGTGTTGAAGGCAAGCTTGGCCGCTGTCGTGAAGAAGGTGCCTATCGTGGGGGATCGTTTTTTCGGGAGAAAGGTTACGCCGGTGGAACAATGTGATCTTGACCTTCCACCGATGGTGAGGGTGTTAGATGCAGATCTGAGGTGGGTGTTGGACTATTCTACCTTGGAGTCTTCTTTGTTTGATCTATTGGGTAAGGACCAGCCTCTCCGTCTGTTGGGTAAGACTTATCTTCCACATGCGAGTTTGAAATTTGAAATTTCAAAGTTGCTCACGTGGAGTAAGCGGGTCATAGGGTTCAACATGGTTTTGGGCCAGGCTGCTAAGAAGCTTCTGGGTCGGCTTGCAAGGCATGGGTTGAGACGAAAGGGCTTACGTTTGGGTCGTCTCATGCCAAAACCCAGATCCTCCCGGTCATCGAGTTTCATGCCTGAGACGACTCTGGTGGCCTCTTCTGGGCTGTGCGAAGACATTTTGTTGGAGTCGGTGATGGAGTTTCCTTATGGGGGTCCTTTGTGCGAAGACAGACCTAGGGGTGGGTTGTCTCTGGTTAAGTCAGCTCCTTCGTTCGTCTTCCCTCCTTTGCCGACTGTGGAGATGCCGTCTCCAGTGACTTTGGCTACTCCTCCGGTGTTGACTGGGCTTTTGTGTGGTGCAGAGCTCTCTGTCTCAACTTTTCCTTCTCCCTCAGGGGCCTCTGAGTTGGGGAAGAAGATTCGTTCTTCCCCCTCCCCCTTGCTGCAAAGTCGCCCTTTCCTTCATGTGTATACTTCCTGTTTACGTAGAGGCGCATTATGCTTTCATTAATAAAGTTTTCTTACTTATCAAAAGAAAAAAAAAATATGATTAATACAAGTTATGTGGGCATTAACAAGGATTAAGTGAGAAAGAGCCATTATGTTTAGAGAAATGTTATATACTACACCATCGTCTCACCCACGTTTTACTAGATTGATGTGACAGTGTCCATAAGATTGAAAATTTTGATACAACCCAACACGAAATTAGCGGATTTGGGTCTAGCTTAAATGAGTTTGGGTTATAAACGAGTCGACTAGTGTATGACCTATAACTCAGTCTTGTGGGTCGGGTGGCGGGTCACCAGTGGGTGACCCGCCAGACACGATTAAATTTTTCTTTTTCTTCTTCTTTTTTTTAAAAAAGGAATGGGATTGTTTCTAATTTTCTGTTTTAGGCTTTTAGCCGAAAACACAAAACAGGTTTTAGCCTGTTTGGTTGCTGTTTTGAAAACAGGTTTTCTGTTTTCAAAACAGCAAAACAGGTTTTATTACTGTAGCTAAGCGTTTGGCTACTTGTTTTGAAAACAAAAACAACCAAAACAAAAATACTGAAAAACAAGAAAATTGAAAACAAGTCTAACTTGTTTTCAAAAACAGTTCTCATTTGTATGTTTGCGGAACAACTAAACGCGCCTTATTTTAAGTGCACAGTAACGAGGGAAGAAGCGTTGATCTGGGGTTCGATTCGTGGGAATGATGAGGTAATTGAAGCTCAAATCCAGCAAGACCAGCTAAGAACAATTGTGCAAACTCGCAGGAATCGACCCAATAAACATAGCTCTTCCTAGGGGGAATTTCGCCCTAGAATCCGTTTCCGGCGAGGTAGAGGTGGCGCATATTCTCCATCGGGAGCGCGGGAACGGGAACCGGTTGCTGGAGATGTTCAAGAAGGGGCGGTGGTCGCACAAGGAGAGGGCGCCGGCAACGTCCCCTGAGAACTTGTTGGCAGAGATGTCGAGGTGCTCCAGAGCCAAGCAATTGCCGAAAGAGGGAATAGCCACAGAGAAATTGTTGGACAATTGCTGGAGGTGAGGTCCACTACTTACGATTTCCCTTCCGTCACTGCCTTTCGGTACCTACCAGTGTCTTTCTTTTCTTTTTTTCTTTGTCGTTTCATTTAATAGGTTTTGTAGGTGAGAAATCTGATTCTTCGAATTTATGGGATAGTTTGTTGGTAATTGGGTACTGGGTCTCATGGGGATTATTACATTATTCCATTTCTTTGGGTTAGTAAGACCACTGCTCATTACAAATTATTCCTTGACTATCGCATTTGGATCATTGGATGTTCATCATGTTCTTGAGACGGTATTTATTTTTTGTTAGTTTGAAGAAATTGGATGTATTTATAGGAGGAAGATGGGGACGAGACATTGTGGAAGTTGGACTTGAGGTTGTAGAATCTGTAGTTGACATGAGAAAGGGTAGGGAAGGTGTTTGAAGAAAAACCTCAATGAAACAGATGAAGAAAATAGAGGACGTCTAGTCGTATAACTATGATACCATACTGAATTTTGAAACAATGATTAGATTGAATTGTTTTCCCGTGTGTTTTGGGATCTCTTTAAGTATTGATATTTATAGAAAGTTATCCTTCTAATTTTTAGAAGTGGACTGATTTTTATTATTGTTTTTTTTACTATTAGATGTTGTGAAGGCCTGGAAAAATTGTGTTGTGCTATATTCAGGAAATTGTGATGAAATTGATCGGTTAGATACCTTATGAAAAGCATGATAAGGAAGATGAAGAACCGTAGAAAATTGATAACACATTGGATGGTGATGAGAAGCTACATAATGGAGATATAGGAGGTGAAAATATGGTTGATGTTGGAGTTGACCTACACGTTGAAGATGGTGAATCCCTACGAAGGACAAATTAATGTTTCTGGACGATGGCATCCAAATAAGAGACATTTATGCGACATGAAGTTTTATTCTGTGTTTTGGCATGATCTCTACGGTCTGATTCATCAAGTTGTATGTGAGATATTGTAATCTCCCACCATGTAAATTATGTATCTGCACTTAAAGCTTCCTTATCAAATGTTTGGAGTATGATATGAGGCAGAAAATTTGTAGTTTTATTATTAAATATTGGAGTCATAGACTCATAGGGACCAAGTTAGAAAAAAATAGACTTATCTTTTATTGCTTGGTTTGATTTCTTTGTAAGTAGAAACTGTTTTGAAAACAGTTGTCCAAACACCTTAACCATTGTTTTATGTTTTTAAAATTGTTTTTAGAAACAGTTTGCCAAACGCTTTTTTAACGAAAAAACAACAGAAAACGGTTTTCAGTTTTTTTTTTTAAAACAGTTCTTAGAAACAAAAACAAAAACCAATTTGCCAAACAAGCTCCTATCTTCCTTTCTTTTTCGGGTTTTCCTTCAGCTGAATCAGCTTCGCTACCCTTCTCTTCTTCTTCAACTCCGTGCCGCCACCTCTTCTTCTTCCTCCCGCAGTCCTGCTGGACGCCTGGACCTGCTCAAGTTGACGCTCTCTCTCTCTCTCAGTCTCTCTAGTCTCTACTCTTCGCTCCCTGCCAACATCGCAACGCTCTCCCCGTCTCTCTGTCGCTCTCTCTCTCTCTCTCTCTCTCTCTCTCTCTCTCTCTCTCTCTCTCTCTCTCTTCTGCCGATGTCGCATCCGGTACCGCCGGTATGTTAATAGCTTATTTCCATTTTTATAGCATTTTGATTTGTTTTGGGAAATTGCTTGTCAAGTCTCAGTGGTGTTGTTAGTGTAAACGCTTTGTAATTAATGGATGAGCTGAAGCAATGAGGAAAAGTTTGCAATCTCCTTTTTCTGTGGAAAGGAGAATTTTATCATAAAACATAATTGTTGGATAGATGATAGCAAGGCATTTCCTACATTTCATTTTTATTTACTTACAGTAGCTAGGCATATTAGCTCAGCCAGAGTTCCATTACACTTGCCTCTCATGTGGTTGTCATGTCAAACAGATTGGGATCCATAACAATTAGTTGCACAAATTGTTGTGGATAGGGAAATTAGTGCAGCTAATTGCTATGAATTCCCATCCATGTCAAACGCGACTAATTGATGTGTCCTATTTAATCTAAGTCCCTTCAACTTCAAATGGGATATTGCAGGTAAACAAATATAGAATTCAAACTTACCAAAGGCAATTCCTTTGAGAAAATGTGGTATCTAAACTCTGCTGCTAGGTCTAGCAGGGGATTAGGGCCACTAACATAGCAATGGGCATGGAGACACATTTCATCTTTCACTTTCTTCCATTCTGCAACTACATCATCCTTGTTGTACCACCCATTTAACTGAGACAAACAAGTGGACAAACAAAATTATGTGTACTTGTTTGCCTATTTTGCAGTTTTAGACATCAGGTGATTAGTACATAGTAAGAAAGTATACTTGATCATGGTTGATGACATTAGAGATAGTCAAGGTTAAGTTAGCTGTAAATTCATAGTGGGATAGGATGTAGGTTCTTGGAATAATTCCTGAATACTTGGCCAGCTGTTCTCCCATGAAAACCACTTTCAGCTTTGAAGCTTCAAATCTTACTGGAAGATCCAAAAGTCTAACAGCCTAGCATCAAGAATATGCCACCTAATTAGGCAATAAAGAATACCAATGATAACTGTTGCAAAATGGTCTTAACCATGTTGTGTTTATGCTGCTGCAAATAAGCAATGTTAGTTTTGGAATAGAAAATCCAACCTGAGTATTCAGAGACATTTGCTCATGTTAAAACTATGGGGTAATTACCTTTTCCCCCATGAATTACCGGCCTGTGTCATTTTACCTCCATGAACTACCACTTCGACCAAAAGAGAGCATCAAACTACCATTTTTACACACTTTTCCCCCTTCTGTCAGTCTAATTCATGCAAATACGTAAATGTCCTAACTCAATTTAAAAAATGACTTAAATACCTTCATTTAAAAAAAAAAAAAAAAAAAAAAAAAAAAAAAAAAAAAGACTGAAGGAAAAGGGGTGGCTGCTGCCACCCCTAAGGTGGCCGGGTGGCCTGGGAGCCACCCCCAGAGGTGGCTCCGGCCCATCCCAAAAGCTGGGTGGCCGCGCGGCCCCCCCCCAGGTTCTGGGGAGGCCGTGCGGCCACCCCTTAGGCCAGGGTGGGCCGCGAGCCACCCCAGAGGTGGCCGGATCCACCTCTGGGGTGGCTCGCGGCCCACCCCGAAAGCTGGGTGGCTGCGCGGCCCCCCCAGGTTCTGGGGAGGCCGTGCGGCCACCCCTTAGGTTGGGGTGGGCCGCGAGCCACCCCAGAGGTGGCCGGAGCCACCTCTGGGGGTGGCTCGCAGGCCACCCGGCCACCTCAGGGGTGGCGGCAGCCACCCCTTTTCCTTCAGGTTTTTATTTTTTTTTATTTTTATTATATAAATAAATTAATTTTAATATTTTTTATTAATTACTGTAGAGGGTATTTTGGTCTTTAAGTCAAAATTAACGGTAAAAAATGGCATATTCCATCCAAAATTAACGAAATTCCTGACGAAAGGGGGCAAAGTGTATAAAAATGGTAGTTTGATACTCTCTTTTGGTCGAAGTTGTAGTTCGTGGGGGCAAAATGACATTGGCCGGTAGTTTATGGGGGGAAAAAGGTAATTACCCCTAAAACTATTAAGCTTTTCTCTAGTGTATGCAAAATGAAGGAATCTGAAGCTGGATCAGATACAACAATAAATATGATATTTGTCTTCATTAAAACATATCCAGAAGTTGCCTTAACTCACTGAATCCAGATCGAGAACATCACTCCTCTCCCTACCTTTCTATTGCATGAATACAATATTATAGAGGCTATAAGCATAATTGTAACGACCCGCTTTTTAAAAAAAAGCGTAAGTGAAAATTTCGGTTTTCACGTATCGTTACGACATCAACAACGACGTCATGAGAGTATAAATTAACAGCGGAATACATTTTTCTTTTACAATAATACATCAGAGCTGACTAAATAAACTCAATATATAAAATAATAACCATTTAATCTGATATAATAACATACATTTAAATAATAATAAGCGTACCACATGCGGCACGAACATTACATAATCATTGTATATAAAAGCTACAAACTAAAGGTCTCGTCCTTAATCAACCTAGCAGTTCCTATCTTCGTTCCTGCAAAACTCGCATGTGATTGTGGTAACACCACAATCTCATGCTGTGGTCGAGTGAGTCAACGGTCCTCAACCACAGTGACACACTGATTTATATAACCATATACGATGCATTCAAATGATGACATACATATTCACATACACATAATCATTTTCACCTACAATTATGCTTATCCCTTTACATTAACTATTCACATACTCAAAACCATATCTCTTGTTAACACATCATTAGCGCTATCTTCTTCGCTAATACTGGGCTTTACCTCCATAACTGTTTTTCTCTATTTATCCTTCAACCTTTGGTTCATCCGTCGGTCTTATCAATAAATTGATGCCTTGGTAGATAAAACTCAGTCTTTTTATTAACAGACTCACATCACACCATCATATAATCATGCCAACAACGTCATATACATAACCAACCAAAACATGTTACACATAATAAATGTCAAACATCAAATAGCATACAATCAAATAAAGCAGAGATCACTAGTCATTAAAGACCAAAACCACACGTATCATCCTCAGTGAGTAAGAAATACTCACATCCCTTTTTGTACAGCCTTTCAACTCATCATCTGCAATAAATAATATTCGTATACACAAAATGTTAATATCATCAATCACAAATCCTAATTCTATTTATATAATTAGATATCATTATCTTTTAAAGATCATTATATTAATTACCATTCTTCCATAAAACATTAAAACATATTTAATAGGGATAAATATATTTTAGCCCCCCAAACTACCACCCTTTCTCCGGATGGCCCCCCAAACTACCAATGCTTAGATTCTGGCCCCCCAAACTACTATTTTCTTATTTTTTGGCCTCATCCGTCCATTTATGCCGTCAATTTTAAACAAAAATCCGAAAATACCCCTCTTACACTTTGAAATTCTCACGGTTAAGGGAGGGGTATTTTCGGGTTTTTGGCTAATTTCTGTTAGAATTGACGGTATAAATAGACGGATGGGGCCAAAAAATCAGAAAGTGGTAGTTTGGGGGGCCAGAATCTAAGCATTGGTAGTTTGGGGGCCATCTGGAGAAAGGGTGGTAGTTTGGGGGGCTAAAATATATTTATCCCTATTAAATAATATTCGAGTCTTTTCCCTCGAGAGAATTACTTTTAAAAACACCAACTTAACATCGAATCTTAAATAAACATAACCTTATTAGTTAATCAAAGCACTCAATAAATATTCCAAGAGAAAACACCCAATCTACTCCAAAAAAAACCCGAATTCAATTAATTAGTCATTTAATCATAATAAACACCCCAAAAATAGAGGACCTACAACCAATGGGTTCAACAAGAACCTATACTTACAAACCAAACTCAATATACTTTCGATTAAGACACTAAGCCCTCAAAACAAACCTAAAGACTCCAAAGGAAAACAACACTAAACTAGGTAAACAGGGAATACAATCTGCAACTACTACAACTCCAAATCAAAACATCACAATACAATTAAAATATCACCAAGGACTCACTGTCCACTTCCACCAACCACAAGGAATGCCTTAAACTTCCAAATACATGGTTTTACCCAAAATTCATCAACAACCCACAAGAAATTAGATCATCACTACACACACACACACAGTCCAGCAGGGAACACAACCATCAATCGGCCATCAACAGTGAATACCAAAACTCCAAAATCACATACACTCCAATAGCCACTTCCGACACACAACCAGCCCCAATAGTCAGAGATCCCAACATCACAGTAACACAAAAATCACGGCTCAGCCGATCCAACCACAAACAGGAACTATAAAAATCAAATTAACTGTAAAGCCCCAAAATTATCAAACCCTAACTCCATAATAATCAAATCAATCCCCAAAATAAATTATCATAGGTTATAAGAAATTACCCAAGGATTTTCATAGCAAATCCACCGGAAAAACGCCACTGATTCCGCCGGAAATCGTTTTGAAGAACCGGGTCTTCTTCTCGGGTTTGGCAGGTCACGGTTACGGGTTCTCGGGTTTTCTGGGCTCACGGGTCACGGATTCAAGCCCCTGGGTTCCGCTGGAGCTCCTCCATCGCCGGATTTCAGTCTCGACCGCCGATCATGGAGGATCGGACCTCCCGAGCTCACGGGTTCACCGGATCATTTCCGGGTTGATGGGTTTTAGCCCATGGATTTGTTGGTTGCAGGGCTCACCGGCGTTCCCTGGCTCACAGAAAATCAGCCTTCAAGCCGCCGGAATACCAGCCTCCGGAAGAATCGGGTCTCTGGGTTCACGAACCGCCCGGGTTCTCACTCTCGGGTCTGGCGGGTTGCTCGGCCCCATCTCTCCCTCTCTCTCAGATTCTCCTGATCTCTTCCCTTGATCTCCCTCTCCATCTCTCGAGTCTCACTCTTCGTTTCTCTCTGTGTGATCGGGTGAGAGGAACAAAGAAGAAGGAAGAAAAATAGAAGAGAAAAGAAGAAAGAAAATAAGAGAGAGGGGGGGGGGGGGGGGTTGTGCGTGAAGTTTGAGAGGAGAAGAGTATTTCCCCAAAGCAATCCACACCACGAACGTGATTGTGGATAATACCAAGCTTTTGTCTTTTTAATTCTAGCCTTTATCCCTTTTAAATTGCAACTATGCCCCTAACTTATTTTATTCATTTCTCTAATAATTATCACTCACTCTTATTTTACTCAATTGCATAAACATAATCGCTTAAGACTTAGTATTAGTCCCATCCAATTTAATAAATACAATTTATAAATGACTAAATTTCCTATTTACAATAATTGGGAGATATATATACAGAAGGGCTTACTAAAATTTGAAAGTGGGTTGAAACTAGAAATCTGAGAGAATCATAACTAAGAACTATCCACTAACTACACATCTTACATGTTGATTTTTACATGTATCAACATGTTGATACATAATTCATTTTTACATGTTGATTTTGACTGTCATCATTCTTTTCTCCCCTTTATTTTTAACTGCCTATATGTTAATCTTAGTTTGGTTAAAAGGATTTTTTTTCCTTCATTCTAACTTACTAATGATTATGTGTGTAGGTGATTAACGAAGATTCGGTTACATTCGATGACGATGTGGTTGAAATAGATACAATGGAGGATCCTTCTATTCATACGAATCCAATGACAACAAAAAAGGTGCAGAAGAAGCGTAGGAAGACCCTAACAGTTTGGACCCATTTTGATGAACTTCCTTCTACAGATCCAAATGACACAAGAATATGAACAAAATGCAAGTTTTGTGATCATAAATATATAGCTAACAGTTCATATGGAACTGAAAATCTACAAAAGCATATGAAAGTTTGTGGGGGGAAAACTAATCATGATATTCAACAAATGCTCCTATCTAGATATCAAGGAACTCTGTCAGTAAGTGCCTCAAAATTTTGTCCTAAAAGATATAGAGAATTGTTGATCAGTACAATTATAAAGCATGACTTGCCTTTTTTCATATGTTGAATATGATGGTGTAAGAGAAATGTATAGATACTTGAGTAGTGATGTACCATTAATTAGTAGAATACTGCTAAGGTTGATTTGATTAAGATGCATATGTTTGAGAAACAAAAGGTTAAGTCTTTGTTAAATGTTTATCCTGGGATGATTAGTTTAACATCTGATTTGTGGACTTCTTTGATAACCGATAGGTATATTTGCCTCACTACACATTTTATTGACAAGGATTGGGGATTATCTAAAAGGTTGTTAAGCTTTTCATTCATGCCTCCACCACATAATGGTGCATCTTTGGTTGAAGAGATATGTAGTTTGCTAGAATAGTGGAGGATTGATAAAGAAAGTTTTCTTTATAACATTAGATAATGCTTCTGTGAATGATTTGTGTGTTGTGAATCTCAAACCAAAATTAAACATGAAGAAAGCCCTTCCTTGTGAAGGTGAGTTATTTCATATGCGTTGTTGTGCCCATATTCTTAATTTGATTGTGCAAGATGGATTGAAAGAAATCATTGGTGTTATCCAAAAGATTCGAGATAGTGTTAAGTATTTTAGAGGATCACAAATGAGAAAACAAAATTTTTTTTCAAGTTGTCAATCAAATGTCATTGGACAGTAACAAGGGATTAAAACAAGATGTGCCAACTAGATGGAATTTGATATAACTTATGCTTGAGAGTGCAATTCATTATATGCGTGCTTTTGCTTATTTGGAGATGACTGATAAAAACTATACATTTTGTTCTAATGCACCTGAGTGGGAAAAAGTGATTGATATCAGTAGTTTCTTGGGTTGCTTTTATCCTGCTACATGTGCTTTTTCTGATACCAAATATCACACAACCAATCTATACTTTCCCATGATTGCATTGATTTATGTGAACTTGAAGTAAGAACTTGTGAGCGAAGATGAATATAAGAAATTAATGGCAAGTCAAATGATCTCTAAATTTGAGAAATATTGGTCAGAATTCAATTTGGTGTTGGCCATTGCAGTTATCTTAGATCCTCGTTACAAGTTGTGCCTTGTAAAGTACTACTATACGAAGATTTATGGAGCTGAATCACAAGAGTATGAGAATGTGATAAAAACGTTAACCAAACTTTTTATGGATTATAGTGCTCCAACAACTTCAAGCTCCACAGTTGTTCAGCCCCAAAAAGGCTCAGATTGGAAAAAGGTAAATAATATCACAAGTTTCTTAGCTTGTTAGTAACTTCGTATATATACTCATAATCACTTACTAATTTTATGTTTATATTATCTCTTTTTATGTAGGATTTTCTAGCATTTGATGAAGTCGATCCTGATGCACAAAAGACTCAATTGGAACTTTATTTGGATGAACCCAAGTATTTGAAGAAGAATACGACATTTGACATCCTTTTATTTTGGAAAGGAAATGAATTTCGTTATCCTGAAAGTAGTTGCCATGGCTCGTAATATTTTGAGTATTCCATTTCTTCTGTTGCTTCAGAATCCACTTTTAGTATTGGTAGACGCGTGATTGATCATTATAGGAGTTCACTCAAGCCTGATATTGTTAAGGCATTGGTTTGCACTAGAGATTGATTATATAGAGAGCAAGGTAATATTAGTTATTTGCATATTTAATTTCTTCATTTACTGTATTTTTTTTTATTTTACTTTAATAACATTAATTTCTTTTATCTTTTGATATAGAACAAACTTTAATAAAGGTAGATAACGAAAAAGATGATGTTTTTACATTAGATACTAGCAGTTCCTGTGAGATCCCTTATTCTTTCTTTTGTTCTTATGTTATTGTTTGTGTTTTAGCATGTGAGGCAGAATGACCAAACTTTGCTTGATGCTACATGCAATTGGTATACGGTTAAAAAGTTAAATTGTAGAAAGTGAATGCTGTTAGTAGACATCTTAAATTAATAAAAAGGGTTACTTTATGTGTTTGTACAGTGGGTAAGGTATACTAAGACCAACTGATTTGTTTGTGTACATATATTATATAAGACATGCTAACAGATCATGTTTGTCATATATTCATATATTATATAAGCTAGATGTAACAGTGAATAGCTGATTTGTTTGTGTACATATACATACTTGTTTCACTTGAATTGTTGCTTTGATTGAATTATATGCTTGCTCCTATAAATAGTTAGAGGATTGTACTTTAGGATCACATATTTTGGCTTGAACCATGCTGAAAAAACAAACACTTGATAGAAATTCTCCATATCTAATTATCATCCTCTGCTTTCGAGCCATAGAGGTAATCTTCAGAACATTTTCACCTCCCAATGTAATTACTCTGTTTTTTTTCTTTTAGGTATTGGAGCTGAATGACAAAGATGGGCATGTCAAACTAACCTGCGTTGGACCCAATCTGATGGACAATGAGAATATTTGTAGGTCATTCAAGGAATCAAGAGTGAACAATTATGATGTAATTTTTTGTATTTGTAAATTTGTAATGATGATGTAGGTTTTTTTTTTTTTTTTTTTTTGTTATTTGATTAGACAATTAAGCATATTAAGTGATTTGGTGCTAGCCTACTAGGAGTTTAGAGATGAATTGTTAAAACTATTATTATTTCATTTAAATACAAAAAAAAAAAAAAAAAAAAAAAACCAAAAAAAAAAAAGCACTTTTAAGCTAAACAAGTCAAACGGGTCGTGTCTAGTGACCCATGAAATTGCTGTGTCGTGTCATGTTTGGAGCCCCGACCTGTTAACATAAACGGGTCGTGTTTGGGTCTAGTTTAAACGGGTTGCGGGTCTTAACAGGTTGTGTTGGGTACCTGTTTTGCCAGCCATGTCCATCAGCTCTTAGATCAATAACCCTTGTTAGTCAAAAAAAAAAAAAAAAAAAAATTAAGGACTGATAGACACTGCCATATCAACCTAATAAAATAGGGTGGGATGAGTGTGTCGTATATGCATTACTCTTATGTTTAACTAGGCTATTAACCCACACGTACTATGCGCGATTTTTTTCATTATAATTTAATTTTAAAAATATTTTATATATTACTATATTTGTAATATATCTTAGTAAAACTATGCCTTCGATTCACAAAATTCTAAAGTTTTTCAAATATCATATAATCATTGAGAAACAAAGTGAAGGATAAAAACATAGGATTGAGAAAATAAAATTAAGCCTAATAAGGAGATCAGGATTGGGTGCAATAAGAATCAAAACTAAGATGTGAGCTTGATTTAGGCTGGAATCATGTGCGATGCAAGCATGTAGGCGCATAGAAAGGAACTCGTGAGCTCAGATCACCAAGTAAGGATCTGGTTAGGACAATGCATGGATCTCTTGTGCATGTCAATGACCGGCGTGTGACAGCGTGTGCACTAGTGTGGCCGTATGGTCGAACTAAAGTTAGCGCGTGAGGGCGCATCCAGCAGCTTCTTGAGGTTTTCTTCATAGAACCTATAATGCCCCTGAAATTAATTAACTAAAAAGTTAACATTGCAATGCCACTCGCAGGGCTTCCAAATTAATTAACTGGTAATTAACTTTTATTTCTTATGTGTGTAAGTTGTACAATAGAATGATCTATTTATTTGCTTCTTTTTATAGACTACTGTATTTGAATTTTTGTTAGTACCTTTTTTTACTGCAATCCTATTTTCGAACTCTAACAACGCTTTTACTGCTTCAGCCATCTTTTAGTGGTTGTTGCTATTTCTAAGTGGGGTTGCAGATAGGCTTGTCCTAATCTGTTCTACTTTAGCTTTTATAACCGTCTTGTGCGGCCCATTGAGAGGACCGGGTCATTTGTTTGACTCATTTTCTATCCTTTATAATTATTTCAGCGTTATTTTAGATGATTTTGGTCTACTGTTGGGGAGCCAACCCCTTTTTCATTCATAGGATCGTCTACTTCTCCTTTTTGGATTAGAAGTGAGAATGATCCTCCTTTATAACCCTTTTCCTTATTCAATTAGAAAAAGAAAAAGAAAAAAGAAAAAAGAGTGAGGCCAATGAAAAAAATGAACAACACTAATTACAAAATCAAGAAATAATACCTAAAATATTTACAATAGCAAATATGGTAGTAAATAAAGAATATTACTATAATATGCTGAGAATATTATGAAAATATATATTCTTGCACAAATATGGTAATATTGTAACAATGGTAATATACCAACAATCTTCAAGGGCAATGAAGGAGATGAAACTTTTAATTGCAAGAGCTTGATAGTAAATTTAGCGAAAGGGTGATGAAACTTTTGACACTTGCTTGATTGTGAGGATGTTGGGGTCACCAAGGAGGTGAGGAGCCGAGGGTACAAGATGTGACGACCCGTTTTTATTTTTTATTTTTTATTTTTTTTTATTATTATTATACAAAACGTAAAACGAGTCATCGCAGTGGCACGACTACGTGTCGCTCAGCCAACATATGGCACATGCCCCATAACATGTACCTGATAATCAGAGTATGACATATATCTATCTATGCAGCGGAAAACATAAATCTGAACAGCGAAAATTACAACTTATACATCTATTACAAATTAATTACCACATAGAGCCATTTAACATCTATCTGTATGAGTCTTTATTAACACAATATTTACAAAACAACTATGGCTTTACAAAGAATATGTGACACAAACGTCACAAGTTATACCAAACCTATAAAACAGTGGACAGCCCGTGGTCCGACAATTACAACCGTCGCGGTGAGCTTCAGTCATAATATCCCAAGCACACTGCTACCGACCCATCGACTATACCGTACTACCTGCAGCCAAAGAAACATCATCTACACGGTTGTGGTGGTATCCACATCCGCATAGGTAAAATAATGAGTTCACCGCCTTAGTATACCTCATACTAAGACCTCAGTGGTATAAGACTAACTGAGTTTTCACAAAGAACCAACCTCTATTTATTTTTAGTCGTGCGAGCACTATATTAGCCACAATTTACCAACAGCTAATGCAGCAAACATCGACTATTCAGAAAACATTTAAAACATACTATATAGCTGTGAACATATGTAGAAGTTCCAATCTACCGCTTGGAAGATTCTACATATAGACCCCTCTATAATAATACTTTTCACCGGTCGCTCAGACATATGTGCACACGATCACTCCATCACAGATATCACGTATACACATAGGTCTTAAGCAAAGAACATGGCATCTTACTCTTCCATACTAGGATAACATCCTTTAACAAAACACTCGCAACACCATCTCTAATCGTATTCCAGCTTCGTGCCTTGACGTCAGTAGATCATAAGAGCACTAGAGTTAAACTCAATCATGCTAACACGTCTTTCCTGAAGAACAAGAACAGTCAACCTTCCTACTCATAGACATGCCATTACTCGCACCTGGGTAGTCATGTATCCATGTACTTTCAAGTTCAATGTATGACCTTAACACATGACTATCCGATAGAAATATACATAAGATCTTTTTCATGAAGACTCTTATGCATACCAATACATCTAGTAAAACTACTCATAACATAAAAACATCACTCACAAAACAATGCTATAATGCTATGCATGAACTGGGGCTAATAATGCTTCTGATACTGATACTGTTATGCTGCTGATACTGATACTGATGATACTGTTATGTTGCTGATATACTACTGCTGGTATGTATGCTCTATACTACATGCTCAATGTTCCGTGCTTGACCAATATATATTTCACTACTATGTCACGCTGAAATCATGCAGTTGTTAAATCACGTCCTTTTAAAACTAAACAAATTCAGCATTTTATCCAACACTTTGAAATCATTCAAAACTTAGTTTCTTTATCAAATCTACGCAATTTCAACATGACATGTTCTCAAACAATTTGCATAATTTAAATCTCAACCACAGAACTTAACACTTTAAATCTAGTCAATACTTTTCACTCTTGCACTATCTCTTAAACATCATTGATATAGTTTAAACATAATCGAAACTAATAAATCATCTCAAAGCATATACATTTCATCATATGGTTGGTTCAGTTTCATAAACAATATATATATATTTTTATCAATCCAATACATATAAAAATATATATTTTCTTAGTGAGTGGAATACCCACCTTGGCTACATTAGACTCCAACTCGAACTCTACATTGGAGAACCCGTTGAAGTCTCCAACTATGACACGATCCTGCAAATATTTATAACGTTAGACTATGTTATGGACTCCTTACTTTATGACGCCTAAACTACCCGCGCTCTCACACGTCGCTTTATCCACTTCTAAAACTTAGTTAAGTGCCTAAACTATTATTAGGTTAACATTTATGTCTAGGTTCATATAATCTTTGTTTATTAATACAATGATGTATTTACTATTTTATTTAGCTTATTTGTTATTGTTGTGTCACATTATTATTCCTAATCCTTTTTATAGCTGGTTGCTATTTACTAAGTTCACAATATTTATACTTAAGCCATATACATGTATTTGTATACATATATACATACACATATACAATGCTTAAGCCTAACCGATAATACACTAAAACACTCGGTGTACATGGATAGGTGAATTAGGTACTAAGTTGTCTTGTTACCATTATTAACTATTAAGTCTTATAGTTAGTTTATCCATTTAAGTTAACTAAGTATATTCGATCCCTTTATATATACTTATTGACGTAAGATTATATTAGGCATCACAACTCTATGTTCTTTTAACCTTGACCACTACATTAATACTTTACTAGTTTCTAACCTTCCAAGAAATTTAGATTATAAGACTTAGACACACTAGTAATCACTTATCTTATTTCTCATTCCCACTTAGTACCAAGATGGGGACTTAATCAATAATTAACAATTCATCCTCCTCTAAACATTCAAATGGTTTATAATAAGGAATCCAACATTAACCAATTCCACTTTATCCAACCTATACCCAAAATCCTCATAGATGGTCTCTTAATCCATCCAAGCTTTAAAACATACTTACAACACTAAAATAACTCATAGTAGAGAACCTATTAAATTCCAATAAATCATTTGCACTCTCTTTTGTATAGTACCATTAACCCATTCTCTATTTCCACCTCATTCGCCATTTACACCAAAAGGATCTAACATATTAACTTCAACATCGTAGTTCACTCCAAATCAACACCAAATTTGGATTCAACAACATACACACATCAAAGCCATAAAACCAACTCTAAGGGTACCAATTTGGTAATTCTCAACAAAGCCCTCAAAATCAATCTCCAACAACTCTAGGAGACCAATCCTAACTAATTTCAGCATTCATACACAAGTCATCTTTGGATAACACCCAATCATTTCCATATGAAATTAACCGGAACCCATCCTTAACCAAGTTCCACCAACAAGACTCAATAAAACATCATCAAATCAACCATCACTGAAAATCCAGAATTTCATCAATAAACCCGACAATTTCCATCCTGAAAGTAACACCCAAAAAATCACATTTCAAACAAAACCCCAATTCAGTAACTCTATTCACAACTCAAGCAATATCATCAAATTTGCCAACAACAAAATCCAGCATCTCTACCAATCTAAGCCAAGCAAAACGCCCATCCAAAATGATAACCCATCACCAACAAACTCCATGAAAATCAAACCCAAATGGATGCTAAAAAGGACCCAAAACAGATTCTAAAATAATCCATCCAAGAAGAAATTCCAGAATTTCCAATCCAAACAATTCAATATCAATCTAACCATTAAATTCAGTCTTCAACAACAAAATACACTCATAAGACAGCCCGTATAAACTACTCCAAATCAGTAGCTATCTTACCCAAAATCATCAAGAATCACATACATATATCCAGCCCACAAAATCCAACATCATAGTAACTGGCCAGAAAAGGACTTGGCCATAATACTCATCATCAAATCTTCATAGCACAACCGATCCAAAATCCACAAAACAGCCCACACACACACGGCTCAGCCGAGACACACACACTGGAAATCAAGAACCCCCAAAACATATAATCAACAAAATTAGCAACTAGGAATTAACAAGAAATTACCTAGAGGATTTTCCTAGAAAATCCACCGGAAATCGCTACTGGACCGCCGGAAAATCGCTCCTGGAGGATCGGGTCTTCCACACGGTTCAGCGGGTCATGGGTCACAGGTCTAAGGGGTTCTGGGTTACGGGTCTTCGCCGGAAATCCACTGGAGCCGCCGTAAATCGCGCCGGACTTCACCACCGAAGGATCGGGTCACACGGGTTCTCCCGAATTCGTTGGGTTGCACACACGGGTCACGGGTTTCACTCCCGGGTCTGGCGGGTTAGACGGATTTCCACGGAAATCTCACGGGTCTCCCTCTCAATCCCTTATCTCTCACTCTCTCGCATCTCTCTCTCACTCGATTTCTCTCACTCTCTCTATTGCTGTCTCTGTGGGTCGCTCGGCAGATGAACGAAGAAGAAATGAAGAAGTAAGAAGAAAGGGAGAAGAAGAATAGAAGAGAAAAGAAAATAGGAAGGGGGGGTGCTGATGCGTGATTGAGGGGAGAAATATGTGGCTATGGATAAGGCCAAACTTTGGTCTTATTTAATACTAGCCCCTATCATTTCTAAATTGTACTATTACCCTATCTTATTTTATTATTTTATCCTAAACTCATTTTATTTTAGATAACACAAATATTATCACTTAAAACCTAATTATTAATCTCATCTTATTTAAAAATATAAATCATTAAATGCTAAATACCTTACTATTTTTCTTGGTCTTTACACAAGAGTAGAGAGAGAGACAATGGGTGAGCCAGAAGGTAGAGATGGTGGTGGGGAGATGGCAAGACTATGAAGGAGATGAGTTGGCGGGGGGGGGGGGGGCTATGGTTCGATGATGTGCTATGTATTTGGCTATTCATTTTCAATGAGCGATCCAGATTCTAAAAGTTGCACCTCTAAGGTATTGCGGGGGATTTGAATCCTAAGTTACTGTATAATGTGATTAAGGTTACAAATATACGTGATTTAAGTACCATATTAAGCCATTATATGATATAAAACATCTGAAACAACTGAGTTGTTGCACACTTGAATTATATGACTGTCCAATCAATATAGAATGATATTTTCCTAAATTAGAAGGCACATGAGTGCATACACTAACACATACCACTTTTGTTTATTTGGTATTTTCTTCGTCTCTTTCTTCTTCTTTTTTTTTTTTTTTTTTTTTTGTTCTTTTATTTTCTGGCCAAAGAGTAAAATAACATTTTGGGAACCTTTCATCGCAGGTAGACTTTTGCAGGTATAGTAAACACAAAAACAGAAGGAATTCTGTTATGAAATAAGAAAAAGAAAAAATTCCTGCTACTACGATCATCGTTCTCAATCACAAATACTTGTTACTTAACAGGTTGCCAGTTTTATCAATTTATGATGGGTTTTGGGTTTAACTTGTTGTCCCTCATTACTTATAGGAACTATAGATTGTCACATAAGTATAATTCCTGAATTATTTATAATCTAACAAAAGGAATACATCATGATCATTCTAATGAATATTCACAGTTCAAGAATTTCCCCTGCAGTAAAAAATAATAATAATAATAATTTCAATTGTGATTTTGGTTCTTTGTCATCTGAAACAAGCATCACAACATATTCTATCCAATACGAACTAGCAGTACTAAGCTCCACATGAAAATGCAAAAGGATAATCAATGAGGCTCTATCTTTGAAGTTGGATAAACCCCACTGTACTCAAAGCCTTCATTGCTATAAGGATGACTGTAAGGATGGTGGGCATTCTCCTTATTTACGTCGTAACTCTCTGAAGTAGTTGCGGATTCAGCATTGGGGTTCAAACCAGCTAGCTCCATAATGTTCTCAATCTCTTTCACCACCATACCCATTGCAGGCCGGTTAGCTCCTGATTCTTCAACACAACGCATTGCCAGGTCCACGAACTTCTCTAATCCTTTCAGTGATGTCTGCAAACCAATGGCTGGGTCAAGAATCTCATGGAGGTTGTATAATACTTTCGTTCTATCCATTGCTGTCTGTACCACCCTGACAATATACTTCCCCCGTTGAATTGGCATTCTTGCAGTTATCAGCTCCAGCATTACCACTCCAAAGCTATATACATCACTCTTTTCAGTCAACTGTTGGGTCATGTAATATTCAGGATCCAAGTAGCCCTACACCATTAAAGAAAATCAGTTCACACTACTTGATTTTGATGCAATGCGGTGGAATATTAAATCAACTCATGGCTTTAACATGTTGTTAAAGTTTAGATTCCCTTGGTCAGAGGAAATCATATGTATTTGTTCGTTAAGAAAATTTATATTCTACACGCGGATACATGTGACCTTCTGGCCCAACAGGATCTGGTAAGCAACTACCTAGGAAGAAAAAGGCACAATCCAGTAACAGGTTCAAACATTGTCAATTTTTTGTATTTGCTTTAAATACCCGACAATGGGACAATTTTCTGCCTAAACCCTGATCTGCTTCTTCCGTTACTACATTGTAAGACAATTTTCTACCCAAACCAGCTCCTACTGCTTATACCATGTCATTGAAAATCTCACGGTTGAGGACACTGATTTTTGGCTAAATTAGTTTAACATTATAAACAACAGCAATCCTCCATTACTTTTTGTTTCCTCATCATTTTTTTTTTTTTTTAAAGGGCATTAATTTTGCTAGAGTATAGGTTTATGGGATTTTCGACTAACCATTGTCCCTTTAACTTGAGTAGTGACATGGCCAATTTCAGCATCACCCATAAGCTTAGAAAGACCAAAATCAGCAACTTTTGCATTTAAGCGCTCATCCAGCAAAATGTTGGTTGATTTAATGTCCCTGTGTATAATAGGTGGGTTGGCAAGTTCATGAAGATACGCCAGACCTCTGGCTGCACCAAGGGCAACTTTTAGTCTTCTTATCCAATCCAACCGGATTCCTGACTTCCCTGCATAAGCAACAGCTATGTCATTAAACTTTTAGGAAAAATTATATGAGGACTGTTTACCAGGCTAATTTACATTGTCTGGAGAGAGCAATATGAGTTCTGTATGCATATTTTTTCAAGGGGCACAGGTGAGAGAAGCATTGTAACACAAAGATGATGAGTTCCTTTCAATTTTCCTCTGAATGAGGCACACTGCTAAACTATAAAAATTTTATTGATTCTTACCGTGTGATTTCTTTGTTTCTTTTGCAAGTAGAAACAAGATATATTGTCTTCTTCTCAGTTCCTTAATTAGCGAACAATATAATGCTAATAAACTGAGGAGTTCCACGATATTATTAATAAAGTACTACACCTCAATTGTCAACAGATACAAGAATTCAATTAGATAAAAGAAGGTCAAGAATAGAATGGAAGTACCTGAAAGGCCATCCATAAGAGTACCATTTGGAACATACTCATATACCAGCATCTGTTCACCCTGATCGAAACAAAAACCAACAAGACTGACAAGATTCTTATGATGAACCCTTGATAGAAGTTCAATCTCAGTTTTGAACTCAACCCCACCCTGCAGAGATTCTGTCTGAGCTCGTTTGACGGCAATCAGTTGACCAGCGGGAAGAATCCCCCGATAAACCTGTTAAAAAGTTGACAGATTAGACATTTGGTAAATATTTAGTGACAGGAACAGTTTAGAACTATTGAGAGAAGCTTAAGAAGCTTTTGTTAACAAGAATTTATGGGGGAAGAATAAAAGAACAATTTTGGAAGGAAATTGAGGATTTGAAGGGCAAGAAAACAACTAAAATTGGATAGGTTAGAAATGTTCTTTTTATAGAGGTTAAAGAATCTTCTGGTATATTCTCACAAAATTAGGAAAGAATCAATATTGTTGCATGAGAGTCATAATTAAACCTTTCCATATCCTCCAGATCCAATAGAATTTGCTTCAGAAAACTTGTTGGTGTACTTCTTCAGCTCTTCAAAAGAAAAAGATCTAGCCCCTTTTAACTGAGGAATGCCACCACTGCCGTTATTTGGATCCCAGTGTGCTGCATTTGTATGGCATGAAAACGAATATACCCATACAATTCCATACTAATAACTCTGAAATGGCAAGTTTAGATCATAAATTTCTTACCAAAAGGATTTAATTGCTCAGAAGCTCTTTCTGCTCTTCTCTTTTGACGGAGAGCATAAACCCCAGCAAGGAGTAATAGTAGCAGCAGGATGGTGCCACCAGCTACCGCTCCAATTATAACTCCTTTGCTCAAAGACTTTTTTGATTCTGTAGATGCTAAACCATGCGAAGAAGGGAGAGGGGAGAGAGAGATAGGTCATAATCGGATCAAGCTAACATTGTGACAATTATCATTTTTAGAGATGCATCAGAATAAGACAGCACATATGAAGAATTACTTTTTATTGAAACCGTGAAATTCCAAGTTACCTCCAAAGTTCCCATATGGATCAGCCAAAAAATAGTAGGGTCCAAAACCTTCTGGAGGCTTAAAAGTCTGGTCACTAAATAGAGACCCAATATTTAAAATTCCAGTTCGATTGAAACGATCTCGGCCAGATGGGAAGACGTCTAGGCTCAGGTTTAGGTTCATAGTTGATGAGTCTTTGATTGGATTACGCAAGGAAACTGAATCCACGGGAAGTCTAGATTCCTTAAAACTTTGCATGAGAGTACTCTGAAGTTCTATGTAGTAACTAGGGTTCCCCAAGTCTGAAAAGTCAGGAGCTCTGAAGACTAGAGTTCCGCTGTATGCATACGCACATTTACAGTTGGGGCTGGAAATCTGACCTGAAGTGCATTGAGCAGGCAGACAGTTATTATTTGATGGCGTGGAGTATGGGGGTGTATTCGATTGAGAAACCGCACAGTAACTCTTTGTGGCATCTGGTGGGTTACAAATTGGGTTATGCACAAGTCTGCAGTGATTTTGAAAAATTAGTCCAATAGTGTGACAAGAAATCAAATGGTCAGTTCTTGGACACTGCAAATGAAATGACCAAGATAACTAATATGGCTTACATCAAGTTCTTGTTGTATTCTCCAGCTGAGTCTACTTTTTGCGTAATAGAATTGTTCTGCAAATCAATGAGTTGCAGTTTGCTGCTATAGCTGGTACCAATAGCTAAGCTGCCACTGAGATTGTTGTTCCTTAGTGTCCTGTCCCCACATGTCAGAACATTCACATCATTATCACCCTATATATGTATATATTTATATAACTAGATTTCATGGTGTTCGAACCCATGCTCGTTCCATTTGGATTTTCTCTATCACATTGAAATCTGCTTGAGATCAAGCTGATACTCACACAGTCTGTAAATTGGGAAGTCTGAATATGGAACTAGGAACAGGTCCTTGAAGTTGTGTGTTTTCCATCACTCTGCACCAATAAGACATTTAGAGGTTAAATCTTCTCCCTGTTTGACAAAAATCCTGAATGCATTCATACACACATGCAAGCCAGAGAGAGAGAAGAGCACCACCAGTTTCACAACCCATTCAGCACATACCCAAGCCAGAATGGGAAGGGCGCTTTAGGTTGACAATGAAAAACTCTTGAAATATAACCTAAGAAACACGAATTCTTATGCAAAAAAAACCATGCTCTGTCTTGCTAACAAAATCATATATATATATATATATATCTATATATAATATATATATATATATATAAGTCGAGTTTTCTCTTAGAATGGCTTAGAATGGTGACACGTAGCATGAACCCATACTTTTTAGTGACTAAACCGGTCTTTTAAATAAAATTGAACCGGTCTATTTAATATATATATATATATATATCTCTTTCTATTAATGATACAAGTAATCTCTCTCTCTTTCTCAATTAATGATACAAATATGATTCTTTTTGTGGAGGCAGGTGTATCTTTAGTATTTTATATTTTTGGTTGAAATCTAAATATGTTTCCATTTTGTTTGTAAAATTTTTGGTTGAACAATTATTCATTTGAATGTTTTTTTTTTTTTCGTTCTTTTACTTTTTCGAATGTTCAGAATTATATATGATTGAAATATAATAGGTATGACATCGACAATATTAAAAATTCCTGCTAATTTTCTATTTTATGCTTTGATAATCAAAATCATGGTTTTCTTCTTCATAGTTATTTTCATTCTAAACTATACCTATGGGAACAAAGATTTTAACATGTTTTAATTTATATGGATTAAACTGAAAATAAGGGTCTTATGTTTTAATTCATTTAAATGTTTTATGGGATATTTGATTTCTTTTATGTGATTTACATGATTTTCACTTATTTTTTGGAAGTATTATTCTGCTTTTGAAAGGCAAGATTTTATTTGATTATTGTGCACAAAAGGAATAGAAATGCTTTTAAAACACTAAAGAGTTAATTAAACATTAAATTTGAAATGTTTTTTTTTTTAATGTTCAGAATTATATGGATTTTATTTTTATTGAAACATATTAGGTATGTATCACACTAACAATATCATAGATACCGGTTTTTTAAGTAAAAAAAAAAAACCTGGTGAATTTTAAAGGTTGAACCGGTTTTGTCATGATTTTATTACGCTTTAATGAAAAAGATCATGGGTGTTAATCTTCATGAGACTAAAATATAGACTTTTTTGCATTATATCATTAAGTGTCATTATAGCCGCATTAAGTTGTGAGATTTTTTTAAAAAAATAAAATTAAAAACATGCATTGATTTTAAGTTGTCAGATTTTTTTTTTTTCTCCAAAATCTTATTTCAATAATTTTCTTTATATGAGATTTCATTAAGTTCAAAATTTTAATGTACAATATTATGGTTTCAGAATTTACTACTCTCCAAAAAGAGACAAAATTTAAAACTAAAAACGTACTACATTAACTACCCATAATTAATCATAAAGATATTGCATGCATTGATTCTAAAGAAACCGTACAAATAAGCTAAAAAGTCATATTACTCTATGAGATTGGTTATTTATACCTCTCTATCTCTTTAGGGTTTGAAATATCTTGAATTATGAAATCAAGAGCATCCAGCAGCGACATTCAAAAAAAGAATAGAGTGTTGAAGTACATAATTTTGTTTTGTTTTGTTTCTTTTTTAAGGACTTCACTTTCTTTTCTTCCTTTTTTTTTTGTTGGTTTTGTGGAGGTCGAAGGATTTCATGTTTTATGCATTTTTATAATTAGAATCTAGATATTCTTCTTGCTTCTTTTTTTTTTCTTTATACTTTCCATTTTCAACCATGTCTACCTTTGGAAATAAATTTTCATAAAAAAATGTTTATTTTTCTCTGTATTTTTTTTTTCCTAATGTTCATAATTATTTGCTTTTTAATAGGTATCACACAAAGATTCCTACTAATTTTGTATTAATGCTTTGATATTTAGATTAAACTATGTATTCTTCTTGATTTTTTTTTTCTTTATACTTTTCATTTTAAACCATGCATACTTATGAGAACAAAGATTTAAACATGTTTTAATATGTATGGATTAAACTAAGATAAAGACTATTATGTTTTCCGGTTTTTTTTTTTTTTTTTTTTTTTTTTTTTTTTCGTTTATGTGATTTACTCCATTTTTAGCCATTTTTTGAAAATGTTTTTATGCTTGTGAAAGCAAAACAATGCAAAAATTTATTTGATTGTTGTGCATAAAGAGAATATAAATACTTTTGAAACACCAAAGAGATATTAAACATTGAACATGAAATGAAGATTTATTTAATTGCGTTAAATGTTTAATGAAAGATTTTACTTTATTTTGTATTCGTAAAAAAATATTTTGTTTAGTTTGTTTAGTATTCTTTTAAATGTTTATAATTAATTGAGTTTTATTTGTATTTAAATATAATAGGTATCACATTAACAATATCATAAATTCCTGCTAATTTTTTATTAATGCTTTGATAATTAAATTAAATCATGTTTTCTTTTTGCTATTTTTTTTCTTCTTCTTTATACTTCTTTTTCGTTATAAACTATTCATATGGGCACAAAGATTTTAACATGTTTTAATTTATATGGATTAAACTAAAATTGTCTTATTTTTTAGTTCATTTGAATGTTTTATGGAATATTTTTGTTTTCGTTTGTACGATTTACTCGATTTTCAGCCATTTTGTTTAGTTTGCTATGTATTTTTTTTAGAATGTTCAGAATTATATGGTTTTTATTTGTATCGAAATTGTAATATCTATCACACCAATAATATTATTGATTCCTGCTAATTTTTTTATTAATGCTTTGATAATCATAATCTACAGGTTTATTTATTTATTTTTATACTTCTTTTCATTTTTAAACTACTGATATGAGAACATAGATTTTAAGTACATGTTTTAATTTATATAAATTAAAATAAAATTAAGGGTCTTATTTTTTAATATATTTGAATGTTTAATGTTTTTTTTTTTTTTTGTATGATTCACTCAAAAAAAAATTTGAAGTGTTTTTTCTGCTTTTGAAAGCAAAATAAGGAAAAAAAAAATTATTTGATTAAGCATTGAACGTGATGTGAAATTTTGTTTTATTTTGTAGGATTTGGCTCAGATGTTGTAAAAAAAATTACAGCACCATCTTGACCATTGCAAAAACTACAGCACCTGTACTGTAATATTTGAAATTTATATTTTCTTTTTGCTATTATTAATTTTAATTTTAATTTTTTATACTTCTTTTCGTTATAAACTACACATATGTGAACAAATATTTTAAAAAAAATTACATTTTTTTGGGTTAAAATAAAATTAAGGGTCTTAACTTTTATTGTCTTTTTATTGAAAGATGTGTGATAATTTTTTTTTTACAAGCATTTTTTAACCTACAATAAAAAATACAATGAAAATACGTTTAAATTCTAAAATTAAATTATAATGAAGAATCCAGCGTATAGCGCGGGTTAGAGCTAGTGATCTATTATAGAGAAGATTCTAGAGGATGTTGCCAAAGATTCAAAAGATAGATGGATGAAGTGGGATCAAGGAGCCTTGGCTGGCAAGGTATTAACACAGATACCAAACCCAGTGAGAAATCTAGAAGAAGACTATTATGAAAATGATCCTTTATACTACAATGGTGCTAGGAGGAAAGGAACATATCAGTGAATCAAGTTGGTGACTATAGTACTGGCTATGTTAAGAATTATGAGAAGGATATGAGATATGCTAAAATCAAAATGAGCTAAACTGCCAGAAATTAGCGATAGCTGAAGATGAGCACAAAGTGCACTAGGTTGTGTGGGTTGGTCCATACAAGTGTAGTGAAGACTATGTAAGAAATTACATACGTGTCCTATGCCACATTTAATAGTTGTAACGGTAACGGCTAAATAATTACTGTAACAGTAATTATAATAATTGTATTCAATATGATTTAAACGGTTTTTATATTCCACATTATGGTTCATGATAATAACAGTTTTTATATTTATGTTTCTGATTTAATTCCTTGATGGGAAGAATAAAATTAGCTAACCATTAAAGATAAGGGTCCCTGACCTACCTATATAAAGAGCCCTATGTATCCATCTATTGGCACCTGTAGGGATAGGTCAGAAGATCTTGAGTCTAAATTTTATTTTGTAGAATTTTTGTTTATCACTAAAGACTTCTTTATATGTTTGAGCAAAAATAGCTAGAGGTATTTATATTTAATTTTACTATTTATTTTATTTAATTAGCATTTTATTTAATATTATGCTAACACGTGGTATAGAGCCTACCTATATGCCAATTTGTTCAGCATTATGTTTGTTGTGCTAGTTCACGTACTGGTTTACTGTTTCTGCATCTGTGCCTAAGTTTAGTGAAATTTTGTGAATATTTCATTAAGCAATTTTTTTTTTCTTCAAAATATTCTGTAAACTGTAAAGGCTTTAGCAGTAAAACATGAAACCATATTTCGCACTGTAAAACTTGTTTGCCGTGAACCCATCCTTGCCGTGCATAGATGCTGAAGAATCCAGCAGTGATTTATCACTGCATAAGGGAATGATCTATTGTACACTCAATCCACAACAGTGACAACATGTCTCAGCCCTTTGCACGAAGGCGACAAAATTCCGAACTCTGGCCGACAGCTTCTCACTTCTAGCACCGGCGAATATCCGCATAAAATTGAGCGGATTTTTGCCGCATGCAGTAGGCGCCGGCCCTCTTTGTGGCAGGTGTCGTTCCGTCAACCGGAACTTGCTGCTCTTGCTGGCTGCCTGGATATTGGATGAACGGCTGACGTGGGTTGCCGTTGCTGCTGGGGAAGGGCGGCTGGACAGCGACGTGAGTCGCCGTGACTACTGAGCAGCGGCCTTTTGTGGCCGCTGCAGAAGGTGGCAGTATGGAAGCTTGGAGGCCAGCGTCCATGGTGAAAGAAGAAAGGAGAAAACTAAGGAAGAAGAAGGAGACGGCGCAGGAGCTCAAGTAAATCGGGTCAAAGAGGTATTTTCCAGGTTAATGGGTTGGAAATTCGGGTAGGGTTTTTTTAAACCCATGTAGTTTTGGGTCACTAAAGGGGCTGATCCAACTGTGCCAGCCCAATAATGAAACTTGACCCAGCAAGACTCATGCAAATTTTGGGTATATAAGTTGGCTGACTCGAATGAGCCAGCCCAATGAGTTAAATCCAGAACAAGCCCGATTCAGTTTATAAAAAAAAAAAATTGGGTCATTAAGTGGGCTGATCCAGAAGCCCAATCCATTTCTAGCAGCCAATCCAGAATTAAAAATACTTGGGTTCTTGTGGGGTTTAGTATTTGGGCTCTCAAGACTACTAAAACCATTGGGTCATAAGATTTATTTTGTTTTTATATTACAATTTTATTTGTCTTATATTTTCTATTATTCAGTATTAAAATTATTGTTTCTTTAATACTTGAACTTAGGAATATAATTAAATTTTTAATTATATTGTTTAAATATAATTTGTTTGATGCCTAGACCTAAGAATAATTAATAATATCATATATGCTGGTGTGTTTACAGTAATATCCAAGAATGCAATGTCTAGAAAAGTTCTGTCTAAGGAAAGTCTTGAGATTTAAGCGTATCCATTGTGACCCCCCTCACTTTCTTGGGAACTCACCTGGTTGCAACTTGAAAAATGTTTACCCCATTTAGGTATTGATTTGTTATATTCTTGGGGTCATTTGTGGATATCTATAAAGTTGTTAGATGTTAATGAAGTCGCAATTATTATGATAATTTTGGGAGAGTCAAAGCATCCCAATTTTTGAATAATAATTGCATCAGGATTACACACACGTAATTATCATAATATTTTGGGAGAGCCACAACATCCCATTTTTATTGATAATTACATCAGGATTATACGTATGAACATCATAAAGAATTTTATTAGATGTTCATAAATTGCAGCGTAATTATTATGATTTTGGGAGAGTCACAACATCCTAATTTTATAATAATAACATAAAGGTCATATACATTTAAACTTCATATAGAAAAATTAACATCATGTTATAATTAATTCATAAATTTAATTGTTTATCTCCACATGGACTTTATTTTTATGACTTAATTAGAATAAAATAACAAATTTAGCATTAAAAGTAAAGTTTCTCTTAGGCCCACAGGCACAGAGAATTTTATTTATTAATGTTTAAATTTATTAGTCTTATTAATAAAGAGTAAATTTCATGCGTGATGCAACCTTTGCCCACAGGTATGTTGAAATTTGCTATTTACTATTAAATTGACATTGGCTAATTTAAAATAAAGTTACTTCATAGCATTAAAGTATTTTTTTTGTTTATTTTTGGTTATTTCAGTTATTTCTATCGTTTTACTTTTAGTAGTTATATATTCCAATACTTTTATGTTAATAATTTTTCTGACTGGAAAAATGTTTTTATAGTCTCAAAAGTGTTTTTGATCCCATTATGAGAATGAATGATATGATAGGTTAGCTTAATTCCCTAAAGGTTGAGATTAT
The DNA here is from genome assembly GCA_028654335.1 of Alnus rubra. Classification (NCBI taxonomy): domain Eukaryota; kingdom Viridiplantae; phylum Streptophyta; class Magnoliopsida; order Fagales; family Betulaceae; genus Alnus; species Alnus rubra. Next base: position 159,357 of record JAJPGS010000714.1, on the reverse strand, counting down.
TTAAGTCATTCTTGGTATATTTCATTATGAATTCTCTATTCTGATTATGATATTTTATCTTGTGGCACACATAACGATAATTGCTTAGTTATAGGAACTTCTAACTATGTGTGTTCAAGAAGATGAGAGAATCCATAAAGTTTTCACATGGTTACTCATGTTAAAGAAAATACCAATAAAGGCAATTATGCCCACACATTTAAAGCATGAGAATAAGGTGCCAAAAAAGTGTTTTGGTAATCAAGATACTTATTTCTCTTACAATAAAGAAAACATAAAGGGCATATAAAGAAAAATTGCATGAAGTAAGAGAAATGACTTGAAATTAAGAAAATCTCATATATCTAGTGTGTAGTAAATCTCCTTTATCGACTCCTTTAAATATGTTATGGATTGATTCTGGTTAACAATCCATATTGTCAACACAATGCAAAGTTTTCTTAAAATGAATAACACATGTTTACAATTGAAGGTTATTGAGATTTATAGATTAATTCAGTTATTTTTGGACCTCAATAATGTTTTAAATATTCTAAAATTTTCAAGAAAAATTTAATTTATATTTTAGCTTGTTAAATAAAATTTCAATTTTTAACTTGAAATTTTTATTTAGGGTGAATATTAGTTGATGGTTTATTAAAATTTATCTATATCCCAACTTTAAAGCAAATTTATTATTTGTTTCTGCATATTGATGTTGACGTAAAGTTGAGTCTTGTGAATGAAAAATGCTCTTATTATGGCATTGGAGACTGAAATATATTTCCATAAAGAAAATAAAAGTCGATAAATAATAATTTATTGATTTTAGTACTTGTGTGGACTGCATAAGGGAAAGCATACAGACAGATATGCATCTTGTAGTGGTTGAAGTAAGTGATCGGGCGCCATGGCTGCTTGGTTCTTGCTCAGGAAGTGTCGGTGGGTGGAACCCTGCTTGGCGTGGGAACGTTTCAGTGGATCCTACTGTCTCTGGGTGGCCTGGGTTGGGATTGCAGTTGAATCACTTTCAGCACCTTCAGTCTCTGCAGGTTAGGATTGTGGTGAAGTCCACTAGTCAGCCTTCCGGGGATTCAGAGTTGATCGTGTTTCAAGAGGGTGAACAGCATATTGAAGAGGTAGGAAGTGGGAGGGTTGTTTGTGAGTCGGCTGCAATGGCTGGAGAAGAAGGTTTGGATAATTTAGCTGAAATGGAAGAAGAAGCAGGTATAGATAAGGTGTTTCCTCTCAACACCTATTCTTTAAATTCGGGGGATTTTTCAGGATACTCTGACTGGGTCATTCAGTGTGCCAATCAAATTTATCCCATCGTAGGGATATCGCATGAGGATCAGAAGCTTCTTTTGCTGGCTCTTTTGACACATCTTGAAGAGGAACGTCGTAGTGAAGCGTTGGGAGCCCTGTCAAGCGGAGGATCGAAAGGCAAAAGGGAGGTTAAAAATTTGGAGTGTACTATTAATTATGATATTAGAGGCTCTTGCTCTAGACGCGGGAGAAGTAGGGCGAGGGGTCATCAAGTTATGTCATGAAGCCTAGGATTCTTTCCTGGAATGTGAGGGGGCTGAACAAGCGGAGAAAACGCTTAAGGATCAGTAACTTGCTTAGGGATTGGAAGGTGGATATTATTTGCCTCCAAGAAACTAAGGTTCATGGTATGTCGAGAAGTATTGTGAGAAGCTTATGGAGTTGCAATCGTGTGGACTGGTGTTGTTTAGATTCATGTGGGGCCTCAGGGGGTATCTTGATCATGTGGGATAAAAGGGTTGTGGAGAAGGTTGATGTTTGTTTGGGGGAGTACACTCTCGCAGTTTCCTTCAGAAATGTAGTGGATCGATTTGTCTGGGCCTTTGCAGGTGTTTATGGTCCGCATTCTGATGTAGATAGGAGAATACTTTGGGATGAGCTGGCGGGAGTGTTCAGTTGGTGGAGCATGCCGTGGTGTATAGCGGGTGATTTTAATGTAACTCGGTTCCCTAGTGAAAGATTGGGAGAGGGTAGTACGTCTGTTATGAGAGATTTCTCTGATTTTGTCTTTGATCAGGGTCTCATGGATCTTCCTCTCACTGAGGCTATTATACTTGGTCGCGCAGGCTTGATCCTTCCGTTTGGTCTAGGATTGATCGTTTTCTAGTCACCCCAGATTGGGAAGCTCGATTCCCTACGGTTTCTCAGAAGAGACTTCCCCGCCTTTATTCAGATCATTTCCCGATTCTTCTCGATTGTGGCCACTTTTCTAGGGGGAAAAGGCCTTTCAAATTTGAGAACATGTGGCTTAAAGCGGAGGGTTTTGTGGAGAGGGTGAAGCTTTGGTGGGATTCTTATTCGTTTCAAGGTTCTCCTAGTTATGTCTTAGCTTGTAAACTCAAGGCCTTGAAACAGGATTTGAAGAAATGGAATGAAAAGGTGTTTGGTAATGTAAAGGGAAAAAAGAGGAAGCTGTTTGACGAACTTCAAGCGCTTGAAGCTATTGAAAGTAGCAGGGCTCTAGTTGAGGAGGAGATACTAAAGAAGACAGAGATTGCCAGTGAAATCAAGAGGTGTTCTCTTTTAGAGGAGGTGAGTTGGAGGCAGAAATCGAGGGTGATGTGGCTTAAGGAAGGGGATAAATGTTCCAAATTTTTCCACTCCATAGCCAACTCTAATAGAAGGTACAACTCTATAGATTCTTTATTGATTGGAGATACTCTTTCTTCCAATCAGTCTGATATAGGTGAGCATGTGGTCGAGTTCTATAAAAAACTATTCTCTGAGCCGTTTTAATGGAGGCCTAAGGTGGATGGGTTATCCTTTGATTCTATTATGGAGTCTGAAGCCAGATGGTTGGAGAGAGCTTTCGAAGAGGAAGAGGTGAGGAAGGTAGTGTTAGCTATGAATGGTGACAAGGCACCAGGTCCTGATGGTTTCTCTATGGTGTTTTTCCAAACTTGTTGGGATGTATTGAGCTGTGACATTATGTAGGGTTTTCATGACTTTCATGCCAGAGGTTGGTTTGAGAAGAGCCTGAATGCTTCGTTCATTTCGCTTATTCCTAAGGCTCCTGGTGCCATTTCCCTAAAAGATTTTCGGCCTATTAGTCTTATGGGTAGCATTTACAAGATTATTGCTAAAGTTCTAGCTAACAGATTAAAGTCGGTGTTGGAGAAGGTCATTTCCAAATCTCAGAGTGCCTTCATCAAAGGGAGGCAGATCCTTGATCCGATCCTTATTGCTAATGAATGTCTAGATAGTAGATTAAGATCGGGAGAGCCAGGTGTTATGTGTAAAATGGATTTGGAGAAAGCATATGATCATGTAAATTGGGATTTTCTATTGTATATGCTGAGACGGTGTGGTTTTGGGGAGAAATGGTGTTCCTGGATTGCTCATTGTATTACTTTTGTGCGGTTTTCGGTGTTAGTTAACGGCTCTCCTCATGGGTTCTTCAGTAGCTCCCGAGGTTTGAGACAAGGGGATCCCCTATCACCAATTTTATTTGTTTTTGTGATGGAGGCTTTAAGCCGTATGATTTCTGCTGCAGTTAATGGGGGATTGTTGGAAGATTTCAAAGTTGGTAATACCGCTTTTTCGCATCTTCTTTTTGCCGATGATACTCTGATTTTTTGTAGTGCTCATTCTTCTTAGTTGCGTCATTTGCGGGGGCTCTTCCTTCTATTTGAAGCTGCTTCAGGTTTGAAGGTTAATTTGGCTAAGTCAAACTTAATTCCAGTGGGGAATGTTGATCAAGTGTCAAGGTTAGCCGACATTCTAGGGTGTGGGATTGCATCTTTGCCGGTGAAGTATCTTGGCCTTCATTTGGGGGCTTCCTATAAATCCACTCTTATTTGGAATGGGGTTATCGAGAAGATTGAGCATCGACTGGCTAGTTGGAAAAGGTTATACCTTTCCAAGGGTGGTAGGGTCACTCTTATTAAGAGTACTCTTGCCAATGTGCCTACTTATTTTTTGTCTCTGTTTCCTATCCCAAGGAGTGTTGTTTCTCGCATTGAGAAGTTGAAACGAGATTTTCTATGGGGTGGGATGGGTGAAGAGTTTAAATATCACCTGGTGAGTTGGTCTAAGGTTTGTACCCCAATTTCAGAAGGGGGGCTGGGATTTCGGAATCTGTTGAAGTTCAACCGCGCTTTGTTAGGCAAATGGTTGTGGTGGTTTGGTATAGAGAGAGATGCTTGGTGGAGAGTTGCGGTGGATTCCAAGTATGGCAGTTTGTGGGGTGGGTGGTGCTCACGTGAGCCTATTGGTGCCTTTGGGGTGGGTTTGTGGAAGAATATTAGGAAAGGGTGGGAGACTTTCTCTAGTTTTATTAGATTTGAGGTGGGGGATGGGGGTAGAACAAAATTTTGGCATGATCTGTGGTGCGGGGAAATGATTTTAAAGGAAGCTTTTCCTGTTCTTTTTGGTATCGCTCGGGTGCAGGATGTCTCCGTAGCGGATAATATGGAGATTTTGGGCGGTTCTATTCAGTGGAACGTGAGCTTTATTAGAAAGGCACATGATTGGGAAGTGAGTGTCTTTGCCTCCTTTTTTCAGGTGCTTCATTCAGCCACAGTGAATAGAGATAGTGCAGATAGGCTTTGGTGGGTTCCTTCCAAGAAATGTGTGTTCATGGTCAAGACCTACTTCAACTCCTTGAATGGCTCTGAAGGTAGTTGCTTTCCTTTGAAGAGTGTGTGGCGGACTCAGGCTCCCTTGAGGGCGGCTTTCTTTTCGTGGTTGGCAGCCCTTGGCAAGAAACTTTTTTTTTTTTTTGATAAGTAAGTAGAAATTTCATTAAAAAAAAGCGTAAGGCGCCCCTTAGTACACAGGGAGTATACAAAGGAAGAGCCCAGCTAGCCCATAAAGCAGAACCCAACAAGACCCTCAAAAACCCCATAACCCAACACCACCCAAAACCCTCGAGAGCCCCAAAACCCAAAATAGAAACAGCCCCCATTAAAAACAGTCCACGAAACCACCCAACCCTAATCCCCTAAACCCCTAAGCCCCTAAAGCTCACAATCTTCAATCATATCCCATCGCGTATGTTCCTCGTCAAGGGCAGAGAGTACAGCCATAGATTTTTCATCTTTTTCCCCGAAAAACAAAGAGCATGCCATAGACAACTCCATATGAGATAAAGGCTGGAGTTGTTTTCCTTGACCCACCACCGGCTTTGGCTTCCTCCCTTCCGACGAGCCCATCTCAATGGAAACTTGTGGACCCACGGCAGAATTCTCCGACCCACTCCCTAAGTCCTCAAAAACAGAATGCTTCCGACCAGCCTCTGAGGAAGCCAAAGAAGAATCCGGGAGAGGAAAATGAGAAGAATCGGTGACAAGAACGGGATCCGGGACTGAAACCAACTCCGAACCCATGTTCGAACCCTGACAAATCCTCCGACCGGCTATCCTACGCCTAGAGGGATAGTTCGCGTCACCATAGTTGATGGAACTCTGCAAATTAAGAAGTTCCCTTTTTCCTTTAGTCTTTTGGCGCGCAATCATTTTCTCCCGCTGAAACTCTTCTTCCATGGAATCCCTAATAGCCAAGGCCTCCTCCCCAAAAGCCCCTTCCAGTGTCCAATCCAAAGGCAAGCCATCCCAATAATCTTCTTCCTCCTCCTCCCAAACTACAATCTCCCCGTTATGATCAGAATCGATGGGCCACCTCTGAGATTGAGAAATACCATTTCCTTCAATGGGACATGGAACGATGCATCCACTCAAAGGAGAGGAGAGACCAACCGCCCCAACGTCCTTCACCTCACACGGCAAAACATGAGGGACAGAAGCAATCGGGGGTAAATTGAGGAAACCCTTCTTAAAAAGCCCCTGATTAGCTGTGGTCTGGTTCTTCTTTTTCGCACGAGACTCTCCACCCATTTCCTTAAAAGGAATAGGATCTGCGGAATGCTTTGAGGCTACCAAAGAATCATCTAACAACCCATCATTCCATACCACTTTCTGCCCTGCCCTGATCTCCCTAGCCCTCCTGTAGTAATACTTAAAAGGACAGCTTAGCAAGAAGGGGGAAGAGGGAGATCGAAGCTTCTTCCCCAGCTCATTGGCTCCTGAGAGGGAAGGAAAACCAGAGGATTTTTCACCACTCAAAGACCCAGACGACGCCGGAGGAACAGCGGTCGCCGGCGACGGCAAATCCGCACTCGGCAGTGGAAAGACAAACGCAGTGGCCGGCTCAGAACAGTCTCCGCTCAAAAGGTCCCCACTGGGAACCACCATCTCCGACGAAACGCCATTGCACAGCCCAGAAGAATCCACCGAAGTCGTCTCCGGCAACGACGACCGTGAAGAACTAGGTTTCGGCATGAGGCATCCCAAGCGCAAACCATTCCGACACAGTCCATTCCTTGCAAGACGACCCAGAAGCTTGTTAACAGCCCGGCCCAAAGCCATGTTGGACCCTATGACCCGCTTACTCCACGTGCGCAACTTAGAGATTTCAAATTTCAAACTCGCACGTGGACGATAAGACTTACCCAGTGGACGGCGATGCTGGTCCTTACCCAAAGGATCGAACGACTCCAAAGTAGAACAGTCCACCGCCGTCCTCAGATCTGCATCTAGCACCCTCGCCGCCGGAAGAAGATCAGGCTCACAGTGAACCACTGGCGCGACCTTACTCCCGGAAGAGTTACCCCCCATGATAGGCCCCTTCTTCACGACACCGACCGAGCCTGCCTTCAACACCTCCACAAAGGAGGGTCCCTTCGAAAAGGGAACCAAACCCGGCCAAACCTCAACTCCCTTCCCCTTATTCTCCGCCAGTTCATGCAAGGTCCCATTCTCCCCGCCCACAGAAGCAGAGAAAAGAGCAGCGGACTTTCTCAGCTCTTCGGAGAATTTGATCCATCCCCACCCTCTACGTCCCTCAGGAATCAGGATAAACCCTTTCCGACCACCCATCCCGAAAGAAGCTGCTTCTAAGAAACGGCCGGCTTGGTTACACCCTCTCCGAGCGATCAGAACTCTCGAACCTTCCCTGAAAGATTTGATGAAAGCTTGATCTTCCGGAACACCCACAAGTGACTCCAACGTCGAAGCCAACCACTCAGAGCACGGAGGACTGATGAAAATTACGCCGGAGAAACTTTTTCTCTTCTCCCCCACCCTCATCTTCGACGCCCCATCCAGAACCGAGAAGACAAATGTCTTCGACTCCACGGTAAAACTAATCTCCATCTCAGCAAACAGCCGGAACCCAAGCGGCTGACCCAGAGGACGATCACATATTCGACGGACAGGAGCCAACCCACCTATAGACGCCCCTTCGTGAACTACTATCGCGACCCACGGGCACCTAACGCTCAAGAAATGACATCTAGCTACAGATTGATACTTTGTAATCAATACGGTGGATAATCTCAGGAAGAGGAGTATCATCATTGTGGATAGGTGCTGCTTGTGTAAGAGAGATGGGGAAACTGTGGATCACCTTCTTCTTCACTGTGATGTGGCTTCCACTCTGTGGACTCACGTTTTTACTCGGTTCGGTATGTCTTGGGTTATGCCTAAAAGAGTTATCGATTTATTTGCTTGTTGGTGGAAGTCTGGAAGACCAAGAAGTGCTGCGGTTTGGAAGATGGTGCCTATCTGCATTTTCTGGTGTGTTAGGAAATAAATAAATCTTAGGTGTTTCGAAGATCAGGAGAATTCAATGGAGGATATATTAGCTTCGTTTTTTCATACGCTGTATCTGTGGACGGTGGCCTTTTTGTCACCTATGTCGATTAGCTTTTCTGACTTTCTTGTTCGTTTTTCTTTTTCTAGTTATGTGTTTCCTTTTGTATACTTCTAGTGTACTAAGGGGCGCCTTACGCTTTCAATAAATCTATTTATTTATCAAAAAAAAATCAAGTGAATGTAAAAACAAATTTCCTGAATGGGGATCTTAAAGATGAGGTTTACATGACACAACCTCAATGTTTTATAAATAACAGTCAGAATGCTTGTAAATCAAAGAATTTTATTTATGGGCTATGACAAATCTCTCATCGGTGATATACTTTTTACAAGGTTAATTCTTCATTGTTTATTGAAAACCTTGTTAATTAGTATATATACCTTAAGGTCAGTGGGAGTACAGTAATCTTCCTAGTCCTATATGTAGATATTATTTTGCAAGTAGTGATTTAAGTTTTGTTACATAAAGTTCTTCTCACAAAACTTTGAAATGAAGGATTTGGGTGATACCTCTTATGTCTTTGACATAGAGATTCACAAGAGATATAAAGATTATCAACATTGTCTCGGAAAGCCTACGTTGAATAAGTTTTTGGAAGATTTAGAATGAAGGATTTTGCACCTTCAGTAGCAACTAAGAGGGATAAATTTAATACATATGTATTGGAACAAAGGGCAGATGAAAGGTCTTTTGTAAGCATCTGCATTATGTAACCTAATGCAAGCATAGACTTTCACTAGACTTAACTATTGGACTGACAGTAAGATAACTGGGTCAATAAAGTGCTGCAAATAAAGTCTTGCGGTATACGCAAGAAACCAAGAAAAACAATCTTAACCTAAAGATACACTACCATTTGGTGGTGGTTGGTTATTCAAATTTTGAATTTTGCTGATTGTGTAGATAGTAGAAAGTCTACTTTATGGTATATATTTTCTTATTGAGGGATACATCATGGAGATGTAGAAAACAGACTATAATTGCTACGTCTACCAAGAAAGTTAAAATTTTTTGCATGCTATGAGTTTACTACATAAACATGATGGATGAGATGTTTTGTTAAAAGTCTCAAGATTGTCGATTTACAGTTAGACCATAAAGATATTTTTGCAATAATTCTACTGTAATATTCTTTTATAAGTAGAAGCAGAAATAAATATGTCGACATTAAGTATCTCAGTACGAGAGAACATTAAGAAACATAAAGGGTCTATTGAGCATATAAGTATTGAATTAATGATTGCGGATCCCATGACTAAAAGTTTACCGGTAAAGAAAGTATAAAGTCGTGCGGAATATATGAAACTCATTAATTCATTTTTGCTTCGTTTCTCTCTATTTGGTCTATAGACATCAAGTTATTGTTAATAAAGTTTTGTGCACATTGTTACATTATCCATGAGGATAAAATTAAAGTTGAACTCGAATAACTTATGAGAAGTTTAATCATAAAGTTTGATTGCCCATGTAGTATTCATTTAGGAAATATGATATATGTAATACATGGAAGGGATGACTTAGTATATAAAGTTTTACCGCCATGATTCATGTATAGTATTCCTTGAGTGAGTGAGAGCATTTCATGAATAGTGGAATAAATAAAGTAATGATCATATTAAAGAACTGAACATCATAAGGAATTATATGTGTCATGAGGGCCAAGTGAGAGAATGTAAGAAATTACATATGTGTACCTATGCTACATTTAATAATTGTAACGGTAACGGCTAAATAATTACTGTAACGGTAATTATAATAATTGTATTCAATATGAATTAAACGGTTTTTATATTCTACATTATGGTTTATGAAAATAATGGTTTTTATATTTATGTTTCTGATTTAATTCTTTGATGAGAGGAATAAAATTAGCTAACCATTAAAGATGAGGGTCCCTGGCCTACCTATATAAAGAGCCCTATGTATCCATCTATTGGCACCTGTAGGCATAGGTCAGAAGATCTTGAGTCTAAATTTTATTTTGCAGAATTTTTGTTTCTCGCTAAGGCTTCTCCATATGTTTGAGCAAAAATGGCTGGAGGTATTTATATTTAATTCCGCTGCTTATTTTATTTAATTAACATTTTATTTAATATTATGCTAACAGACTAGAGACTGCTTGTGGCAAGGAGACACATTAGGAGTCAAGCACACTTAAACAAGGAGGATTAACAAGATATAGATAAAATTGTGAGAGACATCTTGATAAGCTATAATTTAAACAATTAGGTCCTTTAGATGAAGCCGAAAGGTGGAACAAGATTTTCTACAGGAACTCAAATTTTTCTAGTAACGCTATTGAATATAAACTGTCTTCTTTTAAATTCTTTCCATTTTTTTCTTTGGCAGTATGCATGTGCTGTTGAGAGAAAAGGGGGAAGGGACATGGAGAAAGAGAAGAGCAAAACTTACAATGTCGTCAAAAACTGTAAGGTTGAAAACCATGGAGGCATATCGGAAACAGTGAAACTATTGTTGCTCATATCCCTGCAGATCACATTTTAGTCAAAGAAAACATTGCAAGATTACTGACTATAGTTATGATAGAAATAGGGCTGTGACAAATAGTAAACGTGTGAGGAAAGATGATGAACTGATCATCCATTTATGATGGTCTGAGAATGCTTAGCTACCCTTGCACCACAAATGAAATTTGTAGCCCTAGTAAAACTATTTCGACTTACACATAGAAGAGGCTCATGCCAGTAAGGTCGGGAATAGAACCAATGAACTTATTGTTGGACAAGTACCTGAAAACAGAAAATCAGAAGCTCTTTTAGAAACTGAAAATTCCCAAACAAGATGATAATCGTCAAACAAGCATAAATGCTACATTTGGAATGTCCATATTTTTTGCTTACAGCTCGTGAACGTTAACAAGATTGCTGAGGTTCGAAGGCAGAGTCCCACTTAGTGAATTCTTATCTAAGCGTCTGTAGCCAAAACAAGATATTTAGCACAGTAACTTGTCAAAATTTCACAGCCATCTATAGTATGGGACTGAATTCACTTGAGTATCTGAGCTAGATACTCACATCACCTCCAAAGTCTGCACACTTCCAATGGTTTCAGGGATACTGCCATTGAGATTATTGTTGTTAAGAATCCTGCCAGAGAAATATATGAGTGGATGGAAAGTAATGAGTAAATTGACAGTATCTTGCTATACCAATTGAGATTAATAAAACATTTTCATTCCTTAGATTCCATATCCAAGACATTTAACCTGATATTTGACATTAGAGACAAAAAAACAGGAAAAACAATTGTAGAGGCGATACCCAAAAAAACAAAAAAAAAAAAAAAAAAAAAAACGAAAAAGCACAACAAAGAGAAACTATTAGGCCTGTATTTCAAATATTACTAAGATGAAGACGTGAAAGCTTGCCACCTAGCCAAACCTTCGAGTTTTAGACAATAACAGTTTCATGAAACTTACAAGTGTAACAGCTTCATATTTGAACTGAAAAGTTGAGGAGGAATTTCGCCTGAGAGTTTGTTGTTATCGAGATGACTGTATATAACATAAAGAATCATAGATGGTTATTAATTGGAGAACACAAAGAAACTAGGAGAAACAATATAATCATCTTGAAATTACATAAACTTGACATACAAGTGCTTTGCCTGAAGTAGGTTATCAAGACCAGGAGAGACTGGTATAGGTCCATTAAGCTGGTTTACGGCTAGGTCCAGCCAATCAATTTTGGAAAGACTACCAATAGAGGCTGGAATTGATCCACTAAAGCCATTATTATTCAGAGATCTGCAATTGAATAGCAAAAGATGAGTTATGGAATTCAGTGTAAGTTGGCCCAGAAATGAAACTGCAACAAAATACCACCAAATGCAAGATTTACAGTATGTGAAGATAGACCCTTCATCCAGAAAATCATTGTATACTAAATCGAAGATAAGTTAAGATCCATAAGTAATTTCATGTGTATTTGACACTACACTGAAAAAAAAAAAACGAATACCAAGTTAAAAGCCTTACAGAGTGGTTAGCTGCTGTAGATTTCCTATTGTCTCTGGAATAGATCCAGAGAACCCACAATCAATCAGGTTTCTGCCATGCAAAAAGCAACAGCTTAATTAAAAAGGATGTTTACACGCAAGTTGATTATCAGCTAAGACTCTGACAGCAATCAACATTTCCTTACAAGGTAACTAGCTTCTTTAAACTCCCAATTGAAGGTGGAAGTGGTCCTATTAAGTCCTTGTTGTAAGACAGGTCCCTATATGAAAAAGCTGATAATCAGAAAATAAATTACAGACTACTAATTGAATAAGCAACAAGCAAATACTGCAGCAGAAAATAGACATCAATTTAATCTAAATAGATGACAAGAAATAAAATACAATTTCTTAGACACTACTCTCATGATGACAATCCCCTGAAATGGTTGGTGCCAAAAATGCAAGTCTCAGAGAGATAAAGGGACCCAGGCATGAGAAATGTGCTGCCTCACATATGAAGCACTGAATCTTAACATATATGAACAAGTGTAAGAAAAATGATGGTAGTTGACTGTCGCTCAAGAACAGTTGTAAATGGATTATTATGAGTCTATGAGTCTATGACTAACAGAACTGGCCAAGTAAAAATAGAAGACCTACAAAATCTGCAACTCAGACAACGACTCGATTTCGCGAGATAGCTGCCTGACAAATTCATGCTCTGTAATTGTCTGAAATAAAAAGCAGCACGTTAACACAAAAAAATTGGACATAAGTTATAGCCTTCCAAAAGCGTTAAAGGGTGAAACTTACAAGGAGGTCACCCGTGAATTGGTGCATACAATCCCATCCCATTTGCTACCACAAGGGTCAGGACGTACCCAATTTGGTGGTGTGTTCATCAAATCATCCTTTACAGAAAGTAGGCCATTATCTGCATCAGAAATTATAAGATAGTTTTCATGATTCAATCACCAAAAAAAAAAAAGTCATGCAGAACCATACAAGTATTATACTGAATATGTACATAAACTGAGGGAAGGATTACAACTAGCTTTATCCAACTTGAGGGAAAGCAATTTTCAGGACATGATGCACTGTACTGTTATTTCAGCAACCCAGGTAACAAAAGGAAATTACCATTCAAGAGCTGATCCTCTTATCGGGATTGACCAAGTATTTCCCAGTTCCAAGTGTTGCCAATTAACTTTAAAAGTACCAAAGCCACAAAAGAAACAATATATGTACATATACACATGTATATATATATATATCCAGTGGGCTATGTAACTTGAATCTGACTTGACAACGCTAAAAGATGCAGTTTCTTTTTTTTTTTTTTTTTTTTTTCAAGCACAAAAGAGACTCAATAAGGGGTTGAAAACTTGAAGATGAAGAGATACCAAACTCACTCAGTATATTTTGTATTTATACTTTGACCACATATTTTAATTTATTTTTTGTTTGGCCCCCTCTCGGCTAAATGTCTGGCTCAGTCCCTGCCTCTGAGGCAATGTCAATGATGTGTGACCCTCATTCTGAGATGATAATCACTCAAGAATAACAGAAATAGAAATTCTCCCTCCGTGGTGGAGGAATCTGGAAAAATAAAAAGATTCCAAAAAGTAAGATTTATCTTGTTCAGATTTTCACAGACAAGGAAAATTCAATCCAAGAAGGTAAAATTATTGTCCAATGGTCACTTAAGTGGACACGTTCAGTTAACTCAAATTATTAAATATAGAAATTTTTCATAATTCCAGTTTCTTGTCTTTTCAGTTTTCTCTCAGCAATCAAATGAATTTGAGCCATAATTAAAGAAAAAAAAAAGGGGGTAGGAAGAAGCAGAAGAAACAAGCTAAGAAATAACAACCTGTTTGTATAATAAAGGAGATGCATGAGGTGGTAAGCAATAAACTTAAAGAAGGGATATTAGAAGTCTGTAAGTCACATAAAAACTTGATTAACAAACAAAGAAAAGAAACTCACAGTCATCAACGGCTGTACTTTCCATAACGAAATATGGGATGAAAAGCAGCAGCAGCAGAATCAGCTGCGTCCTTTGACCCATCTCTCAACGAACAAAAGGCTTCCAAATCTCAGAATTCTGGGAATTTAGTTATGTTGGAAATGCTGGAGATCGAAGTTTTAGATGAAAGCCACCTAATAACATTGACTTGAGCAACCTATATATACAAAGAGTATGGTCAAAATTTAAAATTTCATAACCTCTTTCTCAGATTTCCAACCTACAACATTTTCAATAAAGACGGGCCTGAATGGGGAACCTTTTTTTTTTTAAAAAAAAAAAAATGAAAAAACACAGGAAAAGTCGTCCCGAACGAAGATTCAAACAAAAGCGAGCTAGTCACTACCAACGGTAAGGATGATAGTAACAATAACAAGTTGCGTACATGCATGCGCCAGTAGCTGTGATGGTGATAACAATAGCATGCTGTGCGTACAGAGATCTAAGTTCAATGCGTGTGGCCTCTCAGTCCATCTCTGACCATGTGTATTTTACTCGTTGTCCGGGCACAATTTCTGTCCGCATAACAACTTTTATTTTTATTTTTTAAAAAAATAACTTAAAGCCAGTTAGGGGATCATTTTGTCGCATAATATGGTGTTCAATAGTTGTGTTTTGAAGTGACAAAATATCATATTTTTATTCCAACCAGAATGGGTTAGTTGCACAACTAAAAGTGAATAATTTTTACACAACCAATATATATTGGTGGAACCCATGCATGTGGGTCCAAATTGTGCAGTTTTGATTTTGCAAAAATCATTTTTTATTCAGAATATGATAAAAAAAAAAAAATCAACATTTACACGCTTTTTACACACCCACTCACATGGGTGTGACTCATGTGAGTAGAACCCACCCCATGTGAGTGAGATGTATAAAAAATGTATAAATGTGGGTGTGTATCAATCATTGTTCTTTCCATTCCAACTACGTTTGCCATGTCATGCATATATACATGAGTAATATTTCTTGTACAATTTTTACATAATTCTAATAACTTTTTTTAAGATTAACTATTAAATATTTAGGGCTCACATGTAGGAAAACAAATCTAATGGTTGATCATAATAAAAATAAATAAAAAATAGTTAGAATTATTCAAAAGTTGTGTAAAAGTTGTGCAAGAAACATTATTCTATATACATCGAGTTGTGATTCATACAGAATAAAATTTACACAACACACTCACATAGGGTGTAACCCATTTTGTGGGTCTCACTCACATGAGTCCTACCTCATGTGAGTGTGTTGTGTAAAAATTGTGTAAATTTATTGCGTAAATATCATTTTTCATATACATAGGAGTCGTAATTAGTACACAACAAAATTGCACAACACATGCACAATACTAGATATATGGAGTGAGACCCATGTGATGAGTTTCACTCATATAGATCTTACGCATATGTCTTCTGTTGTACAAAAATCTTTTCTTTATACATAATCCCACACTTGAACGAATTTTGTGTTCCCACGTGAACGACCATGTCAAATGATGGCTTGACCCAAATACAATTGAGTGATTGATGGGGGAGGTGGAGGTCAGTGGTGGGTGGACGCGCCATCCTTTTCCCTTTACCTTTTAACATTTTAATTAAGTTTGACAAATTTTAACATAACTCACAAATTCAATACTAACACGACACGAAAAAATAAAATTTGAAACTATGACCCATTTATGGTTGACTCGCGTAACACGATTACGACGCGATTCAACTCTTTTTTTTTAAAAAAAAGAAAAAAGAAAAAGAGAAAGTTAGTGAATGGAGAACCTAGTAGCCGCACGCCCTTTTCAGTTTCACTTTTTCAGACTTTCAATCTCTCTCATTTCTGCCTTCACTCCTAAACTGAAACTTTGAAAGTGACTGACCGATTTCAGCCTCTCGTTCACCACTTCACCGTTCACGCAGCTGGCAGCCACGACGCCTCACCAGCTTCAGCCTTCACGCGGCGCCCATTTGAGCAGCTTTCTGTAGCAGTGCAGTGGCAGACATGGCTGGTTATGGTCGCGGTGCATACTGCCGACTCTCTTGCCCTGCAGTCCCAAAAATTGATGACCCGTGATTGGTGGAGGGGCAGAGAGAAATGGGTTCTGTAGAGGAAGGCTGTGCAAGGTCTGTTGGGGGATCGCGCCATAGCACGTATTAGGTCAGTTGACTGATTTATCCGTCATTTGGCTGATACAAATTCTTTTTTTATAGTAATTTATAGTTTGGAATTTTGAGACCTAATTATCATGGTCCAGCTCATTGATTGTTTCGGTGGAATCACTGGAATGGATTAATGGCCGCTGGGGTTTGTTTGTTTTGGTTTGGTACTGTAAAGGTTGTAAGGTCTTTGTTGTTTTTGTGCCCTTGAGAGTGGATTGTACCAGCTTGCTGGTTTGTTTGTAATTGTGGTTGGTTTATAAAGCATTGATCATCCAAAAAGAAAATAATACTATTGGTAGTAAGAGGATGGTATGATAATTTTATTCTTCTAGGATTGTGCACTTAGTATGAAACAGGACTTGCGGGTTGTGTTATTTTGTTAAAAGTTTGTAATTCTTCTATATGCTCTCTCCAATATATGACATCATATTAGAAAACTACAAATCAGAAAATGGTATTGTGCACTCTGTACGGTTCATGCTGGAGCACGAACAGGCATTCATGGATGCAATTGCTGAGCTTGCATATGCGTATGACGGGGAATTTGCTGTAACAAACATTCGTTTGGTATGAATATATATTGTGAAAGTTTTTGCTCAAGGAGGGAATTCAGTCAGCTCGGGGACGTTTTAAAAATACATAAATGCACCCATATATCTTTAGATAGGATTTGTAAATGACATTTTAGCTTTCTGATAAGGGCTTATCTATCATTAGTAGTTCACTGTTGTTAGGGGAGCATTGATCTTCAACTTATAATTGTTATTTATCATGCAGCAAAAGGAAGAGTCATCACCATCGCCAGAAGCTTGCAGCTATTCAGTACACTTCAAGGAAACTGGAAGCCAAGATGAACGACAAGAAGTTTGCTAGTAATCAAGGACATAAATAGTCGTTTGTCAATTACATGCGCGTCCTGAACTTACTGTTATATTATTATAGATGAATGTTTTTGGCTATTTTTATTTCTTTATTCAGAAAAGGTAGGTTTTGGTTTTTGAAGATTGTTTACTCTTGACGTTAAACATTCTTAGCTCTTGTTTTGAAAATGAGTTTCTTTTAGTCTCCTCCTTCATTCTATTAATATCCTTAAATCCCGTCAATATGAATTTCTTTTTATGTTGTTATATTGCCTGTTTTTTTTTCATAATCATTCACCTATTTGCTATCAGTCAGCAAAAGGAGCAGTGTCCAATTGCAAAATCCAAAATAAAAAAGTTCAATTAGAAGTCATTCATGTAATCTGCTATTTGAATAAGTGTTTGACCAATAAGGAGCCCTCTTGAACAGATCACATATGGGACCAAATATACAAATATGCTCAAAAATCAAGCAGGCTATTCTCAAATCAGTGCTCACAAACTGCACACTAATATGCAAATACAGTAAGGGGCCAAAAGGTGTTTAAAGCAACCATATCTGCTTCTGCACAAAAGATAGCATGTGTTGTCAATTTACAGTTCTTATAACAATTTCCAGTGCAAGCACATTATCAGCAAGCTCCAATACGATGAAGGTTATGCTCCTTGTTTACCAAGCCTGTCAGCTAATAGATATTTCAAACCCTAACATGAATGAGCTTGTTGTATTGCTTGTATCTCCTATCTGAACAGAAGGAATCTCCAAATAATCACATGGTTCCAGCTTTTAGGAGGCTATTCAAACAAAGACAGAAAAAGAGAGCAGAAACTTCAGGTAAGTATCTATGTTCAGTAGTGGAGAAAAAGAAAAAGAAAAAATTCACCCAACAATATCACGTGTTAAGAACCATGTGTTTTAATACTTCAACAAAGAAGAAGAAAAAGGAAGAAATGTAAATGAAGGCATACCTATTTAAGTTTCATCGATCTTAGACCCGCTTGCTGATGCTTTACTATCAAGTGGTTTCACCATTTCGATCGAGAACACTAAAGATTCATCAACACTCAAGAGAGCAATTGCATTGTCATTGGAGAGAGAGCATATAGAAGAATTACAAACTTTTAACACAATAATAACACAACCCGCGAGCCCTGTTTCACACTGAGTGCATAATACTAGATGAATAAAATTATCATACCATCCTCTTACTACCAATAGTATTTTTTTTATTTTTTTTGGGTGATGAATGCTTTATAAACCAACCACAACTACAAACAAACAAGCAAGCTGGTACAAGCCACTCTCAAGGGCACAAAAACAACAAAGCCCTTACAACCTTTACACCAAACCAAAACAAACAAACAACTCAACAGAGGTTCCAAACAGAGCAACACAAACTCAAATCTGCAAAACCTACAGCACTCTAACTGCAACCACTAGTATTAAATTATTGTAACCATTAAGAAAAAATAGTAACAGCAAAATAACAAAAGTAAAGTAAGTCTGACACGTGAGAGATGAGCTTTTCCGGCTAGAGAGAGGGAGAGCTTTTCCGGCGAAAATGGAGACTTTCCCGTCTAACAGTGAGAGAGAGTCTGATGAGAGGGAGTCCGGCAAAAATGTGAGAGAGTCTGGCAAGAGAGATAGAGAGAGGGAGGACGGGTTTGAGGTTGGAGAGGATGCGTGAGGGTGAGGAAAGAGCATACTTCTGGTTTGAGATTTTGGGAGGAAATGAAACTTTGGGGGAGAGAGAAAGGTGGGGGGAAAATGAAAATTTGGGGGGAGTGAAACGTTTTATCTGGAATTTTTTTTTTTTTTTTTTAAAAAGCTGGTTGGGTTAGGGCATCTCCAACAGAGTTGCTTTTTAACCAGAATAGTTAAATTTGACTTTTTTTGCTATTTTTTTCAATCCAGTAGAATAGCTTCTTTAAGCTTTTTTCCTAAACAGTGAATAGCCAACACTGGCTATTCACTATTCATCTGTTTACACTTTTTTTATTAATATTTTTTCTCTCCCCCTCTTCGTCCCTCTCTGCCGGCCATGAACAACCAACAAAATCAGGAACAACCAACCAAAATCGACCATGAACAACCAACCAAAAATCATGAACAACCAACCAAAATCGACCATGAACAACCAACCGAAATCATCAAAATCAACCATCAAAATTCACATTTCAATCAAAGAAAACATTGCAAGATTACTAACTATAGTTATGATAGAAATAGGGCTGTGACAAATAGTAAACGTGTGAGGAAAGATGATGAACTGATAATCCATTTATGATGGTCTGAGAATGCTTAGCTACCCTTGCACCACAAATGAAATTTGTAGCCTCAATAAAACTATTTCGACTTACACATAGGTGAGGCTCATGCCAGTAAGGTTGGGAATAGAACCAATGAACTTATTGTTGGACAAGTACCTGAAAACAGAATATCAGAAGCTCTTTTAGAAACTGAAAATTCCAAAACAAGATGATAAACGTCAAACAAGCATAAATGCTACATTTGGAATGTCCATATTTTTTGCTTACAGCTTGTGAACTCTAGCAAGATTGCTGAGGTTCGAAGGTAGAGTTCCACTTAGTGAATTCATATCAAAGCGTCTGTAGCCAAAACAAGATATTTAGCACAATAACTTGTCAAAATTTCACAGCCATCTATAGTATAGGACTGAATTCACTTGAGTATCTGAGCTAGATACTCACATCACCTCCAAAGTCTGCACACTTCCAATGGTTTCAGGGATACTGCCACTGAGATTATTGCCGTTAAGAATCCTGCCAGAGAAATATATGAGTGGATGTAAAGTAATGAGTAAATTGACAGTATCTTGCTATACCAATTGAGATTAATAAAACATTTTCATTCCTTAGATTCCATATCCAAGACATTTAACCTGATATTTGACATTAGAGACAAAAAACAGGAAAAACAATTGCAGAAGCGATACCCAAAAAAAAAAAACGAAAAAGCACAACAAAGAGAGACTATTAGGCTTGTATTTCAAATATTACTAATATGAAGACGTGAAAGCTTGCCACCTAGCCATACCTTCGAGTTTTAGACAATAAACAGTTTCGTGAAACTTACAAGTGTAACAGAATCATATTTTAACTGAAAAGTTGAGGAGGAATTTCGCCTAAGAGTTTGTTGTTATCGAGTTGACTGTATATAACATAAAGAATCAAAGATGGTTATTAATTGGAGAAAACAAAGAAACTAGGAGAAACAATATAATCATCTTGAAATTACATAAACTTGACATACAAGTGCTTTGCATGAAGTAGGCTATCAAGACCAGGAGAGACTGGTATAGGTCCATTAAGCTGGTTTACGGCTAGGTCCAGCCATTCAAGTTTGGGAAGATTACCAATAGAGGCTGGAATTGGTCCACTAAAGCCATTATTATTCAGAGATCTGCAATTGACTAGCAAAAGATGAGTTATGGAATTCAGTGTAAGTTGGCCCAGAAATGAAACCGCAACAAAATACCACCAAATGCAAGATTTACAGTATGTGAAGATAGACCCTTCCTCCAGAAAATCATTGTATACTAAATCGAAGATAAGTTAAGATCCATAAGTAATTTCGTGTGTATTTGACGCTACACTGAAAAAAAAAACGAATACAAAGTTAAAAGCCTTACAGAGTGGTTAGCTGCTGTAGATTTCCTATTTTGTCTGGAATAGATCCAGAGAACCCACAACCAATCAGGTTTCTTCTATGCAAAAAGCAACAGCTTAATTAAAAAGGATGTTTACACGCAAGTTGATTATCGGCTAAGACTCTGACAGCAATCAACATTTCCTTACAAGGTAACTAGCTTCTTTAAACTCCCAATTGGAGGTGGAAGTGGTCCTGTTAAGTGATTGTTGTGAGACAGGTCCCTATATAAAAAAGCTGATAATCAGAAAATAAATTACAGACTACTAATTGCATAAGCAACAAGCAAATACTGCAGCAGAAAATAGACATCAATTTAATCTAGTAGATGGCATGAAATAAAATACAATTTCTTAGACACTACTCTCATGATGATAATCCCTACTCTCATGATGACAATCCCCTGAAATGGTTGGTGCCAGGGATGCAAGTCTCAGAGAGATAAAGGGACCCAGGCATGAGGAATGTGCTGCCTCACATATGAAGCACTGAATCTTAACAGATATGAACAAGTGTAAGAAAAATGATCCTAGTTGAATGTCGCTCAAGAAAAGTTGTAAATGGATTATTATGAGTCTATGATTAACAGAACTGGCTAAGTACAAATAGAAGACCTACAAAGCCTGCAACTCAGACAACGACTCGATTTCGCCAGATAGCCTGCCCGACAAACTCATGCTCAGTAATTGTCTGAAATAAAAAGCAGCACGTTAATGCAAAAAAATTTGGACATAAGTTATAGCCTTCCAAAAGCGCAAAAGGGTGAAACTTACAAGGAGGTCACACGTGAATTGGTGCATGAAATCCCAATCCAGTTGCTACCACAAGGGTCAGGACCTACCCAATTTGGTGGTGTGTTCATCAAATCATTCTTTACAGAAAGTAGGCCATTATCTGCATCAGAAATTATAAGATAGTTTTCATGATTCAATCACCCAAAAAAAAAAATCATGCAGAACCATACAAGTATTATACTGAATATGTACATAAACTGAGGGAAGGATTACAACTAGCTTTATCCAACTTGAGGGAAAGCAATTTTCAGGACATGATGCACTTTATATTTTTGATTGTAATCTAAATATAACTGATCTATTTAATCTCTCTCTATAAATGATACAAGTAGCCTCTCTCTCTCTCAATTAATGATATAAGTATGACTCTTTGGTATTTTTATATTTTTGGTTAAAATCTAAATATGTTTCCATTTTGTTTGTGAATGTTTATGAGATTTTTTTTTTATTTTTTTATTTTTTTTATTTTTTTTTATTTTTTATTTTTCGAATGTTTAGAATTATATATGATTGAAATATAATAGGTATCACACCAACATTAAAAAAAATTCCTACTAATTTTCTATTTTATATTTTGATAATCAAAATCGTGATTTTCTTATTGCTATTTTTCTTCTTCATACTTATTTTCATTCTAAACTACACCTATGAGAACAAATGTTTTAACATGTTTTAATTTATATGAATTAAACTAAAAATAAGGGTCTTATGTATTAATTCATTTAAATGTTTTATATATCATATAAATGGTGCATTTAATATCACTAATTAACTATCTTATATTGAATAAAAAATGAATAGAAACGTCAATTTTTTTTGTCATTAAATCCTCACTAATTTCTACCATTTTCTCTTCCTTTAAGTAAAATCTTTTACTCTAACACTGCTTCCTCTCCCACTGAATGTCTGTTACAAAGTAAACCTCAAAGAGTCAAATGTCCATTTTTTTTTTTTTTTTTTCTTTTGGAAATGTCAAAAGTCACTCCAATATCTCACACTTTCTCAAATAAATATATGGAGAAGTAATAGTTTGTGACTATGCAAAACTACAATGTTGTTTACATTACTGGAGAGTGATGCTCAAAGCAAAGAGAGCGAAGTTTTTGCTATTGTTGGAACTTTTTTGTTTGTAATATTGCTATAGCTTCTTTTTTTCTTTTTTTTTTAATTTGCCTTTCAAGTTCGTCGGGGTTGTGTTCAATAGAATTGTAAATAATATGTTTGTATTTATTTTATGTGCTTCTGTTTTTCTGATTTGATTTTCTATCCTTATTTTTGAATTGATAATTTATATTATTTTTTTTTATTTTTGTTGTTTTGAGTACGAGGTATGATGATTTTTTAATTTACGTTGTTCACTGATTTTTTGTTTCCCTGTATAATGCACATTGTTAACGTGCTTAATTGATAGACAATATTGATTTTCAAGGTTTCATATGAACCGGAAAAGCATATGGAAAAGAAAACTCTAATTTATTCTTTATTTTTTATGTAATTAATATATTATTTTTCATTCATATTGCTTATTTTATCTTTTGTAAATTTTACATTAAATTCAAGAAAATGATGGTGATAGAGAGTTTCCTATGGTTGTTTTTTGTACAAGGTATGATGATTTTTTAGCGTATTATGTTTATTGAGTAGTTTTTTATTACTTTGTGTAATACAAAAAAGATAATACTATTATATGGACAGAAATTTCCTACAAACCGGTTTGTAGGAAATTTCTTACAATCCACATATAAGATTGACATGTGTCATTTGGCATATGAGAAGCATATGTTATTTAAATAGCATGTACGAAGATAACATTAATAAAAAAACATGTGCTTCTCACATGTTTAAAGGATATGTGTCTTTTTTAATTGTGAGTCGTAGAAAATTTCCTATAAACCAATTTATAAGAAATTTTTGTCCCTATTATATTATATTAGTGTTTTTCAATTTTCATTTTTTATCTATATTTTCTATGCTTCTCTTCTTCCATTTTATTATTATTATTATTATTATGAAACTAAATTATAAGGAAGAATCCCGTGCATAGCACGGGTTACAAGCTAGTATATATAAACGCCGAGTTCCAACTTAGAGTTGGCCTAGAATTAAGACACGTGGCATGAACCCAAACTTTTTAAACATTGAACCGGTCATTTAAGTAAAAAACCGGTAATTTAAGTAAAATTAAACCGGTCCATGCATGTTTAAGTAAAATAAACGGTGCATTTTTTTTTTTTTTTTTGAAAAAGACGGTGCATTTAATATGACTAATTAACTCTCTTATATTGAATAAAAAATGAATAGAAACGTCCAATTTTTTTGTCTAAATTCTCATTAATTTCTACCTCGTTCTCTTCCTTTAAGTAAAACTGAAAAAAAAAAAAAAGAAAAAAAAAAAAAAAAAAAGAAAGAAAGAAAGAAAGAAAGAAAAAATTTAAGTAAAAAACCGGTAATTTAAGTAAAATTAAACCGGTCCATGCATGTTTAAGTAAAATAAACGGTGCATTTTTTTATTTTATTTTTTTGAAAAAGACGGTGCATTTAATATGACTAATTAACTCTCTTATATTGAATAAAAAATGAATAGAAACGTCCAATTTTTTTGTCATTAAATTCTCATTAATTTCTACCCCGTTCTCTTCCTTTAAGTAAAACTGAAAAAAAAAAAAAAAAAAAAAAAAGAAAAAAAAGAAAGAAAGAAAGAAAGAAAGAAAAAATTTAAGTAAAAAACCGGTAATTTAAGTAAAATTAAACCGGTCCATGCATGTTTAAGTAAAATAAACGGTGCATTTTTTTTTTTTTTTGAAAAAAACGGTGCATTTAATATGACTAATTAACTCTCTTATATTGAATAAAAAATGAATAGAAACGTCCAATTTTTTTGTCATTAAATTCTCATTAATTTCTACCTTGTTCTCTTCCTTTAAGTAAAACTGAAAAAAAAAAAAAAAAAAGAAAGAAAGAAAGAAAAAGAAAAGGTAAAACTGAACTGCTCCATGTATTTCAAGTGAACTAAACGGTGCATTTATATTCCTAATTAACTCTCTTCCGATGAATAAAAAATGAAAAGAAACATCTAATTTTGTTGTCATTAAATTTTCATTAATTTCTACCTCTCTCTTCCTTTTAAGTAAAATCTTTTACTCAAACACCGCTTCCCCTCCCACTAAATGTCCGTTACAAACTAAACCTCAAACAGTCAAATGTCAGGTTTTTTTCTTTGGGAAATGTCAAAAGTTACTCCAATATTTCTCGCTTTCTCAAATAAATATATGGAGAAGTAATGGTTTGTGGCTATGCAAAATTGCAATGTTGGTACATTACCGGAGAATGGTGCTCAAAGCAAAGAAAGCAAGGTTTTTGCCATTGTTGGAACCTTTTTGTTTGTAATACTGTTATAGCCTTTGTTTTTTTAGTTTGCCTTTTAAGTTTGTCGGGGCTGTGTTCAATAGAATTGTAAATAATATGTTTGTTTGTATTTATTTTATGTGCTTCTGTTTTTCTAATTCAATTTTCTATCCTTATTTTTCCATTGATAATTTATATATTATTTTTTTATTTCTGTTGAAAAAAGTAGTTTCTTTTACACTGTATATAAGAAGGATGGTCGAAATAAAAAATATCTATTTGACCGGAGTTTCTTCCTATACCTATAAATTTTATTGGAACTGGAAAAAGTAAATAAAAAAAAATAGTTATTTTCTATTATATTAGTGGTTATCATTTTACATTTTTTTTTATTTTATTTTCTATGATTTTGTTCATTCTTTACATTTTTTTGTCCCTATTTCCAAATTAATATTATTTTTTTGTTCAAATTGCTTTTTCCTTTTTTTCTTTCCTTTTTCTAAATTTTACATTGAATTCAAGGAAACCATGGAGAGAGAGAGAGAGTTACATTAATTGTAGTTTTGGGTACGAGGTATGACAATTTTTTAGTTTACATTGTTTATTGAATTGTTTTTTTTTCCTATATAATGCACTTTGTTAATGTGCTTAATTGATAGACAATATTGATTTTCAAGGTTTCATATGAACCGGAAAAGTATACGGAAAAGAAAACTCTATTCTATTCTACTAGTATTTTTTATTTTTCATTTTTTTTCTATATTTTCTATGGTTCTTCTTCTGTCTCCTCTTTTTATCCTTTTTTTTTTCCTGAAATTAAATTTTAAGAAGGAATCCCGCGCATAGCACGGATTTCGAGCTAATTTGTATAATAAAGGAGATGCATGAGGTGGTAAGCAATAAACTTAAAAGAAGGGATATTAGAAGTCTGTAAGTCACGTAACAACTTGATTAACAAACAAAGAATAGAAACTCACAGTCACCACCCGCTGTACTTTCCATAATGAAATATGGGATGAAAAGCAGCAGCAGAATCAGCTGCGTCCTTTGACCCATCTCTCGACGAACAAAAGGCTTCCAAATCTCAGAATTCAGATAATTTAGTTATGTTGGAAATGCTGGAGAAGTTTTTGTTGGCGTGAGTGTGTCATGAGGGAAATTATGGAAAGATTGGCATGGGTTGTCATTAATTAGGGAAAGGGATAACTACACTTAACCCTCCTGATTTGTCTACAGTGTGGCGATTTACCTCCCAATGTACCAAAATTGGTACATGAACCCCCCGAACTTGCCAACGTGTGGCAAAATCAACCTTCCGTCCAATAGACCGTTCGTTTGGACAGAAAATCGGTCACGTGCAAGTCACGTGACCGTTTAAGACAGAGACTCTCCCCAAGTCACGTGACTTGCACGTGACCGACTTTCCGTCCAAACGAACGGTCGATTGGACGGAAAGTTGATTTTGCCACACGTTGGCAAGTTCGGGGGGGTCATGTACTAATTTTCGTACATTGGGAGGTAAATCGCCACACCGTGGATAAATCAGAGGGGTTAAGTGTAATTATCCCTTAGGAAAATTATGGGAAGATTCTTGATAGCCAATCCCTATAAGGGTTGGTTGCCGACGCCTACAATTAGGGAC
Source organism: Alnus rubra (assembly GCA_028654335.1). Classification (NCBI taxonomy): domain Eukaryota; kingdom Viridiplantae; phylum Streptophyta; class Magnoliopsida; order Fagales; family Betulaceae; genus Alnus; species Alnus rubra. The sequence continues at coordinate 133,227 of JAJPGS010000714.1, read as the reverse complement.
CACTATTTATTGTTCTAGCTAGCCATAAAATCAGAATAGCCTAAAATTAGGTAGGATTCTCTTGTATTTATACATGGTCATTCTTTGTAAAGAAGTGTGGAGAAATAATAGCGGAGTTAATAATCTTTCTCTGACTGTTGCCTCCAACAGTTGAGAGTTATTTCCTCTGACTGTTGTCTTCAACAGTTGAGAGTCTTATCTTTCTCCGTCTAGACTGTGTCTTTTGTTTGCTATTTTGTTAGGTTTTAGTCATGGAAGATATGTTAGCAAATCTTTGGGGTAAGTTTTCGTTGATGGAAGAGGAAAGTTTGGGGATTTTAGTTGATGAAGAGGAGCTAGACCCTTTACTTGCAAAGGGAAAGGTCTGTGCTGTTGGTAAAATCATAGCTGATCATGTAATTCCAAAAGATTCCTATAAGGGACCATTATCGCGAGTTTGGAGGCAGGAAGGTAGTGTTTCTTTCAAATCTCTTGGAGAAAATCTCTTTATTGTTGAATTGGAAATTGTTTGGGATAAGGATAGGGTTTTGGAAGGTAGACCTTGGCTGTTTGATGGCCTATTAGTTTCAGTGGTAGATTTTGATGGAACCACACCCCCCTCTAAAATGAACTTCGATAAAGCTGCTTTCTGGATCAGAATGTTTAATCTCCCTTTGGCTTGTATGGGGAAGGAAATTGGGTACAAAATTGGGAGTTCAGTTGGTCTTGTGGAAGAGGTGGATGTGTCCGATGGGGAAGCTGGATGGGGTGAGTTTCTGCAGGTTAGGGTTATGGTGGATGTCACAAAGCCTTTAGCTAGAGGACGTATGTTGCATGTCAAAGGCCAGTCGTTGTGGATTGATTTCAAGTATGAACGTCTTCCGCGGTTTTGCTTCCATTGTGGGGTTATCCGTCATGGTAATGGGGGTTGTGTTGGTGTTCTGAGTAGAAATACACCTGGTGGTGATGAGCACCTCCCGTATGGACAATGGCTTAGGGTTTCTTATCCTACTTGGAAAGGGGGAATTGTTGATCAAAAAAGGAAGAAACGAAAAGAGAGTGATAAAAAATCTGAGCAGAGTGATGGAATTTCAGCTGAACCTGGCAGGGATTTCAGAATTGAGCAGAGAGAGGATAGAGCCGGAGATGGAGGTTGTTCCCGTTCTCCTGGTGCTCCGGTTGTCGGTGGTGTAGGCTCTGACCCCCAAGAATCAAATTTGGATAAACAAGTGGATGGTGGAGATCACTCAACTGTGGTGGGAATAGGGGCTATTGGAGGTCTGTGCAGTGTGGGTAAAGGGGCAGTGATAGAGGGGGCGACTGATTTGACTGGTGCTGTTTTGACTATTAATTCAATTGATGATGCTGGGGGTTTACCGGAGAAAAGGGACGCGTGTCCAAAGACGGACAAAGGTTCAGATGGCTCGATGGACCAGCGGCCTCAGACCCGAGAAAAGGAGAGACTGAAGTCCAGGCGATTGGACTCTGTGAGGAACATTACGCCAGTAAGCATATCTAGCTCTGATAATAGTCCTTGTTTTTCCAATTCTGCCCTTAATAATATGTATGTTCACGGGGAGAAAGTGGGGTTTGCACACTCAAAATTTCTAGGGCAGTGGAATTCAGAAAAGGGTGTATGGTATGGACAGAGCTAGTTGGAAAAGAGTCTGGTTTTTCGGAAGAGTCCAGTTTCTCAAAAAAAGCCGATTCTAACTTGTTGAATGACGGGGAGTCTCCGGTTCAAAAAAAGGTTGGAAAGAAGAAATGGAAGAAGAGAGCAAGGGATCAGTTGGTTTTGGAGGATGAGCGGGATCTTGGAGATGGTGATCCGTTTTCTTCAAATTATTTTCTGGGTGAGTCTCAGAATGCAAGTCCTACTAAGAGGGCTAAATTTGATCTGGCGGTGGCTGCTGTGCAGCCCCGCCATTCACAATGATTGCTTTATGCTGGAACTGCCGGGGGCTTAGGAACCCCCGGACAGTTCGTCATCTTCGCCGGATGGTGAAATCGAAGAAGCCCGCTGTTGTGTTTTTGATGGAGACTATGGTTGTTCAAAAAAAGGTTGATGTGTTGAGAGTTAAGCTCGATTTTCAGAATGCATTCTGTGTTGACAGCGTGGGACGTAGTGGTGGCTTACTTTTGCTTTGGGCTTCTGATCTTAATTTGGAGATCCAGAATTATAGTCAAAGGCATGTGAATGCTGTCATTCATGAATCAGATTCGGGTGCTACTTGGAAGTTTACGGGCTTTTATGGACACCCTGATCCTATGAGGAGACAGGAATCTTAGTCCCTCTTAAGATTTTTGGCCGGTCTATCTCCCTCTCCTTGGTTGGTATGTGGGGATTTCAATGAAATAATCTCTCTGTCGGAGAAGTCTAGTGGATCCAGGAGGTCTTCTCGGCAAATGTTTGCATTTCATTCTACCTTGATAGACTGTGATTTGTGTGATTTAGGTTTCAAAGGCCAGAAGTTTACTTGGTCAAATTGTAGGGAGGGAAGGGACCTTACCCTAGAACGGTTGGACAGAGTCGTTGCTAATAGGGAGTGGTGTAGGAAGTTCAATGTTGTTGAAGTGGAGGCTCTGCCTAGATTTTGTTCAGATCATAGTCCCCTTATTATATCTTTTGACCCTGCTGGAAGCAAATCTTGGATGAAAACCAACATGTTTCATTTTGAAGCTGGTTGGTTGAAGTATGCAGAGCACAAAAATATGGTTAAGGCTGTCTGGAGGATTAAAGGCTCTTCTTCAGATAAATGGAGAGTGCTTACGAAGAAGCTGGATAGCTGTCGGGATTCTTTAAAAATCTGGGCTGGAAGTTCAGTTAATCAGGAGTCGAATAATGTTAAAATGGTGGAGGAGGAGCTTAGGAAGGTTCAGATGGAGGGGGATCCGAGTGGTATGGCCAAGGAGAAGGAGTTGAAAGGGAAACTGGATCACTTGTTGGAGTTAGAAGATCTAAAATGGAGGCAAAGGGCTAGAGAAAATTGGTTAAGATTTGGTGACAAAAATACTAAGTTTTTTCATGCTTGTGCTTCCCATAGAAAGAGTAGGAATTCCATCAAGGAGATAACAGATTTGGATGGGAAAAGATGGAATGATCATAAGGGGGTTGAGAGAGCTTTCTCTAGATATTTTCACTGGTTGTACAAGTCGGATGGGAATGGGGAGGTTGAGTGCTGTGTCAATTCAATTCAGCCTAAAGTGTCTGCGGAGATGAATCACCAACTTGTAGCCCCTGTGTCTATGGAGGAAATTCAGCTTGCCCTCAATCAAATGGATCCTCTTAAAGCCCCTGGTCCGGACGGTTTCCCTGCATGCTTTTTCCAACAAAACTGGGAGATTCTGCACAAAGAGGTATATGATGCTATTAAGTTCTTTTTTGATACATGTCAACTGGATGCTTCCATTAACTATACAGTTATTGCTTTGATTCCCAAAACAAAAAACCCTAAGTCTGTTCTGGACTTTAGACCTATTAGTCTTTGTAATGTAGTGTATAAGGTCTTGTCCAAAGTTCTTGCCAATAGACTTAAGGTGATTTTGCCCAGTATTATTTCAGAGTCTCAGAGCGCTTTTATTCCGGGGAGGCTTATTACAGATAATATTATTGCTGCTTTTGAGACCATGCATACCATGCATACTAAAATGTGGGGTAGAACTAGGTATATGGGCATTAAGCTGGACATGAGTAAAGCTTATGACAGGGTTGAGTGGATGTTCCTAGAGGCTGTTATGTCTAAGATGGGTTTTGATCCTCTATGGATAAAAATGATTATGGTTTGTGTTAGAACAGTCTCTTATTCGGTTGCTATTAATGGTAACGTGGTGGGCAATATTTTGCCTTCCAGGGGTCTTAGACAGGGGGATCCCATCTCCCCCTATTTGTTTATTATTTGTGCTGAGGCCTTTAGTTCTCTGCTGTCAAATGCTCAGGCGAAAGGGTTAATTTCTAGTGTTCCTACTTCTAAAAAGGGTCCTTCTATCTCCCATTTATTTTTCGCGGACGATAGTGTTGTGTTTTGTAAGGCGAATAGGGTGGAGTGGAGAAGGATCTTAAACATTATTGAGATTTATGAGAAAGGTTCTGGGCAGAGAATAAATGTCAACAAAACAGCTGTTTTTTTCAGTAGGAATACTAAAGATAATAGGAGGAAGGAGATTATTGAGCTTTCGGGTCTTGTAGAAGCAAACAGATATGACTCTTATTTGGGTCTCCCCACCTTGGTGGGTAAAAATAGGTCTGTTGCGTTCAATAATATTAAAGAGAAGGTATCCCGGAAGATTAATAACTGGAAATTTGGGTTGTTATCTCTGGCTGGGAAAGAGGTCCTTCTTAAAGCGGTTGTGCAAGCTATTCCAACCTATTCAATGAGTGTCTTTCTTCTCCCTGTCTGTTTGTGTAAGGATTTAAATAATTTAATGCAAGCCTTCTGGTGGGGAAACCTGTGTAAAGGTTCTAAAATCAATTGGATGAGCTGGACAAGAATGGGAAGGGCTAAATTGGCTGGAGGTTTGGGATTTAGGGATCTTATTCTCTTTAATAAAGCTCTGTTGTCAAAACAATGTTGGAGGGTGATTCAAGCTCCGGATTCCTTGAGTTCCCGGATTCTCAAGGCCAAATATTTTCCTAAATCTTCTTTTTTAGATGCTGAGTTGGGGAAAAGGCCTTCTTTTATGTGGCGAAGTTTCATGGTTGCAAAGGACTTGCTATCTAATGGTGTTTTTTGGAGAGTGGGTGATGGGAAGTCTATAAATATTTGGGAGGAAAACTGGGTTCCTAAGGTTGGTCCTCTGAAATTCCAGTCGGGTTTGTTGCTTTCTAAACATGCAAAAGTCTCTGATCTAATAAATGTCTCTACAAAGAATTGGAATTCGGCCTTAATAGATGACTATTTTCCGGTTTTTATTGCAAAGGCTATTAAAAATATTCCTTTATGTCCCCTGTTTCCCCCAGATAAGATCATTTGGAATGGCACATCTTCAGGTTTATTTTCGGTTAAGAGTGCTTACCATTTGGCGTTGGAGCTGTCTAGAAATAAGCTTGGGGAGTGTTCTTCTTCGCCTGGCAGTCATGTTTTCTGGAAGAAAATTTGGGCCATAAATGTTCCTAATGCTTCAAAAAATTTCTTATAGAGAGCTTGTCAGAACATTTTACCTACCAAACTGAATCTGTTAAGAAAGGGTGTGAGTGATGATGATTTATGTCCTTGTTGTATGTTAGAAATGGAGTCAGTGGTTCATGTTTTATGGTGTTGTCCGGCTGCTCAAGACGTGTGGGGTTGTGGGACAGCTATGTTCCAAAAATGTCCCTCCTTTTTTCCGGACTTTCCAGAGCTTATTTCCTACTTATTTTCTAAGTTGAATGATGATTTGATGAGTTTATCTGTGCTTATTTTCCATAGAATCTGGCTGCGGAGAAATAAGCTAATATTTGAAGGCCATTTTTCTTCTCCTCTGAAGGTTTTCTCGGAGGCTTCTTCTTTGTTTGATGATTTCAAAAGGTTCAATTCAAAGATTGCTTTGGAGCTGGTTTCCTGTCCGGTTCGGCCTGATCACTACAAGCTATGGAAACCGCCAACTTCTGGTTTTATCAAAGTCAATTGGGATCCTTCTCTAAATGTTAATTATGATTTGGTTGGTATGGTGTGTGTGATCAGAAATGGGGAGGGTATTGTTTTGGCTGCTAAGTGCTGTTTCTGTAAGGCAGCGGTGGATCCAGTGTGCGCAGAAGCTATGGCTGCCTTGGCAGCACTGGATTTTTGTTCTGATCTGGGAGTGGACAGCATTGAATGTGAAGGAGATTCTCTGCAGATCATCAATGGTGTTTCTTCCTCCGGTCACTCTTTGGACAGAATTGGACATTTTCTAGATGCTCTCAAACTTAAGGCAGCTTCTCTATCTTCTTGCAAATGGAATCATTGCTTTAGGGAGGCTAACGAAGTGCTCATCGTCTAGCTAGAAGAGCTTCTTTAAGATGTATTTCTTATGTATGGTTTGACTCTATGCCTTTGTTTATAGCCTCAGCTTCTTTTAGAGACTTTAAGAGTCTCTAGACTGTAATGGTCTGTTTGTTTTTTAATGAGAAGTTCTCCACTTGTTCAAAAAAAAAAAGTGTGTAGAAATAATAGAAAAAGCTATTATGAATTTGAACAGTTTTAGATGAAAGTGTCATCTAATAGCATTGACAATATCAACCTATACAAAGAGTATAGTCAAAATTTAAAATTTCACTCTTTCTCAGATTTCCAACCTATAACGACATTCATTAATGACGGACTTGAATGGGGAACCCTTTTTTTTTTGTCGTAAATTATAATAAAAGGACCGCTGTGCGGCTGGCCTCCACAAGTTCTCTGAAAGATAATTTGGTTTTGATAGTGTTAAAAAAAGTCCTTCAAGAAGAAAGATTCAAACAAAGGGAGTGGTTTATCATATGGGTTGAGGCCCACAAGTCACTACCAACGTTAAGGATGATAATAATAAGGAGTAATTACCTTTTCATCCAATGAACAACAAAAAATGCGCGATGCCCCCATGAACTACCAACTCGACCAAAATAGAGCATTCAACTACCAAAAACAACCATTTTCTCCCATTCCGTCAGTCAAAGGGGTTAAAACAAACCGTCAACAAGTCACGTGACCGTCACACGCCGTTTTACCCTCATTTTCTTCATATTTGACTGTTTCAACATGCCCCCATGTAAAACAGCACTTGACCTGATGACTGTTTCTTTTAACCCCTCTAACTGACGGAAGGGGGGAAAATGGTTGTCTTTGATAGTTGAATGCTCTATTTTGGTCGAGTTAGTAGTTCATAGAGGCATCGCGCATTTTTTGGTAGTTCACGAGGAGAAAAGGTAATTACCCCTAATAATAATAACAAGTTGCGTACATGTGCCAGGAGTTGTGATGTTGATAACAATAGCGAGCAAGTTGTGCGTGCTGATGAGCTCTACAAGCGTCAAGGGTTGTTTCAATGTTTGAGCTCCGGCAGGATTCCTCCACTGAATAAGACAAAATGAAGAAGAAAGAGGCCGGCATCTTAAAACCCCAGCAAATGTTGGTGGGATGTGTTCAATGCGTGCGGACTCTCAGTCCATCTCTGACCACTTGCCATTTTTCTTTTCATGCAGACATGTAGTAGAAAAATAAAAGCATTATATATCGTTGTGAAGACACAATCCTGAGTCAACTTTGTCCACCTAACAATTTTTACTTTTTTTTTTTTTTTAAAGAAAAGAATCCTTAAAGCTAGTTAGGGCATCACTTTGCCACATGAGAAAGGTGGTCAAAAGTTGTGTCTTGAAGTGGCAAAATATCATATTTCTATTCCAATCAGAATGGGTTAGTTGCACAATTAAAAGTGCATAATTTTTACACAATTAAAATATATTGGGGGAACCCATGCATGTAGGCCCAAATTGTGTACTTTTGATTTTGCAAAAATCATTTTCCATTCGAAATATGATAAAAAAACGCCCACATTTACATACTTTTTACACACCCACTCATATGGGGTGAGACTTATGTGAGTGGAACACATCCCATGTGAGTGGGGTGTATAAAAAGTGTGTAAATGTGGGTATGTAACAATCATTGCTCTTTCCATTCCAACTATGTCTGCCACGTCATGCGCGCGTGTGTGTTAATATATATATATATATATAGTAATGTTTCTTGCACAATTCTTATATAACTTTTATACAACTCTAATAATCGTTTTTTAATATCAACTATTGAATATTTATGAGATAGAAATTTTCTACAAACCGGTTTGTAAAAAATATTCTACAATTCATATATAAGATTGACATGTGTCCCTTGTCATGTGAGAAGCACATGTTATTTATATGTGGGTTGTAAGAAATTTCCTGCAAACCGGTTTGTAGGAAATTTCTGTCCATATTTATGGTCCACATGTAGGAAAACAAATCTAATGATTGATCATAAAAAATAAATAAATAAAAATAGTTAGAATTATACAAAAGTTGTGTAAGAGTTGCGCAAGAAACATTACTCTATATTTGTGATTAGGGGTGTGCAGAACCCACCCGCACCTGCAAATCCGCCACGCCCTGCACCAACCTGCCCTGTAAATAACGGATATAAGACATTTCTAGAAATGTACAAACCCTAATGGTGCGTTTGGGTATTGAATATTTCGAATATGAATAATATTTTGAATCTGATTGCGAATTTCAAGGCAATGAAAATGTGTTTGGATGTTGAATATAATTCAGATTCTTTTCGAATATGTGTTTGGGTGTTGAATTTCTAAGATTGAAAAAAAGTGTTTTATAATGGTATAAAGTGATTGGATTGTATGAAAAGTTATGTATAATGATTGGTATGTTAAAAAATAATTAACTTAATAAAAAAAATAACAAAAAAAATTAAAAATTAAAAACTAAAAAAACAAAATTTTTATTTTTATTTAAAAAACAAAACAAAACAAAAAAATAAAAATAAAGGAGAGAACCGGCAGCCACCCATTGGGAGGGGGGTGGCCGAGCGCCACCCCGAAATCTATTTGGGGTGGCCTGAAAGCCACCCCCAGGCCACTCGGGGTAGCCGCGCGGCCACCCTCGACCCCAGGGGTAGCTCGACAGCCACCCCTAAGGCTTTTGGGTGGCTTTCGGGCCACCCCCGACCACTGGGGGTAGCCGCGCGGCCACCCATGGATCCATTTGGGGTGGCCCGAAAGCCACCCCTAGGGATCAGGGGGTGGCGCGCGGCCACCCCTTGCCCCACCCCGAAAGCCACCCCTAAGGCTTTCGGGTGGCTTTCAGGCCACCCGTGGATCCATTTGCGGTGGCCCGAAAGCCACCCCTAAGGCTCAGGGGGTGGCGCACAGCCACCCTCGGCACCAGGGGTGGCTTTTGGGCCACCACGAAAATCCACGCGTAGTGGTTCAAAAGCCACCCCCAGGGGGTCGCGGGGTGGCGCTCGACCACCCCTCGACCCCTGGGGTGGCTCGTCCACCCCATTCTCTTATTTTTCTTTTTCTTTATTCTTTTTTTAATTTTTTTGGATAGCTTTGATTTCTGCAGTTGAAAGAAAATGCTCCTCGAAATTCACACGTCAGTTCATGATTTCATCACCTCGAAATTCAAACAGCATTCAAAACAATATTCAAGCGGCAGACGAGTTTTATTCACCATGGATCCGGGTTCCGGGTTTTTGAATAAAAACCTGGTTCGAATATTGAACAATATTCGAACCAAACACACCATTGCCAACCCGTGATTTATGGGGCAGGTTACAGTATTAAATTTTTTCCCACCCGCCCCGCAGTCCCTTTATACTCATACCATTATATTTTCCCCAAAAAAATTATAAGTGTCTCGACCCCAACTGATTCTGAAGCTATCAGGCATCTAAGACAGGTATTCATTTGGTTCTTCCTCTGGCTTTATCAGTAGTATTGAAAATGTGTTTGGTATGATTGAAGTTTTTCTTAATAAAATACAGGTCCATGCAAGAAAATCCAACTTTCAAACAGTGCAGAGAGATGTTGAATATATCTATGGGAAGTATGCACCATTTCAGTTCTTGGCATACTGGTATATGATACAACAACTCTAATTTTGTATTGACTATAGCTTCTTCATATTTTCCTATCATGCTTTTGTAATCCTTCATAATTAGTTTCACTACATAATATTTCCTCTATTTTCTATTAGGTCTGAACTCTGGCACTTCTATGAGAAAAGATAAACCTTAGGATGCAATATATCAAGTGCTTTGTCAATCGACTTAACACAAAGCTGGTTATGATCATTGAAAACCTTAGGAAACTAGCGCAAGCTTGTCCAATGGAAGGTGATACATAACTGCATCAACGTGGAGTGGGAAAAGAACAGAGATTAATGCATATTGGTGGAACAATTATTCACTGATCGATATTCATGATGCCTCTATTTAGCACTCTCTTGCTTTTAGCATGAGCGCATGCAAGTGTGAATTTTTAAACATACATCAATCTTCTGATGTTCAGCAGACGTGCAATTTGTCTTATGGGATTTGTTTGAACTTTGAATATTATGATTAAACTTGAGATAAGCCTAATGAAGTAACTCAAAAGTTTTTCCTTCAAAAAGTAGCAGCAGTTCATGTCACTAAATCAACTCAAACTCACCACCAGTTAATACAAGTTGAATAAAACTAGCTCCAAGTAATCTAGGAGTTTGCCTTGTTTCGCCTACCCGGCGTTCGGTTACTGTGCGGGGATAGTGTTTTGAGCATCAGGTGTTTGTGGGTCTCTTAACTGTGTGGCTCTTTTCCGTCGAAAATTTAAACATCCTCTAGGTCGGCCGCTTGGGTTCTAGGTGTTTTTTTTTAGATGGAGATAAGTTTTATCGTGGAGTCGAAGACTTATGTGTTCTCAGTTTTGGATGGGTCGTCGATACTGAGGGTGGGGGAGAAGAGAAAAAGCTTCTCCGGCGAAATTTTCATTAGTTCTTCGTGTTCTGGGTGGCTGGCTTTGACGTTGGAGAATCTCGTGGGTTATCTGAAAGATCAAGTCTTCATCAAATCTTTCATGGAAGGATCGAGAGTCTTGATTGCTCAAAGAAGGTGTAACCAAGCCGGCCGTTTCTTAGAGGCAGCATCATTTGGGATGGGTGGACGGAAAGGGTTTATACTAATCCCTAAGGGACGTGGAGGGTGGGGTTGGATCAAATTCTTCGACAAGCTGAGAAAGGCCATAGTTTCCTTCTCTGCTTTAGTGGGATAGGGGTCTGGGTCCTTGCATGATTCAGTGGAGAATAAGGGGAAGGAAGTAGAGGCATGGCCAGGTTTGGTTCCTTTCACGAAGGGGCCCTCCTTTGTGGAGGTGTTGAAGGCAGGCTCGGCCGCTGTAGTGAAGAAGGTGCCTATCGTGGGGGATCATTTTTCCAGGAGAAAGGTTACACCGGTGGAATAGTGTGATCTTGACCTTCTACCGGCAGTGAGGGTGTTAGATGCAAATCTGAGGTCGGCGTTGGACTGTTCTACCTTGGAGTCTTCTTCGTTTAATCCGTTGGGTAAGGACCAGCCTCTCCGTCCGCTAGGTAAGACTTATCTTCCACATGCGAGTTTGAAATTTGAAATTTCAAAGTTGCGCACGTGGAGTAAGCGGGTCATAGGGTTCAACATGGTTTTGGGCCGGGCTGTTAAGAAGCTTCTGGGCCGGCTTGCAAGGTATGGACTGAGATGAAAGGGCTTGTGTTTGGGTCTTCTCATGCCAAAACCTAGATCCTCTTGGTCGTCGAGTTTCATGCCGGAGACGACGCTGGTGGCATCTTCTGGGCTGTGCGAAGACATTCTTGCCTGAGTCGATGATGGAATTTTCTTATGGGGATCCTCTGTGAGAAGACAGACCTAGGGGTGGGTCGTCTCTGGTTAAGTCGGCTCCTCCGTTTGTCTTCCCTCCTCTGCTGACGGCGAAGATGCCGTCTCCGGCGACTTTGGCTGCACCTCCGGCGTTGACTTGGCTTTTGTGTGGTGCAGAGCTCTCCGTCTCAACTTTTCCTTCTCCCTTAGGGGCCTTTGAGTTGGGGAAGAAGATTCGTTCATCCCCCTCCCCCTTGCTGCAAAGTCGTTCCTTTCAGCATTATTACAGGAGGGCTAGGGAGCTCAGGGTAGGGCATTCTATGTTATGGAGTGATGGGTTTTTATTAGACTCTTTGGAAGCCTCGAAGCTATCTGCAGGACTTGCTCTTTTTAAGGTTACGGGTAGAGAGTTTCATGCGAAAAAGAAGACAGAGACTCCAGCAAAACATGGTCTATTTAGGAAGGGATTTCTCAACTGTCCCACGATTGTTTTTGTCCCTCCCGTTTTGCCGTGGGAGGTCAAGAACGTCAGGGTAGCAGGACCTTCCTCTCCTCCGAGTGGCTGCATTATTCCTCATTTCGTTGAAGAAAATGGTTTCTCCCAATCTCCGAATTGGCCTGTCGGTTTTGATTATAACGAAGAGATCGTAGTTTGGGAGGAGGAAGATGATTATTAGGAGGGATTGCCCTTGGATTAGGCATTGGAAGGGGCTTTTGGGGAAGAGGCCTTGGCAATTAGGGATGCTATGGAAGAAGATTTTTGGTGGGAGAAGATGATTGCGCGCCAAGAGTCTAAAAAATAAAGGAAGCTCTTAATTTGCATAGTTCCATCAATTATGGTGTTGTGAAAGATCCCTCTAGGGGTAGGAAAGGCAAGGCACACATGATGTAGGTTTGTGTGCTTTGGTGGGTGGTGGGTTGTTTAGTATCTTACTTGGGTTCTATTGTACTTTGTATTAGGGTTTTTCTTCGATTTCGAGGGTTTAGGTTTTATTGGTTCTGTTAGGTTTTTGCGGGTTAGCTTTGGTTTTTCCTGTGTATACTTCATGGGTACGTAAGGGTGCCTTACGCTTTCATTAATGAAGTCTTCTTACTTATTAAATATATATATATATATATTATGATTAATACAAGTTATGTGGGCATTAACAAGGATTAAGTGAGAAAGAGCCATTATGTTTAGAGAAATGTTATATACTACACCATCGTCTCACCCACATTTTATTAGATTGATGTGACAATGTCCATAGGGCTGGCAATTTTGATACAACCCGACACGAAATTAGCGGGTTTGGGTCTAGCTTAAACATGTTTGGATCATAAACGAGTCGACCCATTTATGACATGTTTAACTCAGTCGGCGGGTCCCCGTGGGTGACCCGCCAAACATGATTAACTTTTTCTTCTTCTTCTTATTTTTTTCTTTTTCTTTTTCTGTTTCTTTTTTTTTTTTTTTTTAAAAAAAAAAAAGGAATGGGATTGTTTCTGATTTTCTGTTTTAGGCTTTTAGCTGAAATCACAAAACACAAAAGTTCAAAAGAATCAAAACCCTAACTTCCTTTTCTTTTTGGGTTTTCCTTCAGCTGAATTAGCTCCGCCTTCCTTTCTCTTCTTCTTCCATTTTCTTCTTCTTCAGCCCCGCGCCACCGCCGCCCCTTCTTCTTCCTCCTGCAGTCCTGCTGGACGCCTGGACCCGCTCGAGTCGACGCTCTCTCTCTCAGTCTCTCTAGTCTCTGCTCTCTGCTCGACGCTCGCTGCGACTGCCGACATCGCAACGCTCTCCCCGTCTCTCTGTCGCTCTCTCTCTCTCTCTCTCTCTCAAGCTGTCAATCAAATGTCATTGGACAGTAACAAAGGATTAAAACAAGATGTGCCAACTAGATGGAATTCAACATATCTTATGCTTGAGAGTGCAATTCATTATAGGCGCCCTTTTGCTTATTTGGAGATGACTAATAAAAACTATACGTTTTGTTCTAATGCACTTGAGTGGGAAAAGGTGATTGATATCAATAGTTTCTTGAGTTGCTTTTATCGTGCTACATGTGTTTTTTCTAGTACCAAATATCTCACAGTCAATCTATACTTTCCCGTGATTGCATTGATTTATGTGAACTTGAAGCAAGAACTTGTGAGCGGAGATGGATATAAGAGATTAAATGGCAAGTCAAATGTTCCCTAAATTTGAAAAATATTGGTCAGAATTCAGTTTCGTGTTGGCCATTGCAGTTGTCTTAAATCCTCGTTACAAGCTGCGCCTTGTAAAGTACTACTATACGAAGATTTATGGAACTGAATCTCAAGAGTATGAGAATGTGACGAAAACGTTAACCAAACTTTTTATAGAGTATAGTGCTCCTACAACTTCAAGCTCCACAATTGTTCAGCCTCAAGAAGGCTCAGATTGGGAAAAGGTAAATAATATCACAAGTTTCTTAACTTGTTAGTAACTTAGTATATATACTCATAATCACTTACTAATTTTATGTTTATATTATCTCTTTTTATATAGGATTTTCTAGCATTTGATGGAGTCGATCCTGATGCACAAAAGATTCAATTGGAACTTTATTTGGATGAACCCAAGTATTTGGAGAAGAATATGACATTTGACATCTTTTCATTTTGGAAAGGAAATGAATTTCGTTATCCTGAAGTAGCTGCAATGACTCGTGATATTTTGAGTATTCTTATTTCTACTGTTGCTTCAGAATCCACTTTTAGTATTGGTGAACGTGTGATTAATCAGTATAGGAGTTCATTCAATCCTGATATTGTTGAGGCATTGGTTTGCACTAGAGAATAGAGAGCAAGATAATATTAGTTATTTGCATATTTAATTTCTTCATTTACTTGTATTTTTTTTATCTTACTTTAATGACATTAATTTCTTTTATCTTTTGATATAGAACAAACTTTAATGAAGGTGGATAACGAAGAAAATGATGTTTTAACATTGGATAGTACCAGTTCCTGTGAGATCCCCTGTTCTTTCTTTTGTTCTTATGTTATTGTTTGTGTTTTAGCATGTGAGGCAGAATGACTAAACTTTGCTTGATGCTACAAGCAATTGGTATACGGTTAAAAAGTTAAATTGTTGAAAGTGAATGCTGTTAGTAGACATCTTAAATTAATAAAAAGGTTCACTTTATGTCTTTGTATAGTGGGTAAGGCATACTAAGACCAACTGATTGTTTGTGTACATATATTATATAAGCCATGCTAACAGATCATGTTTGTCATGAATTCATATATTATATAAGCCAGATGTAACAGTGAATAGCTGATTTGTTTGTGTACATACACATACTTGTTTCACTTGAATTGTTGCTTTGATTGAATTATATGCATACTCCTACAAATAGCTAGAGGATTGTACTTCAGGATCACATATTTTGGCTTGAACCATACTGAAAAAACAAACACTTGATAGAAATTCTCCATATTTGATTATCATCCTCTGTTTTTGAGCCATAAAGATAATCTTCAGAACTTTTTCACCTCCCAATGTAATTACTCTATTTTTTTCCTTTAGGTATTGGAGCTGAATGACAAAGATGGGCATGTCAAACTAACCTGCGTTGGACCCGAGTTGATGGACAATGAGCATATTTGTAGGTCATTCAAGGAATCAAGAGTAGACAATTATGATGTAGTTTTTGGTATTTGTAAATTTGTAATGATGATTTTTTTTTTTTTTTTTTTTTTTTTTTTGTTATTTGGTTAGACAATTAAGCATATTAAGTGATTTGGTGCTAGCCTACTAGGAGTTTAGAGATGAATTGCTAAAACTATTATTATTTCATTTAAATACCAAAAAAAAAAAACACTTTTCAGTAAAACGGGTCAAACGGGTCATGTCAGATGACTCGTGAAATTGCTGTGTCGTGTCATGTCTAGAGCCCCAACCCGTTAACATAAACATGTCGTGTTTGGATCTAGCTTAAAAGGGTCGCGGGTCTTAACGGGTCGTAAATAAGTCATGTTGGGTACCTGTTTTGCCAGCCTTGTGTCCATCAGCTCTTAGATCAATAACCCTTGTTAGAAAAAATAATAATAAAATAAAATTAAGGGCTGATAGACACTGCCACATCAACCTAATAAGATATGGTGGGATGAGTGTGTTATTTTTGCATTACTCTTATGTTTAACTAGCCTATAACCAACACGTGCTATGCGCGATTTTTTTCATTATAATTTAATTTTAAAAATATTTTATATATTACTATATTTGTAATATATCTTAGTAAAACTATGCCTTTGATTCACAAAATTCTAAAGTTTTTTTTTTTTTTTTTTTTCAAATATCATATAATCACTGAGAAACAAAGTGAAGGATAAAAACAAAGGATTGAGAAAATAAAATTAAGCCTAATGAGGAGATCAGGATTGGGTGCAATAGGAATCAAAACTAAGATGTGAGCTCGATTTAGGTTGGAATCATGTGCGATGCAAGCGTGTAGGTGCATGGAAAGGAACTCGTGAGCTCAGGTTGTGACAACCTTTTTTTTTTTTTTTTTTTTATACAAATCATTTGCTTAAACATTAATCTCTTAAAATGCAAATGGATCCTCACAGTGGCACGGCGATGTGTTGCGAAGCCAACATATGGTACATACCCCATAATATGTACCTGGTAAATTAGAGTACAACATCTAACTACTATGCAGCGGAAATCACATCTTAAACATCTATCATAAATTAATAAAAAGAGCAATTTACCATCTATGTGTTTAAGTCTTTCATCAATATAAATACATAACAAAATTGGCTTTATACAAAAACAAGTGACACAAGCGTCACAAGCTATAGTAAAATTTACAAAACTGAGGACGCCCATGGTCCTGCAATTACAACCGTCGCGGCGAGCTTTGGTCATAATATCCCAACTGCACGTCTACAACCCCATCAACTACGACCCGAGTACCTGCAGCCAAAGGGACATCATATATACGGTGTGGGAGTTTGCCACATCCGTATAGATGAAATGATGAGTTCACTGCCTCAGTACATAATACCGATACCTCAGTGATATTAAACTAAGTTTTCCAAATGACCCAACTTTTCTTTTTAGTCTCGCGTACATTATAACAGCTACCAATTTATAGAATTTTGTTTGAAAACCCCCATAGCTGATATAGCAAACACCGACTATCAGAAAACATTTAAAACATACTATGTAGTTGGACCCATACGTAGAAGTTCCATTGGCTTGGAAGCAACCACGTATAAACCCACCTACAATAATACTTTTATGTTGTGGCTCAAATGCACATAGGTCTAACGTTATTAACTGTGATAACACTGTGCCTCAGGGCATTACAACTTCATGTCAAAGCACATAGTTGTCCATGCGGTTACTAGAGTAAGACTCTGATATCCAAGCACTTCTTATTGATATGCCACAATCCATCTACCTACTCCCAAGCCACACTGATATCGCAACCAATAGCGTCAAAACCAAGCACACTAAGCTTAAAACATGCCATCTCGCTCTTTAGTACAAGCTTACTATCATTTTTCGAACATGGTTAACACGGAATCCTAGGGCATTACAACTTCATGTCGAACACGTAGTTGTCCATGCGGTTACTAGAGTAAAAATCGGGTATCCAAGCACTTCTTATTGATGTGCCACGACAATTCATCTACCTACTCCTGGACAATGTATTTCTCATATCGAACCATGACAATATTCTTGTTCATCCAAGTTCAATGTTCTAAAATTATGCAACTAGACGATAGCAGTATACATAAGCTCTTTTGCCATTAAAACTCGTAGGCATACTAATACGTCTAGCATAAAAACTACAATATTCTATATCATGAAAACATCACACAATTTAAATCATGCTATATGCTATGCATGCTACTGTGCTGCTGTTAAACTGTTGAACTGAACTGTTACTGGGCTACTGCTGAGTTACTGTATGCTTTATGCTCTATGCTTTTTGCCTGACTAGTAAATATTGTCTTTCTGTATCATGCTGGTAAATCATACTTTGCTAAACATTTTACTATTTCATCTCAAAACATGCAAAATACTATACTATATTCTGAAACTATCATTGATATATTTGAACATACTCTAAAGTACTTAAACCAAGCAAAACAGATATATTCAACATACAGTTGGTTCATATTTATAAAACATATATATTTTGCAATTCTATAATATATAAAAATAATCGTTTCTCAGTGAGTAAAATATCACCTGGCTGCATTGGACTCACGACTTTAACTCTACATTGAAGGACCCATTGAAGTCTCCAATGATGACACGATCCTGCAAATACTTATAACATTAGACTACGCTATGGAACTCTACACTCTATGACACATAAACTATCCGCGTGCTCACACGTCACATTACCTGTGTCTATGTCTATTTAAGTACCCTAAATTATTATTAAGTTATCATTTAGGTTTTAGTTCATATTATATTACGTTTATTAACACTAAGGTGCGTTTATTTTTCTTAAGCGCATTCATTATTGTTGTATTACGTTAGTTTTACTAACCATTTTATAGCTTGTCATGTACTTACTAAGTTAACAATATATATTTATACATATACGCCATGTACATGTATATGTATATATATATATTATATATATATTTTTATATATATATATATACATATACACATCTAACACTTAAACCTAATCCATTAGTACACATAAATACTATATGGATATGGTTAGGTGAATTAGTTATTAGGTTGTCACATAATGGATTTATATTACACCTATATGTTCTATAAGTCTTCTAACTTATATTTACAAGCTTAGGGTTATTTGAGTAATTTATAGTCCTTTAACATTATTATTAATTACTAACCATTTTAGGTAGTTTAGATTTAGGACTTTGATCTTATAGCATTGCAATTTAGTAACACCTGTTACTTTAGGTTACTAATATTTACACATACAAAAACTTGAGGTATATACATAGGCCTAAGAGCTAAGCACTATACATGGGTTCAATTTACTTTTAGTTCACCACAATTCTAATAATGATACCTCATCATCTATCACTCATTTTACTTCACCATTTGTTTCCCTTCCTTCTCTGAGATTCTTCTTTTAATTTATCTAAACTCGTTAGCCATATACTACCAAGAATATCCTCCAACAATTTCAACAACCTTCCATAAGGATCCACCATCCCTCCTTTACACATATTTGGCCATTACAAATAAATCATCAAGCTTAAAACTCTCACATACAAACCTAACACAAATAAACATTTAAATGAACATACCCAAAAATCAACTCCAAATTTCAGATTCCACCAACAATACACCCAATGAACACCATACCAAATCAGCAACCTATTCTAGATTGTTAAACACAAAATAACATCACTGAAACCGAAACCCACATACAAAATATACCATTAGGCCAATCCCGAAAATCATAGCATAAGCCCTAGATTTTAACCTAAACCAAACCCAATCAAACTTTCATCCTCATTTAGCACAATCTTTAAATTATAAACATCAACAACTCATTCATCAAAATCATCAACCCATAAATTCACCATAAACCCTAGATTCATATTTAACAAAAGCCATAGCAATCCATCAAATTTCTTCTCAAAACTTAACCTAATTCTGAAAATCATCAACCATAAACATCCCCAATTTTAGAACCTATTCTCAATTTCTGATTTCACCTCAATACCCCCATTCAGATTTACAATCAAAAATCTTAAACATCAACCATTGAAAATCAACCCAAATCAAACCTAAATATCATACCCATAAAAATCTAGCTTCAAGAACACCAACTAATGCTTTAACACCAAACAACCAAAAATCAATAAAGCTCCAAATACTGATCGGCCGAACCCTCATCACCAACTAAAACCATCAACCCCCAATTACACATACACATACAACCCATCGATCAAACCAACCTCAACCCACACCTAGAAAATGATCTACCACAATCACGGCTCAGCCGTTCCAAGAATCCAAACAAAATACCCATATCAACCAATAATAAACCTAAATGAAATCACAAGAGTTACAAGGAATTACCTATAGAAAAAATCCCCACAAATCATCGAAAATTGCACTATGAGTCACCAAAATTCGATCCACTGCTTCATCGGCGCCAACCACCGTCATCCAGCCACCAACAAACCGGACCTCCAGAAGGACCGGGTCTCACTCGGGTCTCCCTCACGGATCCACCAGATCTGCTCTTTTCTCTCTCTCTCTCCCGAGTCTCATCTCACTCAATCTCTCGATCTCACTCTCTCATTCACCGCATCTCTCTCTGTTTGGTGTCTCTTGGGTGGAAGGGAAATGAAGAACAGAGAAGAGGAAAGAAGAAAGAAAGAAAAGAGAAGAAGGAAGAGTGCTGCGTCGGGTGGGGAGAAAAGAAAGAAGGAGAAAAGAAGGGAGAGGTCGTGGTCCAAAGGGAGAAAAGGGGAGAAAAGAAAAAAAAGAAAATGGGATAAGGTGAGACACGTGGCGCAAGGTGAGTGGCTAGGAGAAGATAATGAAATCCTCCCAACCAACTGGGTAACGCCACATGGCAAGGGGGAGATTTCTTTTATTTTTAAAACCCTCAACTTATGTGAATTAAAGTGGGACCCCATTTAATTAAAACCATTTTATTTAATAATTAACATTTGACCCCACATATTTTAAACCACCTTCTCAAATAATTATTTATTCAAGTAGGACCCACTATAATAATTATTATTCTTTCAATTATTTTATATTAAGCTTATTTTATTTTGATAACACAATTATTATTACTAAAAATAAAATTATTAATCCTATCTATTTAGTAAATACGATTTATTAATTAATAAATCGCCTATTAAATTTCTTGGTCTTTACACAGGTCACCAAGTAAGGATCTAGTTGAGACAGGCGTGTAGGTGCATGGGTCTCATGTGCAAGTCAATGAGCGGCATGTGACAGCGTGTGCACCAGTGTGGCAGTGTGGTCGAAATAATGTTGGATTGTGAGGGTGCATCCAGCAGCTTCTTCAGGTTGTTTCCCCGTGAAATTAATTAACTAAAAAGTTAATATTGCAATGCCACTTGCAGTGCTTCCAAATTAATTAACTGGTAATTAACTTTTATTTCTTATGTGTGTAAGTTGTACAATAGAATGATCTATTTATTTGCTTCTTTTTATGTTACTTGGGTTATTGTTTCCCTTTAAGGAAAACTACTGTATTTGAATTTTTGTTAGTACTTCTCTTTAGTGCAGTCCTATTTTCGAACTCTAACAGCGCTTTTACTGCTTCAGCCATCTTTTAGTGGTTGTTGCTATTTCCAAGTGTGGTTGCAGATAGGCTTGTCCTAATCTGTTCTACTTTAGCTTTTATAACTGCCTTGTGCGGCCTATTGAGAGGACTGGGTCATTTGTTTGACCCATTTCCTACCTTTTATAATCATTCCAGCGTTGTTTTAGTTTGGTTTGGGTCTACTGTGACGACTCGTTTTTTTTTTTTTTTTTTTGAAAACATACAAACGGATCTTCACAGTGGCACGACTACTTGTCGCTCAGCCAACATAACGTACATATTTCATAACATGTACCTGATATTCAGAGTTACATCCAACACAGTGGAATATAAATAATCAATGTGCAGCGGAACACATCATAAGCGGAAATACATCTAATACATGACAATTATTTACAACAAGAGCCATTTACAAGTCTATCTATTTAAAGTTTATAAAACACATTACACTAATTACATACCATAACACAAGCTCAACAAATACATGTGCCACGTAGGACACGAGGCATAAATAAAATACCCAAAATACGGACTACCCATGAGTCCGTGACTTATGACTGTCGCGATATACTCCAATCATAGCATCCCATGTGCTAGGTGGACGAGTCAATATCTATATCCGCAAAACCTGCAACCAAAGTATAAACGTATGTACAGTTCCGGGGGTTGCCGCACCCATACAGGTGGAATTATGAGCCCACCGTCTTAGCATAAATAAATACACTAAGATTTCAAAGGTATACTATTCACTGAGTTTTCGCAAAGAACCAACTTTTCTTTTCTAGTCATGCGTACACTATAACAGCCACCAACTTTATAAACTTTTGTTTGAAAACCCCCATAGCTGATATAGCAAACACCGACTACTAGAAAAATATTTAAAGCATACTATGCGGCTGGGACTTAGAAAATAATAGCATTTAAATCATGCAACCATCCGATAAAAATATATATAATCTCTTTTTCATTGAGACTCTTATGTATAATAATACGTCTAGCAAAACTACTCATAATGTAAAAACACCACACTCATAAAAACAATGCTATACATGCTCATGCAAGTTTCCTCATGGAAATGAATCCATGCCTCATGGAAATGAATCCATGCCTCATGGGAATTAACCCAAGTTCCTCATGGAAATTAATCCAAGCCTCATGGGAATTAACCCAAGTATAGTTTCCCGTGGGCTATAAACCTCACTTCGATGCACGTTTAACGTTCATATGCTCATGCCTCAAAACAATATACATATACTTTCTACTTTCATGAACATGCTTTAAACTCATGCTTCCGATGTAAATTCATAAACAATTTAACACATTAATTCTTCTATCAATATTTCTGTCATTTAAATCCCTACAACATCTCACAATCAAATCCTTCAAATCAGTTTAAATCACACTTTTCAGTCACATATCATTTCTCATAAACATCATTGATACTTCAACATAATTGAAACTACTTAAAACATCCAAAACATATTGTCAATATACAGTCGGTTCGGATTTATAAAACACATATATTTTGCAATTCTATAATATATGAAAAATAGTAGTCTCTCAGTGAGTGGAATACTCACCTTGGCTGCGCGGATTTAAGCACTAGGTCTCCTAGACACCACCTTGCAATGTATCACTGTGGAATAATACATTGTACTATTTAGCATTTTAAATAATTAACACCCTAATTAGCACTTGAATCGCTCAAGGCTAAACCGTTGGAAAACTCATAATATTTTTAAAGGTTCCAAACGTCTACCCATAAGTCCTAGACACTAATTAAAACTCAAACAATACTAACCCAAAGTATTTACTAAGGGTTAGATATCAAAATTACTATTTAACTATTTGCTCATAATATTAATTACTAACCCGCAATTAATTTAACTAAATTAATTTAACTAACCCATAAATTATTTTCACTAACACTTTTATAATAATATTAGCCATAAAATTATATTCACTAATCTCTAAATTATTTATTGTGAAGACCGAGAAATTTAATAGGGAGTTTAGCAACTAATAAGATTATAGATATTAAATGTTAAATGATAGGATTTATAGATTTGGGGGTCCTAGTTTAATTAATAATAGTTGGGGGTTTAAAGAATAAGGAAATCTTCCCCACCCCCTCACGTCTCGCCACGTGTCCCTTACTTATCCTATTCTTTCTTGTTTTTTTTCTCTTTTTCTTTCTTCTCTTCCTCACCCGCACAGCCCCCCCCCCCCTCGGTTTTGCACGCCCATTTCCTTTCTTCTTCTTTCTTCTATTCTTCTTCCTCCTTCTCTGTTCTTCTTCGTTCTTCCTTCTTTTGCTCAAGCGACAGAGAGATGAGACCGAGAGAGAGATGTCGTGAGAGAAAACCCGGGCAGTTCGAGAACCCGTAACTTGTCCGTGTGAAACCCGAGCGACCCACCTAACCAGAGACGCTCCAGCGGCCTGAAGCGATTTCCGGCGGGTGGAGGCCGTTCTCCGGTGGTTTCCGTCGGTAGTGGGTTGCCCAGAACCCCACGAACCCGAGACCTACGACCCATGACCCGCTGAACCCATGTGACCCGATCTTCCGGTGGTGAAGTCCGGCGCGATTTCCGCGGCAAGAGCTGAAATCTGGCGGTCCTAGCAGCGGTTTCCGGCGAGCCGTGGCCCGGATGAGTGCAAAACCCGTGACCCAGTGATCCACGACCCGAGACCCGTGAGACCCGACCCTCTAGGAATGGTTTTTCGGCGAATTCTCCGACGAACTAGAGCCAATGTTCAGTGATTTCTTCGGTGGATTTTCTAGGAAAATCCTCAATGTGAGTAAATCCTATAATCTAGTTTGATTCGGTTTGTTCTTGTTGATTTGTGTCTAAATTAGGTATGTGATTTGTGATTTCTTATTTTGGGTTTGATTTTGTTTAGATATGTTGTTGTATTTTGATGAATGAGGGGTCACGGCAGTGATGAGGTTAGAGTTTTGGTTGGTTTTCCATGGAAGTCGAATTGAATGGGTTAGTGTTCTTGAAGTTGGATTTTTGATGGGTTTGTATGGGAGTTCCTAGAGGAGGGGCTGAGTGGAAGCGTTGGATTTGGCTCCTTTTTATGGTGACCGAATGAGATGGCCTAGTGATTAGGAAGAAATTGGGTATGTCAAATTAGGTAGGTCATGTTGATTTGGGCAAATTTCTGTGGTTGGTCAAATAGCATTCTTAGGTTGATTTTGGTAGTTCTTGATGACTATAAGTGATTGGTTGTTTGGAATAGTTTGTATGCCTTTGTAACACTTTTGTAGAGGTGTTTTGCTTGGTTTATGTTGGTTGAAATTCTAATGGAGTTATTGATTTTCTTAGGGCCTTGATTTCGGTGGTTTTGGGACGTTTAAATTTAGTGTTGATGGCCATTTGTATTTGGACCAGTTGTATGTGTGAGTTGGCAGTGTTTATGGAAGTGTTTTTGATGATGTTTAAGGCGGTGAGTTGGAGCTTTGATTTAGGGTTAGGGTGATTATTAATTGGTGGGGAATTCAACGAGTATTGCTATGTGATGTTGTGTAGAGAATCTATGAGTGTTTCCATTAGGTATATGGAGTTGATTTTGGTATTTAGGGAGGGATTGTTAGTGGTTGATGTTGGTTCTCATGACTAATTGAGGGTTTGATGTTAGCTTGAGATGATGAGAGTTTATGACTTCATTTTGGATGCTTAGGTTTAACTAAGTTATTGAGTTGTAGATGTACGATTTATATATCGTTTAGGAGTTTTAAGTAATATGACAAAGCATGAATTAGACCTAGAACCTAAGCCTAATGTTTAGCTTTGAAGTCTATATATAAGTTTAATGAATGAATATAGATATATTATAAATGTGATTATAATCTAGTTTAATATGAGTTATTAAATTAGTATGTTAAATAAGATTAAAGTCTTAAATCTAATCTACTTGGAAAGTTAGAAACTAATAAGAATAAAATATTAGATGTAGTGATTAAGGTTAAAAGAACATAAAGTTGTTATGTCCAATGCAATCTTAAGTCAATAATTGTACTTAAGTGAGGGAAATACATAGTAAGCTCTGGAGTCATTTGGTAAATGTAATTGGATGACTAATGTGTTTACCTATGTAATATGAAACCTCTAAGTGCGTTAGGAGACTATGTTTTACTTGATAAGCCTTCTATGCATATATGTACCTACATATGTATATTGACCGAATACACATAGTTAGCCTAAGTGGATAAGCAAATTATAAGACTTAATTGATAATAATGATAAGAAGGTGATTAAGTACCTAATTCACATATCCGTGTACACATGATATTTATGTGTATCAATTGATTAGGTTTAAGCGTTGTATATATATATATATGGGTTAAATATATTGTTGACTTAGTAAATAAGTATCAAGCCATCAAAGGATTAACGGTGATAATGAGACGGAATAATAAAATGTAGGCGAATAAAATGGTAAATACATCTCCTAATTAATAAGGAAGATATAATAAGAACCTATAACCAATGATTAGCCTAATAAGTAGTTTAGGATACCTAGCTAGCTTTAGAAGCGAGTGAGGTGACGTGTGAGCAAGCGGGTAGTTTCTGTGTCATGGAGTTGAGGTTCAATAGCATAGTCTAATGCTATCAATGTTTGCAGGCTTGTGTCGTGATTGGAGACATTGGCTTGTTCTCCAATGTAGAGTTCGAGTAATTGGAATCCAGTGGAAGTTCGAGTCAGGGGTCTAATGCAGCCAAGGTGGGTATTCCACTCACTGAGAAAATATATATTTTTATATGTATTGGATTGATAAAAATATATATATTGTTTATGAAACCGAACCAACCATATGATGAAATGTATATGCTTTGAAATGATTTGTTTAGTTTCGATTATGTTTAAACTATATCAATGATGTTAAAGAGATAGTGTATGAGTGAAAAGTATTGAATAGATTTAAAGTGTTAAGTTCTGCAGTTGAGATTTAAATTATGCAAATTGTTTGAGAACATGTCATGTTGAAACTGCGTAGATTTGATAAAGAAACTGAGTTTTGAATGTCTTCGAAATGATTGATAAAATGTTGGATTTGTTTAGTTTTAAAAGGATGTGATTTAACAACTGCATGATTTGAGCATGATACAGTAGTGAAATATATACTGGTCAAGCACGGAACATTGAGCATGTAGTATAGAGCATACATCAACAGTAGTACAGCAGTAAAGGAACAGGATACACAGTAAAACAGCAGTTATCAGCATCGTGGGGGACTGAAGCCCCAGTAGACCCAGTCATGCATATCATGTATAGCATTGTTTAATGAGTGATGTTTTTATGTTATGAGTAGTTTTACTAGACGTATTGGTATGCATAAGAGTCTTCATGAAAAGATCTTATGTATACTTTTATCGGATAGTCATGTGTTAATAGCATACATTGAACTTGGAAGTACATGGATACATGATTGCCCAGGCGCGAGTAATGGCATGTCTATGAGTAAGAAGGTTGACTGTTCTTGTTCTTCAGGAAAGACGTGTTAGCATGATTGAGTTTAACTCTAGTGCTCTCATGATCTACTGACGTTCAAGGCATGAAGCTGAAATACGATTAGGGATGGTGTTGCGAGTGTACCGTTGACGGATGTTGTCCTAGTATGGAAGAGTAAGATGCCATGTTCTTTGCTGAAGACCTATGTGTATACGTGATATCTGTGATGGAGTGATCGTGTGCACATATGTCCAAGCGACCGGTGAAAAGTATTATTATAGAGGAGTCTATATGTAGAATCTTCCAAGCGGTAGATTGGAACTTCTACATATGTTCACAGCTATATAGTATGTTTTAAATGTTTTCTAAATAGTCAGTGTTTGCTGCATTAGCTGTTGGTAAATTGTGGCTAATATAGTGCTCGCACGACTAAAATAATATAAAGGTTGGTTCTTTGTGAAAACTCAGTTAGTCTTATACCACTGAGGTCTTAGTATGAGGTATACTAAGGCGGTGAACTCATAATTTCACCTATGCGGATGTGGATACCACCACAACCGTGTAGATGATGTTTCTTTGGCTGCAGGTACTTCGGTATAGTCGATGGGTCGGTAGCAGTGTGCTTGGGATATTATGACTGAAGCTCGCCGCGACAGTTGTAATTGTCGGACCACGGGTTGTCCACTATTTTATAGGTTTGGTATGGCTTGTGACGTTTGTGTCACTTATACTTTGTTAAGCCATTATTGTTATGTAAATATTGTGTTAATAAGACTCAATCAGATAGATAGTAAATGGCTCATTGTTGTAATTAATTTGTGATAGATGTATGAGTTGTAATTTCCGCTATTTAGATTTATGTTTTCCGCTGCATAGATAGATGTATGTTATACTCTGATTATCAGGTACATGTTATGGGGCATGTGCCATATGTTGGCTGAGCGACACGTAGTCGTGCCACTGCGATGACTCGTTTTATGTTTGTATAAAAAAAAAAAAAAAAAAAAAAAAGGGGTCGTCACATTTATCACCAACATTTTCTCAATATCATTAACACATTTAAAATAACATTAACTCATAAGAAAATCTTTGGGTTAACTTCGCAAATATTATTTAAACTAAATACCCATAATTATTTATTTTTACTAACATTAGTACCTAACCCATAAATACTTATTTTTACAAAACCCATAACTAATTTAGGATTAATCATCACAATAACAACAATTAATTCACCAACTAATAATCTAGGTTTTAAACACTAAAAACTCCAAATTAATTTAACCTATCAAATTAAGGTTTCTAACTTTAAATCATAATTTATAAAATACTACCACAAACACAATATTATTAACCCAATAGCTTTTACTAATGGTTAATCACATAAAAATTCAATTAAAATTAAATACCCAAAAGTTAGGGTCGAGAAAACTCACCAAAAATTCCACCAAATGTAAATCCAACACTTGGAGAGTGTTTAACAAACTCCCCACAACAAATCCTAAGGACACATAAAATCAAACTCATATATCTTTAGATTTAATCTAAAATCTTAAAAACCAAGAGTATGCGAAAATACCTCAAACCAATCGGTAGAAACGTAGATCGGGTTTCGTAGATCACGTTACCGAAATCAGATTGAAGATCGGACTGTTGGATCTTTATAGATCAAAGATTTTCTATAAAAATCATTAAGAAAAATAAGAAGAAGAGGCCCTGGCTCTTTTCGAAAAATGAAAAGAAAAGGCCGAGTGGCCCTTTCCTTTTAGTGAAGGTGGAGCGCAGGCGCCCCACACTTCTTTTATTATATATATATATATATATATATATATATATATATATATATATATATATATATATATATATATTTTACTTTTTCATTTTACTTTTGACTTTTCTTTTTTTCTTTTAATTTTAATTTTTCTTTTCTTTTTCTTATTTCTTTTCTATTTTAAATTCTTTAATTCTTTTCTTTTCTTTATTTAATTTTATTCATTATTTAATTTTATTTTATTTTTCATTTCTAATTTCTTTTTTATTATTTCTATTTTCTATTTTCTTTGGGCTTTAAAAATATCCATTTGCATTTTTAATGACACTAAAATAATTTTAATTAATTATTTACTTAAATTTTATACTCTAATTATTTAATAATGTCCTGGACATTACATCTACTGTTGGGGAGCCAACCCCTTTTTCATTCGTAGGATCGTCAACTTCTTCCTTTTGGATCAGAAGTGAGAAGGATCCTCCTTTATAACCCTTTTCCTTATTCAATTAAAAAAAAAAAAGGAGCGAGGCCAATGAAAAAAATGAACTACACTAATTATAAAATCAAGAAATAATACCTAAAATATTTACAATAGCAAATATGATAGTAAATAAAGAATATTACCATAATATGCTGAGAATATTATTAAAATATATATTCTTGCACAAATATGGTAATATTGTAACAAAGGTAATATACTAACAATCTTCAATGGTACCATAGACTTTGGGATTTGATTCATACACAACACCATCACAACAACCACACAACAACCACTCACATGAAGGTGGGCCCCAGTATGTGGGGTCCACTCTCATGTGAGGGGTTGTTGTGTAGTTGTTGTGTTGATGTTGTAAATTTAACATTTTCCATAGACTTTTAATTGCAAGAGCTCGTTAGTAAATTTGGTGAAGGGGCGACGAAACTTTTGACACTTGCTTGATTGTGAGGATGTTGGGGTCACAAAGGAAGGGAGAAGCCAAGGGCACAGGAGTAGAGAGAGAAACAGTGGGTGAGTCGGGAGGTAGAGATGGTTGTGGGGAGATGGCAAGACTACGGAGGAGATGAGTTAGAGGGGGAGATTGAGCTTTGGATCGATGATGCGCTATGTATTTGGCTATTCATTTACAATGAGTGATCAAGGTTCTAAAAGTTACACTTCTAAGGTATTGCGGGGGATTTGAATCTTAAGTTACTGCATAATGTGATTGAGGTTACAAATAAACGTGATTTAAGGACCATATTATGCCATTATATGATATAAAACAACATCTGAAACAACTGAGTTGTTATACACTTGAATTTTATGACTGTCCAATCAATATAAAGTGATATTTTCCTAAATTAGAAGGCACATGAGTGCATACACTAACGCATAACACTTTTGTTTATTTGGTATTTTCTTCGTCTGTTTCTTATTTTATTTTATTTTATTTTATTTTCTAGCCAAAGAGTAAAATAACTTTCTAGGATCATTGTTAAGAAATAAGAAAAAGAAAAAAATTCTGCCACTACGATCATTGTTCTCAATCACAAATATTTGTTACTTAGCAGGTTGCTAGTTTTATCAATTCATGATGGGTTTTGGGTTTAACCTGTTGTCCCCCATTACTTATAGGAACTATAGATTGTCACATAAGTATCATTCCTGAATTATCTACAATCTAACAAAAGGAATACATCATGAACATTCTGATGAATATTCACAGTTTAGAAATTTCCCCCACAGAAAAAATAAAAAAATAAAAAAAACATTTCAATTGTGATTCTAGTTTTTTGTCATATGAAACAAGCATCACAACATCTTCAATCCAATCCAAACTAGCAGTACCAAGCTCTTCATGAAAATGCAAAAGGATAATCACTGAGGCTCTATCTTTGAAGTTGGATAAACCCCACTGTACTCAAAGCCCTCATTGCTGTAAGGATGGTGGGAATTCTCCTTATTTACATCGTAACTCTCTAAAGTGGTTGCGGATTCAGCATTGGGGTTCAAACCAGCTAGTTCCATAATGTTCTCAATCTCTTTCACCACCATACCCATTGCAGGCCTGTTAGCTCCTGATTCTTCAACACAACGCATTGCCAGGTCCACGAACTTCTCTAATCCTTTCAGTGATGTCTGCAAACCAATGGCTGGGTCAAGAATCTCATGAAGGTTGTATAATACTTTCGTCCTATCCATTGCTGTCTGTACCACCATGACAATATACTTCCCCCGTTCAATTGGCATTCTTGCAGTTATCAGCTCCAGCAGTACCACTCCAAAGCCATATACATCACTCTTTTCAGTCAACTGTTGGGTCGTGTAATATTCGGGATCCAAGTAGCCCTACACAATTAAAGAAAATCAGTTTCACACTGCTTGATTTTGATGCAATGCGGTGGAATTCTAAATCAACTCAAGATGTAAAAACACATGGCTTTAACAAGTTGTTAAAGTTTAGATTCCCCTGGTCAGAGGGAATCATATGTATTTGTTCGTTAAGAAAATTTAGATTCTACACGCGGATACATGTGACCTTATGGCCCAACAGGATCTGGTAAGCAAACTGCCTAGGAAGAAAAAGGCACAATCCAGTAACAGGTTCAAACATTGTCAATTTTTTTGTATTTGCTTTAAATACCCGACAATGGGACAATTTTCTGCCTAAACCCTGATCTGCTTCTTCCGTTACTACATTGTAAGGCAATTTTCTGCCTAAACCAGCTCCTACTGCTTATATACCTTGTCATTGAAAATCTCATGGTTGAGGACGCCGATTTTTGGCTAAATTAGTTTAACATTATAAACCACATCAATCCTCCATTACTTTTTGTTTCCTCATCATTTTTTTTTTTTAGAGTATAGGTTTAGGATTTTTGACTAACCATTGTCCCTTTAACTTGAGTAGTGACATGGCCACTTTCGGCATCACCCATAAGCTTAGAAAGACCAAAATCAGCAACTTTTGCATTTAAGCGCTCATCCAGCAAAATGTTGGTTGATTTGATGTCCCTGTGTATAATAGGTGGGTTGGCAAGTTCATGAAGATACGCCAGACCTCTGGCTGCACCAAGGGCAACTTTTAGTCTTCTTATCCAATCCAACCGGATTCCTGACTTCCCTGCATAAGCAACAGCTATGTCATTAAACTTTTAGGAAAAATTATATGAGGACTGTTTACCAGGCTAATTTACATTGTCTGGAGAGAGCAATATGAGTTCTGTATGTATATTTTTTCAAGGGGCACAGGTGAGAGAAGCATTAATGTAACACGAAGATGACGAGTTCCTCTCAATTTTCCTCCGAATGAGGCACACTGCTAAACTATAAAGATTTTATTGATTATTACTGTGTGATTTCTTTGTTTCTTTTGCAAATAGAAACAAGATATATTGTCTTCTTCCCAGTTCCTTAATTACCTCAAGTGTCAACAGATACAAGAATTCAATTAGATAAAAGAAGGTCAAGAATAGAATGGAAGTACCTGAAAGGCCATCCTTAAGATTACCATTTGGAACATACTCATATACCAACATCTGTTCACCCTGATCGAAACAAAAACCAACAAGACTGACAAGATTCTTATGATGAACCCTTGATAGAAGTTCAATCTCAGTTTTGAACTCAACCCCACCCTGCATAGATTCTGTATGAGCTCGTTTGATGGCAATCAGTTGACCAGCAGGAAGAATCCCCCGATAAACCTGTAAAAAAGTTGACAGATTAGACATTTAGTAAATATTTTTTTGATAAGTACATTTAGTAAATATTTAGCGACAGGAACAGTTTATAACTATTGAGAGAAGCTTAAGAAGCTTTTGTTAACAAGAAATTTATGGGGGAAGAATAAAAGAACAATTTTGGAAGGAAATTGAGGATTTGAAGTGCAAGAAAACAATTAAAATTGGATAGATTAGAAATGTTCTTTTTATAGAGCTTGAAGAATCTTCTAGTATATTCTCACAAAATTAGGAAAGAATCAATATTGTTGCAAGAGAGTCAAAATTAAACCTTTCCATATCCCCCAGATCCAATAGAATTTGCTTCAGAAAACTTGTTGGTGTACTTCTTCAGCTCTTCAAAAGAAAAAGATCTAGCCCCTTTTAACTGAGGAATGCCACCACTGCCGTTATTTGGATCCCAATGTGCTGCATTTGTATGGCATGAAAACGAATATATATACCCTTACAATTCCATACTAATAACTCTGAAATGCCAAGTTTAGATCATAAATTTCTTACCAAAAGGATTTAATTGCCCAGAAGCACTTTCTGCTCTTCTTTTTTGACGGAGAGCATAAACATAAACCCCAGCAAGGACTAATAGTAGCAGCAGGATGGTGAAACCAGCTACCGCTCCAATTATAACTCCTATGCTCAAAGACTTTTTTGATTCTGTAGATATTCCAAAACCATGCAAAGAAGGGAGAGGGGGAGAGAGAGATAGGTCATAATCGGATCAAGCTAACATTGTGACAATTATTATTTTTAGAGATGCATCAGAATAAGACAGCAAATATGAAGTATTACTTTTTATTGAAACTGTGAAATTCCAAGTTACCTGCATGGTACCCATATGGATCAGCCAAAAAATAGTAGGATCCAAAACCTGTTGGAGGTGTAAAAGTTTGGCTACTAAATAGAGACCCAATATTTAAAATTCCAGTTCGATTGAAACGATCTTGGCCAGATGGGAAGACATATAGGCTCAGGTTCAAGTTCATAGTTGATGAGTCTTTGATTGGATTACGCAAGGAAACTGAATCCACAGGAAGACTACAATCCTTAAAACGTTGCATGAGAGTACTCTGAAGTTCTAGGTAGTAACTTGAGATCCCCAAGTCCGAAAAGTTAGGAGCTCTGAAGACTAGAGTTCCGCTGTATGCATACGCACATTTACAGTTGGGGCTGGGAATCTGATCCGAAGTGCATTGAGCAGGCAGACAGTTATTATTTGATGGCGTGGAGTATGGGGGTGTATTCGATTGAGAAACCGCACAGTAACTCTTTGTGGCATCTGGTGGGTTACAAATTGGGTTATGCACAAGTCTGCAGTGATTTTGAAAAATTAGTCCAATAGTGTGACAAGAAATCAAATGGTCAGTTCTTGGACACTGCAAATGAAATGACCAAGATAACTAATATGGCTTACATCAAGTTCTTGTTGTATTCTCCAGCTGAGTCTACTTTTTGCGTAATAGAATTGTTCTGCAAATCAATGAGTTGCAGTTCGCTGCTATAGCTGGTACCAATATCTAAGATGCCACTGAGATTGTTGTTCCTTAGTGTCCTGTCCCCACATGTCAGAACATTCACATCATTATCACCCTATATATGTATATATTTATATAACTAGATTTCATGGTGTTCGAACCCATGCTTGTTCCATTTGGATTTTCTCTATCACATTGAAATCTGCTTGAGATCAAGCTGATACTCACACAGTCTGTAAATTGGGAAGGCTGAATATGGAACTAGGAACAGGTCCTTGAAGTTGAGTGTTTTCCATCACTCTGCACCAATAAGACATTTAGAGGTTAAATCTTCTCCCTGTTTGACAAAAATCCCGAATGCATTCATACACACATGAAAGCCAGAGAGAGAGAAGAGCACCACCAGTTTCACAACCCATTCGGCACATACCCAAGCCAGAATGGGAAGGGCGCTTTAGGTTGACAATGAAAAACTCTTGAAATATAACCTAAGAAACACGAATCCTTATGCAAGAAAAACCATGCTCTGTCTTGCTAACAAAATTAACTTAAAAGACAAAACCTGAGAAGAACCCGCTAAATCAATATAATGGAGAGATGCAACTTTACAATGTAAACTGGACTTATAAAGTGAGAAAGAAACCTAATATCAGAATAATATATGCTACTTACATTGAGAAGATACTAACAGAACGAGCTGAATATGTCAGTTCAATGATCTATTATAGGGAAGATTCTAGAGGTTGTTGCCAAAGATTCAAAAGATAGATGGATGAAGTGGGGGCAAGGAGCCTTGTCTGGGAAGGTATTAACACAGATACCAAACCCAGTGAGAAATCCAGAAGAAGACTATTATGAAAATGATCCTTTATACTACAATGGTGCACGGAGGCAAGGAACATATCAGTGAATCAAGTTGGTGACTATAGTACTGGGTATGTTGAGAATTATGGGAGGATATGAGATATGCTAAAATCAAAATGAATTAATCTGCCAGAAATTAGCGATAGCTGAAGATGAGCACAAAGTGAACTAGGTTGTGTGGGTTGGTCCATACAAGTGTAGCGAAGACTAAAGACTGCATGTGGCAAGGAGACACATTAGGAGTCGAGCACACTTAAGCAAGGAGGATTAACAAAATATAGATAAAATTGTGATAGAAATCTACAGGAACCCAAATTTTTCTAATAACGCTATTGGATATAAACCGTCTTCTTTTAAATTCTTTCAATTCTTTTCTTTGGCAGTATGCATGTGTTGTTGGGAGAGAAGGGGGAAGGGACATGGAGAAAGAGAAGAGCAAAACTTACAATGTCGTCAAAGACTGTAAGGTTGAAAACCATGGAGGCATATCGGAAACAGTGAAACTATTGTTGCTCATATCCCTGCAGATCACATTTCAGTCAAAGAAAACATTGCAAGATTACTAACTATAGTTACGATAGAAATAGGGCTGTGACAAATAGTAAACGTGTGAGGAAAGATGATGAACTGATCATCCATTTATGATGGTCTGAGAATGCTTAGCTTCCCTTGCACCACAAATGAAATTTGTAGCCTCAGTAAAACTATTTCGACTTACACATAGGTGAGGCTCATGCCAGTAAGGTTGGGAATAGATCCAATGAACTTATTGTTGGACAAGTACCTGAAAACAGAATATCAGAAGCTCTTTTAGAAACTGAAAATTCCCAAACAAGATTATAATCGTCAAACAAGCATAAATGCTACATTTGGAATGTCCATATTTTCTGCTTACAGCTCGTGAACTTTAACAAGATTGCTGAGGTTCGAAGGCAGAGTCCCACTTAGTGAATTCCTATCTAAGCGTCTGTAGCCAAAACAAGATATTTAGCACAATAACTTGTCAAAATTTCACAGCCATCTATAGTATCTGAGCTAGATACTCACATCACAACCAAAGTCTGCACACTTCCAATGGTTTCAGGGATACTGCCACTGAGATTATTGCCGTTAAGAATCCTGCCAGAGAAATATATGAGCGGATGGAAAGTAATGAGTAAATTGACAGTATCTTGCTATACCAATTGAGAATAATAAAACATTTCCATTCCTTAGATTCCATATCCAAGACATTATCCTGATATTTGACATTAGAGACAAAAAACAAGAAAAACAATTGCAGAGGCGATACCCAAAAAAAAAAACAGAAAAGGAAAAGGCGCAACAAAGGGAGATTACAACTCCTCCATGCCTTCGAGTTTTAGACAATAAACAGTCTCACGAAACTTACAAGTGTAACAGAGTCATATTTGAACTGAAAAGTTGAGGAGGAATTTCGCCAGAGAATTTGTTGTTATCGAGATGACTGTGTGTAACATAAAGAAGCAAAGATGGTTATTAATTGGAGAAAATAAAGACACTAGGAGAAACAATATAATCATCTTGAAATTACATAAACTTGACATACAAGTGCTTTGCAAGATGTAGGTTATCAAGACCAGGAGAGACTGGTATAGGTCCATTAAGCTCGTTTACGGCTAGGTCCAGCAAATAAAGATTGGAAAGATTACCAATAGAGGCCGGAATTGGTCCACTAAATCTATTATTAGTCAGAGATCTGCAATTGAAGAGCAAAAGATGAGTTACGGAATTCAGTGTAAGTTGGCCCAGAAATGAAACTGCACTAAAATACCACCAAATGCAAGATTTGCAGTATGTGAAGATAGACCCTTCATCCAGAAAATCACAGTGTACTAAATGAAAGATAAGTTAAGATCCATAAGTAATTTCGTGTGTATTTGACGCTACACTGAAAAACAAAAAAACGAATACAAAGTTAAAATCCTTACAGAATGGTTAGCTGCTGTAGATTTCCTATTGTCTCTGGAATAGATTCAGAGAACCCACAACCAATCAGATTTCTGCTATGCAAAAAGCAACAGCTTAATTAAAAAGGATGTTTACACGCAAGTTGATTATCGGCTAAGACTCTGACAGCAATCAACATTTCCTTACAAGGTTTCTAGCTTCTTTAAACTCCCAATTTCAGGTGGAAGTCGTCCTGTTAAGTGCTTGTTGTAAGACAGGTCCCTATATGAAAAAGCTGATAATCAGAAAACAAATTACAGACTACTAATTGAATAAGCAACAAGCAAATACTGCAGCAGAAAATAGACATCAATTTAATCTAATAGATGACATGAAATAAAATACAATTTCTTAGACACTACTCTCATGATGACAATCCCCTGAAATGGTTGGTGCCAGAGATGCAAGTCTCATAGAGATAAAGGGACCCAGGCATGAGGAATGTGCTTCCTCACATATGAAGCACTGAATCTTAACATATATGAACAAGTGTAAGAAAAATGATGGTAGTTGACTGTCGCTCAAGAAAAGTTGTAAATGGATTATTGTGAGTCTATGACTAACAGAACTGGCTAAGTACAAATAGAAGACCTACAAAGTCTGCAACTCAGCCAACAACTTGATTTCGCCTGATAGGCTTCCTGACAAATTCATGCTCTGTAATTGTCTGAAATAAAAAGCAGCACGTTAACGCAAAAAAGTTTGGACGTAAGTTACTGCCTTCCAAAAGCGCTGAAGTGTGAAACTTACAAGGAGACCACACGTGAATTGGTGCATGAAATCCCAATCCATTTGCTACCACAAGGGTCAGGACTTCCCCATTTTGGTGGTTTGTTGTCCCAATCATCCATTACAGAAAGTAGGCCATTATCTGCATCAGAAATTATAAGATAGTTTTCATGATTCAATCACCCAAAAAAAAAATCATGCAGAACCATACAAGTATTATACTGAATATGTACATAAACTGAGGGAAGGATTGCAACCAGCTTTATCCAACTTGAGGGAAAGCAATTTTCAGGACATGATGCACTTTGCTGTTATTTCAGCAACCCAGGTAACAAAAGGAAATTACCATTCAAGAGCTGATCCTCTTATCGGGATTGACCAAGTATTTCCCAGTTCCAAGTGTTGCCAATTAACTTTAAAAGTACCAAAGCCACAAAAGAAACAATATATGTACATATACACATGTATATATATATCCAGTGGGCTATGTAACTTGAATCTGACTTGACAACGCTAGCGTCATATAGACATCTATATATCATATAGATGTCTTTTCACATTTTCAAAGACATCATTTTATAAAAATATGGGAAGGCATCTATATCCCTGCTTTATAACTAAATGCAGAGAAATGGAGAGGATCCAAATTCTTGGCTACTGCGGTCCAACATATAGATTGACCATCCGTTACCAAATCCATTGATTCCATTGCCATTGTTATACATTATGCCCAAAACGTAAAAACACATAACATCCACCCTTACCGTTAAGTCCATCTAAATATTGGGCCCGTTTCTAATACTTAACCAACATTGTTAAATATATTGATATGTATGTGTAAAAAAGAATTTTATGCTCAATTAATTATTAATTCGTATTGTTTTGAATTTTGTTTCATTTGTAAAATCAAGCAAAAAATATAACTAAACGTCCATTTTATATATTTATATTCTGTTCAAGTAGGGAGATCAATCCATGTGCTACCTAAACGTTAATTAGACATTCTGCATCATGTTTCACTTATTGATATTTGTTCTTTAGGTTGTTTAGAACAACCAGCATATCTGAAAATAAAAAAATAAAAAATAAAAAATAATAATAATAAAAAAAAGACACTCGACTGGCTGCCTTCTCTCTGTTTATTTTGTATTGCGTGCATCCAAGAATTTGGTTAATAAGTACAATTTGTCTGAATTGTAATTTATTTTTTATTGAAATATTAGATTAATTTTGTATTTGATTTTGATTTTGTACAATATGCCGTTAACCAACAAATAAAAAATAAACTTGAAAGTACTTTATGTATAACCTAATATTTCTTTTTAATTAATCCAATACAATATTTTGATTCTCTCCTTATGGATAACATGTGATTTTATTATTTAATAAATACGTTTAAGAATTATTTTAATTTATAAATCGAATTGTTACTTTTTAGTTGAAATATCTATTTAATATTTAAATATAAAAAGGCATCATTTTAAACTTTTGCCTTAAGCCTCACAATATAGAGAGCCGGCGTTGTTCTTCTTTCTTCTATTTTCCTTTCTTTCTCTAATGCACGCTCTTTCTCTCTGTGTCTGATTTTCGTATTTCTCTGTTTCTTAGTTTTTCTCTGTTTTTTTATTTTTGTCCTTACTGCAAAATTGAAAGGGGACAATTTTTAACACTGATTTGGGCTTTCGGTATGTATATTCTTCTCCTCTCTCTACTACTATTTTTTTTTTTTTTTTTTTTGCCCCAATTTGGTGACATTTTTTATAGGCATGTGTAGTCTTGGGTTTAAGTTTTAGCATCTTTCTCACGCCCATTCAAATTTTCTAATGTAATTTTACTTAAGATAAAATAAATTGTTGGATTTGAAAACTGGTACTTTAGATGTTGGTGATTGTGTTTATACAAAGTACATTGCACTTGAAGTTTATTTCTTTCAGCTTTATCAACATATGCTGCTAAGATAATTCATAGATCAAACTCATGTTCTTCTGAGGTGTTTTACTTATTGATATGTTGTACTTTACTTACTTGGTTATGGTTTGACAAATAGAGATTTGTATCATCCTGAGAAGTTATACTCAAAAAGTTTGAACCTATCAAAGATAGACTTAGTTCCTCTTCAACAACCTTCAGGAAAAGAAAGCGGCTCACTTTTTTATAGATGTTATTCAACTCTTTTGATATGAATCTGGCAAAGCTGGGTACTTGACTTGCTATCTTTCTTTCTTTTATATATATATATATATTTTTTTTTTGCAATCAAATAAATCCTCTTATATGAAGTTCAATGTTTAATTATTTCTTTAGTGTTTCGAAATCATTTCTATTCTTTTTCTGTACAACCATTTCTATTCTTTTTTTTTTTTTTTAATATTCAAATGGCTTATTTTCATTTTGTAATTTTACATTGAATTCAGAGAAATGAAAAAGAGTTTCTTATCATTAATTTTGGTACGAGATATGACTTTTTTTTTTGGTGGTAATGCACATTGTTTACATTCTTAATTGATAGCTAACATTAGCTTTCAAGGTTTTATAATGGATTATGAATCTATGATTTCTTTTTATAGTTCTTTTTTTTATGGAATTTTATATTATCATATATTTTCATTGATGTCGTGTTTGTGTTTTTGGGTTCTCAATATTTTTGTCACTGTTTTTCTTTTTCTTTTTTTCTTTTTTTTTAAGAATAGAAATTTCATGCAACCAAATTTTTTATGTTCGTATACAAACATAATTCATTTCGTTTTAAACTGCATCTATGAAAATAATTATTTAACATGTTTCAATTTATAAGGATTAAACTTTATGAATTTTAAATTTTATTTAATTTGTGCGTTTATAGCATTGAGTAAAAACTCTTGTTATAAACAATTATATATATTTGGTAGCAATTAGTTAAATGAGTGAGAAAAGAAAATTAATTACTAACAATCTTTTAAAGACTTTTTGAATAAATTATAATAAAAAAAGCCCGCACTTAGAGCGGGTTATAAGATAGTTTGAATAATAAAGGAGATAAATGAAGTCTTCAGCAACAAACTTAAAGAAGGGATATTAGAAGTCTGTAAGTCACATAAAAACTTGATTAACAAACAAACAAAAGAAACTCACAGTCATCACTGGCTGTACTTTCCATAACGAAATATGGGATGAAAAGCAGCAGCAGCAGAATCAGCTGCGTCCTTTGACCCATCTCTCAACGAACAAAAGGCTTCCAAATCTCAGAATTCAGGTAATTTAGTTACGTTGGAAATGCTGGAGATCGAAGTTTTAGATGAAAGCCATCTAATAACATTGGCTTGAGCAACCTATACAAAGAGTATGGTCAGAAAAAGTCGCTCCCGAAGAAAGATTCAAACAAAGCGAGTTGTTTATCATATGGGTTGACAGTTGAGATCGACCCTTAGTCACTGCCATGGCAATTAAGGATGATAATAACAAGTTGTACGTGTACATGTGAAAGTAGGCCAGTACGTAGCTGTGATGATGATAACAATAGCAAGTTGTGCGTCCTCTACGAGCGTCAAGGGTTGTTTCAATTATGGCCCGTTTGAAAACCTTTCTCCTCCCTCTCCTTGGGTTTTTTCTTTTTAATAACCGAAAAATAAAATTGATGTGATAAAAAGTTAAAATAATTTATATAGAAAAGTGAAAAAAATAATAATAATTATATTGTAATGAATTTTTATTTAAAAAATAAAAAAAAAGTGTTTATGTGATATAAAAAGTGGAAAAAAAAATAAAAATATTTTGAAGTTAATTTTTTTTTTTTTTGAGAAGCGAAGGGAGGAGGAGGGAAGGAAAAAGAGAAATGATCCCTACACTCATTTCTCACAACAGCCCCACAACAAGCTGACGTGGCTGGTAATATTTTATTATTTTTTTTCTTTTTGTAAAAAAATAATAAAATATTACCAGCCACGTCAGCTTGTTGTGGGGCTGTTGTGAGAAATGAGTGTAGGGATCATTTCTCAAGGAAAGATGAAGAAGAAAAGGCGGGCATCTAAAAATTGAGTAATGCTACACATCATCCCCTTGCCCTCCTTTTGTCATCCCAAAATTGATGTGGCTCTTAAAATCACCATTGGATCAAAATCCAAAAGTAATATATCAAAAATTCAATGATAATTTTAAGAGCTACATCAATTTTAAGAAGACAAAATGAGGATAAGGGGATGATGTGTAGCATTACTCCTAAAAATTAGCAAATGTTGGAGTGGGAGTAGATGAGCAGTGATTGGGGGACCTTGCCAGCCCCTTTCTCTTTTTTAATAAATAAATCAATTTTATTGAAAAAAAAAATTAAAACAATAAAAAAATCACTTTTTGAATATAATTGTTTTGTTTATTAAAAAAAAGAAGAAAAGGGGCAGGCAAGGAGTCCCCCAATCGGCAATCACTGCTCGTGATCGAGTAGATAGCCGTGCCTCTCAGTCCATCTTTGACCACTTGCCATTTTTCTTTCTTTTTTCTTTTCATGCAGGTAGGGATGTAAATAAGCCAGTCCGTTCGACAGCCCGCTCGATACCCGCTCGGTTTAGCCCGATCCGAACTCGAGCTCGATACTGTTGAAACTCGATCGTTACTGTTGAAACCCGCTCGATTAGTAAGTGATACATACCCGACTCGCTCGACAAAACTCGATAGGGGCTCGCGAGCTCAACTCGTTTAAAGCTCGACCGGATCGCTCGCCCGACTCGTTAGTTCGACTCGTTAGCTCGTTCATATCTTACATATATATTAGTAAATAGTGAACATAGTATAATATATATAGTATTACATATTAATTATAATACTTTGATAACAATATTTAGTATGTTAAATTAACATATTAAGTTATTAATAGTTAGTATATAACAATATAACAATATTACATAGTTAGCATATATATATAAACACATATATCACATCACACTTGGTTAACAATAGTTATATATTATACTTATATTATAGTTACTTAGTTATATAGAATATATTAGACTTACTATTTGTTCACATTATACATATACCATTGTTTATACTCTGTAGTTATATATAATAACATATTATTAATTTGTTACTTATAAACTATAGTTATGTAATATATTTTATAATATGCCTTATATACTTACATATTATATATTTATGTTATTAATAAATGCATAGAGATTGTTCATAACCTTGGGTTTGAATTCTGCTTTGATCACTCATTGAAAAATTTAATAGTTTACGTCGAGATCTAGTTGAGCCGAGCTTGTCCAGTAACCCGGCTCGGCTCGAATGTCATTTTCAACGAACTCGAGCTTGAGCTCGAGCTCGCCCGAGTTTTAAACGAGCCGAGCTTGAACATGTAATTTATAGCTCGGCTCGAATTCGAGCTCGACTATTTAGGCTCGACTCATAAACGAGTCAGTCTTGAAATCTTCAAACTTGACTCGGCTCGACTCGATTACATCCCTACATGCAAGAGAAAAATAAAGCATTCATTATTCCAACAACGTGTGCCACGTCATGTATATATACATGGGTCCCACGCGGACCACCGTGTCAAAGGAATCAGAGGATGGCTTGGCCCAAATAATCAAAATTTTGTGTGACTGAGGACGGGGGAGCCGGAGGTCTGTGGTGGGCGCACGCGCCATCGTTTGCGGTTTACCCTTTGACATTCCCACAGGCCACAACAAAGTCCGTCCGTTGAGAAAGATGAGTGATGGGTTAGACTTGGTCCTCCCACTGGGGGAAGCAGCGGAGACCTTCCAACTGGAGAAGGCCGTGTGTAGCCATGGGCTGTTCATGATGGCACCCAACCAGTGGGACCCTCTCTCCAAGACCCTTCTCCGCCCACTCCGTCTTCTCCACTCCCAACCCCAAACCTCAGTCCTTGTCCGCGTCTCCCAACCCCACTGGGACCCTCACTCTCTCCATCTCCGCATTTACGGCACCCACTCCCTCTCCACAACTCATCGACAATCACTGCTGGTACTCTATATTCTCTATTCTTAGTTTGGATTGATTCATCTGGGTGGGTAATGGGTATTATTGTAATTGAGATTAATTTATAGGCCCAGGTTTCGCGAATGCTGCGTCTGTCGGAAACCGAGGAGAGGGCTGCGAGAGAGTTCCGAAAGATGTGCACCAATGGAGCAGAGACGGATGGGAGCTTTGGTGGCATTGGCAGGGTGTTCAGGTCTCCTACGTTGTTCGAGGACATGGTCAAGTGCATTCTCCTCTGCAACTGCCAGTGAGCTCCTAACTTTTAACTTCCTCTTCTCATACATTCTCACCACTTCTCCCATACCACCTGCTATTGCTAATGCTACAAAGTCAAGTGCTTCAATTCTTGTTTTGATTTTAAATTGTTGTAAAGGATGGAGTTTATGAAAACGGCTGACTTTTACTCAATTTGAAATTACTCTAAATTTAAAAAACTCTCAATTTCACCCGTCAATCTTTGAATTTGTTGCAATATCCTCCTTCGTTATCTGCTATCCACTATCCGCACATGCGGATGCGGTTAGCAAAAATCTATTCGCACTTGTTTTGAGTAATGAGGAACAATTCATCCGGATGAATTTTAGAAAAAAAAATTGAGACTACTATGCGTGGCCCTTCACACGTTATACAGAAATTAATTTGCTATTCATAAAAGGACATAAATTTCCTACAAACAATCTTGTAGGAAATTTCATACCACATATAAAAATGACATGTCCTTTAAACGTAAGAAGCATATCTTTTTTTTTTTTTTTATTAATGCTATTAAAAAAAATATGTGAAAAGCACATGCTATTAAAACAATATGTGCTTCTCACATGTCAAGAGACACATATCAATTTTATACGTGGGTCGTATAAAATTTCCTACTTACAAACCGGTTTGCAAGAAATTTCTGTCCTTCATAAAATAGGTAGATAGCCTAATTGTAGGCCATCCTCATCCAAATTGGATATGTTTTATACCACATAATTAAAGAAGGTTGAAGATAATTTCAACCACATAATCTCTGCCAATCCATCATATTAATGGAGATGTCGATCTTCTCCGACTCCAGTAGTAGCTAAAATCAGCAGCTTATCTTCAACCACATAATCTCTGCCAATCCATCATATTAATGGAGATGTCGATCTTCTCCGACTCCAGTAGTAGCTAAAATCAGCAGCTTATCTTCAACCACATAATCTCTGCCAATCCATCATATTAATGGAGATGTCGATCTTCTCCGACTCCAGTAGCAGTTAAAATCAGCAGCCTAATTGTAGGCCATCCTCGTCCAAAACAGAGATGCATGTTTTATACCACATATATGAAGAAGGTTGGAGATAAGGTTGCTCGGAATTTTAAACATATGTTTGTGTCAAACCGGCCATTTTCTGGCCGGTCCACTTCATGTATGATCGTGATTGTCCACTTCAAGTGATTGGCCCAAAGTCTCAAAGCCTTGTAATCTCTTAGAGAATGCATCCTGCTGCTATTGTAAACTAATTTCCATATCTTTTTCCTTGACTCCACTTATCTCTCATTTTAAATATTTATCTGATCTAGTCAAAAGTTTCCGGAACCAAATCTGCTGATTAATGATTATCTTTTCAACTGCCTCTCCAGTAGATGTTAAAACTCTTCTATTTACCCAGACAAGACCATTGGCATACCCCTTGGAGTTGGAGGAGTTATGCAATGGGATTGGGTGCAAAATACTGTGGGAAAGAAGTCAGCAATTTTGTATAACTAGTGTTGAATGTGTCAAAAAAAGAAAAAACACTTTTTTCCTCACTCAACGTTGCAAACTGAACCGACTCCAGAAAGCAGGGAAACTAATGTTTCTAAAGCCAATTAATGATAACCTTCACAACTTTAATAGGTGGTCCAGATCCTTAAGCATGGCGAGAGCACTTTGTGAGCTTCAGTTGGAACTGCAGAGTCGATCGTCATGCATGTCCTCCACTAAAACTGGAGGATCAGTTACTGAAGCTAGCAATACCAACTCTAAGAGCCCAAAAACTGAG
Source organism: Alnus rubra (assembly GCA_028654335.1). Classification (NCBI taxonomy): domain Eukaryota; kingdom Viridiplantae; phylum Streptophyta; class Magnoliopsida; order Fagales; family Betulaceae; genus Alnus; species Alnus rubra. Next base: position 88,688 of record JAJPGS010000714.1, on the reverse strand, counting down.
AATGAGGACTTTGTTCCGAAGACACCTGTAGGAAAAGAGACAAAGACAAAGCTCAAGGCATCCAAAGTTTCCACAAATTTGACAAAGCTTGCGGAGACCGAAGCGGAGTTGGGAGCAAATGCTTATTTCAGGACAGACTCTGTCCAAACTAAAGCTAAGAACTTGAGCTCAAACGTCCTTCCAACTAATGTAGAAGATGATTCATGTCAAAACTGCAAAAGTTGTCAGGCTACTGGAGAACTATACAAGACTGACTCATGTTTGCTCACTGTGCTTCAGTGTTTTGAAGGGCAAGAATCTGATGCCTATGGTATGGTAGGAAATTTTCCTAGCCCAAGAGAACTAGCAAACCTTGATGAAAGTTTGCTGAGAACACGCTGCAATCTCGGCTACAGAGCAAGCCGCATATTGAAACTTGCTCAGGGTATTGTTGAAGGCAGAATTCAACTAACACAACTTGAAGAAGCCTGTAAAGGAGCAAGCTTATCCAGCTACAATATGTTGGATGACCAGTTGAAGGGAATTGATGGATTTGGTCCTTTTACATGTGCCAATGTGCTTATGTGCATGGGATTTTACCACGTCATTCCAACTGATTCTGAAACTATCAGGCATTTAAGACAGGTATTCATTTGGTTCTTCCTCTAGCTTTATCAGAAGTATTGAAAATGTGCCTGATATGATTGAAGTTTTTCTTAATAAAATGCAGGTCCATGCAAGAAAATCTAACTCTCAAACAGTGCAGAGAGATGTTGAATATATCTATGGGAAGTATGCACCATTTCAGTTCTTGGCATACTGGTATATGATGCAACAACTCTAATTTCGTATTGACTATAGCTTCTTCATATTTTCCTATCATGCTTTTGTAATCCTTCATAATTAGTTTCACTACATAATATTTCCTCTGTTTTCTGCTAGGTCTGAACTCTGGCACTTCTATGAGAAAAGATTTGGGAAGCTAAGCGAAATGCCATGCTCAGATTATCACCTAATCACTGCCAGTAATATGAGGATCGCAAGAGGTAAAAACAAGAGGAAGAGAATATGACTCTAGAGAAAGCCTGGCATTAGCTCGGATGACAAAAAAGCGAGAGGCTAGTTTAGCTGCCCTGTTCTGTGATTCACTTTTTATCATTTTAGTGTTTCAGGCATGCTGAAAATTGCTTGAACTGCTTCAACAATTTTGAGGCATTGTCTGCCATGCCCGTGCGATGTAATGTAATTTGAAGTTTCCATGTAAGTTGTTCAGTCTTCTGGTCCTTAATTCTTTTATTTTTATTCTCTGGTAAATAAGGAGGGAAAGGCCCCAACTACCTCGCAATATTACGTCCCAAGTAGGAGTTCCACTGATCCTTGAGTTAGCTGAGAGTGTACGTACCATTAGGATGAAATAAGATTGACAAGCTACGTGAGTTGGCCCAACTACCATCACTGCCAGCATTCCGGGCAAGCTTTAAGCCATTAGAACATTAATCGAAATTAGCTAAGAAAGCCTACATTCCATTCACCACTGTCCCCAAAGTCAGTATCGCAATGACCGTGAAAAAGGAAAAAATAAATAAAGAAAGAAAAAGTGTGGTTGCTGCCTTGCACGTTTGGGTCTGACAGCACAAAACGTTTGGCTCACTACTCTTAAAAACATCTTTTCTCAAATACATGCGTGCAACCTAATTATTTACTTCATAGTTTTGGAAAGTAAAATAGCTCCCTCGATCCTTCTTCTTAAGTCACCGGTCTGTCTCTGTAGCCAACTAGTACGTCTCATCCTTCCAAGCCATAATATTTACATCTCAACTTCTTGTTAATGCAGATTCTTGATAATAAGAAATCTTCCATCATCCCAAGAAAAAAAATAATACTATCTTATGAGATGTCAATAAAATTTGCAATATGGCGAAGTGAGTAATTGACTGCCACTAGCACAGAGTTTATGGTTGGCCTGTGAAATTCTTGAAGCTTGACCACGTGGTACTACATGCTGCAATTTTGAGATTGGAAGTGTAAGTTTGATAGAAAAATAGTCTCAGATGAACAAGAATGATAATTTCAATCAAATTCATATGACCAACGAAACGACCATAAAGAAAACCATGAAAAAATTGAAATTGAAAAAAGTGTCGCACACAAATGGAACCCCATATGATCGGAAAATTTGAGTCTAGCTTTATAGCTTTAAACATTGGGTTTCTAATCTATCCAAGAAAGAATTTTTCTCTTCCCTTTTGTAAACAGCACTTACTAAGCAAAACGCTTATTGAAAAGATATATATATATATGCTGGTCCTATCTTCTGTAATGTATATGTATGTACTGGACACCTGATGGATAAGATATGGCTAATAATTGCTGATTCTGCAATGTTTCTACACACCTCCTCAACCAATTTGTTTAACAACTGCTTGCAGGAGGAGCCTCTGGCTGCTTTACTGCCAAAGCATCTTGAAAAGCTGGTATCTCATTGTATGCTTCATTCAACCTGGATAAAAGAGAGAATTGGGTCTGCAGAATAAAATTGAAAGAGTAAAAGGAAACCTGTCAGCAAACATAGATACAGAAATATTGTAGACCCTAAATTTCGGGACTACAGGATACAGTTGTTATCATGAGAGTGAAAGAGAAAGAGAGAATTTCATAATCTTACTTCTAATAATTAAACAACAAGATCAAAGAAGCAACAAAAGGGGAAAGCAATACAAAACTAATGAACCCAAAAATATCCACAGCAAAAATTCTAGCTGGTGGATGAAGAAGTTGGAATATCTCAGACCAGAAGCAAGGTGTACAATGGCCGCAGAAGAATAGACAAGGTCATAAAATTTTCCAAATACTGTAATTCCACAAATTCTTGATGGCCAGGTTCCAGTAGTATTTACAACCTAAAAGGAAAAAAACTATCCTCATATATGAAGGCTAAACTCTAGGTCCATGACAAAGTGCAGCTACTGTTATTACAACAAAGTGTACATACAGCAGATCAAAGGAAAAGTTCGTATTAAAGCAGATTGCAGATAAATTTAATTCATTTAATGAAAACGTCAGCCATAAATCCCTGCTTTTTCATTTTTATTTATTTTGCACTTTTTCTGAAGAAATATTGTGTCTAGTAAGACCGCTACTGTTTTTCCCATTAATATAAATTAGAGATATTTCCTACACATGTAGCTGCCACAGTAACTTATAGAATGAGCAATACCATGTCAACATTGAACATTTTACTTGCTGCATCAAGCTGAGGCGCTAGAAACAAATCTGCCTGCAATAATAGAGAATGCATTACACTATGTTTTAAGAAATACCTTAATTCATGAACGAATTCCACTCAAGCTCTTGTGCTGCAGCACAGTAGAAAGTGAAGTTCTAGCATACTGCAATGTGCCTAAGGCATGTAAAGTATAAGACTGGAATCAGCACAATTGTATATATTTATACACTTATGTCAAAAGCCTAGAGCTTAGAGTTGAGTTCGGTGCCTTCATGTCTCGGAATCCATGGTTTGGGAGAAGAACCATTTTCAGATTGCAGTCCCAAAGATTGAGGAGTGGTTCAGATATTTTATATTGTGTTCTGCTGCCAGAAGGTAGCAGTTGGTCTCAATACTTAGGTTGTAATAACATTAAGAGATATCTTCCGGTGTAGAAGATAGAGCAACATCGGACTGGTTGACGACTTTCTTAGCAAAGAAGCCTCAAGGAATATTGGAATATTTGGTACCAAATTGAAGAATTCAGAAGACGCACATTTTTTTTCAGTCTTTCTCTGTGCAGTAGCCAATTTTAAATTAGTTTGAAAGGATCTAGGGTTAAGATTGTGTGTTTAGGGTTAGGTACCTAGTACATTACATGTAGATAGCCAACTTAGAAGAAAGCATTCTTAAGAGCCGTAATACATCTGTAGCACGTTCCAAACCCTCTCTAGAAAATGCCTGCAAACGGTACAGTGTCTACCATATGCAAGTTCACAGGCACAGACACAGATGGAGCAAGAAAACAAACCAGGAAAACTTCATCTCCAGTTGCATATCGACCAGCATAGTCTTTTAACAGCTTTTCGAGTGCTGAAACAAATTGAAATAGTGATCAAATTAAGCCAAAACTGCCATTCAGGAGCAGAAACGATCCCATAGTGAGCTGCAAAAAGCAAGGAGGAAATCAAAAGTCGTTAGAAAGATCAAGATACTCCAAGAAAATAAAATTGTGCATTCACCCTTTGTTTCTTCCCAATTATTCCGATGATTGGTCTTTGGATATATGAACATTGACCTGATTATCCAAACAAACAAATAGATACGATCCTTCCACCAGATCTAGAATCCATTGCGCACTTAGCATGTCTTCTACATGATACGATACTCTATCTAAGCACTAATAAAAAAAAATAATACTCTATCCAAGTAGAAAGTTCATATATAGTTAAACTCCCTTGAACTTTATGAGTAATGAAAAACTAGTCACACAACCTAGAAAGTTGAAGTCATATTACAAATTTGATATCAAGTCTATTGATAATAGACCTAGCTGATACTTTTTTTCTTTTTCTTTTTTTTTTATAAGTAATAAGTAAGGGAATCGCCTACTGTGGGGCTGATACTGTTAATCTTGTGAACTGCTGGGCATGCAGATAGTTTGGAACTCATAGAGATAATTAAAATCAAAGAATTATTGTCATCAGGCGTATCTCTAAAATGGCTTATGGAGGGACTGAATGCTCAGATTGTGTCTATATTATAACTCAATATTATTTGCAAAGACTATTATCAGATATCTTCCCCTATATCTTGCTAAAATTCTGTATATATTATATTCATTCAATGGCTGTGTGAGAATTGGTCTTGTCATCAGCTTATTGAGAAATAATGCTTGGACAGCCATCCATGGCTGAAGCCATACCCAAAAGATCTTCAACAACTCTAGTGCCATAGTTCTAATGTATGAATTCAACCCAGCCTTCAGACAAGTAAGATTGAACTTAAATTCCACGTGTCATGTATAAATTGGTATTTGTCTCCTCTCTGGGGGTGAAGGGAGTGGGAGGGAGGATTGGGTTCAGCAACAGCTTAGTGAAAGCTTACCTGCCAAGCCTTTTTCAATATGCTGTTTAGCCCAAGCAAGCTGCTCGTTGGGACCAACTTTTTCTTCAATGTACTTCTGTAAATGGGAAAAGCAGAAAAACAAAATTAATATCATATATGTTTTAACAATGTCATCAATAATAAATAAGGATGTAGTCAAGCTGAGATGAGTATTAAAAATTTAAGATTAGTTTGTTTAATTTTCTTTTGAATACAAGTTGAGCTCGAGCTCATCACCAAACTAAATTACATGTTCAAGCTTAGTTAATTTATTTTTTAAATAAGCTCGAGTGTGCTCACGAGCGCTTTAATTAATGTATTCCTCTCCTCATAAAATGTTAATACCATGAGACTTGTTATTTCTCCATCTCCCATCCATCTTTTTTTCAAATCAACCATGTGGAACCTACACATCCAATGGTTGATATGAAAAAAAAAAAAAAAAAAAAATTCATATATGGATAGAGATGGAGAAAATAGCATTTCTCGAATACCATTATTGAAATTTTGTACTTTTCCATAAATCCAGGCTATAATTGTCGTTAAGTTTATATCATTCAAGTTAATTAGATAAACTAATTTTTATTTATGAACTTATGAAAATTATATTCGCCTATGAAGATTTGTAACAAATCATAGAAAAAAAAATTATCACGAAATAGACTATTAATGTTATATTTCATGACCATATCTACAAATTTTTTTTTTTGATAAGTAAATTTAGTTTTATAGAAAGCGATATCTACAAATTTATAGCAGAAAAGTTGCTACCACAATTTCTTAAAATAAAAAAAATAAAAAAAAAGGATTTCCTATCTAGTTTTCAAAGCTTTGCGATTTACTTCCTCCATCATATTTTCCATCAAACATACTAACGGAGTTGCTGCCCATAAGCACGTCGCTAGATCACCACAACCACGTATTAAATTCGACACATTATATCTAGTTATATACAATCTGTGTGAAATTTCAATTCTATCCTTAAAAATAATAAAAGTAGCACCAAACAAAACAAAAAAAACTGAAGAAAACGGATGTGTGATGTGGTGGGTGGAGTTGCGACCCCCACCCAAGTCCCACATAGATCCAACTTTGTTTTACTTTTTTTTTTTTTTCCTTTTTTACTATTTTTACAATTGTTGAGAATCTAATTGGAATTTCATACAAGTTGTGGGTATGATGTATCAGATTTAATACACAGCTATAGTGACCTGGCGAAGTGCTTACGTGGCAACAAATCCATTGCTAGGTTGGACGGAAAGAGTTATTCATAAAGTTATGAAAACCTAGGCAGAGAATCTCTCTTCTTTCTTTTTTTCTTTTTTGTATAAACATAGATAGCGAAGAGAATTCTTTTTCTTTTTTTTTTTCTCATCTTTTATATACTTCAAATGTTATCATTACAAAATTATAAAGAATAAAATTGAAGCTATACAATTTTATACGAGTTGGCTCATTTGATAAACAAGCTTAAATCTTTGTTCAGACTCAATTCGTTTATTAATCAAACTGAACTTAATCAAGTTTATACTAGTTGAGCTGGAACTATTAATAAACAAGTTAGTTCATTTGCAACCCTAATTATGCAAATATTGTCTGAATTCTAACTAATGGATATATAACCATAAAAGTCTCACTCAGCTACATACCAGTATAGTTAGATTTTGACGAGGCTGTATGGTTGAGGAAACAATATTGGCAGCCTACATATCATGTGGCAAAAGAAACCTCATTAATCTCTGAATCTGAAACATACTTGAAAAACATTGGTGAATATTAGGAAAAATTAGATAACACCAGACAAACAGTTATGCCTGATTACAACAGGAAACTCAAACCATCATTATTCCAGCATCTATCCCCTCGAGGCTGGGCAAGAAAGTAATTCTAAAGAAGGATTTTTGTTACATATTATCTACCATGTAGAAAACAATTCTTGTAGTGTTATTAATCATGCAGAATACAACTAAGTGCAGTTGTGTCAGAAATGTTTAGGGTACACATATACTGGACATTACTTCAGAACGATCACAGCAGACACAGCCATCCTTGTTAATGTGTATCCAGGTTTTATTGCAGATTGTTAACTCTCCATGGGCCGTGAGGCCATGCACTGATCTCCAATATTAAGATTCATAAATATTTAAGCTTATCTCTGTCCATGTGCTAACATTCTTTCATTTATGATTTTAAATACTTCCAAATTTCTTTGAAAATTATGAGTGGTACTACAAAACCCACTTCTACCAACTTTCTTATTCATGACATGGTTATTACTCTGTGTGAGTCACTAACAAATGCAAGTACTGGAGTCACTTCCAGACAAGAGGTAAACAGTTTTAGTCAGAATTGTTGTGTACAACTGACATATATTTGAGATAAAGTACATCAATGGCCAAGGAACAATTCACATTTTCTAACAAGAGCATTTGATGGAATATGTAGAGCTCAATGAATATGGGTTCTTAAGCTTAAACTCATATAAAGAGTCATACTGTTAAGGATAAGATAGTAAACTCACAAAACACACCTGGATCCTACTCAGCAACTGCCACTACAGACTCAGCCTCACTCATGGACAGGAGACAAACCCTAGAAGAATCAGCCAATCGAGGGTGCAATGGCTGCTTTTGCCACAAATCTGGCAGGAAGAATACTGGCGAGGAGGCGGGGCAGTACCAAAGAGGGAGTGCCCGGCAGTGGAAATTTGAGGCTGTTGTGGAGGTGGATTTCTTGGAGAGAAGGGTGGAGTATGATACTGGTTGTGTGGAGATGGGTGACGAAATTGACCAGGTGGTTTTTTAGGGAAGAATCTGAGTTAGGGGAAGTCGTTAGGACTGTTGTGGAAGGAGTTGGGACTGTAAGGTGGTTTGGATCGATGAGCATGTAGAGCAAAGGAACCGGCTTCAGGGGTTAAGAACCGGCTTCAGGGTTAAGCGCTTGTTGTTGGTTCTGAAGAAGTATTTTGTGGCTAAGCAACTCAGATTGGAAATCATGAAAAGTAGTTTCTCGGTCACGTAGGGTAAAGGCAGTAAAAAAAGGAACTAAAAGTAGGGTTGATTCCATTAATGATGAGCGAAATCAGGTCATCATCATCAATGGATTTACCTACAGCAGAAAGTTCATCAGCCCAAGCTTTGGCTTGGTTGAGGTATTCGGTGCACGTCTTATTCCCCTGCTGCAAGCTTTGCAACTGACGCTTGAGATGGAAGATGCGTGATCTGGATTGAGCAACAAAATGTGTGGCCAGAGAGGTCCATGCAAGCCTCGATGTGTTCAAACAGTACATCGATGGCACAAGTGAAGGTACTAGAGAGCAGATAATGAGACTTAGAAGCTGTTAGTCTCGTCTCAGCCATGCAACATAGGCTGGATTGGGAATCTGGGCATCACCAGTGGCATTGGCGATGGTTTTGGGAGGACAAGGTTCTGTCCCATCAAGCAATCCCTGGAGTTCATAACCACATAGGATTGGTTGAAACTGAGCAACCCATCCGAGGTAGTTGGGGCCTTCCAGTTTGATGCAGCTGAGCTGTGTAACATTGGGCATCAAAGGATTGGTTTCAGCAGGTGCAGCGTTTGTGTTGGCCATGGAAGAGCGTTGGCTATTGGTTGGCTCTGATACCATGTAAACTTAAAAGAATATTAGGGTAAAAACCTTAAGCACTTGATGCTTAGGTTTAGTATTGATACAGTATTTATAGGGATTTACAATATGCCGTGTACATGGCATGATATAATATCATATGCTAGATAAGGTAAGTAACATTCTTTCCTAGGAAGGTAAAGATGGCAATATAGCCATTGAGTGTACAATAGGAATAGTGTGCAAGAATAATGAGAGATATGCTAGCTATAGGTTTGATATGGTGAGGAAATTCGGATCTGTTCATGTTGAGGAAGGTTCCCTTGAATCATGGCTAATTGTTCTAGGGTTTGTCTGTTGTCCATGAGTGAGGCTGAATCTGTAGTGGTGGTTGCTGAGTAGGATCCGGGTGTGTTGTGTGAGTTAACTATCTTATCCTTAACACATACTTCACCTTACTGAAATCTATTAGTTTGAGCAGAAGAGAAGTTAGTTAAGAAACCTCATAGCATAAAATAGTACAGTGACCTCCCGTGAGCGAACTGACAAGTATACTTCGCAATTTCTCAAGTGCAAGCACACAGGTTCTTGATTTAGTCAAGAATCAATAATCCATTCATATTTCATACTGGTTAATGAATTTTTGTTTCAAAGTGATGCATTAAATTTTTTTTAAAAAAAAAAAACAGATGCTTTATTACCTGGTAGTTGATGCCTCTTTTCTGAAGATCTCGAGGCAACAATGGATGCTGGGGATATTTCTCTTCTAAATACTGCATGCGTTGCAAAAGTACAACAAGAACCATTATAGGAAAGATTGAAAATGTACATGAAGGGGATGTTTGATGAGACAGACGGTAAAGAAATTGTGAAAATAAAAATTATAAAATATAAAAAAGAAAAAAGAAAAAAAAAAAATTGCTACTTATATACCATTATGATGGCAAAAGAGTCGGAAAGTACAATATCTCCATCCACGAGCACCGGCACGTAACCAAGAGGATTAACCTTTCTAAACTCTACGAAGCAAAAAAAAAAGAGAATGCTTTCAAGAGTTTTTTTTTTTTCTTTAATTATAGAGAGATCAAATTTAGTAGGAGGGGCGGGGCCATTATGGAATGCATGTAGAGGCGTAGAGCAATAGAATTCATTCAGAAGTTTGAGAAAAAGAACATGCAGAAGGTTGGGAAAAAATAAGAAGAACAAAAAGAGAATCAAAACTGACCTGGACTGAATTGCTCTCCCTTCAATATGTTAACTGCTCTGTCTTCGTATTTCAGCTCTATATATGATTTATGCAAAATTGAAACAGTCAAACAGTACTGGATCAACAAAAGACTAGAGGGGCTTACCATTAATGATCGATTAACCATAAACTAAAGTCAAAAGACAATAATTTGAAGAAATTTAAAAAAAAAGGGGAAGCAAAGGGCTTACCTTTCAAGCTGAGGGCAATACGAACACGGCGGGAGCAAGAACTCCTCCAGTACGAATACAGCTTCAGCTGATTCTTATCGCCATTTCCGCCTCCACTCGCCTAATCAAACCACCCCCCGCCAAAAAAATAAAGAAAAGAATAAACCCAATTCTCAGTCTCCCCTCACGTATACAAATCTTCATATACTTAAAGTAAAATAAAAAAGAACGAGAATACTGACTGTAATTTGTAATAGCGCATACCAATGCCATGACCCGCTCCAAGTAACAAAGAAGGATAATTCGATCGATCAGCGATCTCTTGATTTGGTTACCCCTAAACAACGCAACACAAAACAGCCAGTGACGACGCACTCTTTAAGGCCAATCCAATCCCAACGAGACATGCAGTGTCGTTGTCCAACTCTAAAGTTTGCGTCGCGGTAGTCTATTGGCCGTTGGCTTTCTGCGGTGTCGTCGGCTGCATTCCCAATTGATTACTCACACTCACACAGACACAGTTACACCAGCCCATTTGTTTAGTACATGCTTAACGAGAGTCATGCTTCTTCCTTATTCTTACGTTATATCAAAATTGATATTGTTTTTAAAATTATACTGCGATTAAAATGATCTACTAAAATTAAATAATAATTTTAAAAATTACATCGATTTTAAAATAACACAAGAAAAACATGAAAGGTTGAGAATAACCTAGACTAGAGGAATTGAAAGCCAGATCTCCTCCCCCAGCAGCCTTGAAAGAAGAGCTTCTAGGAGTGATAAGCTGCTACGAAGACTTTTGGTTTTTTGGAAATATATATATATATATACACACTAATGAATGGGGCATGATACTATCATATATGATTATTTAGAAGATGAATGGCAACCTATTTTTATTAATCATGATTATGATTTATATGATGATTATTATAGTGACGATTAACAGAAGAATTGCACAAAGGGGTATTATATGAAGAAGTATTATGACATGAAACTTTATGAAAAAATGAAAAAGAAAAATTTATGACATGAAGACTTTATGAAACATTTTCACACCCGCCGACGCAAAAGATAAAATAATCAATGCTGCTCAGAAGACTGAATTATTGTTGCATCCGCCGACGCAAAAGACAAATAATCAAAGTTGCTCAGAAGACTCAAGAATTATTACTGCCTTTACTGTTCAGAAGACATGTGGAATATTGAATTATTTTACTGTTCAACAAGATATGCACAATACTTATTACTGTTCATATTTGTAGTTTTCATTTTCTTCTAGCCTATAAAAGGCATGTAAGATATGTTAGAATGCAGAGGCCATTTGAGAGGTCATTTAAGACGCAACTCAGAGATAACTTGAGTGCCTATCGTCCTTAACCTTTCTATCATTTCTATCCTTTGTATCCAGTATTATCTTTTCTTTTTCTTTTTCTTTTCATTTCCTAATATCTTTCAACCTCTGCATTAAGGCTTTGAATCTTGTATCTACTTCCACTTTGAATCAATATATTAAGTAAGAATGTTTATTACTTTGTCTTTGTCTTCACTAATTGATTCTCCTTTATATTATGTTTTTGAATTATTTTATTAAATCATTATACAATTCATTATTTAACATATATATATATATATATATATATATATTATTCAGGGCCATTCCATTCCTGTAAATGGTTATTCTCAAGAATGCTAAAAAACCAGAGGACAGAATAGCAATTCCATTATATATTGGACCTATTCCTATCTACCAAACGTGACATTATTATGATGATGAGATAATTTTTTTAGGTATTGTTGTCACGATTTGGGTCGTTTATTTAAAATGAGCGGTTCGAGAAAAAAAAAAAAAAAAAAAAAAAAAAAAAAAAAAAAAGGTATTGTACCGGATCTAAATCCAAAAGTGTAAATATATGCTATATGATGTCTAAGAAAGATACAATGGATGGAAAATTAAATTGCCCCTTGTAAAAAGAACTATATTAAAACATGGAAAAACTTTACTAAACATACCTGAATTTTTATCCCTTTACAATTATCCCCTGAACTTAAAAAATACTCAATTTAATGTATTCATATTTAAAAACTGCTAAGGAGGCACGAGACATTCTAGAGGTCACTCATGAAAATATTAAAACTGTTTAAAATTCAAAACTTTAGGTGTTGACTTCCAGGTTTGAGGTGATTAGGATGAAGAAACAAAATGAAAGAGATGGATGGTACTACTATTTGAGTCTAAACTCGATCTTTTATGTCCCCAAATGAGTAGCTCAATCGGCTGAAAACCACCCCTAATGAAGCGAAGGTCACTAGTTCGAATCCCCCCTCCTCCCTCTTGTGTGGACATGCCAAGAAAAAACTCATATCTTTTCCTTTTTGTTGTTCAAAAGGCTTTAAAGATCTTTGCCATGCCTCATTAAAAGAAAAACTAAAGTAATAATTTAACTTGAGTTCATATTTGGATATTGGATAAATTAAATATTTCTTAGGAATAAAAAAAAAAAAAAAAAAAAAGGAGCCAAACACCTTTTCCGCTATAAATCTGATATCTGATTGATATGCAACTGGAAGAAAACAAAAAGGAGAAACACAAATAACAACTGAAAGCAAACTGAATTTCAGGGAATTCAAACAGGCAATCCAAACCGTCAATTGTATGTATCAATTCAGTCTCAACTGTTATTAACACTAGCTTGTAACCCGTGCTATGCACGAGATTCTTCCTTATAATTTAGTTTCATAATAATAATAAAAAAAAAATGGAAGAAGAGAAGCATAGAAAATATAGATAAAAAATGAAAATTGAAAAACACTAATATAATATAATAGGACAAAAATTTCTTATAAACTGGTTTATAGGAAATTTTCTACGACTCACAATTAAAAAAGACACATATCCTTTAAACATGTAAGAAGCACATGTTTTTTTATTAATATTATCTTCGTACATGCTATTTAAATAACATATGCTTCTCATATGCCAAATGACACATGTCAATCTTATATGTGGATTGTAAGAAATTTCCTACAAACCGGTTTGTAGGAAATTTCTGTCCATATAATAGTATTATCTTTTTTGTATTACACAAAGTAATAAAAAACTACTCAATAAACATAATACGCTAAAAAATCATCATACCTCGTACAAAAAACAACCATAGGAAACTCTCTCTCACCATCATTTTCTTGAATTTAGTGTAAAATTTACAAAAGATAAAATAAGCAATATGAATGAAAAATAATATATTAATTACATAAAAAATAAAGAATAAATTAGAGTTTTCTTTTCCATATGTTTTTCCGGTTCATATGAAACCTTGAAAATCAATATTGTCTATCAATTAAGCACGTTAACAATGTGCATTATACATGGAAAAAAAAATCAGTGAACAACGTAAATTAAAAAATCATCATACCTCGTACTCAAAACAACAAAAATAATATAAATTATCAATGCAAAAATAAGGATAGAAAATCAAATCAGAAAAACAGAAGCACATAAAATAAATACAAACATATTATTTACAATTCTATTGAACACAACTCCGACGAACTTGAAAGGCAAATTAAAAAAAAAAAAAAAAAAAAGCTATAGCAATATTACAAACAAAAAGGTTCCAACAATAGCAAAAATTTCGCTCTCTTTGCTTTGAGCATCACTCTCCAGTAATGTAAACAACATTGTAGTTTTGCATAGTCACAAACTATTACTTCTCCATATATTTATTTGAGAAAGTGTGAGATATTGGAGTGACTTTTGACATTTCCAAAAGAACAAAAAAAAAAAAAAAAAAAAAAAAAAAAAAATTGACATTTGACTCTTTGAGGTTTAGTTTGTAACAGACATTCAGTGGGAGGGGAAGCAGTGTTAGAGTAAAAGATTTTACTTAAAGGAAGAGAAAGGGGTAGAAATTAGTGAGGATTTAATGACAAAAAAAATTGACGTTTCTATTCATTTTTTATTCAATATAAGATAGTTAATTAGTGATATTAAATGCACCATTTATATGATATATAAAACATTTAAATGAATTAATACATAAGACCCTTATTTTTAGTTTAATTCATATAAATTAAAACATGTTAAAACATTTGTTCTCATAGGTGTAGTTTAGAATGAAAATAAGTATGAAGAAGAAAAATAGCAATAAGAAAATCACGATTTTGATTATCAAAATATAAAATAGAAAATTAGTAGGAATTTTTTTTAATGTTGGTGTGATACCTATTATATTTCAATCATATATAATTCTAAACATTTGAAAAAACAAATGAACGAAAATAAAAAAATAATAAAAAAAAAATTTCATAAACATTCACAAACAAAATGAAAACATATTTAGATTTTAACCAAAAATATAAAAATACCAAAGAGTCATACTTATATCATTAATTGAGAGAGAGAGAGAGAGGCTACTTGTATCATTAATAGAGAGAGAGAGAGAGAGATTAAATAGATCGGTTATATTTAGATTACAATCAAAAATATAAAAATACCAAAAAGTCATACTTATATCATTAATTAAGAGAGAGACTATTTGTATCATTAATAGAGAGAGAGAGAGAGAGAGAGAGAGATTAAATAGACCGGTTCAATTTTATTTTTAAAAAAATGAATTAATACATAAGACCCTTATTTTTAGTTTAATTCATATAAATTAAAACATGTTAAAATATTTGTTCTCATAGGTGTAGTTTAGAATGAAAATAAATATGAAGAAGAAAAATAGCAATAAGAAAACCACGATTTTGATTATCAAAATATAAAATAGAAAATTAGTAATAATTTTTTTTAATGTTGGTGTGATACCTATTATATTTCAATCATATATAATTCTGAACATTCGAAAAAACAAATGAACGAAGAATAAAAAAATCTCATAAATATTCACAAACAAAATGGAAACATATTTAGATTTCAACAAAAAATATAAAAATACCAAAGAGTCATACTTATATCATTAATTGAGAGAGAGAGGCTACTTGTATCATTAATAGAGAGAGAGAGAGAGAGAGAGAGAGAGATAAAATAGACCGGTTATATTTAGATTACAACCAAAAATATAAAAATACCAAAAAGTTATACTTATATAATTAATTGAGAGAGAGACTATTTGTATCATTAATAGAGAGAGAGAGAGGGATAGATTAAATAGACCGGTTCAATTTTATTTAAAAGAAAATGAATTAATACATAAGACCCTTATTTTTAGTTTAATTCATATAAATTAAAACATGTTAAAATATTTGTTCTCAGAGGTTTAGTTTAGAATGAAAATAAGTATGAAGAAAAAAAATAGCAATAAGAAAACCACGATTTTGATTATCAAAATATAAAATAGAAAATTAGTAAGAATTTTTTTTAATGTTAGTGTAATACCTATTATATTTCAATCATATATAATTCTGAACATTCGAAAAAACAAATGAACGAAGAAAAAAAAATCTCATAAACATTCACAAACAAAATGGAAAAATATTTAGATTTCAACCAAAAATATAAAAATACCAAAGAGTCATACTTATATCATTAATTGAGAGACAGAGGCTACTTGTATCGTTAATAGAGAAAGAGAGAGAGAGATTAAATAGACCGGTTATATTTAGATACAACCAAAAATATAAAAATACCAAAAAGTTATACTTATATCATTAATTAAGAGAGAGAATATTTGTATCATTAATAGAGAGAAAGAGAGGGAGAGATTAAATAGACCGGTTCAATTTTATTTAAAAGAAAATGAATTAATACATAAGACCCTTATTTTTAGTTTAATTCATATAAATTAAAACATGTTAAAAATTTATTCTCATATGTATAGTTTAAAATGAAAATAAGTATGAAGAAGAAAAACAGCAATAAGAAAACCACGATTTTGATTATCAAAATATCAAATAGAAAATTAGTAGGAATTTTTTTTAATGTTGGTGTGATACCTATTATATTTCAATCATATATAATTCTGAACATTCAAAAAACAAATGAACGAAAAAAAAAATCTCATAAACATTTACAAACAAAATGGAAACATATTTAGATTTCAACCAAAAATATAAAAATACCAAAGAGTCATACTTCTATCATTAATTGAGAGAGAGAGACTACTTATATGATTAATAGAGAGATTAAATAGACCGGTTATATTTAGATTTCAACCAAAAATATAAAAATACCAAAAAATCATACTTATATCATTAATTGAGAGAGAGACTATTTGTATCATTAATAGAGAGAGAAAGATGGAGAGATTAAATAGACCGGTTCAATTTTATTCAAAAAACCGGTTCAATATTTAAAGGACCGGTTTAGTCACTAAAAAGTATGGGTTCATGCCAAGTGTCACTATTCTATGCCATTATAAGGAAAAACTCGGCTTTTATATATATATATATATATATATGATTATTCCACACGATTCCATGACGTACGGTAAGGAACTTTATTGCAACACCTAGATACAAATGTGCTCTCACATGCGTATCTTAAAGCTTGATCACGTGGCACTTCATGCTGCAATTTTGAGATTGGAAGTGTAAGCTTGATAGAAAAATGGTTTCAGATGAACAAGAATGAAAATTTCAATCAAATTTATATGACCAACGAAACGAGCATTACGAAAACCATGCAACAATTAAATATTGAAAAAAGTGTTGCACACAAATGGAACCCCGTATGATCGGAAAATTTGAGTCTAGCTTTGTAGATTTAAACCTTGTGTTTTTAATCTATCCAAGAAAGACTTTTTCATCTTCCCTTTTTTAAACAGCACTTGCTAAGCAAAACGCTTATTGAAAAGATATATATATGCTGGTCCCATCTTCTGGAATGTATATGTATGTACTGGACACCTGATGGATAAGAAATGGCTAATAATTGCTGATTCTGCAATGTTTCTACGCACCTCCTTAACCAATTCGTTTAACAAGTGCTTGCAGGAGGAGCCTCTGGCTGCTTTTCTGCCAAAGTATCTTGAAAAGCTGGTATCTCAATGTATGCCTCATTCAACCTGGATAAAAGAGGGAATTGGGTCTGCAGAATAAAATTGAAAGAGTATAAGGAAACCTGTCAGTAAACACAGATAGAGAAATACTGTAGACCCTAGATTTCGGGACTACTGGATATAGTTGTTATCATGAGAGTGAAAGAGAAAGAGATAGAATTTCATAATCTTACTTCTAATAATTAAACAACAAGATCAAAGAAGCAACAAAAGGAGAAAACAATACAAAACTAATGAAGCCAAAAATATCCACAGCAAAAATTCTAGTTGATGGCCAGGTTCCAGTAGCATTTATAACCTAAAAGGAAAAAGACTATCCTCATATATGAAGGCTAAACTCTAGGTCCATGACAAAGTGCAGCTACTGTTCATACAACAAAGTGTAAATACAGCAGATCAAAGGAAAAGTTGGTATTAAACCAGATTGCAGATAAATTTAATGCATTTAATGAAAACGTCAGCCATCCACCCCTGCTTTTTCATTTTTATTTATTTTGCACTTTTTCTGAAGAAATATTGTTACTAGTAACACCGCTACTATTTTACCCATTAATATAAATTAGAGATATTTCCTACACATGTAGCTGCCACATTAACTTATAGAATGAACAATACCATGTCAACATTGAACATTTTAGTCGCTACATCAAGCTGAGGCGCTAGAAACAAATCTGCCTGCAATAATAGAGAATGCATTACCTTATCTTTTAAGAAATACCTTAATTCATGAACGAATTCCACTCAAGCTCTTGTACTGCAGCACAGTAGAAAGTGAAGTTCTAGAATACTGCAATGTGCCTAAGGCATGTAGAGTATAAGACCAGAATCAGCACAATTGTGTACATTTCTACACTTATGCCAAAAGCCTAGAGCTTAGAAAGTTTGGTGCCTTCATGTCTCGAAATCCATGGTTTGGGAGAAGAACCATTTTCAGATTGCAGTCCCAAAGAATCAAAAGATTGAGGAGTGGGTTCAGATATTTTATATTGTGTTCTGCTGCCAGAAGGTAGCAGTTGGTCTCAATACTTAAGGTTGTAATAACATCAAGAGAGATCTTCCGGTGAAGAAGATAGAGCAACTTCAGGATGGTTACAATTTTCTTAGCAAAGAAGCCCAAAGGATTATTGGAATATTTGGTACCAAATTGAAGATTTCAGAAGACACACATTTTGTTTTCCAGTCTTTCTCTGTGCAATAGCCAATTTTTTAAAATTAGTTTGAACGGATCTAGGGTTAAAGATTGTGTGTTTAGGGTTAGGTACCTAGTACATTAAATTTAGATAGCCAACTTAGAAGAAAGCATTCTTAAGAGCCATAATATATCAGTAGCACCTTCCAAACCCTCTCTAGAAAATGCCTGCAAAGAGTCCAGTGTCTACTATATGCAAGTTCACAGGCACAGACACAGATGTAGCAAGACAACAAACCAGGAAAACTTCATCTCCAGTTGCATATCGACCAGCATAGTCTTTTAACAGCTTTTCAAGTGCTGAAACAAATTGAAATAACGATCAAATTTAAGCCAAAACTGCCATTCAGGAGCAGAAACTATCACATAGTGGGCTGCACAAGGCGAGGAGGAAATCAAAAGTCGTTAGAAAGATCAAGATACTCCAAGAAAATAAAATTGTGCATTCACCCTTTGTTTCTCCCCAATTATTCCGATGATTGGTCTTTGGATTATTGGATATATGAACATTCACCTGATTATCCAAACAAACTAATAGATACGATCCTTCCACCAGATCTAGAATCCATTGTGCACTTAACATGTCTTCTACATGATACAATACTCTATCTAAGCACTTATAGAAAAATAAAAAATAAAAATACTCTATCCAAGTAGAAAGTCCAAGTTATGTATAGTTAAACTCCCTTGAACTTTATGAGTAATGAAAAACTAGTCACACAACCTAGAAAGTTGAAGTTACATTAAAAATTTGATATCAAGTCTACTGATAATAGACCTAGCTGATACTTTTTTTTATAACTAATAAGTAAGCGAATCGCCTACCGTGGGGCTGATACTGTTAATCTTGTGAGCTGCTGACCATGAGGATAGTTTGTAACTCATAGAGATAATTAAAATCAAAGAATTACAGTCATCAGGCATATCTCCAAAATAGCTTATGGAGGGACTGAATGCTCAAATTCTGTATACATTATATTCATTCAATGGCTGTGTGAGAATTGGTCTTGTCATCAGCTTGTTGTGAAATAATGCTTGGACAGCCATCCATGGCTGAATCCATTCCCAAAAGATCTTTAACAACTCTAGTGCCATAGATCTAATATATTAATTCAACCTAGCCTTCAGAAAAGTAAGATTGAACTTAAATTCCACGTGTCATGTATAAATTGGTATTTGTCTCCTCTCTGGGGGTGAAGGGAGTGGGAGGGAGGATTTGGGTTCAGTGCCAGCTTAGTGAAAGTTTACCTGCAAAACCTTTTTCAATATGCTGTTTACCCAAAGCAAGTGGCTCATTGGGACCAACTTTTTCTTCAATGTATTTCTGTAAATGGGAAAAGCAGAAAAGCAAAATTAATATCATATATGTTCTAACAATGTCATAAATAACAAATAAGGATGTAGTCAAGCTGAGCTGAGCATTAAAAATTTAAGATTAATTTGTTTAATTTTCTTTAGAATACAAGTTGAGCTCGAGCTCATCACCAAACTGAATTACATGTTCAAGCTTAGTTAATTTATTTTTCAAATAAGCTCTAGTGTGCTCATGAGTGCTTAGTTAACGTTTTCATCTCCTCATAAAATATTAAGACCATGAGATATGTTATTTCTCCATCTCCCATCCATCTTTTTTTCAAATCAACCATGTGGGACCCAAAGATCTAATGGTTAATTTGAAAAAAAATATGGATAGAGATGGAGAATTAGCATTTCTCTAATACCATTATTGAAATTTTGTACTTTTCCATAAATCCAAGCTATAATTGTCGTTAAGTTTATATCATTCAAGTTAATTAGATAAACTAATTTTTATTTATGAACTTATGAAAATTAAATTCGCCTACCTTATATTTGTAACAAATCATATAATTTTTTTTTATCATGAAATAGACTATTACTATTATATTTTATGACCATATCTACAAATTTATAGCGGAAAATTAAAAAGTACTTTCTGGGTTTTAACGCGTATAAAAGTTGCTACCACAGTTTCTAAAAAAGGAAAAAAAAGGATTTCCTATCTAGTTTTCAAAGCTTTGCGATTTACTTCCTCAATCATTATTTCCATCAAACTTACTAACGGAGTTGCTACCCGTAAGCACGTTGCTAGATCACCACAACCACGTATTAAATTTGACACATCATATCTACAATCTGTGTGAAATTTCAATTCTATCCTTAAGAATAATAAAAATATATAAATAAAAAAAATAAAAAAAAAAATAAAAAAAATAAAAAAATAAAAAAAACTGAACAAAATTGATATGTGAGATGGCGGGTGGAGTTACGACCCCCACCCAAGTCCCACATAGAACCAACTTTTTTTGTACTCTTCTTCTTCTTCTTTTTTTCCATTTTTTCTTTTTCTTTTTACTATTTTTGTTATTGTTGAGAATATAATTGGAATTTCATACACGGCTATAGTGACTTGGTGAAGTGCTTAAGTAGCAACAAATCCATTGGTAGTTTGGACGAAAAGAGTTATTCATAAAGTTTTGAAAACCTAGGCAGAGAATCTCTTTTTCTTTTTTCTTTCTTTTTTCTTTTTTTTTAGAGTAATTTTTTTTTATTTTCCCTTCATATAATCCAATTTTGACTTCAAACGATATCTATCTCATAAACAAGAGGATTCTTTTTTCTCACTTCTATATACTTAAAATGTTATCATTACAAAATTATAAATAATAAAATTGAAGCTATACAATTTTATACGAGTTGGCTCATTTGATAAACAAGCTTAAATCTTTGTTCAGACTCATTTTGTTTATTAATCAAACTAAACTTAATCAAGTATATACTAGTTGAGCTGGAACTATTAATAAACAACTTAGTTCATTTGCTACCCTAATTATACAAATATTGTCTCAATTATAACTGATGGATATATAACCACAAAAGTCTCACTCAGCTACATACCAGTACAGCTAGATTTTGAAAAGGCTGTATGCTTGAGGAAACAATATTGGCAACCTACATATCATGTGGTAAAAGAAACCCCATTAATCTCAAAATCTGAAACATACTTGAAAAACATTGGTGAATATTAGGAAAAATTAGATAACACCAGACAAACAGTTATGCCTGATTACATCAGGAAACTCAAATTGTCATTACTATTCCAGCATCTATCCCTGAAGGCTAGACGAGAAAGTAATTCTAAACAAGGATTTTTCTTACATATTATCTACCATGTACAAAACAATCCTTTTAGTGTTATTAATCATGCAGAATACAACTAAGTGCAGGTGTGTCAGAAAAATTTAAGGCACCCATATACTGGACATTACTTCAGAACGACAACAGCAGACACAGCCATCCTTGTTAATGTGTATCCAGGTTTTATTTCAGATTTTTAACACTCTCCATGGGCCGTGAGGCCATGCACTGATCTCCAATATTAAGATTCATAAATATTTAAGCTTATCTTTGTCCATGTGTTAACATTCTTTCATTTATGTTTTTAAATACTTCCAAATTTCTTTGAAATTTATGAGTGGTACTACAAAACCCACTTCTACAAACTTTCTTATTCATGACATGGTTATAACTCTGTGTGAGTTACTAACAAATGCAAGTACTGGAGTCACTTCCAGACAAGAGGTAAACAGTTTTAGTCAGAATTGTTGTGAACAACTGACAAATATTTGAGATAAAGTACTTCAATGGCCAAGGAACAATTCACATTTTCTAACAAGAGCATTTGATGGAATATGTAGAGCTCAATGAATATGGGTTCTTAAGCTTAAACTCATATAAAGAGTCCTACTTCACCTTACTGAAATCTATTGTAAATAGTTTTAGTCAGAATTGTTGTGTACAACTGACAAATATTTGAGATAAAGTACTTCAATGGCCAAGGAACAATTCACATTTTCTAATAAGAGCATTTGATGGAATATGTAGAGCTCAACGAATATGGGTTCTTAAGCTTAAACTCATATAAAGAGTCATACTTCACCTTACTGAAATCTATTAGTTTGAGCATAAGAGAAGTTGGTTAAGAAACCTCATAGCACAAAATAGCACAGCAACCTCCCACATGCGAACTGACGAGTATAATTTGCAATTTTTCAAGTGCAAGCACACAGGTTCTTGATTTAGTCAAGAATCAATAATCAATCCATTCATACTAGTTAATGAATTTATTTATTTTTTTTAAAAAAAAAAAAACAAAAGAAAACAAAAACAGATGCATTATTACCTGGTAGTTGATGCCTCTTTTCTCAAGATCTCGAGGCAACAATGGATGCTGGGGATATTTCTCTTCTAAATACTGCATGCGTTACAAAAGTACAACAAGAACCATTATAGGAAAGATTGAAAATGTACATGAAGGGGATGTTTAATGAGACAAACGGTAAAGAAATTATTAAAAAAAAAAAAAAAAAAAATTGCTACTTGTATACCATTATGATGGCAAAAGAGTCGGAAAGTACAATATCTCCATCCACAAGCACCGGCACGTAACCAAGAGGATTAAGCTTTCTAAACTCTACGCAGCAAAAAAGAGAACGCTTTCAAGAGTTTTTTTTTTTTTTTTCTTTAATTATAGAGATATCAAATTTAGTAGAAGGGGCGGGGCAATTATGGCATGCATGTAGAGCAATAGAATTCATTCAGGCGTTTGAGAAAAAGAACACATGCACTAGGTTCGGAAAAAATAAGAAGAACAAAAGAGAAGCAAAACTGACCTGGACTGAATTGCTCTCCCTTCAATAAGTTAACTGCTCTGTTCTCGTATTTCAGCTCTATATATGATTTATACAAAATTGAAACAGTCAAACAGTACTGGATCAATAAAAGACTAGAGGGGCTTACCATTAATCATCGACTAACCATAAACTAAAGTCAAAAGACAATGATTTAAAGAAGTTTAAAAAAAGGGCTTACCTTTCAAGTTGAGGGCAATACGAACACGGCGGGAGCAAGAACTCCTCCAGTTCGAATACAACTTCAGCTGATTCTGATCGCCATTTCCGCCTCCACTTGCCTAATCAAACCACCCCCCGCCAAAAAAATAAAGAAAAGAATAAACCCAATTCTCAGTCTCCTCTCACATATACAAATCTTCATATACTAAAAGTAAAATAAAAAAGAACGAGAATACTGACTGTAATTTGTAATAGCTCATACCAATGCCATGATCCGCTCCAAAGTAACAAAGAAGGATAATTCGATCGATCAGCGATCTCTTGATTTGGTTACCCCTAAACAACGCAACACAAAACAGCCAGTGATGACGCACTCTTTAAGGCCAATCCAATCCCAACAAGACATGCAGTGGTATCCAACTCTAAAGTTCGCGTCGCGGTTGTCTATTGGCCGTTGGCTTTCTGCGGTGTCGTCGACTGCATTCCCAATTGATTACTCACACTTACACAGTTACACCAGCCCATTTGTTTAGGGTGCGTTTTTGGCTTGCGATTTTGTAGAAAAAAAAAAAAAAAAAAAAAAAAAAGAAGAAGATTTTAAATCAATTGTGAAAAATAAACCATTTAAAACTACGTTTTTAATTACGATTTAAAAACGTAGAAAAAATGCATATTCAAATTGCAAGTAATGAGATACTTGTTTGAAAATGCAATATTTTAAAAGATTAAACTGCAATTTTAAATGCTAAATTGCCATTTTATCACACGTTTAACTGCGTTTTTAAAAATCACTTTTTTAAATCGTACATTTTAAAATCGCTATTTTTAAATCATACTTTTTGAAATCACAAACTCAAATAGAACGGTACATGCTTAACGAGTCATGCTTCTTCCTTATTCTTATGTTATCTCGAAATTGATATTGTTTTTAAAATTATGCTGTGGTTAAAATGATCTACTACAACTAAATAATAATTGTAAAAATTACATCGATTTTAAAATAACACAACAAAAACATGAAAGGTTGAGAACAACTAAGACTAGAGGAATTGAAAGCCAATCTCCTCCCAGCAGCCTTGAAAGAAGAGGTTCTAGGAGTGATAAGCTACTATGAAGACTTTTGGTTTTTTGGAAAAAAATAAAATATATATATATATATATATATATATATATATATATATTTCCAGGGCCATTACATTCCTGTAAATGATTATTCTCGAGAATGCTAAAAAACCAAATGACAGAATAGCTATTCCATTATATATTGGACCTATTCCTATCTACCAAACGTGATATTATTATAATGATGTGATAAATTTTTTAGGTATTGTTGTCATGATTTAGGTCGTTTATTTAAGAACGACTCGAAAAAAAAAACAAAAAAAAAGTATTGTACTGGATCTAAATCCTAAAGTGTAAGTATCTACTATATAATGTCTAAGAAAGGTACAATCGATGAAAAATTAAATTGCCCCTTGTAAAAAGAACTATATTAAAACATGGAAAAACTTTACTAAACATACCTAAATTTTTATTACATTTACAATTATCCCCTAAACTTCAAAAATACTCAATTTAATGTATTGATTTTTAAAAACCGCTAAGGAGGCACGAGACATTCTAGACGTCACTCACGAAAATATTAAATCTGTTTAAAATTCAAAATTTTAAATGTTGACTTCTAGGCTTGAGGTGATTAGGATGAAGAAACAAAATTAAGAGATGGATGGTACTATTTTTCCTTTATTCGTTGTTCAAAAGGCTTTAAAGATCTTTGCCATGGCTCATTAAAAGAAAAACTAAAGCAATAATTTAACTTGAGTTCATATTTGGATATTGGATAAATTAAATATTTCTTAGGGAAAAAAAAAAAAGAAAAAAAAAAAAAAAGAAAAAAAAAGGGAGCCAAACACCTTTTCCGCTATAAATCTGATATCTGATTGATATGCAACTGGAAGAAAACAAAAAGAAGAGAACACAAATAACAACTGAAAGCAAACTGAATTTCAGGGAATTCAAACAGGCAATCCAAACCGTTAATTGTATGTATCAATTCAGTCTCAACTGTTATTAACATTATTCCACACGATTCCATGACGTACGGTAAGGACCTTTATTGCAACACCTAGATACAAGTGTGCTCTCACATGCGTATCTTAAAGCTTGACCACGTGGTACTTCATGCTGCAATTTTGAGATTGGAAGTGTAAGCTTGATAGAAAAATGGTTTCAGATGAACAAGAATGACAATTTCAATCAAATTTATATGACCAACGAAACGAGCATTAAGAAAACCATGCAACAATTAAAAATTGAAAAAAGCATCTCACCCAAATGGAACCCCGTATGATCGGAAAATTTGAGTCTAGCTTTGTAGATTTAAACCTTGTGTTTTTAATCTATCCAAGAAAGACTTTTTCATCTTCCCTTTTTTAAACAGCACTTGCTAAGCAAAACGCTTATTGAAAAGATATATATATATATATATATATATATGCTGGTCCTAACTTCTGGAATGTATATGTATCAATGTATGTACTGGACACCTGATGGATAAGAAATAGCTAATAATTGCTGATTCTGCAATGTTTCTACGCACCTCCTTAACCAATTCGTTTAACAAGTGCTTGCAGGAGGAGCCTCTGGCTGCTTTTCTGCCAAAACATCTCGAAAAGCTGGTATCTCAATGTATGCCTCATTCAACCTGGATAAAAGAGGGAATTGGGTCTGCAGAATAAAATTGAAAGAGTAAAAGGAAACCTGTCAGCAAACACAGATAGAGAAATACTGTAGACCCTAGATTTCGGGACTACTGGATATAGTTTGTTATCATGAGAGTGAAAGAGAAAGAGAGAGAATTTCATAACTTACTTCTAATAATTAAACAACAAGATCAAAGAAGCAACAAAAGGAGAAAGCAATACAAAACTAATGAAGCCAAAAATATCCACAGCAAAAATTCTAGTTGATGGCCAGGTTCCAGTAGCATTTACAACCTAAAAGGAAAAAGACTATCCTCATATATGAAGGCTAAACTCTAGGTCCATGACAAAGTGCAGCTACTGTTCATACAACAAAGTGTAAATACAGCACATCAAAGGAAAAGTTGGTATTAAACCAGATTGCAGATAAATTTAATGCATTTAATGAAAACGTCAGCCATCCACCCCTGCTTTTTCATTTTTATTTATTTTGTACTTTTTCTATAGGAAGAAATATTGTTACTAGTAAGACCGTTACAGTTTTTCACATTAATATAAACTAGAGATGTTTCCTACACGTAGCTGCCACATTAATTTATAGAATGAGCAATACCATGTCAACATTGAACCTTTTAGTTGCTCCATCAAGCTGAGGCGCTAGAAACAAATCTGCCTGCAATAATAGAGAATACATTACATTATGTTTTAAGAAATACCTTAATTCACGAACGAATTCCACTCAAGCTCTTGTACTGCAGCACAGTAGAAAGTGAAGTTCTAGCATACTGAAATGTGCCTAAACCATGAATAGTATAAGACTGGCATCAGCACAACTGTTTATATTTATACACTTATGTCAAAAGCCTAGAGCTTCGAGTTGAGTTTGGTCCGTTCATGTCTTGGAATCCATGGTTTGGGAGAAGAACCATTTTCAGATTGCAGTCCCAAAGATTGAGTGGGTTCAGACATTTTATATTGTATTCTGCTGCCAGAGGCTAGCAGTTGCTCTCAATACTTAAGGTAGTAATAACATTAAGAGATATCTTCCGACGTAGAAGATAGAGCAACTTCAGGCTGGTTGACGACTTTCTTAGCAAAGAAGCCCCAAGGAATATTGGAATATGTGGAACCAAATTGAAGATTTCAGAAGACGCACATTTTTTTTTTCAGTCTTTCTCTGTGCAGTAGCCAATTTTAAATTAGATTGAAAGGATCTAGGGTTCAAGATTGTGTGTTTAGGGTTAGGTACCTAGTACATTAAATGTAGATAGCCAACTAAGAAGAAAGCATTCTTAAGAGCCGTAATACATCTGTAGCACCTTCCAAACCCTCCCTAGAAAATGCCTGCAAACAGTACAGTGTCTACTATATGCAAGTTCACGGGCAGAGACACAGATGGAGCAAGAAAACAAACCAGGAAAACTTCATCTCCAGTTGCATATCGACCAGCATAGTCTTTTAACAGCTTTTCGAGTGCTGAAACAAATTGAAATAGTGATCAAATTAAGCCAAAACTGCCATTCAGGAGCAGAAACTATCACATAGTGAGCTGCACAAAGCAGGGAGGAAATCAAAAGTCATTAGAAAGATCAAGATACTCCAAGAAAATAAAATAGTGTATTCACCCTTTGTTTCTCCCCAATTATTCCGATGATTGGTCTTTGGATATAGGAAAATTGACCTGATTATCCAAACAAACAAATAGATACTATCCTTCCACCAGATCAAGAATCCATTGTGCACTTAACGTGTCTTCTACATGATACAATACTCTATCTAAGCACTTATAAAAAAATAAAAAATAAAAATCCTCTATCCAAGTAGAAAGTCCATGTATAGTTAAACTCCCTTGAACTTTATGAGTAATGAAAAACTAGTCACACAACCTAGAAAGTTGAAGTTACATTAAAAATTTGATATCAAGTCTATTGATAATAGACCTAGCTGATACTTTTTTTTATAACTAATAAGTAAGCGAATCGCCTACCATGGGGCTGATACTGTTAAGCTTGTGAGCTGCTGACCATGGGGATAGTTTGGAACTCATAGAGATAATTAACTGGCTTATGACCATGTGAACTGGGATTTCTTGCTTTATTTGTTGCAGAGATGTGGTTTGGGGGAAAAATGGAGGAAGTGGATACATTTTTGTATTTCTACGGTGAGATTTTCTATTCTTGTAAATGGAACCCCAGCCGGTTTTTTCAGTAGTTCTCGTGGGTTGCGACAAGGAGATCCTCTTTCTCCTTTGTTGTTTGTGGTTGTTATGGAGGCATTGAGTCGGATGCTGACTGCTGCATTGAATCAGGGTAATTTGACAGGTTTCTCAGTGGGGTCTAGGGATTCTGAGGCTTTAGTTGTGAATCACCTGCTGTTTGCAGATGACACTTTGATCTTTTGTGGCGCTCAAGAAGAACAGATACGACATCTGAGATGTATTTTCTTATGTTTTGAGGCAGCTTCTGGCTTGAGAATCAATTTAGGAAAGTCAGAAATTGTTCCTATTGGTGGAGTAGAGAATGTCGAAAGGCTGGCGAATCTTCTTGGATGTCGGGTTGCTTCTTTGCCTATGACTTACTTGGGCTTGCCGTTGGGTGCTTCTTATAAGTCCACCGCTATTTGGAATGTAGTTATTGAGAAAATGGAAAAGAGGTTAGCGGGTTGGAAATGGATGTATCTGTCAAAGGGTGCCCGGTTGACTCTTATCAATAGTACGCTCTCCAATATTCCCACTTATTACCTATCTTTGTTTCCTATTCCAGTGAGGGTGGCTAATCGTCTTGATAAAATTAGAAAGGATTTTCTTTGGGGTGGCATGGGTGAAGAAACCAAATTCCATCTAGTAAATTGGAACAAAATTTGTACACCCTTGCATGCAGGTGGGTTAGGAGTTCACAATTTCATTCTATTCAATCGAGCTCTCTTGGGTAAGTGGTTATGGAGGTATGGTAGGGAGAGAGAGGCTTTATGGCGTTTGGTGATTCATGCCAAATTTGATAGTCTAAATGGGGGGTGGTGTTCGAAAGAGGCTTTGGGTTCTTTTGGAGTAGGTGTTTGGAAGCATATAAGGAGGGGGTGGGAGGATTTTCGAAATTTTATTCGATTTGAAGTGGGAAATGGTTCTAACATTAGTTTTTGGCAAGATTTGTGGTGTGGGGATAGATCCTTGAAGCAATGCTTTCCTGCTCTCTTTAGAATTGCAAGGTTTAAAGATGCGATGGTGGAAGATAACTTGGTGGTTCATAATGGTGTTATTCAGTGGAATGTTCTCTTCACACGACAAATTCAGGATTGGGAGTTGGATATGGTCCTTTCCTTCTTCGATCGTCTATACTCCACTTCGAATCGACATGGGGAGGATGACAGGTTAGTGTGGAATCCCTCTAAAAAAGGTGTATTTGAGGTGAGTTCCTTCTACAAAGAGTTAATTAGGAAGAATGGCCCTTTGGTTCCGTGTTTCCCTTGGAAGAATATTTGGCGTGTAAAGGCTCCAACGAGGGTGGCCTTCTTCGTTTGGTCAGCTGCTTTGGGCAAAATTCTGACGCATGATAACTTGCGTAAGAGGAAGGTGATAGTAATTGAGTGGTGTTGTTTATGCAAGAAGAGCGGGGAGTCTATTGATCACCTATTGCTCCACTGTGAGTTCGCCCGGGCTCTTTGGAGCTACGTCTTTATGCTATTCGGGGTTGAGTGGGTTATGCCTCGTACGGTGTTGGAGTTGCTGAATAGTTGGGGGGGGGGGCGCTTGAGGATGGTCATGCTATAAAGGTTTGGCGGTTAGCTCCTGTGTGCTTGCTGTGGTGTATTTGGAGGGAACGAAATGCTCGTCTGTTTGAAGATGTAGAGACACCCATGGTGGAGCTACGGAAGCAGTGGCTCAATACTTTATTTTTTTGGATAGCGCCCCATTATAGTTCGAGTTCTTTTACTTTTGTAGAATTTTTAAATTTAATTTCTGTTCGTCCCTTTTAGGGGTTCTCTTGTATACTTCCCGTGTATAAGGGTTGCGCCCCTCTGCGCTTTTCAATATAATTACAATTACTTATCAAAAAATTAAAATCAAAGAATTAGTGTCATCAGGCGTATCTCCAAAATAGTTTATGGAGGGACTGAATGCTCAGGCTGTGGCTATATTATAACTCAATATTATTTGCAAAGACTATTATCAGATATCTTCCCCTAATCCCTATAGCTTGATAAAATTCTGTATACATTATATTCATTCAATGGCAGTGTAAGAATTGGTCTTGTCATCAGCTTGTTGTGAAATAATGCTTGGACAGCCATCCATGGCTGAATCCATACCCAAAAGATCTTCAACAACTCTAGTGCCATAGATCTAATGTATGAATTCAACCCAGCCTTCAGAAAAGTAAGATTGAACTTAAATTCCACGTGTCATGTATAAATTGGTATTTGTCTCCTCTCTGGGGGTGAAGGGAGCGGGAGGGAGGATTTGGGTTCAGTGACAGCTTAGTGAAAGTTTACCTGCAAAACCATTTTCAATATGCTGTTTACCCCAAGCAAGTTGCTCGTTGGGACCAACTTTTTCTTCAATGTATTTCTGTAAATGGGAAAAGCAGAAAAGCAAAATTAATATCATATATGTTCTAACAATGTCATAAATAACAAATAAGGATGTAGTCAAGATGAGCTGAGTATTAAAAATTTAAGATTAATTTGTTTAATTTTCTTTAGAATACAAGTTGAGCTCGAGCTCATCACCAAACTGAATTACATGTTCAAGCTTAGTTAATTTATTTTTCAAATAAGCTCTAGTGTGCTCACGAGCGCTTAATTAACGTTTTCATCTCCTCATAAAATATTAATACCATGAGATATGTTATTTCTCCATCTCCCATCCATCTATTTTTCAAATCAAC
The DNA here is from genome assembly GCA_028654335.1 of Alnus rubra. Classification (NCBI taxonomy): domain Eukaryota; kingdom Viridiplantae; phylum Streptophyta; class Magnoliopsida; order Fagales; family Betulaceae; genus Alnus; species Alnus rubra. Next base: position 57,966 of record JAJPGS010000714.1, on the reverse strand, counting down.
CATGTGGGACCCACAGATCCAATGGTTAATTTGAAAAAAAAAATATGGATAGAGATGGAGAATTAGCATTTCTTTAATACCATTATTGAAATTTGTACTTTTCCATAAATCCAGGCTATAATTGTCGTTAAATTTATATCATTCAAGTTAATTAGATAAACTAATTTTTATTTATGAACTTATGAAATTAAATTCGCCTACCTTATATTTGTAACAAATCATATAAATTTTTTTTTTCAAGAAATAGACTATTACCATCATATTTTATGACCATATCTACAAATTTATAGCGGAAAATTAAAAAGTACCCTCTGGGTTTTAACGCGTATAAAAGCTGCTACCACAGTTTCTAAAAAAGAAAAAAAAAGGATTTCCTATCTAGTTTTCAAAGCTTTGAGATTTACTTCCTCCATCATATTTTCCATCAAACTTACTAACGGAGTTGCTACCCTTAAGCACGTCACTAGATCACCACAACCACGTATTAAATTTGACACATCATATCTACAATCTGTGTGAAATTTCAATTCTATCCTTAAAAATAATAAAAATAGCAGAAAAAAAACTGAACAAAACCGATATGTGAGATGGTGGGTGGAGTTGCGACCCCCACCCAAGTCCCACATAGATCCAACTTTTTTTGTACTTTTCTTCTTCTTCTGTTTTCCTTTTTTTCTTTTTCTTTTTTACTATTTTTGTTATTGTTGAGAATATAATTGGAATTTCATACACGGCTATAGTGACCTGGGGAAGTGCTTATGTGGCAACAAATCCATTGGTAGTTTGGACGGAAAGAGTTATTCAAAAAGTTTTGAAAACCTAAGTAGAGAATCTCTTTTTTTTTTCTTTTTTTTTTTGTAGAGACGTAGATAGCAATTTTGAAATGATTTAAAACCTAAAGTAATTTTTTTATTTTCCCTTCATATAATCCAATTTTGACTTCAAACGATATCTATCTCATTAAGAAGAGGATTGTGTTACGCACTTATGTTAGGCGCAAAAAGACCCTAGCAAACCCTGATGCTAACCACGGTGGCGGTTGAGGCGAATATGGAAGGGAAAAGTTTGTGCTTCAGAAGCACGGCTTTTGGTAGGAAAGTCCTAAGAATAAGGGGTTGTGTTTCCCCAGTTGTAGCCTAAGAATAACGAATTTACTTCCCAATTAGTAGCTGATTTGTAGGAAGCAAATAAAGGGAATTATACTTTCCCTAAAAATGGAAATCAAGCAATTACTGTTGTATTTGTAATTCACCCTATTTATGTAGGGATTCGAAGGAATAAAGATATGCAGAAAAATTATCAACACAACTCCAGTAGTTGTTAGGAGGCAGAGGTACCTCGAATACCTCTTATCATCAACCCCGTCAACATAGGTAAGCACAGGGAATTAGACCCTACGGCTGTACCCCTAGCCAAACCAGTCACACAATCACAAACCCGGGTCCTTAACAGTTTGGTATCAGAGCCAAGTTTCAGCATGACGGAGCAACGGATCGAAAACATGGAGAAGAAGGTGGGATTGATGGAAGAACGAATCACGAAACAGAGGAGATGCTGGCCGTCATTGTTGATCAGCTCTAGAAAAATCAAGCGGAGGAGGCTAACAAATCCACAAGTTCATCCGACGTACGCTTAGGCAAAACAGTCACCCGAACAGAGTCGGGCGGCTCCTTTCCGAAGGTGGCCAAGCTGAATTTCCCCAAGTACGATGGCACCGAAGACCCAACTAGTTGGGTGTGTCGAGTGGAGCAATTCTTTGAATTCCAGAATACTGCGAAAGATGACAGAGGATGCTGGCCACTTACCACCTGGACGGCGAGGCCCAATTGTGGTACCAGCTCTTTAAAGAAACGAAGGAAGGGGCAACATGGGAACAAATGAAGGAGGGTCTTCATGTCAGGTATGGGCCAACTCAGTTTGATGATTTTTTTTGGGGACCTAACGAAGTTGCGGCAAATTGGGACAGTGCGAGAATACCAGGGTCAGTACGAACAGTTGCTGAGCAGGGCGGGAAGGCTCTCAGTAGCATAGCAAGTCGGTGGGTTCATCAGCGGTCTCAAGCAGAGCATTAGGCCGGAAGTCCAAGCCTCCCAACCCACTACGCTCACCTCAGCAGTAGGGCTCGCTCGTTTGTATGAGGCGTGGCTGCTGTCACAACAGAGAAGCCCAAGTTTTTTTGAGCCTCAGAGGACCACTGGTCCGCTGAACACGCCCCCTTTGCCTTCTGCAAATCTGGTGCAAAGCCGAGCTCTGGTGGTTCGGAGGTTAAACCCAACAGAATTAAAGGATCGAAAGGATAGGGGCCTTTGCTTCAACTATGACAAGAAGTTTTCGCCGGGGCATAGTTGCCAAAAGCTCTTCTTGATTGAGGGGGTTTATGAAGAGGAAGCTGAGCGTTCCAGCCCGGCAGGAGAAGGAGTGGTGGAAGAAGAGGAGGAGTTCGTGATTCCCGAGATTTCCCTTCACGCCATCTCCGGGGGTGCCAACCCCTCAAACGATGCGAATTTTGGGAACCATCCAGGGGGCACGGGTGATTTTGTTGGCTGATTCTGGGAGCAAGCACAATTTTCTCAATACCCAATTGGCGAAAAGGTTGGGACTGGTACCATACAGAAACGCGGCATTTGAAGTGGTGGTTGCAAACGAAGAAAGGCTTTCCAGTAGAGGCAAATGCTCGGCGATACCTGTTCTGCTAGAAGGTACCTTATTCATATTAGAATTTTTTATCATTGACCTCCAAGGGTATGACGCGGTCCTTGGGGCCCAATGGCTCAAGACCCTCAGCCCCATCCTATGGAATTTTGCATCCCTACACATGAGCTTCACATGGCAGGGGTGGAAGGTGTTACAGACCGGGATAAACTCCCCTAGTAACCGAGTGTTAGAAGGACAAAAAATGCAAAGGGAGCTGCGTCACTGTTCAGAAGGCATCCTACTCCAACTATTGGCTGTTGAACTAGGAGCAGAGCAGCAGTGCCCGAACGTAGAGGACCCAGAATTGCAACAACTCTTGGAGGCGTTCCGAGAGTTATTTGGAGAACCACAGGGGCTTCCACCAAAGCGCCGTCATGACCATAAACTTCCCCTGATCCAGGGGTCTTCTTCAATGAATGTGCGACCATATAGGTACCCCCATTATCAAAAGAATGAGATAGAGAAGATTATTGTAGAGTTGTTGAACACCGGTGTGATCTGAACAAGCACCAGCCCTTATTCCTCTCCGGTCCTGCTGGTTAAGAAACAAGACGGCTCATGGTGATTATGTGTAGATTATCGAGCCCTCAACAAGATTACTATCAAAGACAAGTTTCCTATTCCTTTGATCGACGAGCTGTTGGATGACTACAAGGAGCCCAGTATTTTTCTAAGCTTGACCTTCGTTCCGAATACCACCAAATCCGGATGAGGGAGCAAGATATAGAAAAAAAACAGCCTTCCGTACGCATCATGGGCACTTCGAGTTTCTAGTCATGCCATTTGGCCTCACGAATGCCCCCTCGACTTTCCAATCTTTGATGAACGACATCTTCGGCAGCATTTTACGTAAGTTCATTCTTTTTCTTTTTTATGACATACTCATTTATAGTTGATCTTGGGATGAACACTTGCAGCACCTCAATAAGGTTTTGGAGATCCTGAAATTTAACCACTTGTATGTTCGGAAGGAGAAGTGCAGATTCGAGCAACAAAGGGTAAAATATTTGGGCCACATCATCAATAGGAACAGGGTTGCAGTGGACCCGGAAAAAGTCCAGGCCATGCTACTATGGCCGAAACCTCAAAACCTCAAGGCACTTAGGGGTTTCCTCGGCCTCACCGACTACTATCATAAATTTATCCAGCATTACGACAGTCTCGCAAGGCCCTTGACACAACTCCTAAAAAAGGATGCATTCGGGTGGAATGAAGAGGCTGAAGAGTCTTTCTCGCTGCTCAAGGAAGCAATGACCAAAGCTTCGGTATTAGCCCTACCAGATTTCTCCCAGCAATTCATAATTGAGTGTGACGCATCCGGCTTTGGCATTGGGGCCGTTTTGATGCAAGGCCGACATCCCATTGCATACTTCAGCCAAGCCCTCCATGGGCTTAACCTGGTCCTGTCCACCTATGAAAAGGAGATGCTCGCGTTGGTCACCGCAGTCCAAAAATGGCACCCCTACCTCTTGGGCCACAGGTTTGTAGTGCGAACTGACCACCGTAGCTTGAAGTTCTTATGGGATCAAACAATAGCCACAAAGGCGCAGCATGGTGGCTGATCAAACTTATGGGGTACAACTTCATCATAGAATACAAGAAGGACCATGACAACCGAGCGGCTGATGCTCTCTCTCGACAGCAAGAAGGGGCTCTTTTGGCCTTATCCTCACCGGTCCCTAGTTGGATCGAACCCATCTAGCAAGAAGTCCGGCACAAACCTAATCTTATAAAATTATCCAAGAAAATCCAGCAGCAAAACATCAAAGGGCCGTGGCAGGTACGGGAAGGACTAATTTACTTCAAAAATAGGACTTACCTCAGGTCCGTATCCCCCATTGCAGCAGCCATTATCGCAAAATTTCACAACCGCACTCACGAAGTGTATCACAAGGGCCTCCAACGTATCAGGTCAGTTTTTTATTGGTCTCAAATTAAGCAACAACTCCACAATTTCATCAAAAATTGTGATACCTGCCAACGCCACAAGGCTGCCAATACCAAATCCGCTGGACTGTTGCAGCCCCTGCCCATCCCCGAGCACGTGTGGTCCGACATATCCACGGATTTTATCGATGGGTTGCCCTCTTCCTATGGTCGAACCACCATCTTTGTGGTCGTAAACCGCCTCTCAAAATACGGGCACTTTACACCCCTCAAGCACCCTTTTACCACGGCACAGGTGGCACAAACCTTCTTTGAGGTAATTTTCAAATTGCATGGAATTCCATCTTCTATTGTGTGCGACAGGGACCCCGTCTTTACTGGAATTTTTTGGCATGAGCTCTTCCGCCTCCATGGGACCAAGTTCAACTTCAACTCCGCCTATCATCCCCAAACAAACGGCCAATCGGAAGTCATTAACCGCACCATTGAGATGTACTTGCGGTGTTTCACCAACTCCTCACCCAAACAATAGGCTAAGTGGCTGCCTTGGGTAGAATATTATTACAACACGAAGTATCACTCGGCCACCAAGTAGACTCCATTCTATATTGTGTACAAGCGGCCTCCACCCTCTCTATTGCCTTACGTCCCAGGAACCACAAAGTCAGCCGCAGTTGAAGATACCTTGAGGGCCAGAGACAAAATTCTGCAAGAGGTGCGGCAGCATTTATTGGATGCCCAAAACCGAATGAAGCAAGTGTATGATAAAGGCCATGTGGAGCAATCATTTTCTGAGGGTGAATAGGTTTACTTGAAGCTTCAAGGGTACCGGCAGCAATCTATCCAGAAACGACACAACCAGAAATTAGCTCACAAGTTCTACGGCCCCTACCGAATTGTCAAGAAAATCAGCTCAGTAGCATACCGATTGGCTCTACCCCCCCAAGCCAAAATTCATGATGTCTTTCATGTTTCAGTTCTCAAGAAATGGGTAGGAGTTGGCATTGCAATACATGATGATCTTCCCCTCCTTTCAGACGATAGTCAGTTGACTCCCTAAGCCATCCTTGACCAACGACTCCAGCAAGGAAATAAGGAGACACTCGTGCACTGGAAGGACCTTTCACCAGCTGATGCCAAGTGGGAATCTCTCTCGGACTTCAAGCTTCGTTTCCCTACTTGTCCCCTTGAGGACAAGGGTCATTTTAAGGGGGAAGGAGTGTTACGCACTTGTGTTAAGCGCAAAAAAAACCCTAGCAAACCCTGATGCTAACCACGGTGGCGGCTGAGGCGAATATGTAAGGGAAAAGTCTGTGCTTGAGACACACGGCTTTTGGTAGGATAGTCCTAAGAATAAGGGGTTGTGTTTCCCCAGTTGTAGCCTAAGAATAAGGAATTTACTTCCCAATTAGTAGCTAATTTGTAGGAAGCAAATAAAGGAAATTATACTTTCCTTAAAAATGGAAATCAAGCAATTACTGCTGTATTTGTAATTCACCTATTTATATGGGGATTCGAAGGAATAAAGATATGCAGAAAAATTATCAACACAACTCCAATAGTTGTTAGGAGGCAGAGGTACCTCGAATACCTCTTATCATCTACCCCGTCAACATAGGTAAGCACAGGGAATTAGACCCTGCGGCTGTAGCCCTAGCCAAACCGACATGATCACAAACCCGGGTCCTTAACAAGGATTCTTTTTTCTCACTTCTATATACTTAAAATGTTATCATTACAAAATTATAAAGAATAAAATTGAAGCTATACAATTTTATACGGGTTGGCTCATTTGATAAACAAGCTTAAATCTTTGTTCAGACTCAATTTGTTTATTAATCAAACTGAACTTAATCAAGTATATACTAGTTGAGCTGGAACTATTAATAAACAACTTAGTTCATTTGCTACCCTAATTATACAAATATTGTCTCAATTATAACTGATGGATATATAACCACAAAAGTCTCACTCAGCTACATACCAGTACAGCTAGATTTTGAAGAGGCTGTATGCTTGAGGAAACAATATTGGCAGCCTACATATCATGTGGTAAAAGAAAGCCCATTAATCTCTGAATGTGAAACATACTTGAAAATCATTGGTGAATAGTAGGAAAAATTAGATAACACCAGACAAACAGTTATGCCTGATTACATCAGGAAACTCAAACCGTCATTACTATTCCAGCATCTATCCTTGAAGGCTAGACGAGAAAGTAATTCTAAACAAGGATTTTTGTTGCATATTATCTACCATGTACAAAACAATTCTTTTAGTGTTATTAATCATGCAGAATACAACTAAGTGCAGGTGTGTCAGAAAAATTTAGGGCACCCATATACTGGACATTACTTCAGAACGACCACAGCAGACACAGCCATCCTTGTTAATGTGTATCCAGGTTTTATTTCAGATTTTTAACTCTCTCCATGGGCCGTGAGGCCATGCACAGATCTCCAATATTAAGATTCATAAATATTTAAGCTTATCTTTGTCCGTGTGTTAACATTCTTTCATTTATGTTTTTAAATACTTCCAAATTTCTTTGAAAATTATGAGTGGTACTACAAAACCCACTTCTACCAACTTTCTTATTCATGACATGGTTATAACTCTGTGTGAGTAACTAACAAATGCAAGTACTGGAGTCACTTCCAGACAAGAGGTAAACAGTTTTAGTCAGAATTGTTGTGTACAACTGACAAATATTTGAGATAAAGTACTTCAATGGCCAAGGAACAATTCACATTTTCTAACAAGAGCATTTGATGGAATATGTAGAGCTCAACGAATATGGGTTCTTAAGCTTAAACTCATATAAAGAGTCATACTTCACCTTACTGAAATCTATTAGTTTGAGCATAAGAGAAGTTGGTTAAGAAACCTCATAGCACAAAATAGCACAGCGACCTCCCACATGCGAACTGACGAGTATAATTTGCAATTTCTCAAGTGCAAGCACACAGGTTCTTGATTTAATCAAGAATCAACAATCAATCCATTCATACTGGTTAATGAATTTAAAAACAAAACAAAACAAAACAAAAACAGATGCATTATTACCTGGTAGTTGATGCCTCTTTTCTCAAGATCTTGAGGCAACAATGGATGCTGGGGATATTTCTCTTCTAAATACTGCATGCGTTACAAAAGTACAACAAGAACCATTATAGGAAAGATTGAAAATGTACATGAAGGGGATGTTTGATGAGACAAACGGTAAAGAAATTATTAAAAAAAAAAATTGCTACTTATATACCATTATGATGGCAAAAGAGTCGGAAAGTACAAAATCTCCATCCACAAGCACCGGCACGTAACCAAGAGGATTAACCTTTCTAAACTCTACGCAGCAAAAAAGAAAACGCTTTCAAGAGTTTTTTTTTTTTTTTCCTTTAATTATAGAGATATCAAATTTAGTAGAAGGGCCGGGGCAATTATGGAATGCATGTAGAGCAATAGAATTCATTCAGGCGTTTGAGAAAAAGAACACATGCACAAGGTTTGGAAAAAATAAGAACAAAAGAGAAGCAAAACTGACCTGGACTGAATTGCTCTCCCTTCAATAAGTTAACTGTTATGTTCTCGTATTTCAGCTCTATATATGATTTATACAAAATTGAAACAGTCAAACAGTACTGGATCAATAAAAGACTAGAGGGGCTTACCATTAATGATCGACTAACCATAAACTAAAGCCAAAAGACAATGATTTAAAGAAATTTAAAAAAGAGGAAGCGGGGGCTTACCTTTCAAGCTGAGGGCAATACGTACACGGCGGGAGCAAGAACTCCTCCAGTACGAATACAGCTTCAGCTGATTCTTATCGCCATTTCCGCCTCCACTCGCCTAATCAAACCCCCCCGCCCCAAAAATAAATAAATAAATAAATAAAGAGTAAACTCAATTCTCAGCACATATACAAATCTTCATATACTAAAAGTAAAATAAAAAATAACGAGAATACTGATTGTAATTTGTAATAGCGCATACCATGACCCGCTCCAAGTAACAAAGAAGGATAATTCGATCGATCAGTGATCTCTTTTTGCAGCTCTTGATTTGGTTTCCCCTAAAGAACGCAACACAAAACAACAGTAAGTGTTGACGCACTCTTTAAGGCCAATCTAATCCCAACTAGACAAAATTGTTCTACTAAACTTGAATAATGGTTTTAAATCAATTTCGAGAGGATAAAAAAATTTCAAAAAAAAAAAAAGAGAAAGAAAGAAAAACTATAATTTACCCCCAAAGTTTTACTCAAATTATAATCTTGCTTTTAAAGTAAAAAATAAATAAAAATTTGCAATGAAACCAATAAAGTTTCAAAAATTTACAATATAGTCATTCCGTTAGTTGATTTCGTCTCTCTTGCAAAAAGTACTTCACGTCTGATTTTTGGTCACAACTTCACGAAAATGCTCTCATTTTTCCACCGAGAGATGATTGGGGTACAACCTCTTTACAACTTCATCACAACTCCACTCACAATGGTGTGGGGCCCATATGTGTGGGCCCCACACCATTGTGAGTGGAGTTGTGATGGAGTTGTGGAAAAGGGTTGTGGGTTTAGCATTTCCCTTTTCCACCCGTTTGCCATGGCCTTTGAGTCTTTGACACTGCCACCAAATCCACTCTCCAACGCATTCTCTACCCAGGTTTTCTTTGGAGATTGGGAAAGATATTTAGTATTGGAGCGGAGAAGAGATTGAAAGAAAGCCTTCAAGTCGTCGAAAACTACATGAACGATGCCATCACGTCACATAAGGAATCTCCGTCAGATGATTTACTCTCTCGCTTCATGAACAAACGTGACGTCGATGACAAACCCTTCTCAATGTTCGTCCTCCAACGCATCGCTCTAAACTTCGTCCTCGCCGGCCGCAACATGTTGTCGGTGGCACTGAGCTGGTTCTTCTGGCTTGTCATGCACTACTCGGAGGTCGAGGACAAGATCGTCAAGGAGATATCAACGATCCTGAACGACACACGTGGTGCCGACCACCGGAAATGGGTCCAAGAGCCGTTGGTTTTTTACGAGGCCAATCGGCTGGTCTACCAGAAAGCTGCATTGGCTGAAACGCTACGTTTGTTCCCGTCTGTGCAGGAGGACTTCAAGTACGTCGTCTCGAACGATGTTTTGCTAGACGGCACATTTGTACTAGCTCGTTCGACAATGACGTATTCAATATATTCAGTTGGGAGGATGAAGAGTATATGGGGTGAGGACTACATAAAGTTCAAATCGGACCAGTGGCTCTCGGCAGATGGAGACTGGTTCAAACCGCCCAATGATGGGTACAAGTTTGTGGCCTTCAATGATGGACATAGGACTTGTTTGGGGAATGACTTGGCTTACTTGCAAATGAAATATGTGACTTCGACTATGCTTTTGAGGTACCGATTATTGCCGGATCTCGGTCACAGAGTGAAGCAGAAGATGTCTCTCATGTTGTTCATGAAGAATGGGCTCCAAGTGTACTTGAATCCATGTTAGCTCTCTGGTTGAAAAAGGAGGGACGAAAATTCAACGGGTGGAAAAATGAGAGCATTTTCGTGAAGTCAGGACCAACATGTGCACTACTTTCTGTCAGGGAAGACGAAATCAGCTAACAGAAATGCTACATTACAAATTTTTGAAACTTTATTGGGGTCCATTGTAATTTTTTTTTACTTTGGAGTCAAATATTGCAATTTGCGTGAAACTTTGGGGGGATAAATTGTAATTTTCCAAAAAAAAAAAAAAAAAAAATCATGAAAGGGTTAGAACAACAGGAACTGAGAGCGAGATCTCCTCCTAGCAACCTTGAAAAAAGAGGGGAGTGATAACTAATAAGCGACCATGGAAACTTTTTTCTTTCTTTTTCCAGAGACTCTGGGTGCGTTTGGTAAAGATTGTTGAAATGAAATTTTGTTAGTAGCAGTAAGAAGTAATTAATGTAATATAAAGTATTGTTCAAAAAAACAAATGTAATATAAAGTAAAAAATGATTGATGTAATATAAAAAATGAAAAAAGTTATAATGTTTTGAAGTTGACTTTTTTTTTTTTTTTTGGATAAATGAAAATAAGAGAATGGGGGGAGAGTGGTTACCAAACACCCCCAAAAAAAAAAATAGAAGAAGAAGAAAAGAAAGAGAAGAGAAAGAAAAAAGAAAGATTAGATGGTTTTTTGGAAAAGAAAAAAAAAAAAAAAAACAATGCCATTTCATTAATGTAAATAGTTATGTCCAGGAGGAATACTAAAAAACCAAACGAAATAATAGCTATTATATTATTTGACATATTCCTATCCACCAAATGTGACATTTATTATACTGATGTAATAATATATTTCCTAAAAAAGGGGTCGGACCACCCCTTTTGGAACTTCTAGAGATGGTTGAACAATCTCTTTGGGTGGTTTGACCACCCCCAAACACCTACTTAAGCTACCTCTTCCTCTTCTTCTTCTTTTTTTTTTTTTTCTTTTTATTATTATTATTATTATTATTTTTTTTTTGCGTTTTTTGGTATTGTTGTATTTGGGTCGGCCCATAAAAAATGTATTGCACCGGATCCAAAAGTGTAAGGTCCAGCTATATGATGTCTAAGAAAGGTACTATCCATGGAAAATTAAATTTCATGCTTTAGGCGATTAGGATGAAGGATGATGATACTTTTGATTAATTTCATACTAAATTAAATTGTGTTGTGAATTCCGGCTTTAACCTACGTGAGAAAATTCATGACAATAAAAATTGTCAGGAAAGTGTTGAGATCTTTGCCATAAAGGTTTAGGCCATATGTCATTGCTATTGAGAAAAACAATGACCTTGATAAAATAAAAATTGAAGAATTTGTTGGAGCGTGTTTGGTAAGTAGTTGTGTTGTGGAATATTTATTTGAATAGTAATAAGAAGTGATTGATGTGATATAAAATTTGAGAATGTTTTATAGAAAAGTAAAAAAATTTTGTTTTGATGTGGATTTTTTTATTTGAATAATAATAAAAAATAATTGATGTGATATAAAAAATGTAAAAAGTTGAAATATTTTTGATTTGATGGGCAAAAAGACAATTATGGATAATTGGCAATGGCTTGATTGACTATGTGACTTTAGGAGACCCCTAAATCTAGTGAAAATTTTAAAAGTGACTCCGATGGGAAAAATTGAATAAATGAACCTTTAAAAAGATGAATGAACTTGAGTGTGAAAAAAGAGTTTGTGGTAACTAAATTGTCTGATTCACATACTTGATTGACTATGTTAAATTTGATAATTTTGTGTTGACTAAGAAAGTTAATTCACTTGAAAAGAAACTCCATATGTCTAAAAATCAATTGAAAAAAGTATGTTAATTCATGCATTAACCTCTCTCGAGACTTGCACAAGTGAATAATAAAGTTAAGTTACGTGCATGAATGAATTAATGAATTGAATGATTATTCTTATGAAATAAGAATTTCGTTATTTGGTGAAGTATCATTACTTCAAATAGTTATTTTCTCAAATGAGAAATAACTATTTTTTTTTTTTTTTTAAAAAAAAAAGAGAGGGTAAGTAATAGCAATGAAGAATGATTTTTTATTTTATTTTTGGGATTTCAGAAAAGAATTATTTTTTGAGAAAATGATTTTTAGAAATAGAAAATTTTATGAAATTGGACTCAATTTCAGTGAGAAAATTAGTCATTCAAGTGTGTCACAAAATGAATGAATATGAATGATCATTCTATTTTAACTTCTTCTATTACTTGTAAAACCATGTATATTTTTAAGAAATGAATCATTTCTTATTTTTAAGGAATTATTATTTTAATAAACCAAATATACCTTTATAAACCATGGTTCTTCAAATGATAATGACCTTGGTATATATGACCTTTGTGAAGAAAAGTTTACCAAGCCATGAAGTACAGCGTTTAGAAAGGGTAACGAGAAAATGAATAAGAGATTTATGCCAATGGCAATGAGGACGATGCAGACCAAACCAAATATTTATGCCAATGACAAGGGTGCGTATCAAACAAATTTATTGGCTCCGGTTGAGAAAGCGAGAAAGCAGCCGTGGTATACCACACATAATTTGGGTGGACCTTCTCGTTCTCTGTGTAACATCAAACTTCCCAGAGAAGATAAGATTTGATTGGGCATTATATATATAAATTCTTTCAAGTATTTTATGTTTTCTCTAATTTTAAGGTAGCAATCATTTTCATCATTTGTATCATAATAAATGCCATCACTCTCAATCATTTTCATAAATCGAGAAAAATCGTTCAATAATATAATAAGATAAATGACATCACTCTCAATCGTTTTCATAAATTGAGAAAAATCGTTCACAAATATAATAAGTTCGAATCTCTCCTCTCATTTTTGTGTGAACATGTTAAAAAAAAAAAAAAAAAAAAAAAAACAAATACTGATACTATGATAGTATGATGCCACCCAAATTGGAGCAATTCTATAATATTGTGTCCCTCTAATAATAAGACGCTTTTAAAATTATTATTTGATCAAAATTTTATAATCATCATCACAAATCCGACACGTTATTAATTTTTCTTTTAAATGAAAGATCTGAGTATTTCATTGATAAAAAATTAGGAGTATAAAGCTCTTATATTACATAGCATAAAGTTTTGCAAAATCGTAGTCACATGCTATAAGGTTACAAAGTCATATATACAAACAAAATTCATACAATAAAGTGATATCTATAACTTTCATCTTTCACTAACCCATGTACAAAAATAGTTAAAGAACAGACCTGCTCTGAACAAACTAAATTTAAGACAATGATAGCCAAATATTCTAAAAAAAATTATTTAAACCGGCCGTAAGAGATAACCCCTCATACCGTATTATCCAGGTCGTGAGGAATAACCCTTCACACATGACTAACATTCATCTCATAGATCGACTATGATGGTAAATCTATGGAGAATAAAACTATTATTCAAAGCAAAAACACAACCAACAAATTAACAACAGCAACGGATATGGAGAGGATGAACGACACAAAACGAAGGTAGATAGACAGATGCTTAGAAGAGAGATTAAAATTATTGATCTGGTTGGCAAACACTAGCGAACAAAAGAAAAAACCAGAGTAAGAAGGGAGGTAGAAAGTGGAAGGGAGAGGTATGTTTTTTAAACAAGAGCGACCATGTTTGAAAATCCCTCACCCCTCCCCTCACTTTAGGAATTTTTTTTGAATGATTAGAAAATATGATTGATGTGATATAAAGTTAAAATAATTTATATGAAAAAAATGAAAAAATAAAAATAAAAAATTGTATTATAGGGAGTATTTTAGTTAAAAAGTAATAAAAAAATGTTGATTTGATATAAAAAGAGAAAAAAATTAAAAATGTTTTAAAGTTGATATTTTTTTTGTTTTTGAAAGAAGTAATAATAAGAGAAAAGGAAGGAAAAATAAATTTCAAATAGGAGGGGTGTCTTTTTCAAAATATAAAAAAGAAAAAATATGAATAAAGAAAAAATGATGAGATTCCAACCGGAATGACTTCTTGTTGCTGCCCAATTTGCGGGCACAGAAGAAACACGTTATTAATTATTATTGAAGAAACACAAGAAAACTTATAAAATTGTCCTCTTTACCGTCCTGTTAAGTTGTCCACTTGCACATACACCAATAAGGCCAGCTGGACGGTTTTTATTTGTCTGTAAACGAGTAATTACCACCGTTATGTATCCTGCTCGACTTGGATATTTCTGGTTTGAGGGAATTGTTTCAGATATTAGACTACAACAACGTCAGTGGTTCAGAATTTGTGTTTCGTATGATTGACAGGATTCTTTACAGTAATGCTGGAGAAATGGGTTCCACAAAATTGTCGCCTACTTTTGATATACTCTTTCTGTATAAATGTGGCTTTCTCCCATTTGGTTTTCGTTGGGAGATTGAGTTTGCCATAAGACATTTGAGGAAAAAGAAAATTTCCTGGCCATGGATGAACAATCTGTTGATACACCTCTTCTTTTGAGGCGAGGCGCTGGTTATGTCAAGAAGACGCCTCTCTTTGTGTCATGGGCCAAGTGGAGTCTCAAGTTTGTAATATGGGTCGTTTTCATTGCATGGGTTGCTTTTGTTTTCCTGTCCCCAGCGCAATTTGTTAATCAAGTGTTCGAGAAATGGATTCAGGCCACCAGAAGTTCTGTTTTTGGGATTACAGGTTGGTCCCTTAACTTGTTCTCTCCATTTGTTTTCCGTTAACTGCTTGGTGGCCTCAATTTTATTCCCATGTCGCCAACTGCAGGAAGCATATTCATGGTGTACAGCGGCCCAATTCTTGTTATTGCGTTCCTTTCCATAGCTTATCTTATCATCTCTGGGGAAGAGGAGCTCCACGAGTACGTATTTGTCAAGTGTAGAGTTCTTGTGTCCATAATATCTGGTTTTGAAATTTAACGTACAACTTTTCCTTGTAGGAAGAAGGCTTCAAAACATCCAAGTTTCCGCTTGTGGACTTTCCCCGTTCTTGTGGATGGGCCATTTGGGGTTATTTCTGCCACGGAATTTATTGGGATTCTCCTCTTTCTTCTTTTTGTTATATGGTCTGTGTATGCGTATACCATGCAGATACTCAGCTTAATCTCTCAGTTCCAGTTTACTTTAAAAGAGAAGAGGTACAATGTTTTTTCATAATCAACCTTGCCTTTTTCGCTGGCTATGTTCGGTTGTCATTTATATGAGCAGAAGTTAGTTGCTACTTGCTAACTTTCGCGGTGTTTCATTTTTCAGAATTTTAACACTTTTAAGTTGTCACATTTCACCAAAGGGTCTTAATTGCTTCATTTAATTGTAAATGTTTTTGTTTTGAGAGAAAGAAACAACATATAGAAAAAAACATAAGGAGCCATGTCTCTTCCAAATACTTCGGTCAGCCCACATTGCACATCGTCCCTACTTTCACAAATAACTCCTCTTGTCTCCCCTGATCTATGTACGGTTGGCAACTTTATAAGACATGCAACCCGACACAAAATTAGCGAGTTAGAGTTTAGTGTATTAAGATTTGGGTCAACACGATTAGACACCATTAATAAATAGGTCAACCCGTTTATACCGCAATTGACCTGCATAACCTATATAGGTTTAAATTACATTTCAACTCCATCTATTTCTCATTTTGTTAATAATTAATATTTATGCTTAGTGAGAAGGCTTTATCATGTTATTTGTTGGAATGTAATCTTATCTTCTTGGGAAAATATATATTAGCCCCCCAAACTACCACCCTTTCTCCGGATGGCCCCCCAAACTACCAATGCTTAGATTTTGGCCCCCCAAACTACCACTTTCTTATTTTTTGGCCCTATCTGTCCATTTATGCCGTTAATTTTAAACAGAATTCTGAAAATACCCTTCTACACTTTGAAATTCTCACGGTTAAGGGATGGGTGTTTTCGGGTTTTTGGCCAATTTCTGTTAGAATTAATGGTATAAATAGACGGATGAGGCCAAAAAATCAGAAAGTGGTAGTTTAGGGGGTCGGAGTGCCAGTGTTGGTAGTTCGGGGTGCCATCCGAAGAAAGGGTGGTAGTTTGGGGGGCTAATATATATTTTTCCCTATCTTCTTTATTGTTATATGTTTGTTTATGTAGATGAACTTTATTGGACCGTAATATTTTTTTCAATGGATATTGCCTTGGAAGTTGGGTTATGTTTATTAATTATGGTTATGGATAATTGGATATCGAATATTAAATTGATTGTCGTAAATCTAGTTGGAAATGTGTATAATTGATATAATTTTTTCTTATAAGTTATGAAATTGTATTAATTAGGTCATATCAAGTATTTAGGTCAATTTAATCCATTTATATTAATCAGGGTTGAAATGGGTGGGTTGTGTTCGGATTAACCCAACACGATCTATTTATTAAACAGGTTATGGAAGTCGGGTTGTGCCACCTGTTTATTTAAGCATATCATGTAAATGTTGAGGGGTTTGATTCGTTTAATTAAATGGATTGAGTTCGGGTTGACCCACATAGCCGTATACCTGTGGCTCAACAAGACACGAACCCGACCATGAACTTGAATTACCACCTCTAGACTTCTATGTACTTGAAACAGAGTCCATATGATGCGTTCGTGGGTTGAGATTTCGTACTTTTGGGGTTCATCATTAGCTCAATCATGCAATGGGCTTTTAACTCATTTATTCTGCTAAGCTTACTTGAAAATGGACATTTACTATATCTTTCTTTTGGTGGAGGCATTAGGCTGGATTTGAGCTTGTTCACGAGCTACTCAATTAATTTAGTCATTCCATAAATAAAGTAAATTTTCGTGATTGTT
This sequence comes from Alnus rubra, assembly GCA_028654335.1. NCBI lineage: Eukaryota > Viridiplantae > Streptophyta > Magnoliopsida > Fagales > Betulaceae > Alnus > Alnus rubra. The sequence continues at coordinate 41,064 of JAJPGS010000714.1, read as the reverse complement.
TAATTTTATTTTTTAAAATTAATACTATATCTTTCTTTTCTTTTCTTCTTCTTCTTCTTTTTTTTTTTTTTTTTTTTTTTTTTTTTTGAATCTCCAGTAATTACTTGTACTACATACATATTGAAGTGGTTCTCAACCAAGTCTCTTATACTACTTCCTTGATACTCCTACTTAGGGCTATAATCGAGCCGAGCCAAGTATTAAATGTTCAAGCTCGGCTCGTTTAATTTTTTTTTTGGAACACGAGCCGAGCTTTCACTTATCACCGAGGTAGATAATCTGATCATTTATTTTTTGAACAAATTTGAGCTTGTTCACGAGCTACTCAATTAATTTAGTCATTCCATAAATAAAGTAAATTTTCGTGATTGTTTAATTTTTTTTATTTTTTTATTTTTTAAAATTAATACTAATTATTAGTTATTTAATTATGGTTATGATATATTGTTCGAGTAATTATAGAAATTACCTCAAATCTTAAATAATCTAATCTCAATTTTATATGTTTATCTTATAGTATATATATACATTCATATACACACACACATATATACAAACACAAGCTCACTCATATACACACAAAGGCACTTAAATCTATATCCAGACTCACACTTATAATAATTCAACTTATATCTATTACATTACGAAGAACATTTTTTTTTAAAAAAAATACTAAACATGTTCTCGTTACAAAGTTAAAAATAATAAAAATGAAGTTATACGAGCTTATACGAGTCGAGCTGAGCTTATACAAGCCAAACCTAAATTTATACGAACCTGAATTTTTTGTTCAAGCTCTGTTCATTTAATAAACGAACTGATCCCGAGCCAAGCTAATCTGAGCTGAGTCTGAGCATGTTCACGAGTAGCTCTGCTCGCTTACAGCCCTTCTCCTACTTCAATTTATGCATCCTGGTAGACATGGACATTTCCTTTACTTGGGGTGAAAGTATATTTTTATGTTTAATGAAGTGGAATTCCAATTCTTGAAGTGAGGGTCACCATGTATTATTGTATGTCGTTTACTTTTCCTTTTATTTCATTCTACTTTTTTATATTTAAGTGTCATGATAGAACAAGTAGTGTACAAGAAACTTAAGTTCTTCATAATTGGCATCTAATCCGTACACTTTCTAATATCTTTTTCTTACAGTTTGAATATTGGTTTCATTTGCTAAGAGTCCTCGTTTATTTGAATTTTCAGTTGTTTTATTTTGGAAGTTCTGGGACTTCGCTTTGGTTCGATTGGATTATATTGCTTGGCATTTTTGTTTCTTCCGGTTGCAAGGGGATCGGTTCTTCTCCGCCTTATAGATATCCCTGTTGAGCATGCGACAAGATATCATGTATGGCTTGGACATCTCACAATGCTGCTGTTTACTCTCCATGGACTGTTCTATGTAATTGCATGGGCAATCGAGGGTAACCTTCTACAAGAAGTGAGTGCTATTAATGCTGTAATTCTTTTTCTTTATACTTATACATGTGTATTCTCTTTGTGGATATATTTATTTGTTTGTTTGTTTGCTGCAAGAAGCTTACATCACTCAAAATCGAATGATCCCCTGGAGTGGCAATATATAATCTTTATATCAAAAGAAAAGGATTGCAGAGGGCAATAACTGAACATTAGGAAGTAGGAATGACAAAATTAGAGAAATAATTTAATAAATAAGTGATTTGAAGACATAGTTTGTGAAGTGTTCTGTGTGGTAGTTCTTCCACAATAGGTGGAAGTTTAAAGGGTAAATTTTATTTAACCCTCCTAAACGTTCATCGCTTTTGCAATTACTCCCCGAAAGTTAAAAAACTCTCAATTTAGTGTATCTAACTTTAAAAAATTGGATGGGCAATCGAGGGTCAACTCCTACAAGAAGTGAGTGCTATTGCTGTAATTCTTTTTCTTGTGTTTAGTCCCATTTATACTTGTACATGTGTATTCTATTTTGTGGATATATTTGTTTGTTTGTTAGCTGCAAGAAGCTTACATCTATAATCACTGAAAATTGAATGATCCCCTTGAGTGGCAATATATAATCTTTATATCAAAAGAAAAGGAATGCAGAGGGCAATAATTGATCATTGGGAAGTAGGAATGACAAAGTTAGAGCAATAATTTAATAAAGCAAAGGATTTGAAGACATATAGTTTGGGAAGTGGTTTGTGTGGTATTAAAAGCTATTCCCTCTGTTCCACAATAGATGGAAGTTTAAAAACTATAAACATTTTACTGACGCAAATGCTCTCTTTGAAATGCTCTAAGACAGTCCGAGTAAGGTGGGTTCAAATTTGAAGTAAGTTGAGTTCAAATTTGAAAAAGGTTTGGTTCAAATTTAAGGATAATATTGGAAGGTAAATGAATATGTTCTTTCATTTTTTTTAAACTTTCATCTAGTTTAGGACAATTCAAAAAGTGTCTATAATGGGACGAAGGGGGCATTACTTCTGTTAATGTGATTTGACCCCCCTTTGAAAATGATCCTTCTACTTTTTCTGTTGTCATTCACATTTCCATGGTTAAATCGTTATATCCATATCCAGTGCAAGAGTGGTAAAATTCGGATCAAGTAAAAAGGGAAATTATTGAAATGAAGAGATAGTTATTCTACAACAATCTAGGTTGGCTAAAGATTCACATAACAAACTTGGACCTTCAATGTTACTCTTGTCGGAGTAGGTAGCTTGAGTAGAAGCCTAATGAATGATGGACTGTCTGAGTCTGAGGTGGGGGTTGTGCTTTGATAATGGCTGTGTTCTTGAGAAGAACTATCTGCTAAAAGTATGAGATGGTGCACCATGTTGGTTTTGGGGTTGAAACATAGCTATTCAACCAGGACATTTGTATGGTATTTTGACTAAAGGGAACTAAAACACGGTTATGTGGTGGCTTCGGGGCAGTCTTGAATTGTATGGGTCATGATTATACAGATAACAATGTTGTTATTCAAAGACACTTAACCACTGGGTTAAAACGTCCTCAGAATGAAATCTTGTTATGGTAATGCAGTTAAATACCTATAACAGTGCAAATTCTTGACAACAATATATATCCTTGAAGACTTTATGCACAATGGAAGTAGGATAAAAATGAACTTCGGTAAACCTTCATAGAATGAGAATGTGACAAAACGAATCCTGATCCTTAGACAGATCATATTGATAGTCTTGCTTAGACCGATACTAAGACTTTCTGATGAACTTTGCTGAATTGTGTTATAGTAGACTAAAATTGTTTTGATCTGTATATACTTCTTTCTTGATTGGTTCTAAAAAATCTCTTCATGCTTCCTTTTTTTCTAAAGTACGTCTCATGTTCTTGATTTGATGATATGGTCATAGCTGACAATTACATTAGCACATGCAAACTTAGAAAGCATGGAGCTAACATACAATGAGTCATTAATTATGATTGTTTAGAGAACTTACTTTTGGTCCCGTTTATGTTGTCTGATTATTCATGTCACAAAACAATTTTTTATGCTAACCAACCTGTGGTACACTTAAAAATTGTGTGCATATATATATGAGAATAGAAGTGACTTGCTTCCAGCTTGGCTTGTAGGATCATGTGGTGCCCTTAAAAATGGTGTGCATATGTATGAGAATAGAAGTCAGTTGCTTATGGCTTGGTTTGTAGTCATAGTCTTTTGGCTTATGTAGTGCTTGTTGTTTCTATATGCCCACACCCGCCAGAATGCTACTTGGTTTTAGAAGAAGCCATGCCACATGTGCATAAATGTATAGTTACATGATTATATTACTATGTTTTTTACTTTAATTTAATGCTCCTCACATAGTGTCAGTCCCATATGCGGTTCAGCCATTTTTGAATTGGGTAGAATTGGCAGCCTCTTCTTCAAAAACGAATTGAGATGGCTATTTAAGTCATTGAGTGGCCTTACAGGAGAAAACCATCTCCTTTGTAAACTTTCTCAGTGTCTCAAACCTCTTCTTTTTCTTCCTTTGTAGAATTTATTTAAAAGGACCTCAATGGAAAGAGACATAGGGTCATATGAAGATGATGAAGCAACTTATGTCTTTAATTTTTTTCATGCAGATATTGGAGTGGAAAGATATTGGTATTGCTAATCTTGCAGGAGTTATTAGTCTTTTAGCTGGTCTTTTGATGTGGCTGACATCACTTTATCCAGTGAGAAAGCAGCAGTTTGAGTTGTTCTTCTACACCCACCAACTATATGTAGTCTTTGTTATCTTTTTAGCTTTGCATGTTGGTGATTTCATTTTCAGTATAGCTGCTGGAGGAATATTTATTTTTATACTTGATCGCTTTCTGAGATTCTGCCAATCAAGAAGGACTGTTGATATAATTTCAGCCAAGTGTCTTCCTTGTGGATCTGTGGAATTGATTCTTTCAAAGCCTGCAAGTAATACTAATTCCCCACAAATTTATATAGTTTCCTTGTTTATCTGCTATCACCATATCTATGACACTTTTTCTCTTGACAATGTAGATCTACGGTACAATGCCCTTAGTTTTATTTTCCTTCAAGTTCGGGAATTATCTTGGCTACAGTGGCATCCTTTCAGTGTTTCATCTAGTCCTCTAGATGGTAAATATCATCTCTCCATTCTCATTAAGGTTCTCGGGGAATGGACAGCAAAGCTTAAAGAAAATATCTTGAATAGTTCTGAAGCTGAACTGCAGGATGAGCTACATCTCCGGCCTCAAACAAAGATAACAGCTTCAGTTGAGGGGCCTTACGGGCATGGATTACCGTATCACTTGATGTATGCACTCGCTTTACTGGATATCAAACATAATTTTTTATGGTTTATTATCTTTTTTTAGTGAACTGACTTCACCATCTTATTCTGTAGGTATGAAAACCTTATTTTAGTGGCAGGTGGCATTGGGATTTCACCATTTCTTGCTATCTTGAGTGACATTCTCCATCGTGTAGGAGAAGGAAAACCCTGTCTACCTCGAAACATCTTGCTTGTTTGGGCTGTGAAAAGATCAAATGAGCTTTCTCTTCTTTCTACTGTTGACATGGAGTCGATCTGTCCATATTTCTCTGATAAACTAAATCTTGAGATTCACATTTATGTCACTCGGGAATCAGAACCTCCACTGGTTGGTTTAGTTATACTCACAGAACCTTGTACTTTTCTTTGTTTTGTTTTAACATTATCTCATTCACTTTTTGTGGCATTTAATGGTTGTTAATTATCTGCAGGAAGAGGGTAAAGTTCACAAGACTAAGAACTCTTCTCCCTCCCCTATGTCGGATGGATGCAGTATGTCTGTTTTGGTTGGTACAGGAAATAATATATTTTCTGGACTATATGTTATCTCATCTACACTGGGGTTTGTTATCTTAATTGGTTTACTGGATATTTTCTACATAAACCCTTTTGGCATATCTTCATGGTGGTACAAGGGGCTTCTTTTTGTAATCTGCATGCTTGCAAGTGTCTTTATCTTTGGGGGTCTTGTGGTTGGTATATGGCATCTTTGGGGACGAAATGAAACCAGGCAGGAGGAATGCGCGCGAGAGATTGATAGGATAAAGGTTGATAGGATGCAGCATAATGAAACTGCAGCTCACAAGGATCAGTCAACTCAGCAAAATCTTCCGAGTTCAACCAATACTTATTATGGTTCAAGGCCAGACTTCAAAGGCAAGGCATTCAATTTCTGTTCAAAATATAAACCACAAAAACGCAAAAAAAGAAGAAGGCATCTTTATAATGACGTTTAACCTTTTTGTTGCACTACAAATAGAAGCTTTCTGAATCCCCTTCCATTTGTCTTTACTGCAGAAATTTTTGGGTACGTTTCCGAGAAATGGGGCCGAGTTGATGTTGGTGTCATTGTGTGCGGTCCTCCACCTCTTCAGACGAGTGTTGCTACAGAAATCAGGTCACATAACATTAGGAGACAACGCCATCATCCAATCTTCCATTTCAACAGCCATAGTTTCGACCTGTAGGGTGACCCTAGATTTGTATTTCCTTGATAAGCTGTATCCAATCTTCCCACCTTCGTTATCTTCCCCTTAGTGGAGGCAACACCTTGGCTTCTTATCATGTAGGCACCACCTTCGTTGTCTTCCCCTTAATGTAATCAATGAGCTTAGAAGCCAAATTTGCCCTGTTGAAATGTATATTTGTAAGTAAGTACACTTATATATGTACAAATGTTTTTATGAATATATATATATATACACACACATTGACAATTTTTGAAAATATTCGCGAACCCAACACAAATTAGTGAATTAAGATTTTGTAAAATAGAATTTGGGTCAAACTGGGTCTATCTGATTAGACACAATTAATAAACGGATCAATTTTTAGTAAAACTGATTAACCCACCCGTGCATGCATAAATCCGTATAAATTAAAACTTATTTTTTATTTATTTTTACCATTAAAAAATTAAAACCTTAAATTCTACAACCAAATTAAAATTGCCCTCAGTCTCATCCTAAGTCATAAGGATATAATTTCAATGGTGTAATTCGTTTTCATGTTCAATAATTAAGAATTATTGTGCCAATATCTTTTGTATAAAATGACATTTTCATGCTCAATAATTGAAAATTTTGTTAATTTAACGAGTTATGCGGGTCGAGTCGAGTCAATCTAATATGATCTGTTTATTAAATAGGTTATGTGGGTCAGGTCGCGTCACTCACCTATTTTTATGGGTAGTGTCAGGGTTGAAGGGACTGGACCATTAAATTAAATGGCTCGAGTATATAATCTTATATCCAAGGTTCGATACGACCTGAATCCAATACACAAACACAAATTGTCATCCTTATTTTTATGTTTCACGATATCAATATATGCACTTGTGAGTAATTATTAGGGAAAAATGCAAAATCAGTCTCTGTGGTTACATCGATTTGCAATAAGCTCTGTGTGGTATAAAAACAACCCGAACCCGATATACAAACACAAATTACAACCCCTATTTTTATGTATCATACTATTATGGTATCAATATATGCACCTATGAGTATGTAACACTCAAGTTCTATATTGAGAAGATGAGTATCCCGCATAGAGAGTGAGTGGTTTATAAGAAATGCTCATAAGTGCTAAGAGCCTGTTTGAGATTGTATTGAGAAATATAATTTTTTTAAACTCAAAAATAGTTTTTTAGAAAAAAAAAAAGAAAAAAAAAACATAATTTTTAAGCTTTTCCCATCTAAAAAGGTTCATTTTAAAGTTTTTTTTTTTTTTTTTTTTTTTTTTTTTTTTTTTCCAAAAGTGCGATTTAACAATTTTTAGATTAAAAAAAAAGAAAAAAAAAAAAGAAGAAGAAGAAGAAGAAGAAAAAAAGGTCCATTTGGACTTTTTTTTTCTCTCTTTTATTTTAATCAAACATTAACTTTTTGTTTGACACAACTTTTTAAGCTTTCTAATGCAATATCAAATAAGCTATAAATTCTACATTGTTTACTTACTAGGTGAAAGTGAATTTTATAAATGATTTTAGAGAAGTTCTAATTGACTAGTTTTTTTGGGGGATAGTGCTGATGTGCCAGATGTGACTTACGATTTTTTTTTTTTTTTTTTTTTTCATATTGATAAGATGAGTAGCCCATATAGATAATAAGTTGTTTATAATAGATGTTCATTGGTGTTAAGTCTCACATTATTTACTTACTGGGTAAAACTGAGCTTCAAAAGTGATTATAAGGAAGTCCCAAATTAATTAGTCATTTTAGAGGTGATAGTGCATACGTGGCTAGTGCTTTTCGTAGGTCGTTATAGAATAATTATTAATGCAAAATCAATTCATGACCCTATGACTACATCGACTTGCCACTCCATATGATATAAAAATGTTTTGAGAGCTCTATGTAGTATGCAAAAATAACAAATAGGTCTCCGCACCCAACTTTCGTTTAATTTCTTTTTACAGATATTGTCAAATGTCGCGTTTGCATCAATTAGATTATGACACATGCTACTCAAAATAAAAAAATTATAAATATAAATATATACAAATTAAAATAATAATAATAATAATAATAATAATAATAATAATAATAATAAAAAACTTAGAATAGACGGTGGTTGAGCTCGACTGAACCACCCCTGGCCTTCTGCTGTACCAAAAGTTTAGGCAGGGCCGGCTCAAAGCCTAGGCGAGTTAGGCACTCGCCTAGGGCCCCCGATTTGATAAGGCCCAAAAAAAAAATTCTAGGCCCAAATTTTTTTTAGTAAGGTCCAAAAAAAAATTCATAAAACTTAAGGCCTCTAAATAAGTAATTTAAAAAAGGACTTAATTTAATAAGGCCCCAATATAATAAGCCCATGATAACTTATCAAATAGAAACTTAATAGAAAATGATTAGTCTATTCAAAAGATTTAGATAGAATATTTTGTTTTTGTTTACAAGTTGTTTAATTCAAAACCTAATAGAATGCAACTAGATAATGAAGGAACTAATAACTTGAAAAATCTTAGCGCTAAACTTAAAAGTCGTGAAATCTTATTATAATAATAATATTAATTTTTTTTTTTTTTTTTTTTTTACTTCAATTTTTTTTAAGGCCCCATTTTGAAGTTTCGCCTAAGGCCCCAAAATATATTGAGCCGGCCCTGAGTTTAGGACCTGAAATGCCGTCAAGGCGTTAAGCAATAGTACTACCACTACAAAAATCACAACAATTGGACGCGTGTCTACAGTACCGATTACTGTAGACACGCGTCCAATTAGACACGTGTATCTTAATACACGTGTCTAATTGTACCGTGTCCACAAATGGACGCGTGTATGTAATACACGTGTCCAATTGGACACGTGTATTATTACACGTGTCCAATTGGACACGCGTATTTAATACGCGTGTCAAACTGTTATTTTTTTTCAAATATAATTTTTTTTAATTAAATAGAATTTCAACAATTGGACATGCGTATTTAATACGCGTGTCCAATTGGACACGTGTATTAAATACACGTGTCAAACTGTCATTTTTTTCCAAATATAATTTTTTTTTAATTAAATAGAATTTCAACAATTGGACACGCATATTTAATACACGTGTCCAATTGGACGCGTGTATTTAATACGCGTGTCCAATTGGACACGTGTATTAAATACACGTGTCAAACTGTTATTTTTTTCCAAATATAATTTTTTTAAAATTAAATAGAATTTAAACAATTGGACACGCATATTTAATACGCGTGTCAAACTGTTATTTTTTTTCAAATATAATTTTTTTTTAATTAAATAGAATTTTAACAATTATGGACGTGTATTTAAATACACGTCCCCGATTGGGCACGTGTACTGAGTACACGTGCCCAATTGTTTGGCCAGGACGTGTATATGTGTTTTCTCCCGGTTATATGTGTTTTTCCCCGCTTATATATGTGTGTATATATATATATATATAATTTTTAAAATTCAAATAATATAATAATATAATAATAGATTAAATATATATATATATAGATCGGAAATGGGTAGCAGAAACCCATTTCCGATCTGAATTCTCTCTCTCTCTCTCTCCCTCCCTCTCTCTCTCTCTCTCTCTCTCTCTCTCTCTCTCTCCCTCTCCGTCACAGCCGCGCCGGCCAGCTTCCGGCCACCGCGCATCAGCCCTTCCCGCCGGTGAGACGCCCTCTCTCCACCTCTCTCTGCTCGGTTCTCGGTCTCTCTCTCTCTACCTCTCTCTCTCTCTCTCTCTCTCTCTCTCTCCCTCTCCGTCACAGCCGCAGCGGCCAGCTTCCGGCCACTGCGCATCCGCCCTTCCGGCCGGTGAGCCGCCCTCTCTGCTCGGTTCTCGGTCTCTCTCTCTATCTCTCTCTTCCTCTCTATCTCTTTCTCTCTCTCTTCCTCTCTCTCTCTCTCTCTCTCTCTCTCTCTTTCTGTGTATCTCTCCCTATCTCTCTCTCTCCCTCTCTCTCTGGATCTCTACGTCTCTCTCTCTCTAATAATGTACCGTTTGTTTTTTTTGTGGTCGGAAATTGTAGAATTCTAATGAATTTGAGTTGCTCTGCCTTACCACAATCATGGTTAAGGGTTTGAATATATAGAGGAATTAGTTACATGAGATAACTAGAGATTACAAGCTAATAAATTCAAATTACAAATGAGAGTAATATCTGGAAAACTGTTAGGATTAACTAATCCTATCTTTAATTATCTTGGTTTGTAGAAGTCGAGGTAGCATTTGAATTCAAAATACCTTTGACAGAGTTATCTCCTGATAACTCTCTAACAGAAATAATAAAATTTGAAAAAAAAAACAAAAATTTATTAACCCAAATAAATTTAAATAAACAATAACAAAATTAAATTGAAAAAAAATTCCAAATTTAAGTTTTAAAAATTCAATTTGGATTTTTTTTTTTAAAAAAAAAAAAACATTTTGACACGTGTATTTAAATACACGTGTCAAACCGTTTTGACACGAATATTGCAAATACACGTGTCAAACGGTTTGACACGTGTATCTCAATACATGTGTCAAAATGTGCAATTAGAGTCTTGCACATCTGACACGCATAAGACGCGTGTCAAAATACTCGTGGCAAACATTTTGACACGTGTACAGTGCCGTACACGTGTCAAAATGCACGTGGCAATTTGACAAAATTTTTGTAGTGTACCTTTGCTCTAAGGTTACCATGTTCAGAGTTGCAGGAGTTTCACAAGCGGCATAATGGATTTAGGGACAGAATCAAGAGTTCTTATTAGAGTAGGGCCAAAGCGTAAATGAAAAATATATTAAGATTGAAGATTAAATTAATATCCATTCAATATTAACCAAATATAAACAAAAGAAAAGATGACTTAAGGCATTATTGCAAAGAAGGAATTTTGGAGTTATAAACATAACGGGTGAATACTTAAACCGCGAATTCAAAAATAATTCACAAACAAAAACCAGAGGAATTGAGATAGATTTTTTGCCAAACCTATCATTTTGGACCCATTTTTTATTTGACAAACTACCTTAGCAGACAGGGGGCCATGGCCCCTGGGGGCCTCACTGTGGGTCCGTCACTGGATGGATTGCAGAAAATGATGAACCTGGCCCTGGGGACCCCAATGCCCATTTCGAGATGAGTTCCATCCCCAGGAAGCTTGACATGTCAATGCTAGACAACAACCCTATACCATGTTTTGTGTTTGACAGCCATGTCGTGGAACAGGATTGAGAGATAAATAAGACAAGGAGATCTTCAACTGTGGTTGCGGCTGGCTGTTGCACAAGTAATCCGCTTATGGAACAACAACCCTGGCCATTGGGAGGTCAGGCGGTCCAACCACCTTCCATTTGGCCAAACTTGTTACTTGACTATTCTTGTTTCAGGTCTTTTTATTTTTTATTTTTTTATACATCTATTCTTGTTCTCCCAAAAGTCAAACCTCCCGGTGTGGGACTGTCTCCCAAGTCCCACCTAATTTTCTTGGCATCCAAAAGCGGCAAATCGTTGAAATGAAAAAGTCACAAAACAAATCAAAAGAAAAGCCTCTGACACTTTGTTCACCAACTAATTTTCTTCTTCCGCCTTATTTTGATTCCTCGTACTCTGTGTCTTGGTTTTATTAGAATTCTGATACCTACAATTACAGACACGCTTACAAGAGTGCGCAAAGAAAATCAGATAGCTTTCTAGATAATCCAGTGTAGTATATTATGGAGGATATTTGGAGATGAGGAGGAATTAGGTGAGGAGTTTGAAATACAGGTGAAGTGAATCGATAAGATAATGAGGGGAAATGGCCGCATGTCCAACAAGAAGATTTTATTCTCACTCCCAGTCCCAGAACAACCGCGGGTTCTTGCTGATTCCTGGTGGCCATGGCCGTCGACGAGTCACACTCTGCTCAAGAACCTCTTCTTCATTCCAACGGAGCTCATGATAACAAGAACAACGTCAAGATACCGGGCTTCTTCGTATCATTGGCCAAATGGGTTCTCAAATTTACCATGTGGGTTGTATTCGTTGCATGGGTTGCTCTCTTTTTTCTGGTTCCTACAGACTTCGGGAGTGCCCTGTATGAGGACTGGGTTGATGCTACCACTGGAACGCTGTTTGGGGAGACAGGTGCTTCTTTAGTATTCTTAATTCAAACTCATCGTCGCATTAATGCTTACTGGTCTCAAAAGTTTGACACTCTCAACTTTCAGGGAGTGTCTTGCTGTTATACAGTGGCCCCATTGCAATTATTGTTTTGCTTGCGGTGCCATATCTTCTTATCTCTGGGGAAGAGCAACATGAACAACTGCTGCAAGAGTATGTGATTTTTATGCACTTACGTGTTCTCATTGTTACTTATATACCAGATTACGATGATAACTGCAAAAGTAAATATATTGCCCATTATATATTTGTTTAAATTTTAAAATAAAAAACTTCATTTATCCGCAGGAAGAGGCCTCCAAGATTCCGATTGTGGACTTTTCCCGTTCTGGTGGATGGACCATTTGGGGTTGTTTCCGCTGCCGAGTTGATTGGGATAATCCTCTTTGTTGTGTTTGTTCTCTGGGCTGTTTATTCCTATACTGTAGTGAACTTTGAAATCTTACCTAGCTATGGTGATTTGACCCTCAAAGAAAAGAGGTACGCCGTTTTGTTGGGTTTGGTTTTGTTTATTTGTATAGGTTTACAATAGAAAATCACATGCTTTAGTGGTCCATGGACGATGTTCCCCGTGCTCAATATTTGAAACCTTTGGAATTAATGAACGGATGGTCCATAATCCATCAGCTGTGTTTCCATACTAATCTGATTTGTTCCACTTTTCAGGGTTTTTATGTTGCAAATGTCAGCATATTCCTTTGGCTTGATTGCCTTATCTTGCTTGGCCTTTCTCTTTCTCCCCATAACGAGGGGATCGATTCTTCTCCGCCTTATTGATATACCTTTCGAGCATGCCGCCAGATATCATGTATGGTTGGGAAATCTCATAATGTTCCTCATTACTCTTCATGGACTTTTCTATATGATTGTATGGGCAATAAGGGGCATCATACCATCTGAAGTGAGTGTTCAAATTCTTTCTTGCGTTTACGTATACAAAATGTGTACATATGAATGTTTTTCTTTGCATATTTGTCAAATTAATCTATTTATGAACTCCGTAATTGCAAAACATTGTTGAGACAACTTTATGACGCTTTTGATGAAAGCTAAACAACTCTATGTGAAGGAAAAAGAAAAATATAATTGGTCATAGGGAAGAACAAAAATATATGATTGATATTCCTCCCACCATATTATCTCCATGAACATTCACTCACATGCTTTTTTCTACTTTCTTTAGACCTTTTTTGTCCTTAAGTACTCATTATGGATATTTTAGTATCAACTACATGACACCGCAGTCACCGAAACTTCTTTGTTTTCCAAGAAGACTGGATCATTATAAGGGTATAATGATCTATAAAAGAATGTAAGAATATTATTTGCATATCTGTTGTTTTAGAAGTGCAGATTAGTTTCTTATTATTTAATGAGCTTCCTGTCTTGGTCCCAAACCTTCTGACCTGTCGTTAGCTTTGCTAGGGTAGAACTGCCTGGGTAGGGACTGGTGGCAATAATAAGTCCTGCTTGTAGAAATATGAATAACCCCTCGATGAAAAACTGAAATGAACTAGCAACTACGTCAGTGCCTGGACTTGGGGGGCATTGGCCCATGGGACAATGTTTACAGTAACTGATACTATAAGTGTCGACTGGATTGTTTTGGCATGTTCTACAGGTTCAATTTTAGTTTTGTTTTGTTTTGTTTTGTTTTGTTGTTTTTTTTTCCTTTTCTTTTGCACCCTCATTAGGTAGTGAATGAGAAATGGTGACTCCAATCATTGAACAGCACAAAAAGAAAAAATGAACTGACATGGAAGTTTCTTCAACAAAATGCTCTTGTTTCTTGTTGTCCTTTCATTCTTCCTTTATTAAATAGGCAATCTACCTGCACAGTAAGAATTCATTGGAAGAGACATAGGGACAAAGAAAGATTTTATAAACTACAGAAGTATTTTTTTCCTAACTTTTTTTCTTCATGAAGATAATAGAGTGGAAAAGTGATGGTGGTGCGAACTTTGCCGGGGTTATTTGCTATGCATTTTTCCTGGTGATCTGGGTGACCTCACTTCCTCCAGTGAGAAAGCAATATTTTGAGCTTTTCTTCTACACACATCAGCTCTACATCCTTTTTGTCATCTTCTTGGCCTTGCATATTGGTGATACCAATTTTAGCAAAGCTGCTGGAGGAATATTTCTATTCATGCTTGATCGCTTTCTGAGGTTCTGCCAGTCGCGGAAGACGGTCAATGTAATTTCGACAACCAGCTTTCCATGTGGAACAGTGAAATTGGTGCTTTCCAAACCTGGAAGTAAGATTGGTTCCAAAATCTATCGTTTTCTTGTGTTTATTTTTCAACCAAAAACTATAGAGCTTCCTCTTTGACTATGTAGACCTGCGATACAATGCCCTCAGTTTCATCTTCCTCCGAGTGCGGGAATTATCTTGGCTGCAATGGCATCCTTTCAGTGTTTCATCAAGTCCTTTGGATGGCAAAAATCATCTTTCGGTCCTTATAAAGGCTGTCGGGGACTGGACAACAAAGTTAAGTGGAAAAGTCTCAGATATTGCTGAGGAATCTCAACTAGAGCTACCTGTCCAGCCTCATTCTCAGATTATGGCTTCTGTAGAGGGGCCTTATGGGCATGAATCACCATACCACTTGATGTATGTACTTTTTTCTTTATATACAGATGTATGTGCGACAATGATGGATAGTTAAGTCACTGTTTAAATAGATAATTTTTCCCATGGGCCAAAAAAAAAAAGGAAAAAGTGTTTTCTTTTGGGTAAAATTTTCATTACCATGGGAAAATGCATAGAATTCTGTCATAACATTTAACGCTTAGTTTTCTGTAACAGCAGTAAACTTTCCCAAGTAATAAATGTGCCGCAAGTTGGAATTTTACATTAAAGTTTACTCTTGGGAAATTGAAAATTGGTCCACCCAAAATTTATTATTGGTCATAAAAAAAAAATGTGGGCACATCCTGATTAGTGGTGATTTTCTGTTTGTGTGGTTTTGGTTGGCACATTCTGCGTCTCCCAGAGGAGAGGCCATAGTTCAAGCCTCGCCATGGGCATGAAGTAGGGGTAGTTCTAGGGACACCCAGTCTATGGACTGGGGATTTTGCTAAGTTATCAAATGTTTGTTCTTTCATATGTACCATGTGTTTTTCAACAGACTAACTTGACATTTTTATCCTCTTAGGTATGAAAAGCTTATATTGGTTGCAGGAGGCAGTGGGATCTCCCCATTCTTAGCTATCTTGAGTGATATTATCCATCGTTCTAAGGAGAAAAAACCTTGTCTACCAAGACATGTTTTACTTGTTTGGGCCGTAAAAGGATCAAATGAGCTTTCTATTTTTTCTGCAATTGGCATTGAGTCAATCTGTCCATTTTCCACCGATGAATTGAATATTGAAATTCAAACTTATGTCACTCAAGAATCAGAGCCTTCATTGGTACGTTTAATTGTCTTCAGTTTCTTAGATCTATACTCAATATTTTTCACATTTAAGATTACCTCTTCATTGCATTTGACTGTTGCTAACCGCAGGAGGAGGGTAAAATTTACAAGCCTACAAGCTCTTCAGCACTCTCTTTTGCCAAGGGAGGGAGCATGTCAGTTTTGGTTGGTACTGGAAATAAGATATGGGTTGGAAGTTATGTTATCCTATCTACAATTGGTTTTGTTATCTCTCTGGGTTTGTTAGACATCTGTTACATAAATCCTTTCAGTATAACATATTGGTGGTACAAAGGCCTTCTGTTTGTAGCATGCATGGTTGTAAGTATTTTCATCTTTGGGGGCCTTGTGGTTGGTTTATGGTGTCTTTGGGAAAAAAGGACCTCGGCCAGGGAGGAAGTTCAGGAAGATAGGGAAAAGATTGATGTGATGCAGCGTAATGCAGAGACAGACAAGGACTTATGCCAGGAAACCCTTGCTAGTTCATATTCTGTTCGGTATGGTTGCAGACCAGACTTCAGAGGTACGTCCCCATTTATTTATGACAAAATGCTCCCAATACTTGAATAAGTAATAGGTTTCAGGTGATACATAAAGTATGTATATATATGACTATGCTTCTTCAATAATCTGTGTTAGAATGAGAGAGCCAGACTACCAACTAAAAATAAATAACCTTACATATTTACTTTAGAAAGGATTTCAGTTATTGTACGAACTGCTAGTGGGATTATTTAATTTTTTGGTCTGTAACTGCCAATGGGCTTGAAAAGTAAAAATTTCCAGATCTCATGTTTGTAAGAGCAGTTTCTCTCAAATTTTGAACTCAAAGTTTAATGCACATAGAAGGTTTAGGGTTTAATCACAAAACAAGTAAGAGTGGTTTTGGATGAATGAAGAAGCTGCAATAATTTGTGATGCTCTCATGGGGTAAATAAGAATCCCAACCATTAAACAGCAATGATAACGTCCTTCTCATAAAATAATAGGGGTTAATGAGAGAGGAAAATTAGATAGGAAGAAGAATAGGGAAATTAAATTCATTAACTAAGGTGTTTAGGTGTTTTTCATGCTTATATTATGAATATCATGAAACTGACTTTTTCCTCAGTGCTTTGATATATGAAAAATTGTAAACTGTTGCAAAATCTTCTATATAAGGCTAATAATTTCTTGGACAGGTAACTTAAACATTTGATACGTTAGGCTCTAAAATCTGCCTCAGTGGTAGACCTTGCTTTTTTTATTTTCTTGTTCACTCTTATTATTGAAAATTGTCTTCAGTTGATCATTTTTTTTTGGTCGGACACAATGCTGGATTCCAAGATATATGAGCTGCCTTTTATCTCAACATATTCATCGGCCACTCAATCGAAAAAGTAACTTGACACTTTTTACATGTCATATGAACCATGGCTTCAGAATTAACTTCAGCAGTGGAGTTTGCTACCACATACTGTTCTATCTTCCATGGCAAAAGTTTCGCCCAAAAAGGCACAGTAGAACTAGTTGATTCTGGCCAGAAAACTTGGGACAAAATTCAAAAAGAAAAAGAAAAAAAGAAGTGGACTTCTTGTTGGATCGAGTATCCTGTGATAACCTAGAAATTCTTGATTGCTCTCAACTTGAATAAGAACGAGTCTATGGTATTGCTCTTAATGTATAAAGAATCTGCTTTTACATCAAAACCTGATATTCGAGCTTGAAATTTGGTACATTTGATGTCGAAACCCTTATGAGCAAAGTCATCTGTTTTACCAGACAATACCTGTTTCCTTGACTCCATATTTATGATTTTTCTTGCAGAAATTTTTGGTTCAGTATCAGATGGTTGGGGCCATGTGGATGTCGGTGTCATTGTGTGCGGTCCCCCAACTCTTCAGAAAAGTGTTGCTAAAGAGTGTAGGTTGCAGAATCTGAAAAGAAAAAAGAATGACCCGATCTTCCATTTCAACAGCCATAGTTTTGATTTGTAGGGTCATCATCAAGAGTTTTTCTCTTGGCATGTTTGTAGGCTTAGTAATTTTTGAACTGTTATCACTCAATGGTTTGTCTCTGCTGACAACCATAATTTCTGGTTTTCCTTCACACTAGCCATTTGCGGGCAATTGCCTACTGCCAGGTTTATCATGCTTGATGTTAAATGATTGATATTTTAAAATTTTGCCTCAATGGTTTGTTAATCTTCAATGTAAAAATCAATGCATATATGTATTATCATGTATATGTCACACATTGGTCATTCTATTGCTTAGGAAATTATAAGCCCTTTTACTTACAAAATCTAGGAAGTTAGCCCCAGCAGCATGGACAAAAAATCAAGAGATATGTTAGCTGCATAACTTTTACATAACAATTGCACAACAATGTTGATGTGTAAGTGAGTCCAGGGGAGGACCACTAAGGCCTAAGACACTTTTATAAGATAAATAAGTTGCACTTTTAAATCTAGAGGACCAATAAGGCCTAAGACACTTCTATAAGAAAAATAAGTTGTACTTTCAAATTTCTCTTCCAAAATAAGTCCACAAGCCGAAGATAAATTCTCCACCACCAAACTTTACCATTTTTTTTTCTCTATGAAGTGGGAAAAAGGTTTTAAGAGGATTTTTTTTTTCACTCTTGATTTGAGTGGAAAAGAAAGTGAGAGACTTTAAAAAAGAGGTAAGCTTTCCAACAATATATCAAAAGTAGAAATTACAGTGCAAAAAACACAATCAAATAGTAGGAAATGAATAAAAAAATACTTGATCATCTCAATAAGGGTCGCATAAAGTGGTATTATAATACTAACTCCAAAATAGAGGTAACAAACAGGACATAATCGTTGCGAGACCCTTCAACCTTACCCGAACCCTTAATGCAAGGAATGTGGACATGGACATGGCCATGACCTTCGAAATACCCTTTCAACCCTACTCGAACCCTTGCTAGGTAACAACAACCACCAAATGAAAGGTGAAGCAAAATAGGCTTTGAAATAAAAGATATTGAATGAAGAAGTGGTAGAATAAGTTTCTACTACAAAATCAAACCATAGAGGCACATAGAGACCACAACCCACAAAACCCAACAAAAACAAGAGGAAATATAGGGAAAAAAAAAAAAAAAAAAACTAAAACACAAAAAACAACATTTGAAAGAAGCAACTGTCCAAAAGAAGCAAAGCAAAATTGGTTCATTGCCCGAATTTGAAGGCGTATTCATGGTCTGAGTTCTATTCCTTTTATTTTATTTTATTTTCCTCTTATGTCTTTTGATGTTACATAAGCATAATTAGTAAATTCAATCATTATTTTATAGTGCCTAAATACGAGCAGTGCTTCGGAGACATCCAGAAATAGTGCTTCTTCATGGCATACTTGTAATTATAATAATTACAAGTACGCCATGGAGAAGCAATATTTCCAGAATTCCAAGCATTACCCGCCTACATACATGGGATCACATAATTGTATACTAATTTCTTGATAATTGTATTTTGGCTAATGAGCTAATCTAAAAAAAAAAAAAAATGTATTTTGATTTGGAACAGATATTAAAAAAGTGCTTCTTTAATGAATAAGATTAAAGAAAAATGTGGAAAGCAGTTGGTAGAAAGAATATACGAATGATAAGTTTAGCTAATTATAAAAAATGGAATATGGATTGTTATTAAAAAAAAAGGGGTTGTTGGGGGTGTAAAACCTCTAAATTCTAATTATAAGGTGGTTGATTTGTTTGGACAGAAGAGTTTAGTATTTTAAAAGAAGAGTAGGTCTAATCCTTACTTTTTCTTGGATATAAGCTGAAAAATTAGATCTTGTGATTATATATACACATTAATTTCAAATAATTATAATAAATATAATTTTCTATACAAATATTTATTCATAAGATTTTTTTTTTTAAAATTTATTTATTCTTGATCCGTTGTCAATGTGAAAGGGAGAGTTGTTTCGGGTGCGAGAGAGATGGACAGCAAATTTCATTAAAGACGACGGCAAAGAGAGGGAAATGACAGCAGGCGATCCTGGCACCTACATTCGTCCGAATTGGACCACAGCCCAGCGCACACATGATCCGAGTCCAGAGTCGAGAGATTAAAAAATCAAATAAAAAGTGGATGCCAATCATGGCCCATTGGAGGGGGTATCTTTGAGTGTCGGCAAGGCAAACCTTTGTAGGTTCAGTTTGGTTGGAACTTAATTGGAATTTGGAAGGGAGAGGTTGGGGGGGTAAAAAAGGAAACGAAATCAGAGAGAGAGAGAGAGAGAGAGAGAGAGAGGTTGGGGTGTCTGAATCTTTAGGTAAAGTAAGAATCGAATGGCTTGCTTAAAATTGAAACTATTTTTTTTCTTTATTTTTTCCTGAAATGAAATAGAAAATAGCAACCGACACACAAAACTGATAAAAAGATGATAAGAAACTGATGAAACAAGGAATGGTTAGATAGACAGACAGAGTGTCTTTGTCGATTAGTGGAGTGGTCAGTGTCATCAACCAAACATTTATTAATGAAAAAGAAATCCCCCGACTCTCGCTCATATTAATCATGCAATTACCCGCATAATTGTTGACTCCCCACCGTCACCCAGTCACCCACCGCACCTCAAAATAACATAAAAAAAAATACATTATTCAATAATACCCGCCATGACCCCGAGTCACACCCCCTGACCCCCTTCCTCCTCGCTCTTCCTTTCCTCTAATAATAATAAAGCATCTGGACTCTGAAGTGTGGGACTGTCACTGTGTCTCTCTTTTTCCTTTCCTGCTCCTTGCTTTTTTGCCAAATTGGCAGCATCTACTTCTTCTCTCGGATCTCTTGCGTTTGTGGTGTGGAGCTGGATTTCTGAGGTCGGTGGAGTAATTGGGGAAGCTAAGCTCACCAAGAGGAGATTAGAAATATACGATCATGTACGGAAGGGATCCGTGGGGTGGGCCCCTGGAGATAAACGCGGCCGACTCAGCCACGGACGACGACCGCAGCCGCAATCTGCAGGATTTGGACAGGGCAGCGCTGTCTCGGCCTCTCGACGAGACCCAGCAGAGCTGGCTGCTGGGCCCCGGCGAGCAGAAGAAGAAGAAGTACGTGGATCTGGGCTGCATCATCGTCAGCCGCAAGATCTTTGTCTGGACGGTGGGCACTCTGCTTGTCTCTGCCTTCTTGGCCGGCTTCATCACCCTCATCGTCAAGATGGTGCCGCGCCACCACCATTCCCATCCTCCCCCTGACAACTACACCCTCGCCCTCCACAAGGCTCTCATGTTCTTCAACGGCCAACGATGTAACTTTCCTTACTCGCCTTTGCTCTTTCATGTTAGATCTGCTTTTATTGCCTCGTCTCAATGGGTTTCCTTGTCTTGAGTTATTGCTTATGCTAAACCTACTGAATCAGTTAAAGTCATCTCTTTTTTCATTCTGTTCCTCTTCGGCTGCTCTGGATCTTACCCATTTTCACGAATAAGTTAACGGGTAGACTTAAAGATTACAGACTGAACATACGTACCCAATTACCTGAGATTTCGATTTTTTTTTTTGTTTTTTTATGTTTCTTATATATATAGAGTTCAATTAAACATATACACCATACAGTTCTGTTAGCGACTGTAACTGAATTTGTTTATATTTAGGAAGAGACGAGGGAAACATCGAGAAATCTAAGATGTAATTTTCATAGTTTACATTACTTTCCGTTTTGGTGATCCAAATGAAAGATTAAGAACTTGGGATCATTTATTTATTTTCCACTTCCCAAGTTTTCTCCGTAAACCTAACCAAACACAGCCCTGGAATAACAGTTGTTCAATCAAGAAAACAACATCATTCTCTTAATCTTTCTCCTCACCATAACGACTCTCTTACATTTGTTTTTCTTGTTTTTCTTTGACTTGGTAATTGCAGCTGGGAAACTCCCAAAGCATAATAATGTCTCTTGGAGAGGTAGCTCCTGTCTGGATGATGGCAAGTCTGAAAAGTCGCCTATTTACAAAGATCTGGTGGGTGGCTATTATGATGCTGGAGATGCTATCAAGTTCAATTTTCCTTCATCGTTTGCCATGACCATGTTGAGCTGGAGTGTAATTGAATACAGTGCGAAATATGAGGCTGCTGGGGAGCTCAACCATATCAAAGAGATAATTAAATGGGGGACTGATTACTTTCTCAAGACATTCAATAGTTCCGCTGATACCATAGATAGGCTTGTTGCACAGGTAAAGCTATAGACTTGATCGTTTCATTTTTTTAGCTTTAACTGCTCATGGTTGGTCTTTCTACATTTCTGGATATTTAGGAGAATAAGCTTGTGTCTCTGAGCTTGTTGGCTGGTTTCCTTAAAAATTGGCTTCAGGGAAAAGAAAAGGCCTTGCAGGATTGGTGTTTATAGCGTAGTTTGACTTTAATGTGGTTAATATTTTGATTCTACAATGTGAAAGATTGACTTTCTTTTCACTTTCTATTACTGTGTAGAGAGTTTCACGTGATCATTCATCATAATGTAATTGAAGTTTGTCTTTGGATCTCGTGTAGAGTATGTGGATAATCTATGGTTTGCGCCCCATTGTTGACAGGTTGGGTCAGGGGATACTTCTGGAGGGAGTACAACTGCTAATGATCATTATTGCTGGATGCGTCCTGAGGACATTGATTATAAACGACCTGTGACTGATTGTTCCAGCTGCTCAGATCTCGGTGCAGAAATGGCTGCTGCTCTAGCTGCTGCATCCATTGTTTTTAAAGACAACAAGGTGTATTCACAAAAACTCGTCCATGGAGCCAGGACGCTCTTCAAGTTTTCAAGGGATCAGAGGGGCAGATACAGTCCAGGTGGTTCTGAAGCTGCAATTTTCTATAATTCCACTAGTTACTGGGATGAGTTCGTATGGGGTGGAGCTTGGTTGTATTACGCAACTGGAAATACCTCCTATCTTCAGCTTGCGACTACACGTGGCCTTGTAAAACATGCAGGTGCTTTTTGGGGAGGCCCTGATTATGGTGTGCTGAGCTGGGACAACAAGCTTGCTGGTGCTCAGGTAACTTTGTATTGTTTGATGTTACCTCGGTATAATTATAATGTTTCTGATTATGGTAATATAATTCGTATGTTTAGAGGACCAAGTTTACTAGTTTCTGGGTCCCCTCTGATTTTTTTTTCTTTGATGTATAAGCTCATTGAGTTAAGAACTTCACAATCTTAGTTACTTTAGAGCTCTCTGGCCATATGTTCATTTCTGACATGACCTTGTTATCTTGTGTTTAGGTGCTTCTAAGCCGATTACGGTTGTTCTTGAGCCCTGGATATCCATATGAGGATATTTTAAGTACATTCCACAATCAGACTAACATCATTATGTGCTCTTATTTACCCATTTTCACTACCTTTAATAGAACCAAAGGTACATTACCTCCTACTTCATTGTCCTTATATCTGGGTAGTGAACTCCATTGATGTTATATTATTCCATATCTAGTTTTTTGTATGTATGGGATGTCACTCTGATTTTTTGGAGACCTGTTGCAGGGGGCTTGATTCAGTTAAACCATGGAAGGCCTCAACCTCTTCAATATGTGGTCAATGCAGCCTTTTTAGCTACTCTGTACAGTGACTATCTCGATGCTGCAGATACACCTGGATGGTATTGTGGACCCAATTTCTATTCAACTGACGTCTTGCGTGAATTTGCCAAAACACAGGTGCGTGATGAATCCCCTCAACAAGGTATCCTAGGGGACTTGACTCTGCTCACATGATAATAAGTTACTGCTGATACATGTTGGAAAATTACTTCATCTTTTACTGTGGTGTTCTGCAGATTGATTACATCCTCGGCAAAAATCCTCGGAAGATGAGCTATATTGTCGGTTTTGGTAATCATTACCCAAAACATGTCCACCATAGAGGTGCATCTATCCCTAAGAATAAGATTAATTATAACTGTAAAGGAGGATGGAAATGGAGGGACTCTGCAAAGCCAAACCCAAATACAATTGTTGGAGCTATGGTTGCTGGCCCTGACAAGCATGATGGTTTCCATGATGTTCGTACAAACTACAATTACACGGAGCCAACTATTGCTGGTAATGCTGGTTTAGTTGCAGCACTCGTGGCTTTGTCGGGTGACAGGACTACTGGGATTGACAAGAACACCATTTTCTCTGCGGTTCCCCCCATGTTTCCAACTCCACCACCACCTCCGGCACCTTGGAAACCATGAGATGCTGTGTTGGTACTCATCTTTTTTCTGTCAAGTATGCTGTATGACTATGGATAGACGATTTTGGTGAAGTAATAGTGTTGGAATTTGAATCTCCAAGGTAAAGGTAAATGCAAAGATGAGGAAGTTGATACCCATAAGGAAGAAAGCAACGGACAAACTTCCTAAAGATAATGGGCTGGGGCCAGGTTAAGGATTCAAGACCAGCATTAAGAATTGCTCACCGGTATTTGGGAATGCCTCTTTGTTTGGGATGTGATATATGTAGTACATATGTATGAAACCATCACGTATTCTTTAAACACAAGAATTTTAACAGTTTGAGATTGGTTGCTAAGAACTTCCATTTAAGTCCTACAATTACCTTATTGCATTGTTTTTTGTTTTTTCGATATATATATATATATATTAGAAAAACATTTCGTATAATTTTCATTCTATGAAGTGTTGTGCATCGTGCATGCAGAGTTTGCTACTGAAAATCCTTTCTAGAGGTGGTTCGTTCATGTCATAATGACTTTGTGCATTGGTTCGATAGAATTGCGCCATTACAATAATTTAGTGAAGTCATACTTTGTTGAAACAAAACTTTTTCTCGACTGGGACCACACTTCATGAAACGGAGGTCAGTAATTTGAATCATTTCTTTTGTGTGGATGTGTAAAAAAAGAAAAAAGAAAAAAAAAAAAAGGTTCTCTCGACAGCCCACTGATTAAGTGGTGGAAGAAACTTAAAAAGGGAGACAACAATCATCCTCATATTGCCCAGCATGTAGGTTAACAATTGTCTTTTGATTAATGATTGAACCTACTATTTGAGAGCTCTTCTGATCGGATCAGGATCTTCTCAAATATTGATACCACTTTTTGTTGATGACATTTATTTCATGTAGACAGTTGTCACATTGTAAACAGTTAAATGTAAAGCATGGCTAAAATTTAACAATTTGAAAATTACAAATATTTAAAACATTTGAGGGATCCTAATCCTTCTGATCTTAGAAAAGATTTTTTGGTGGACCACTCATACTAGTATCAACTGATCTGGGTATAATCTAATTAGATCAACTGGTCTGTGTATCACTTAGCCAGATGGGGTGTTTCCTCAACATGTTTCTTGGAAGCCCCCAAAATCTCTCCCTCCCTCCCCCCTTTTTGTTGTTTGTGTTTTCTCTTGGTGTTGTTTTATATTTACCCAGTTAAAAAAAAAAAAAAAAAATGTTCTCTGGTGAATTTGTAGCGGAGAAAATGTCACATTTCCCCCCTCCAGATTGTGTTTTGCGTTTCCATTGGGTTCACCATAAATGTGTTTCCCACAAGTGAGATGGAATAATTTTAGAAGAGGATTGATTCCTACATTACACAGGTACAACAACTTCACAACACCTCCTCATATGGAGGTGGATACCAGTGTATGGGGCTTCCTCCATGTGAGGGAGTGTTGTAAAGTTATTGTACCTGTGTTGTACATCTATCATTTTTCATTTTAGAAACTTGGGTCAACAGAAAAGCCCATTTTCAGAAAGGTTCTTGCCATATGGCTGAGAATGACAGGATAGATTCCTTAATGCCGTTGGTTGCAAGGGTCAAGTAATTCCTTTCGCGAAAGTTGTTGTTCTCCGTTGTTGATCAGACTTCTCAATCTTGGTGGGTGGGTTAGAAGATAAGAATTAAAGCAGGAGCTTGGTCGGTAGTTTTCCCCTTTCGCTTGTGTAGATTCTGAGCGTTACTTAATTAAAATGGTCACCATGCATGAATGAATCTGACTTTATTTTGTTATCAAGTTTGCGTCCATTATATATTCTTCTCCTTTTAGCTTTTACATATTCTTTGCCCCCCCACCTCAACCATCTGTTCTATTTATACAAAGTTAACCGGCCAGGATCATGTTGTCAACTGCATTACCGGCCAAGATATGGAAGCGGAACACAGCAGCTCCTTAGAGTATACACCAACATGGATAGTTGCCATTGTCTGCTTCATTATCGTTTTCATATCTTTTTCCGCTGAGCGCGGTCTTCATCGACTTGGGAAGGTATCCAAACTGTCGTGTCACCCTTTAGTATATATCATTATCACAATGCTCATAGTTATTACCTTTTTACTTTGCTGGGCTTCTCTATCTTCACTTATTGATCTTTTTCTGGCCAACTTTCTGGGGTAGCTTGTGAATCACTATAGTCTGAGAAAAGAAGTTAATATAAGATTTAACTTGCTTCAGTGATCATTCAATATGGTGGATCAAGTTTTTACTCTAGTGATAGGCCTCATTGAGATTTTAATCAAATAAAATCTTGTTAGTTCTGAAGAAAATAAGCATTCGATGTTGTATTTGTACAGAATCTAGAGCTTGTTCTGTTTTGTCATAATTGTTTACTGATCCGCTTGAATAAATTTTTAAGTTCTTTGTGATAATCAGTGGAATGTGAGTGCATTGAAAAAAATACTCAATGGAAGGTGGCGACCCTAGTTTCTGAGAACCCTTGGCTGTTAATAAACACCTCTCTTCTGATTTATTTTTCAAATAGTATAATATAAAACTGGTAACTTTTTTGTCAAGACCAAGGAGGAGAAACAATTTGAATGCTAAATGAATGATACGAAGGAGGAACAATTTGAAAGCAAAAGGAGAGACAAATCATATGATTATAGAGGTATAGGAAACATTTTTAGGATTGTCAAGGATCATGTCAATTTTTGAATTGCTTAAAGGTAATGAAATCCTCCTGGTCGCCTAGGTTGAGTCAGATTTTATGTGTGTGTGTATGTGCGACTAAACAGCTCAACTCAAGTCTTTAGTGTATGCGGAATATTTTCACAGCATATTGACTCGCAACCAGCAACGACTCACCCAGTATCCTTCACTGATTATGGAAACTAAAATTTTATTTTATTAAATCATTTAACTTTGGGGCTTTATGCATAATGGGAGAATCTTTAAGTAGTTTGCTGTTTGTTTGTTGGTTTCCCAATTCAGTTCTTGGAGCATAAGAATCAACATCAACTATATCAAGCCTTACAAAAATTAAAGGAAGGTTTGCTGCTCTCTCTCTCTCCCTCGCTCTGGCTTTGCAAAAAGGAATTGAAACCACGTTTGCAACGCTAGACAGTTTTCATCTCTTATAATTGAATTTTTCCTTGCAAATTTAGCATGACCAAATTTTTATATTCTTTTCTAAGCCTGATCAAATGTTTGTTTACAGAACTGATGCTTCTAGGGTTCATTTCCCTTCTATTAACGGTCTTTCAAGGTTTAATAAGTCGCATATGCGTACATAGTCAAGTTACCTCTTTCATGCTTCCGTGCAAGAGGGACACTATTTCCTCGAATGGTTCCGAGCATTACTCTCATCTAACTACAAACAATCGACGAAGGCTTTTGTCTGAAGAGGCTAATTCAGGGCAGTGCCTACATGAGGTATATTATAATGTTTTCAATCATAGGCATACATTATTTTTCATATTCTCAAGATGCTTGTAATTAAATTGCTGTGCTATATAGTCAATGCCCATGAACAACTAAGGATGATGTTATGCATACATAAATACATGTGTGTGTACGACAATGGAAAAGAAAATGAAGAATATGTAACCCATCCACTGCAAGTGCACAAGTGTAACCATACAATGGGGGCCTAGAAAACTTTTGAATTCTTAATGTGATCATTAGAGAATACCCTAATGAAACATGGATGGATCAATAGCTAATAAAAGGAAGGCAAAAATGACAATAATAAAGATGTTGGGCTGATGCTTATAGATGCTGATATTCAATTGATTTATAGTTATATCTCTGTTTTTTTTTCCTCCATACTCAGGGAAAGGTTCCATTGGTATCATTGGAAGCATTACACCAGCTGCACATTTTCATCTTTGTACTGGCAGTAGTTCATGTGACCTTCTGTGTCACTACTATGATTCTTGGAGGAGCCAGGGTAATGTATTGATGCCTCTAACTTTAGAGTCCTTTATAAAGTAGTTTTGTTTTTTGGTTAGATTTTCAGCCAAGAAGCTGTTACACCTTATGTACTATCTTTGTGGCTCTTTTCTTTTCTTTTTTCTTTTTCTTTTTTTTCCTCTTTCTCTCTGAGCTATCTTTGTGGCTCTTGTTCATGATAATTTACCTACTTTGAAATGTGCACTGTTTAGGGAAAAATTGGGTATTCATATCTATATCGTCCAT
Organism: Alnus rubra; assembly: GCA_028654335.1. Lineage (NCBI taxonomy): Eukaryota > Viridiplantae > Streptophyta > Magnoliopsida > Fagales > Betulaceae > Alnus > Alnus rubra. Next base: position 13,179 of record JAJPGS010000714.1, on the reverse strand, counting down.
TTGTGGAATCATTTACAAGCTATTTGGCTATATATCTCATAATTTATAGTTTTTCTGTTACATATGTAGGTACGTCAGTGGAAGGCCTGGGAGGATTCAATTCGAAAATCAGGGAAGGGTAATGTGAACCTGAATTTTTAAAATGCCTTGCATGATCTTATTTAGCTAATTAAAGTATTTTGGTTTAATTGGCATGTACGCATGAATTTAATCTTTTGTGCAGATCGAACAAGGGAAAACAGCAATCCTGCTCATGATCACCAAGAGATCTTCAAACAACGTGGAACTGGAAAATGGAGACAGGCAGCTATTGTTAGTTGGATGGTGAGTTTGTGAACCCATCTATGAAAATTTTAATGAAATTCTCGAAATATCAATGTTGAGGTACCTGTATTTATCTTTTCCTTTCCTGAATGGGATGAACTCAAAGGCTTATCTGATATACTTCAATATCCCTAAATTAGTTACAAAGATCGCCATTGATACAAGAAATTGCAGTTATTTCTTCATGAGTTACAAAGAAATACATGATTAAACACATTCTGCAAATATTATTATTATGGCTGACATCTAAATCATAGTTATTTTCTTTACATTATTAAACAATATCTTCCTGCCATGTCTCTTAACTTAATAAAAGTTACTTTCTGATTTAAAATAACTACCAAGCAAAAAGAAACAGAAACATCAGTGCATTATGTGTCTTTTGAAAAGCAAGGGATGATCCCTTCGTTTCTTAATTGTCTAATTTTCTAAATTATATGTCGTTTTTGGAACAATTATTTGCTTACTCCTTTTCTCTTTTCCTAACCGTTGCAAATTTCTATCTAAACTCTAATTTGTAAGAAATGGACATGGACTCTTTGGGACTTGGATGCTCCAAGCTAACAAGTCAAGTTAATCGGGGCCTTTCCAATGGACAATTAAAGGCAAAAGGCACAGGCAACGATTTAACGTATATGCAATAAGCAATGCTATAAAGAGTATTACAAACCAAAATTTGCTCTTTAGGTATCAAACAAAAAAAAAAAAAAAAAAAAAAAAAAAAAAAAGGAAAAAAAGAAAGAAAGAAAAAGAAAATGCCTATACCTTTCTATGCAACATGTAGCAGCTCACTATATGTGCACTTAGCAGTATCATATCATCTGAAAGTTACAATATTGCACAGACACGCCCTTTTGTGTGCTTTAGACTAACTTCACTTAGCTCCAACATTAAGGGGGCTGGCTCATTCACATGGAAATCACATTGCCCTGTCTGGACTGTGTTATGCATGATAATGAATATCTGAACCAAATTTTGTCTATCTCTGGATGAGACATTTAATCATTTATATATGATAAATCTTTCATCTTGCACATAGTGGTATTTGTTTTAGTTGTTTGAGTTTATTGAGGTTCTCTATGCCTGTAATTATATATGGATATAAAAGGTCGAAACATTATTTCTTATGCCAATTAAAATGTTTTCCTAGTTGAAGGCCAATCTCCAATGTCCTGACACTTGGATATTTATGTTTATTGGTAGATATCGTTCTTCCAACAGTTTTATGGCTCTATTACCAAGTCAGACTACATTGTACTGCGACAAGGTTTCATCAAGGTCTAGTCTGCATCATTTCTATGTACAACATTTTGCATATCCAGTTTGTTTCATATGCTATTTTCCTTCGTTTTCTCCCTGCAGAATCACTGCCCAGGTAATCTTGAATATGATTTTCACAAGTACATGATGCGGACGCTTGAATTTGATTTCAAAAAAATTGTTACCATAAGGTAGGACTTAGAGACATAGTTTAAATCTAATTATCAAACTATTTTCCTGGATTAAAATTGATTTTTTACATAAATATTGTCAATCGTAGCTGGTACCTGTGGCTGTTTGTTGTGGTTTTCTTACTGCTGAATGTGGCAGGTAATTTCCTTAGATCTTGATGTGGCAGGACTTATACATCACATTTCATAATTTAAGTTTTGAACCTTACTCGTGTCTAAAAATGAACATGCAGGATGGAACTCGTATTTTTGGTTATCCTTTTTGCCTTTGATCGTAAGTGGTTTAGGTTGATTCCAATAGGGATTAATTAATACTGAGTTTATATATGGAATGCCATAATTAGACTAATGTTTGAGTTGTTTGGAGTGACAGATACTACTTTTTGTGGGCGCTAAGTTAGAAAATATAATCACCCGTTTGGCTCGGGAGGTAGTGGAGGAGGTCACAGGGAGGACGAGAGACCATGAAGCAGCACGGGTGAAGCCATCAGATGAGCACTTTTGGTTTGGTCGCCCTGCCATTGTTCTTTACTTGATTCAATTCATTTTGTTTCAGAATTCATTTGAGATTGCCTTCTTCTTCTGGATCTTGGTGAGGAAATGTATATCAGCCTGAATAGTTCAGTTCGCATTCAATTCGAAAGCCATACATGCAACTGCATTTTCACTTTCATCAAATTTACTCCTCTGCAGTGCACATACGGATTCAAATCATGCATCATTGAAAAATTGGGCTTCATCGTCACAAGACTTATTATGGGGTAATACTGATCATACGGAACATATGTTATTTTGTGCATATTATTCACCTGCTCACATAATGGTGTTTCCTTATGCAGTGTGATTGTTCAAGTGCTGTGCAGTTACAGCACCTTGCCTTTGTATGCTCTTGTGAGCCAGGTTAGATACACGTGCTTTCTTGTTAGCGTGATTGATAAGCTTCACCTGAAATCTGATATCCTCTATTCTTTTCTGCCCACTTTTTTTTTTTTTTTTTTTTTTTTTTTTTTTTTTCAAAATATTTGCTCTGAAGATGGGTAGCTCGTTTAAACAAGGCATCTTTAAAGATGGTGTGGAATCAGCTGTAAGATTATGGGCTGAACCTATAATAAAGGAAAGAGATGGGAGTCAAACACAAATGGATAAAATGGTTCGAGAATCACCACAAAGTGCTCAAATTTCAGAGCAAGCAATGGTTGTGATTGAAGAAACTACGATATCAGTAGCACCTGACCTCCCCTGTGTAGCCCAACGACCTTTTCCATTATCTTAACTTACTTCAGAGATATCCTACGTATTCAGTTTCATAATGTATAAGGATATATAAGATATTTTGCTTCACTTTCATGAAAAAAGGGGCATAGCTTTTCAACAATATTAAAGGTCCATAGTCTTCAAATGTAGGATCAAAATTTGGCATTCACCAAATATTAGGCAGTTTAAGGGATGGCAGACTGGAATCACCTGTAATGTTGATTGTGACAGAATTATTCTAATTATACTGAATTTGAATCCCAGTTGCAAAGTAAAAGATTGTCGGCGGATCTTTTTGTGGGCTATTGTATACTCTTATGAAAGGAGACCCTAATGTGTTGATGATGTAGTACATCCACGCCGCCTTTATTGAACTTTAATAGAAGTAGGATCGCAACCTAGAAAAAAAATGTGAAACTACCCTTATTGCAAGTTCAGTCGATCGAACTTAAAGTTGGATCGTTCGAACAAAAGATCGCATTTTGGATTGATCCAACATCAATCCACCGATCAATCGAACTTTCTGAAATAGAATTTTAGATTTCTATTGATGGCTTGTTTTGACTTAGTAAACATTGGAATTGAAATTTTTTCATGAAATACAAATTTGTATCTCTTTGAATAAACTTTCTAAAGCCACCAAGTTTACCTTCATTGGTTTGTGGGATAACAAGATATAGTCAATTTACCATGACTGGTCTGCCCGTAAATTAGTGTCCATCATTCTTTTTGGGTTGGAGAGAATTCGTCATCAAATTCAAATTGTCTTTGTCTCAATCTTTTGGACGTCTAATCATGTCTAAGAGTGGTCATTGGGTAAGGCTTCGAGCTGGGAAGAGGGGTCTTCCCAAGTTCCCAGCCCAAAGCTTCGTTTTGAGATGTTAGGTTTTCTAGGTCCATGTTCGGGTTTGTGAAGGATGGGCAGGTGAACGGAATGGAAGAGAAGAAAGGTTGAGAAATAGTGAAAAGAACCAGATAAGGACGAGCGCGTGGGATGGGGTTGGTTAAAAGTTGAGACTCTAGTATAAACCCTTGATCACCATACCATTGTTGAGCCTCAACTCCTCAAGGCCAATTAAATTTTGCAACTCTACGAGGTCAAGGGTCTATTCCATTATTTTGCATTGTTAGAACACTCATAGTGAATCGTATAAAATTTTATCTAAAATGGCTAACGAAAATTCACTTTCGCTAGTTTAGCTAACTATTTTTCAACACCTTCCTCTATCGGTTTATCTAAACTTCTTCTCTATTTTATTAAAATAATCAATTTTAATTTTTATTCATTTTAATTAAAAAAACATCTTCTCAAAAAAACACCAAATAAAACCCTTCATCTGCCACCACCATCTGCCAACAACATGAAGAATTTGCACCAAAACAAACTGAAACACCAAATCGATGAATGAATTTTTTTTAGAACTAACCAAAAATCACCAAAAATTTCCTCAACAATTAACCCAAATTGAAAAGCATTAACCCAAACCGCCAAACCCATACGCCCCAACTCAGAAACCTCTAGAAGATCAGCAGTCTAGCCCAAACCGCAGATCCGTCCGATGAGAAGCATGGCAGCGAGCTGGTATCGTGTGTTGTGACTCACCGACCAAATCCCATACCCATCCTCCAACCAATTGCGGAAACAACCCAAAGAGAAAACCCAAATCCAAATCCTTCAACAGATGAGACCGATTGAGAGAGAAATGAGAAAGGTTCAGCAAGATTGACTGAGAGAGAGAATGCCAGAGAAGACGAACTCACTGTGAGAGAGAGAAAGAGAGAGAGAGAGAGAGAGATTAAAAAAGTAATCTATTTGTGAATAGCGTAACTCCAGATGGGGCGTTATACTGTTTACAAATAAAAGACAAACCTATTTTAGGTTTTGAGCACTTAAGCTGATGGAGTTTAGTTTTAACAAAAAGTTCATCTATTCTAACCAAATGGAGAAAGTAGCGAATTCGATAGGAATGCTCTTACAGCGGCTTTTATTCTCACATTCATAATTGGTTAAACTATGATTTGGTCCCTAACCTATATATCAATTTTTTTAAAATTTTTTATTATTATTATTATTATTTATTTATTTTAATTGGACCATCAATTTTTGAACTTAGATTTTGAAGTCTTAAAAACATTTCAATATTACACATCTTCAATACGACAACAACATTTGTGTGCAAGAAACATTTTTTATACACATCTTCTAATGCTAATGAGGAAAGTTACACCACATACTAGTCTCACAAAATCAAAATATAAAGAAACAGATGAATTTGATATTTACATAATGTAACTTATGAAAATTTATGGGTCTTTAAATCCTGATTTTGTGGGAGTAGCATGTAAGTTAGACATGTCAACCTCAACAATATAAGAACATGTGTACAAAGAAATGTCTACAACATTAGTAATTGTTTTTCACATAGGAACGGGAAGACAGAAGCTCAAAAAAAGAAAAACGGAAAAAGAAAAAGAAAGATTAAACTTCACTTATATCTCTGAACTTTTACCCCTTTCGACATAACAATGTCATGTAATATCGTCCAACAAACTGAACAAGCGTATGTTAACTGTCATATTCCAAGACAGAAAGCAAGAATATATGCATAGATTAACGTGCTTAGAAGTTTGTTGCATTTCATGTATGATACAACCAATCTTTTTTTTTTTTTTCTTTGTTCGTGTGTATACAACTTTTCTACTTACAAATATCAGTACCATTGCAAAAGGAATAAAGACTGTTACAAGGATCAAGGAATTTGAAACCCCTCTAATTAATACCAATATTTACAGATACTAGTCTATTCCTAAAGAAACCAGGTTATGACGAAAAGGATGAGACACAAAGCTGCTTAGGTCTTTCAAGTGGAAGCTTCTCCATCTCAAGACTGCCATGGTCAGAGAGAGAGGCATCTTCCCCATTAGTCTCAACCTTTTGGATCTCATCCAAAGCTCTTTTTGCATAAACTGTGAATGCAATTGTGGTAATGACTGCGATAATGAAGGAGATAATGTTGTATATGATTTCGACCGTAGTCAGGTGAAGGTTCCCATACTTTGCATTTGCTAATGTCCTTATCAACCGACCACTGCATAGAATGTACAACCAACATGGTATGAAACATATCTATTTCTATATATATATACTACTTATTTTTTGATAAGTAATTTCATATCATTAAATAGAATGCATAGGGATGCAACTCTAGTCCACATAAAGTATACAAAGAGAATCCCTAATATGAAGCAAGAGAAGAACATAAATTCAAAAAATTTGCAAAAGTAGAAACAATCAAGCTATGGTGAGCCACTAACCAGAGATGTAACATGTTAAGCATAAGCTTCCTCAATTTTATCACTTATGTCTCTATGTCTTCCAAGTACCGAACGTTCCTCTCAGACGGAGTTCCATTTACAAGTATGGAAAATCTCCTCGTAGAAATACAAAACTCTATCAAATTCCTCCACTTCTCCCCAAAACCACATCTATTAACCAAGTAAAGCAAAAATTTTCAATTGACATGATCATATGCCTTTTCTAAATCCAATTTCAACAGTACCCCAGATTCCCCCGATGTAAGTCGACTATCCAAACATTCATTAGCAATAAGAGCACTCCCATCTGATTGTGCATTTCCTCCTTTCAGTCAAAATGGCTAATCACAACACTAAAAAGTCATTCCATCAGATTATATAAAGCAAATGCAAAATGCATTTGTCATCCATTCGTTAACAGTGTAACTCTGCATGTAGTGTTGCACTGTTCACGGATGCATCTATTTATTTATTTATTGTTTCTCGTTTCTCTCACCCTCTCTCTCTCTTATGCTTTTCTCGCGAAATCACAATGAAAAAAACAATGTGCAAGAATAGTGCTACTTCTATTGCTAAAGGACGTGAGTTATAGTCCTTTTGGGAGAAAAGGACAAAGCATTTTTTTTTCTAGACTAAAAGGACGTCTTTAGCAAATGAAGTGAAAAAAATATAAAGAAAAAGAAGGGGCCAAAAAATTACTGTTTGAAAAATAAGAACGTTTGAGAAAAAATTGATTATAAAAAAAATATTCGTAGAAAAAAGAAAAAGAAAAAGAAAAGAACAAAGAAAGATGAAAAAAGATTATTTAAATGATGTAGAGAAAGAATTGATAATCGGATATATCATGTCTTTTAAAACTAATTAGCTAAACTAGATAAAGTAAGCTTTGGTTAACCATTTTACATAGAAATGCATAAGCCATTGGGAGTGCTCTAAGCACTGAATCCAAAATTTGTCAACCTCCAATGAAAGCATTCTGTGAGTTAGAAATAATCTTGCCCAATATCGACTTAAACATGTTAGCGAGAACCTTGGAGATGATTTTATACACCCTGCCCACCAAACTAGAAGGCTGAAAATCCTTCACATCCACAACGCATGTCTTCTTTGGAATCAGAGAAACAAACGTTGCATTAAAATTCTTCTCAAATTGTCGTCGATTATGAAATTCCGAAAACACGGCCATAATATCCATTTTGGGTGAGGTCGTACTGAGTGCTCAGTGCTCTAATTGGTTAGCGTCGACGTTGGAGGCGCTAATGGGTATTCCGGAAGATCAAGAGTTTGTCAAGTCTTTCCGAGAAGGTTCGAAAATTTTGATTGCTCGGAGGGATGGGAATAGAACTGGGCACTTCTTAGAGGCGACAGTATTTGGTTTGGGCGGTCGGAAAGGCTTCATTATCATTCGGCGATCGAACCAGGGACGCCTCCTCTTTCGGCGCCGTCTCGGCCGGAGCTCTCGTCGTCAGCAGTTCCAGGGGCTCTTCCGGTTGGTTCGTTTTCTTCTGGGTTCTCTCTGGTGCGTTCTCTCTGGAGGCTGTTTCGTCGAGGAAGGGTACAGCAGTTCCAGGGGCGTTTTTTGCTTTTCCGGTGCCGTCTGTTCGGCCGGAGACCTCGTCGCCGGCAGTTTCAGGGGATTTTCCAGTTCGGGTTTCTTCTTCAGGGGGAGGGTCTAGCAACTTGAAGGTAGACCCTAGCCGGGTCACTGCCTCTAAGCCTTTCGGTGCTTCTCTGGCAGTATCCCAACTCACGGCCTCTCCTTCTGCTGGAGCGACTGAGTTGGGGGAGAAGCTGCGCTCTTCTCCTCCCGTGGTTTCTAAGCCTTTTCAGAGGTATTTCAGGAAGGCGAGGGTACTTAGGGAACGGGTTTCGTGGAAGTGGAATGATGTTCTACTTTCAGATTCCCTAAAAGCCTCGAAGATGGTCGCCGACTTAGCTGTTAATAAGGTTTCGGTTGTAGAGCCTCCAATGAAAAAGGGTGCTAAGCCTCCAGTGAAGGACTTTCTTAGAAAGGGATTTCTCAACCCTCGCCCGGTTTTGACAACCACTTCCTCTTCGCCACAGAAGGTCGTTGATGGGGGATAGTCGGGCATTCCTCCCCTCCTAGAGGCTGCTCCAATTCTTCACCTTTTGAGGGTAAGGGTTTCTCCCAATCTCGGAATTGGCCGATCGGTTTTGATCATAACGGGGAGATTGTGGTTTGGGAGGATGATGTTGATTTTTGAGATGTATTGCCTTTGGATTGGGCGCCAGAGGGTGCTGTTGGGGAGGAGGTGTTGGCTATTCGGGATGCCATGGAAGAAGAATTTCAGCGTGACAAAATGATATCGCGTCAAAAGTCCAAAGGCAAGAGAGAGCTTCTGAATCTGCATAGCTCTATCAACTATGGCGACACTAAGCCTTCTGCTAGGAGTAGGAAAGGAAAAAAACCTTATGTTGTAAAGTTGTATGCTTGGGTTGGTTTGTGGGTCGTTCCTCAGGCTTTTGGTTTTTGCTTGGGATCTTTTGAGGGTTGTTGTTCTTGGGTTTTACCCTTTGTTTTTTGGGTTTACTTGTATTTCGGGTTTAAGGTTTTGGGGGTGTTTTCATGTATTTTGGGTGGGGGTTTCTTCTGGGATGTATTTTGTAGTTTGGGCTTTTTGGGAGTTTCTTCTGGATTTTGAGTTTTTGGGGGCTTTGGGTTTTGTGCGTGCGTAGGTTCTTGTGGGTTTTTTCTGTGAGTTAGCTGGGTGTTCCTGTGTATACTTCCTGTGTACTTAGGAGTGCTTTTCGCTTTTTTAATAAAGTTTTCTTACTTATCAAAAAAAAAAAAAATCTATTTTCAGTACTTCCCAACACTTCTGGAAAAAAAAGCCATAGTGAAGCCATCCGGTCCTAGCACCTTATCACCATTCAATCCCCTCACCACCTCCCACACCTCCTGCTCCTCAAACTCCATTTTTAACCAAGTACTCTCATTCGCATCAATGGATTGGAACGAGAGACCATCCACCCTTGGCCGCCAAGTACACTGCTCAGAATACAATTTGTTGTAAAAATGTAATATATGCTTCTTTATCTCCATAGGACTATCGGATATAGAACCATTGATACTCAAAGATTCCACATCATTATTTCTTCGATGTGAGTTGGCCACCCTATGAAAAAATTTGGTGGTTTTGTCCCCCCTACTTCAACCATAAAGCTCTTGAATTCTGTCTTCAACTCACTTCCTCAAAAAAGAAAGTTTTCTCCAACACTTTAGACATATCCACCTACTTCATCCCTTCCTCCTCCACTAAACCAAGGTCCTTTGCAATTAAATCTAGATCCCGAATGCCCTCCAATAACTCATTCTTTTTCTTCCCTATGTCACCAAAACCCCCTTCATTCCCTTTTTTCAAGTCCGCCTTCAAAGCTTTTAACTTACTAGCCAACACATAACTATGTAAACCATGAAAATCATAGGTCATCCACCAAATTTTAACCTGTTCCACAAAACCTTCAGATTTCAGCCACATGTTTTCAAACTTAAAATACCTGCTCCCTCCTTTGGGCTACCCGCAATCAAACAACAAAACGTGATCTGACAGTAGTCTTGGCAGTCACCTCTGTGTCACCTCCAGATAATGTTCTTCCCACTTTGGAGATAGTAAGAATTTGTCAATCCTAGACCATATTTTCTCTTTCTGATTATTTAACTAAGTAAATTGCCCCCCTACAAGCGGTATACCCACAAATCCTTGTACGAAAATAAAATACAAAAACTTCGCCATAGATGCAGAATAACTTGAATCACCTGATCTCTCGCTTGGAAACCGAACCACATTGAAATCTCTCCCAATACACCATGGCATCTTCTACTAGCTCATCAAACTAGCCAACTCATCCCACAAAACCCTCCTATCCCCATCATCATTCGGCCCATACACACCCCCAAACGCCCAAACAAAATAATCATCAATACTTTTCAAAGAGCAAGCAACTGTATATCTCGTCATACTCCTCAATCTTTTCCACCACCTGCCTATCCCACATTAACAAAACTCCACCTGAGTCCCCGCTTGATCCCAATATAGCACCAATCCACATGTTGGCAACCCCATAAGCTCCAAACCACCTCCCTTGAAACATTATCCAGCTTCGTCTCCAATAAATGATTAAATATTAATCATTTAATTAATATTTACTTATCAAAAAAAGATAGACAACATCCGCCTTCCATTCTCTTAGAAGAACTCTAATCCTCAGTCTTTTATTAAGAGCATTCAACCCTCTAACACCCTCTAACATTCCACGTTACTATTTTTTGTTTCATAAAACACCGTTTGAGCCCCTCCCCTGTCCTCTCCCTCTTTGTGATTGTCGCCCCTTCTTTTCACAGTTAATAGAGCAATCCAACCTTTTTAACTCCCGATTGCCTTTAGACCCTGGTGTCAAATGTACATAGACATATTTCTCACTAAAGAATGATCTCTAGTTGCTTCAATCTCAGCAAATAATGCCAACATTTTACCCTCGAACCCATCACACGACAAGCCTAATGGTTGATGTTATCTTCGCAACCTAAAAAGTCCGCTTGAATTGCGTGATCAACCTCTCCCCCAACTCTGTACAGAAGCAAAGAAGATTTGTCTTTCTCTTTTAACCCTAAAGCCGTGAGAGCAATTGAGGAAGGTGTCTTCAAAGATTGAACCCAATACCATGGAGAATAAACACTAGAGAATAGAAAAATCTAATTTTATTTTTCTTTGAACCGTGATCATGGTAAAATAATCATATTAGGAATTCAGAGCACAAACCTATAGATATAAATGAAAGCTTCTGGGACCATTCCGGCAATTGATCCACATAAGTAGGGCCAAAACTTCATACTTGTTACCACAATTGCATAGTTGAAAATTGTGTATGGAAATGGTGAAACCCTAAAGAGAGCAACCACTTGGAATTGATGGAACCAGCTTCCTTCTCCAGCCAGTCTAATCATTTCAGCTTTCTGGGGCCATTTCTTTAACCATTGCTGCATAATGAAGACAAGACAGATGAGGGACAGGTATAAAAAAACCGTTTCCCACTTCATTAAATCATTATTAGGTGTAGATAAAAATAAAAGTCTTCTCCAATTAAAAAAAAAATGAAAAAAAAGAAGCTAATTAAGTCTTACATGAATGCGGTCACGGAATAGCAGTCCAATAAAATAGGGGAGGATCATCCCAATAGTTGTTCCAACCATGATTATAACAAACCCAATTCCATATCCAAAAATCATCCCAGCCAACCACATGGAAGGGCCGGAAGGGATTAAGAACACAGGGAAAAGTGCCAGAGAAGCAACAAGCACGAGGGCAAGAACTGGACGGCCAAAGGCAGTGGCTTCCCACTGCATGAGTGGAAAGAGAACCTGCAGTGAAATTGGAAAAGCTTTAGATGAAAATTAAGCAAAAATTTAGAGCTTCCACATAGCAAAAGTACTTCATTAATATTAAATCATATATATATATATATATATATCCTTTCTCTTGCTAAGTTATATACAATTGAACATGGTAGACATAGCATACTTAGCTAAATAGCAAAGTGAAAAATCAGGGCATCTAATTTTTATTTTTTTTCAGGGAAGCTCAATCAATACACAGTACATTTGGTGATTATGGTAATGCCTCCTTTTTAGTCCATCAGAGCAACAACTCAAAAGTTATGCAAATGCTGTTTTAGGCTTATTCCTCTGCATGCTTCTCGCTGTAGGTCTATATACAGAAAAAACTTTATTTTCCACAGTAATAAATAATTAGAAGAAAAGAACAATGCTGAAGAGCAAGGATGCCAATTTTTTGTTGACCTTAAAGGATTCTTATATTATTTTTTGTATTAATACTTCGATAATTTTTGGTCATCCAAAAGACATAATACTTAAGGATGAAGGTAATGAGATCAAATGTTAGTTATTCAAATTGAGAATCTTCAGTATTGAAATTTAACATGGTGAACTATGCCATGTCTTAGCCATACAATTTTTTTTTTTTTGATAAGTTCGTCTTCGTCATACAAATTATAGCAAGTAATCAACACAACAGAGCTGTGAGCTTATCAGAAAAATGTGCAATAGTCAAATACTTCAACTCCGAAGACAATCAGAAGTCAAATATCACTTTCAACATAAAATGCTTCAGGAGAAATTTCAGGAATTGGAGAGTCTGCACAAGTAGCTGTTAACAGTGTCCATGCCCAGTGAAAAAGCCTCAAAATTGACAAAAATATAAATTGACGTGTAGACAGGGCTAAACAATGCTGACCTGATACATGTTCTTTATGAGAACAGATGAATTAAAGTGCTTGCAGTGAAACATGTTAAATTAAAAATCAAAAGAGTTGTGAATAGGAAGTACCTTCTCAAAAAGAAATGGAACTCCCCATTTCAAGAAAATGAGAAGAAATATTATGATTACCATGCACCATAATAAGACTTTGATCCACCAGAGGAAAGATTTAGTCCTTGCATCTGCTTGAGGCTGTAAGATATCAGCTTTTGCTGAACATGGTTCACTTGAGATGACCAGTCTAGCGTATTCGCTATTCTCTCTCACATGATGCTCAGAATTTGCATGTTTTACTAACTCAACAGAGGAACTTGGCATCTTTATTGATAACCCAGAAGGCTATGAAATTAGAAAAAGAAGCACAGTATAAGCCAAGGCAAGCATAATTTAGAATAAGTAAATGAAATTTCTTACATATTACATGTAAAAACCCAGCAGTTGCTCAAGAGGTTAAGAATCCTGAACCATTCATGCCAGGCAATGATAGAATATTTAAGTAGACAAGTCTTTCATCTTAAAGCTATGGTTTTCATGAAATT